>OU026148.1:545000-1745000 GCA_907269125.1 Eristalis pertinax | reverse complement strand
GTGTGTGTCTGTGCTTGCTTAGTGGACTGTTTATTTTTCAACGCGACTGTAAATCAGGTCAGGCTTTGACTCGAAAGTTGTGCCGTGCCAAAATGAGCAGCGTGCCAATTATATGAACAATTTTTTTGACGAGAAACAGACCTTGCCAGCGGCGCTGGGGCGAATTGGCGGAGCAACGTTGTTTTTGGCAGACGATCCTGCAGCAATCGTGACGGGACGAATGGAATGGCAGTGTGCGGCGGCTGGAGGTTTCACCAGTTGGTGGAAGTTTAGTTTACGAGCTTACGTTTAATTGTATCCATTTAGCGATCATTAAAGTTGATCGTCTTGATAACGCGATCATAACGATCGCAGTGATCGTGGCAATCGTACGAATTTCTCCACCGCCCATTGGCCGGCGATTGCTTTGCTAAACGGCGGAGGATTTGTCTGCTTTCTGTGGGCATGAGTGACACATGCCCTTATGGCTGTATTTTTAGCCGAACATGTTAGGGATTTATTTTCGTCTGAAAAATTATTGCTTTCCGCACGAGTCAGCGGATGAATGAAAAATGAATGCGGATCCGTCTCAACGGGAGACGACATTTTTGTGTCAGTTCTTGACACTTTTATTGCGTCACTCCATGGGTGGTGGTGGGTCGGGGTAGCTAGATAGAGTGCTCCGAGAGACTGTTGACATTTCGTGCACGTCGAAGTATTGTATTCATGGCGAATAGGTGGATGCTACAAACGCGAACCAGGCTCCAATGGAGAGGCAATGATATGTCCCTTCGTGAAATTCAAAATACCAATTACGGAAATTGGGTCGTGTCAGCCATCTTGGGTAAACACTTCACATTGGGAGAACCAATTTGCAATTTCCCTAATGGCAAGCGGAGGGGAATTTAATGAGTTCCACCATTTCGACGGACGGTCGCTTGTGAGGAGAACAGCTTACATTGGCTTCCCCGTGTCTCACCAGCCAGACAGCCAGCCAGCCAAGACATATTGGGGCAATAAAAATTTGAATAAACACCACTCATTCCGAATGACCACTCTCGAGCCGGGAATTCGCACAAATCTCACATGTAGATCGATAAATCGTTGTCTCCTCGGACGGGCTGTGCTTCCGACTTCATTTGCACTCAATCACTGTGTATGTGTCTATTTGCCTTAATTGCGCCAGCATCCCTTCTAGTTGTCTCACCCTTTTTATCTTGCCCAGAGGCAGAAGAAAACGCTTCGCCTGACTTAAGTGTCGACGACATTGGGCGCCATTTGGACTGTTCTAAGGACAATATCATAAATTCCTGCCTGCATGGGTATGCGAAGGAAAATGTGTTTTTCTTTGTTTCTCTGGGGGGGGTTGTTGTGTTTCCTTGATATTAAACAATGAACAACTGCTTGACATAAAAATGGCGAACTTATATTTCTGCCGTAACGTGACCACGAATTTTTATCGTTATCGCTCCATTTTTCCATAGTTCCCCTCTCGTGCGCCTGCTGTTGACCGAGTAGTCACGCAAAATAACCAAATTAAACATTCTCGACCAGAACAATGTTGGCCCTGGGTGGAAAGAGGCCGCCAGTGGGGAGGACGTGGGTGGTGCCTTGCGAATCCCTTTTGCGCCCTCAATTCGGGGCCGCCTTGGGACTCTCAATTGAAAAATAGAAATTCCGTTCTTATATTTATCTTCGACAGCAATGAAAAACCCAGCAGGAAATGGGAAAATGAGAACGAATTTATTAACAATCTGCTCGAACTTACGATGAATCGTTGCAGTGCCACCAGTAACCGGTTGAGTCCAAGGTGGCCCAGGAGTAAATGTATTTATTTCTGACCGACATCTGCATGAGTGGTCATGTCGTTGATGTGAAAAGTTGAAAAGTCAGAGAAAATGTATCGACCCTGACGGGGGTGGTGGGTGGTGGTTGGAGGGTGGCGAAGGTGGTGAAGAAAGGTAAACAAGTGAAATATTTTATTTATTGCATTTATTATTTGTTATTCATTCTCTCCCCTCTCCCTCCCCCCACCACGTCTCTCGGGTCAGATGGACTGCAATTTATTGTGGGATGCACATGAAAATTGTATAATTGCTCGTAAATGTTAGTTCCGACAAGAGGGGGCAAGACAAACAGCCCCCAATTTGGAAGGCGGATGCTTTCGCGTTTTGCTTGCAAATTGCTCCAATTATTTCACTGCATGAACAAATAGATGGTCGTCTGTAAATGGTCGAAGCTCACGAATCAGTGGAGAAACTGTGCTCGTCGGAGAGGAAAGTTGCCGAAATGCTAAAGGTGACTAAGTGAGTGGGCAGATACACCGATGCTGGAGCAGTGAGCAGAGCTCCTTTGTGGAAGAGAAACGAGCCAATGAATTATGAACTGCGGAGCGGAGCATAAAAGTGACTAAGTGGCATTAAATGTCAATGATTATGGGGCGTTCCACGAAAAGGTGACTGTTTGCGTTATCAGGGGGATATTTATTGTATTTCCCGGATGTCTCATTACCTGGGCACACGCACTCGTGAATTTATCTGCAGAACTTCAGTTAAGAATACGATTACGTTGTGGGATCGACAACAGTTCTTAAGCGGAGTCAAAATCTGGTCACAACTGGTCCTTTGGGGCTATTCTGAGCTGTCACTCAATCGAATGACCAACTAAACGTCATAAAGTGTGTAACTAATGAACTCGACTGCCACTGCGATTAGTTGGCGTTAATTTCCGATTGTCGACATCAGCATTCATAATGTAGTTCAACAAATGCTGCTGTGTTGCACCACCAGTCGCAGCCTGTTGCTCGCTCTCGCCTCTCGACTCTGTGCAAATTAGCAATACGATTTCCCTTAAAAATTCACCACACACCAACTAGGGCAAACGCATGGCACGTATTTGCTGAATTTGTCATTTCTCACAGCACGTACTCAGCGCAACGATGTGACCATTGTTTGCATAAAATATGCGAACGCAATTAACGTTCCATGACATCAACAACCCTCCCCCCCTCCCCCACACCTATGTTACTGTCAAAACTTGGACGCCTACATGCGGGTCCCGCAACCTCGTAGAAGTCCCCTCGAAAATAATTAACATTTAGCATCAGCTCCTCGCTCAAGAACAAACAGCTCACATTAATTAACATCAAAAAGGTTCCTCTTTCCCGAAGACAAAAAACAAAAAAAATAAAAATTCATTAATAACAACCTCTCCTCACCGGCTTGTAATGGCATAGAGGATCCTTCAGCAGTAAAGCCATCAGCCACTTGGCCAGGCTTCTCAGTCACCGCCGAATTCGTTCGTCTTCACGGAGTGAACATCCAGCAAATTGGTAAAAAGAAATTAAAATTAACGCTTAATACCGCGCGCTGAACCGCGTGTAGGCATGCTTGCATACTTAATTTCCCGCACGAACCTGAGACCCGCCCACTCCATCGGGCTGAGACCGCAGCGCGGCTCAAGAGAGAGAACAACCAGGAAAAGCAATCTGTTTCTTTTAGCTAGACGCCAACCACTGCCGCGCTCCGTGGTGGGCGCTTAACAATTCTCAGCGGATCTGCTGATCGGAAAATCAAGTTCACGTCACAGGCTATTGAGTTATTAATTTCCAATCAAAAGCTCCATAAAATATCCATTAATCCTTTTAATACAACCACCATCGCTTGGGCGTTGTGTCTGGTGAAGGACACCAGCGTGTGTGTGTGTTGGGGGCTGACTGACACTGACACAAAGAATGGGCAAATTATGACTGCGATTGGAGATGATTGGAGCAGTAAATGTGTGCTGGTCGGGGTTTTTCCGGTAATTGAACACAAAATACCCGCAGTGACTGCTACCATCGCGCCAACGTGGTTGAGGCTAGACATTTTGCCGCATATTCGTCGCATTACGTGACTAGCAAGTCGCCACGGGTGTGCACCGAACGGGAAGATTGAGGCACATTATACAAAACAAACTATGTGTCCGTGTATACGTTTTATTTCCGAATCGACGGAATCAAGTTAATCCTTCAACAATACAAACTGTCTAGCAAGGAGGGCAGCAGGATCGGAGTGACAAGGGGGGGGAGTGGACAATATAATGGAACACAAATGGTTGTGTCAACTTGGGCGAACAAAATTTGTCAATACGAAGTCGTTTTGCAGCTGTCTGGTGAAAATGGAGACCGGCAACTGGGTGAATAAACAAATTATACGACAAGGACATCGATGGCAATAGATTGGTGATCGTTTTTCATCAGTCTAATTGTGTGGGGGTTAGTTACAAGTTCTACGCCGGTGGAGGGGGTTGAGAATGTCTCCTATTCGACTGTGATTTGGTGTTGGCAAGCTAATCAAGCTTCAAACTGGATGACAGAAGAGTCTACACAGAGATCATGCTTCTTAGAGGCCACACTTGAGAGCCATCTCCCAGAGACCCATTAAACCTCAAGAATGTATGCAAATATGTGCGTCTTCCAAAAACGTCTGCTCATTTTATTCCATTTCAGTAATTTTGCGAAACAAATTGATTCTGATTTTTCCGGAAGTCCGCCTGAATCTGTAGTCACTACACGATTCAACGCCAACGTCATTCAGACAATCCTCGGAATAAAATTATCTTGGCCAACGAAAGAAAGAAAAAAAAAACACAACACACTTGACCGAATCATCGGAGACTGCCGACTGGCGAGTGATTCAGAGATGGCCGAAGAAAATCGAAATCATTTACCACAATCCACAATCGGCGTCAGGTAATAGAAATAAATAAAGTGAAACCGACTGACTCCGGGAAAGAGGCTAAGCTACCCCAACTCCGAATGGTTTTATACGCTTGTTTGCCCTCGGCAATCGGTTATCCATTATAGCATTTATTACCGCCTTGGGAGAGAGAGAGCCTATCCCGGCTCTTGCTTCATGATTTATGTGCCCATCCTTCCCTCATCGGGTGGCAGTCTTTTATCCGCCTACCCCTGCCAATAATTTCTGTTCTTTTTTTTTCCTTTCGCCTGCCAACAATGATTATGATAATTTCTCAAGAGATGCCCCCGATTATTAATGTTTCGGGTAATTTACCACCGAACAAACAGATTGGGGATACGGTTCATGTATCGCGCAAGTGGAAAGCAGATGATAGCGAGTTCAAGATGTTTGCATGGCTCGGGAACACCCGCCGCGAGATGGAGGGAATTTCAAGGCTACAACACGGGATTTAAAGTACAGGAGTAGCAAACATCGCCTAGAATGCATTTTTCATCAACGTCTACGAGCAGGCAACACAAGTCTACCCACCGGAAGGAAGACTCGTATCAGGCCCCGTTCATCTATCCCCTGTTTGTGACAATAGCCTCCCTCGGAGGACAGCCCGCAAATTGGTGTAAATGGATAATTGCGTTATCCTGTGTGGCTGTGGCCTAGTTTCGGTCGAAGGATGTGTTGATGTCTGGTTAGTATTTGTTCTGTTGTTTGTGTGAACTTTTCGTTTTTCTTTGCAGAGGATGCGGACAAACAAAGAGGAGCAAATAAACGAAAGAAACAAAATAAAAATAATAATTTATTCAGAAAAAAAAAAATAAACAGTATAAAAAGTACATTACCACAATTCTGGTCATGATGAGGATGCTGCAAGGATTTGCTGACTAACAAGACAATAACCAGCACGAGCACTTCTTTGACATTTCATTCACCGACAATGCGGACATAAAAATTTACGCGCTCTTCTTCACCTCCTCTTGTGTGTGTGTTTTTTTTTTTTTTCTTTTCTGGTTTATAGGTCACAAATCATCCCACTCTTCCCACGTTTTCATGTGTATAACAGAGCACAACGAGCACACAGTACACGTAAGACACACACTATTCCTGCTGCACACTGGTGCACGGAAAAAATTAAATCGAAAACATTCGCAAAAACGATCCCCAGCTACGTTTAATCAAATCGCAGTGTACGCAGCACTTCGCTGACACCAGAAGCACACTTTGATTTTCTGCAAATTACCGCGGAAAAAGGGAACAAACAAAATAACAGCACAAAGTCCCCAGAAAACTATAACTCTCTTGTGCTTGGGCACCGATGTTTCAACGGATTTCGCAGCCCTGGTAGACCGTTTTTGTGCACGTCTCAGATGAAACTGATTTTCCGCAGAGATGTTCCATGGATAGTGATTCGGAAAAATGTGTATTTTCCCGGAATAGCTGCAGAGTATGCTGTCATTTCGCTCACTCCCGTGTGCACTGCAATGTGGCACAGATGGAAAGGCGAATGAGGGTGAACTCACTTCCAGGCTAAGAGAAAATGCGATGTTTTTCATAGCAACTGGAACCAACTGGAAGTCTCCTTACGGGTCCCACTTTGACTTGTTGAAAATCGACTTTTTCACCCTCTCGCTGAACGCCACCCCCTGGATGAGCACCGTCAGTGTAACGTGTTGATTTGCTGTGCTGTTCTCTTGGAAGGCCGAAGAGAGCGCGAGACTTCCGTAATCCCATAGGACACCGTGTACAGTGTAACATGGTCAGCTTTAGATCCTGAATAAGTATCTGACGCGCGGGTACGGAAAACAAGGGAAAATCATTCGACGTAAATGCATACAGGTGGAAAAGTAGATTTTGCCTCCCCCCCCCATAACGTGTGACTGTGTGCATGGAAGTGGAGATGAGTGTGTTGTGCATGTTTCCACGTAATCCTAGAGTGGTTTGGTTTAACTGGATTCAACTGCCGGGAAAATCTGCTGAAAAATCCCCTAGAACTCTGCCGTAATTGACAACCCCCTGTGGTCGCCCGCCTTTGTTTACCAACATTTTGCACTTTTCGCGGAATACCCCGACTAACTGCGCGGTACGCGGTACAATTTCGATTTCAGACCAAGCAATTACGTTTAGATGGCATGCGTTACGGGTACGGTACGGTCTTGTCTTTCAAGTCGGATTACCTAATGAATAATTTATCACGCCTTTTTCTGCTGTGCCTGAAGTGAATTTTCATCTTTTATTAGTTTTGGATGGCGGACGCCTGCTGGATGCTGCAAGGTATTAAATAATTTCTAAGGAAATTCTTACAAATTGATTAGTATCTGGATAGTAATTCGATGTAGTGAGTGAATTGAATTTCTTTCTCATCTTCTTCGGATGAAGAGAGAATTGCAAATTGGTTTGTGAATTCCCCATTTGTTGCATTTGGTAGTACATTGACGGAGAAGGAGTTCTGTTTGCGAGGAAGGGCTTAGTGGTTTATATGAATTCTAAGCCAACTTCATTTCCAGTTGTGTCAGGTTCTTCTTCTGTGGCATTCAACAAAAAGTTCATTGTCGCCGAACTCCATCAACGACCCGTAAAATCCCAGCCTCCTGACTTGTTAAGGGCTGCTCATTACCCTGCGATTCGTTTTGTGTATAGCCATTAAATTCCGGAAAGCTTGAACTGCTGCGACAACACGGTGTCCCGCTGGCTTTTATATTCCATCCGCCTGGCAAGCCTCTCTCTGACGTATACACAACATTTTGACGCTTCGCAAATGTTTACGGTGCTGCCGGGATGCGATGGGATGGCCCATGAATGTTGTTCTCCTCCGGAAATCATTATATTTTCATTTTTTATTGCATTACACTAAACCCCTCCCCGCGTGGTAATTACCGCGCCGATTCTCCCGTCAAGGGCGCAACATAATTACCTACAACACGATGCGCGGAATAAAATGTTTAAATTAAAATCACCCCGCCCCCCTCTCTAAGGCAACCTTCAGTACACAATATTTCACTGGCTGATGTTCACAAGGGCGCTGCTGCTGTTCAAATGAATCCAAGAAGAAGGAACTGCAAATAGGAGACGCAGAAGGCAGATTGGAATCGTCTGTCAGGAGCACACTGCGCGAATGTGGAGGCTGGCGTGTCCTGTTGTCCTTGTGTGGAGGGGGGGGGGGGGGGGGGGGGGAATGGGGGTGGTGCGTGTATGAGATCTCGTATCGTTTTGCATTTATGTACGTTCATTTAATGACCTCACCACCATCGCGCAATTGCCGCATTCCACGTTTGTTCTTCTTACGTACCCAGCACATTTGTACAGATACAACAGAATGTCATTAAGTCGCGGATGTCCCACACGACAGATCGACATTTTTTCGATTTATACTTTGGCCCAAAATGAAATTATCAAAATTTCAAGGCGTGTGATTTTTACTCTGTCATTCCACCAGCCGATGTGCCCTCAGACACAAGTGCTCTCAGGGAATGGGGGGGCGGCGAAAATGGCAAAAACGATGACACATCTGGTGCTATCCAATTTATTCGATAAAAGAAAATGCTGCCTTGGTTGGTTGGTTGGTCTATTCTGCCAGAGAATATCGATTATTCAAAATGTTCTTCCGCTTCGCTTCTCTTAGTTTGAAAAGCGTAGGTACGTTCCCTGTTGCAACACTCGCCCGTATTTTTAGCAGAAATTCCTTGAAATTTGAAAGAGTTTGGGTGGAGTTTTTTGCCGTCTTTTTTTCCTCACCCACTCATCCCTGGTACCCAGATGCACATGTGTTTGATGTTCTGAGATACGTGAGATGCACTTTTGGAGATTGCAAAACCCGGGAATTCAATTACAGTGCACACAAGCGTGGCACAAAGATTTAGACAAGAACAGTACAAGAAAATATGAATCATGTCAGAGTGAGCTTGCAGTCGACGTACCTGCTTCCATTTGAGTGGATTCTGGAGTTAGGTGGGGTTGAGCTTATGGTTTCTGCCCTTCACCGAAGGAGGGAGATCTTGAGACCGGAAAGAACCACCCTATTCTCAGAAAGATCATCTGATTTAAGTTGTTTTCTCAGTCAAGGCTGACTTAGTTCTGCCCCCACCCATTGCCCCACACAATCAAAGCCGAGCAAAAGGAGACCAGTCGGAAGGAACCACAATGCCCCGAGCAGAAAATGTCATTCATTTCTCATTAATATAATCGTCAAAGTTTTTTAATAAATCTCGCGCTCCTCCCTTCAATTCGGCTTCTCCCTCGCCCGTCGTCACCAATGTAAAGGTTAATGTATACGAAGTCCAACCGCCGCCGCAGCCACGACGTCCTTCAATTGCGATCCATCGTGCACACGTGCCTAGTCTTGACCTTTTTACAAGTAATCCTCACACCTGACTGAGTTTCCCGGCCCAAAATGAGATTATACCTCTCGGCGATTCGTTGCCCAGCAGAGCCATCTCGTCTGTTTGCGCGTCGTTCCACTCGCCACGGGCAGCCTAATCGCTTCTAATGCAGCTTATCACAAAAAAAAAAAAAAAACACTTCCCACAGCCAGGGACAGTAAATTGCGATTACGGAGCCCAAGCCAATCATAATTTTCATAAATAAAAATTAAAGAAAGTCTCCTTCGTCAGGATGTTTGAGATTCGAATACAAAGACCACCGCCACCAACAAACGCCAAATCCAACGGCAACGCCAACGCCAACGCCAAAACCAAAGCCAAGTCCATGGTCAACATAAAGCAAGTACATGTTATTTCGTCTGGAATACCCCCGGGGCATGTGAATGCAGAATGTGACCAAGAGGACATAGTAGAGCGCCCGAAATGATATTCATTTATTCGCCTCTATCCTCTGAAGTTCTCTCAGAACCATCCACAAACAGGTTGTTCGGTGCTGTCTCCTGGGTCTCCCCCTGTCACTAGTCGGGACTCCGCTTTACTGCTCTGCTCGAGATGCGGTCAGTGTCAGAGTCAGAGTTGCCCGTGTTTCACAGCGCACCCCTAGCGAGAGGAAACTTTTTATGAGAGATTCCAAAAAAAAAAAAAAGGACTCAAGTGGTGGGCAAACAACAAAAGGAATTCAATAATGAAACAAAGTACTTTCCTGACTCTCTGGACGACAACGATGATAACAACGATGACGACGACGTGAACGACGTGAACGACGACGACGACAAAAATGACGATCATCCC
The DNA here is from genome assembly GCA_907269125.1 of Eristalis pertinax. NCBI lineage: Eukaryota > Metazoa > Arthropoda > Insecta > Diptera > Syrphidae > Eristalis > Eristalis pertinax. The sequence continues at coordinate 1,735,120 of OU026148.1, read as the reverse complement.
CGTCGTGATGTCGGTGTGCTCTGGCGACGGAAACCTTAAACACATCTCGTCCATAAAACAGAATACACTGACCAGTGGAATACCCTCGAAAGCCCGAATCCACCCAAAACATAACACTTTACGGCGTTAAAAGTGTACCGATGAGGAAATTCCAACGATAAGCATATCCTCTTGCCCATCAAAAGTATTTCCACTCCCCTCGCATCGGTCAGCTTCTGTGGCTGGTTCCCCCTCAATCATCACTCGTCCGCTCCGAGTGGGGATTAGGGAGATTTGTGACAGAGATTGGGACCGGGGAGAGTGAGAAAAAAATTATTGATTTGTTAGGGGGCAGTCAATCGTTAGAGGGATTAGGATGATTTATCAAGCGGATGGCGGATAAGTGTCGGATTCATCGTGGCGCTGTGTTCCGCTCCTACCATTTAATCATTATTATATTTGGATAAGCAGTTTGCTTGACGATGAAGTACCACAGGGCACCATATACCGCCCCCAGTGTGCTGGGTTCGAAGCGACGCGGCGCCACGTCGTTGTTCTCTGATCGCCTCTCAGTGAGGGCTTTTCGTCGTTTAATATTTTTCAGCTCAAGTGGGATGATGAGCAGACAGAGTCGGGGATCCCGTAGCATTGTGCGTTTATTTCTCGTGTGTCCTTATGTCGTCCTCGTTTATGCCTGCCACATACTTATTACAACTTTTTTCTTCTTTTTTTCATTTTTTTTTAATAATGCGAAACGAGAACTTTTACATAATCCCCATAGTCGAGCGGTGAGAGGAGATGAGAGAAAGTCGCCATGATTTTTATCTTCCACTTCGTGGTGCTATGGTGGGTGGTGGGCTGTGTGCAGGCCAAATGCGATGGAAATGAAGTACTTCAAGAGAAAAGGTAGACCATTGACTAGGACCGTTTATGTGTAGATGGGGTGTAATAAAATTTGCATGCTCCAAATTGGAGTGGGCGGCTTGGCACCACCGCGCACACGGCGGCGGCGGCTTTGGTAATTTCATTTGGTGATGAATTTAAATTCGAGAATTAATTCAAAATGTGTCGCGGGTTCGTTGAATCAGTTGGACGTAATTGTACCTTTGGAAGGGAGTGTGAGTCATCTGCAAGGCAGATTCGTATTATTTTTTCTAATTAGAACAAGGTTATGATCCATCCATGACGAGTGTGTCGTCAGACGATGCTTCGAATTCGAGTCGAAGGAACCGTTGTCGGAATTGATTGGCGCAATCCGCCTCAAGACACGTATTCGCATCCCTATGTAATTCAAATCAAACTTATTCCCCCCCCCCCATTACAACATCCCCAATATCTCCCCGTTTCATCATCATCGCACACCCATTGCCTACATAGCCCTCTTCAATCTCAACATTCCCGATGACATTCAGCAAATCGACGAAAGCCCCTACACATGCATACAAGCTTTGTCTCGCAACATTCATAGCCCACCCACGGTCAACATGACAAGAACGATCTTGCTTACAACTGATCGACCGCACAGCTGAGCGGAACTTCTGCTCAGCTCTCGCGAAACATGTTTAATCCCGTCAACTGGCGGCTGAATGTCTTGGCATTTGCATCGTGACCATTCACGGCGGTGAGTGGTAAGTTTTCACTTGTCGAATTTCTTGCATTTATTGAAAATCGAATATTTTGGGTAACATTTATCGTCTTTCGTATAAACTTCTATAGTTTCTGCTGCTGTTGATTGTGTCGCATGTGGTGGGTGGTTTCTTTTTTTGGTAATTTTGAAGTGGAAAGTTTTCGCTGATGCATCGCAACGTTGTTTCTCTTCGTTTTCCCCACGATTTGCACTCTTCTGCTAGCCCGTCTTATGAGAGGACTGATTTTTTCTACGTTGGTAAGTTCAATACATCTACGAGGCCACCACCACGTCATAAAATTTGTCCTCAATTAGTTCCCATTAGTCTGCCATCCAATTTATGTGCCTTCTCAAATATTTCACGCTCCTGCTCGCTCGTTCAGTTTATTTTTTTTCCTTACATAAATTGGCAATGTGTTGATGATTCATTCATCCTCGCCTTCCACGACATCATGTTGAATGTTTTTTTCTGTTTCCACCGCCAAGTGTAGTCGAATTAATTTCACATCGAAAGCGGCGGCAAATTAATTAATTCCCAAAAGCCAGTCCTTCCCTCCCCCCCCCCCCCCCCCAGTCCTAATTACAGGGAGCGTGTGGCGGAACTTTATTAATCTTTCCCGCCGACGAAGGAATAAAATAATCCATTAGGTCTTGCTCCTTGTGAGGCATCTTAATGTGTCCATTCGGACTTGTAGCCAGATTGTCGGGCTAATGAAAAAATAAGAACGGCGCGTCACGTTCACAGTTCGGTCTGGTCCGGCTGGTCCGGCTGGTCCGGTTCTTACTACTTGTTCGGACAAGAATTACCATCGGTGATGAATACATTTCGAATTTCGCCTCTCGCCACTGGCTGGACAATCTCTTAGCTAAAGCCAGTGTTGCTCTGTTGCGGTTCTTGTGGTGGCATGAAGCCTTTTTCTGCTTTCGCAGAGTGCGGGACGTGCTGCGTCCGCCTCCGAAACATAAAATGTCGGATGAAATGGCAAATTTTATCGCATGTAATGAGCTTTTAATGACACAACACAATACGGATTCCGTGCGCTTCCACAACCATCCCAATGCGGCAGGTCAGGGTGGGTGCAGAAAGTTTTACGATAAGAGAGAGTAAGGCGGGCAGCAGGACTCGCTGTGGAAAGGAGCTCATAAACAGAATGACTGATGCATTGCGAGGCAGGGCGACACGAGACTCTTCCATTACCTCAAATGTTGTTAGGGTGTGTGCGTGTGTGTGTGTGTGTGTACCAGATTTATGGTGGGACATCAGCACCCTCCATCCCTGTCACGTGAATTTGTTTGTTTCTGTTCTGTTGGTGTAAATATAATCCTTTCGCTCTGCCACGGCTTCAATAATAAATCACAGATGGCTTTTAATCTTTCTCTGGCCCCTCAGCACCACCCCCACCAGCCCCACGACTGTGCTCAGCGGTGACAGGGATAATAAATCAAAGCCATGGATTCATATTTGGTCGCATGATTTTCACATGGTTTCACCTTTTTTTTTGTCCTTTTCTTGTATGAACGGCATGTCATTACTGCTTAGTAGTGTCAATGAATATCTAAAGGCGAAGTGGTGCTGCTGGAGAGGACAGGCAGGCCGCAGTGAGAGAGGGGAGCACAGCACTTGCTGTGTGCCGGGATTCATTTCACATTTTTCGAGAGAAAAGTTTTTATGCTCTGCCGGGTGGTGGTTGATGACCTAGTTGCCGGGTTGTGTATAACACTTTATGACGGCGCTCGATTGTGGTATGAATAAATTAAACTTTTGAAATTAATCCTTGCACGCGATGGTCCGGAATTGGGATGATGAGTGCGCTTGATGGCTGATGAAGATGTTGGTAAGCAGCGCTCGTCTTTTGAATAAAAATTCGGTTGTTGAGCGTGTTTGAGAAGAAGACCTGCGATTCACTTGTTTTTTTGGACCCATTATTCACTCTGGTCACATTCGTGCGTTCCATTTCAAGGTGTCTGGATTCTGATCGCCCATCAAGAGGGCGGATAAGTCTTTTTAAATCTTCTCAGAAACAGGGTTCTATTCGTCAAGGGGAATTCGGCAAACTGTTTTAATCGAAAACGTACACCTTGGCAGTGCCCCGAAGAGTTCCATTAAACTCAAAGAAAAGCACTTACATTCTTGGCAATCGCTAGGGCCTCAAAGGTGGCTACCATTTCACGAGAAGACGAATTAAGAAGCCGCCAGTAGGTCGGCTTATGGTTCTCGGAATCAGAATCTGCTCCAACGAAGCAGATTTTCATGTTGAACCCGGTAGACACCTTTTTTCCCTCATTGTTAAGTTCAAATTCAAACGGCTGATGAACAACCCTATGAAAGGCACCTAATCCCTGCGGGACGAACAGAACTCTTGATTTTAAGCAATTACGTTCCATTTTCAAATCAAAACAGAGTCCCTTATTCGCGGAAAGTCGTAATCCTCTTCCAGCGGGGTCCGTCAGCCACCACTTTAGACACAGCCAAGCAGTGGTGGGATGGCAGCAGTCTTTCCGTTCTTCCAGCTGCACGGGTAGCCAAGACGATTAAAATGACCAAGTAAACTTTATTTGAACAACCCACTTGGCAGGACCACCCGCCTGGCGCACTCATCATCAATAACTGAAAACAATAACACAGCGCAAGGGCACAAGGAACCCCTTAATTAAATAATATTTCAAATTGCTCTCTTCCGGACCGTTTGGTTTGTTTCGCGTTTCGAAACAAAGTCCATTTAATTTCCCTCACTACCAGGCTGGGCCCTCGTCCTGCTCCTGGTCCTGGTCGTGGCCCTCACTCGTCGTCCTTGCGCCCCTTGTAACGCGCTGACAGTTGCAAACACGCGCGTACAAAAGCGCTGCAGCTCGAAATTTACGATGAAAAACGATGCAATTATAATTGTGGACGACTGCTACAGGAGAATTGCAAGCTTAAATGAATTTCTTGCACAACTTGTCCTTAAAAAAAAGAACACTAGAGAAAAAGCTAGAAAAACAAATCAAACAAATGAACAATGAGAACAGCCAAAAACCGAATTGCCAACCCGTATCCCCCATCCATCATGCATTTTCTGTGATACTCCGTCTCCTTCTCTGGTCCTCTCACACGGTTGTGTCGCTGCTTTGGTCCTTACAAAAATAGATTACCCAGCGATTTATCACCGTCCTGAGTGGGATAAAACGACACGATACACTGCGCACAATGGCAGACTTGATTCGAAGAGCAGTGGAGAGTGGCACCCCTCTCCTCGAATTCAATGTTCACAAAGTGTGTCCCTGGCGAAGAAGCGGATGTGAATGTTATCGGAATGTGCACATCATCGGTTTTGCAAAGTTTTGCAGCTTCTCCATGAATAGCAGGTCTGTAGAAATGGAGCCAATCAATTTCAGGTGGTCCAGTCGTTTGCTGGCATAGATGCTGTCCTCTCTTCGATGTCTCTTGGACACTTTAACTGGGGTGGTCTCGTGTGACAAGGTGTGGCTTTTTGCTATCAAACTACCAGTGAAGCATTTGACTCGCAGTTGGGAACAGAACTTAATTTAAAATTTCCTCAGACAACACATGTCAACAACGCTATTGAGACTGGAATGTATTCTCGACAAGCACACACCATCATTTGTCTTAATCAAAAGTGGCAGCCCTTCAATCGACAAGAGTCAATGATTGTTGACATATTTAATTTACTACCTTTTTTTCAAGGCAGAAGCTTATCTATGAATTGACAGAGTTTACAACAGCTATCGCCGACGTGAAATCTCCTCGAACTGATGTACCTTCCTGAACTATTACACAATACTTCAGTCGGCCACAAAGATGGCTGTGTCCTCATCAACTGTTAAGCAACCATTTTCGGTGTCAGTGGTCAGTGCAAAAGAGTTGAGTCACTCGGGGAACTGTTTACGCTGCTAGCTAGCCTCGTGATAGATAGTGTTCTTGTTCTTTTTTCCAATTAGTTATATCTGATCAGAGGTTCGTCGAAATGTTCGCTTATTAAGAATTCTCCGAATATCTGCCGTTTTTGTTGGTTGCATTCGGTCGCCAGCACTTGTGGGGAGATTATATCGAGGAGTATGTCGTTCAAAGAGCGTCTTTTTTAATCAAATGGCGGACGTTACTATCTACAATACAATGTTTATCTACCATTCTGCACTTCACATGAGTGTAGTCATCCTTTTAACCATTTTGCTATCACTGAGTGGGCTTCTGAAACCGTGTTTCGAACCGACTGTGTCCATCACCTCGTGACACATGTCGTGTATTACACAATTCAGACTGTCGTTGACAGATCTCTCGTGACTTCCGTGATCGATGCGACTTCGAGAAAATACACAATTACAGTGTACACCCCCCAATCTCCCAAATCTTTTACCTTAAAAACGTGACTCATAGTTGGTGACGTATTACTTCAACCACCAATGACTCGTTCCATCCCACACTACAGCCCTTCAATGAAAAGCAATCGTTTGCGTACAAAATCTTTATTTGAACAACCTCAATTGAGCAAGTACTTCGCGAACACATGCATGACAGTAGCCAACGCTGTGATAGCACTTGTAACGTAGAGCGTGCTACTGCCACTCATACCCACAGGATAGAGCTGATCCCACACATTGTACCTCTCCTGGTAGGGCTCCTCACCCATTTTCACTTCCTTGTCATTGTACATCGTGTTGACGTTAGTCCAATTGACTGGAAGCCAGTTTACATTTCCCACAGCTGATGGTGTCCTGCAAGCAAATGGTCAGATAATGAACCCACTAGAGGCGCGCACACACTCACCCCTTCTGTGCGAATGACGAGAACCATCCAACGAGACGCTCCACCATGAACCACTCCGCGTCAGTCTTACCGATCTGGCCCGCGAACCAGTTGCTCTTGAATACGTACTGAATGTCGTCAGCGTGTCCAATGCCTGAAATATCCAAAAAATCTCACTCTCCTTCTCCCCTCTCTCTCTTTCAAGACCTCACCTCTTGGCTTCAATTCGGCGTTGTTGTACAGGCCATATCGTCCAGCATAGTCGAAGCGGTAGTAGTAGACGTCTACGTGCGCCTTAGCCAGTTGCACCAGCCTGTGCACTCCGTGGTTGATGATGGAGTCGGAGAAGATATCGCCAAAGTTCGTGAGGTTCTGGTCGTTGATGGTCTTGTTGCCCAAGTAGAAGTTTTGGATCTTCTGATCGCGTCCGGTTGAGGCGTCCTGGGCATCGTACATGAAAAGCTCAGGTCCGTACTTGTCAAAGTTCAGACTGATGTCATTGAACAGACGAGTGTTGCCCTCTTGCCCTGGAAACATCACAATCAATTCGCAAAACTGTCAAACAGCAGAACACTGAAACTTACAGTAAACCATGTACTTGAACTCGTCCTTGGTGATTCCAGCTAGAATGGGGACCTTGCTGAAGTTGCCGATGAGGAATGACTCAGTTGGTGGCATTGTCAGGAAATGGCCGTCGATTTCGTAGTTCCACTTCATGTTGATGAACAGATAGGGCTCCCACGAGTTGGAAACCTCGATGATCTTCTCCCAGGAGACATCCCTGAGGCAGCTTATCACATCGGCGGGATTGTACATTGGGCAGGCTGTCTGCCTTGCCAGCTGCCTGGTCCAGTACAAGTTGTCGATCGCGTACGTGTTCGTGGTCGATCCACTCATGGCGATTGCCTTCTGGAACAGACCAGCGGAGAGTGGCGAAGTCAGGTGAAGTGTCACAGCCATGGCTCCGGCACTGAGACCCATCAGTGTAACCGATTTGGGGTTACCGCCGAACTTCGAAATGTGCTCGTTAACCCACTTAAGGGCCAGCACTTGATCCAGGTATCCGTAGTTGCCGCGCGCTTCACTTGTGCCAGTGCTGAGGAAGCCCAATGCACCCAGTCTGTAGTTGAGAGTGACCACGACGATGTCAGCTTCCATTAGGTACTCCGGTCCGGCTGCGTTGACACTGTGACTGCCTCCGGCCTTGTTGGAACCACCGTGAATGTAGACTATGACCGATTTGTTTCCGGCCAAGTCGTGAGTGTACACATTGAGGACGAGGCAATCCTCAGAGAGAAGAGCCGCGTCTTGGCCCGGCTGCGGGCACATCTTTCCGTCCTTAGTGGCATCGTATTCCGTCTGCCATGCTTCCACGGGCACAGGGGCGGCGAAACGCTTCTCACCAACCGGTGCCTGGGCGAATTTTATTCCGCGAAACGCGTTGAATTCCTGACCACTCTCGGTCTTCAGCTTGGAGCCCTTAATCTTGCCCAAGGTCGTCTCGACCACCGGATTCGTCTGAGCACTGACCACGGCCAGCACACACAAACCGACAACAAACTTAAACAGACTTCCCATGTTTCCAGCAATCTCACGAAGAACTGAGCATGTTTCACCGGCCGGCCACTTAAATAAGCCCCCAAATCGAGGTGGTTATCTTGCCAAAAAAATTGAATTGATTCTATCTCCCCCTCGGCTTATTAATTAGGGCTATGTGCCAGTGCCAGTGCCAGTGCCAGTGCCTTTATCTTGATCTCGGCTTTATCAGCGAACGGCCTGCAAACTCCTCTGATTACTCATGATGTCATGGTATTCGTGTTATATTTGTTCTTTCAATTTAAAGCTTTATCTATCTAGCTGGGAGCTTATCTTGCTAGAAGGGGGGAGGGGGGGGGGACACACAAGATGATTACATTTTTCGATAGGACCGGGCTAAGTGACAAACCACGAGAGCTCTGTTTTTGTTGCTTTCGCACTTTCGCCTTCGAATTATCACCGAAATGTGTTGACAATCGTGTTTACTTGCGTTTTCGTGCTTTCGCGCATTCGATGTTTTTCTATGTTGCGCCGCGGTGGTAGCCAAGTAGGGAACTTTGGATCTGCCTTCCAATTTATTCCACAAAACCGATTAGAGCGTATAATGTCCCGCCACACGGCCACCACCGATAAGCAGAAATTTGCAACACATACGCCATGTATTTCCCCGCAAACTTCCGTCGCTGTCGTCGTCGTCGGTAGATAGCCCTTTTTGGTGGTGGTGCTTCCGATTCCGTGGTGGAATGGATTTTGTCGCGTCCCTGGCCAATGCAAACCCTTCGCCTGATCGAAGTGCAAACGATACGCTTCCACGCAGTCCCCGACCGATGTGTGTGATGCCACAGAAATTCTGCACAGAGTCGATGGCGGCGGTTATTGTAAATTGCTTCCATGCTTCCGTCGCTGCTCGCTGGAGACATGGAAGCGAGTGGCTGTGATAACGATGCTAATGATGTTGTGGGAAACTTCCTAGACTGGAATGTCGGGTGGAGTGGCTGTGCGACAAACGTCTTCTGGAGAATTCGCTGAATTCAAACGACGCCAACACAGGGTGCCAATTAGCGTGCGAGAAATTAAATGAAATTCGTGCACTTCAACGTCATTTGGCTCCTGACTGAATGGCAAAATGACTTACTTGATTCGTGCCGACCACCAATTACTTGCATAATTCATGGTCGACAATAAATCAGCAGCGGCCCAGCAGAACATGGCCGGCCATCTGAAGGTTGAAACGGAAACGTCGCATTTCTTTAGAGCCTTGAATAGTAACCTTGCCAGTCACCCACCGAGCCCTTGGGAGGGGTGAATGTTCCGATGGCAGCGAGGCTGAAGTTTGAGAAGTAGCTGCTCGCACATATTTTCACACTTGAGTGGGAATGGTCGTCGTCACGTTTTCTAAATGCCGCCGCTTAACACGAGAAATCATCGAAGTCACTCGAAAGATACGAGCACGGCTTGAGGGATCAGTGGGATGTGAATGAAAAACAAAAACAAACGAACAAATAAATCGACGAAAAGAAGACCCTTCTGAAGTGTTGTCGGAGGGACTTGAGATGAAACGATTTCAATTGCCAATAGAATGCGTCATCGCCGAAATGAATTGGAATGTTGGCACCCTTTGCTTATGAATGCGAAGAATGTCTTCATGGACATGCGACAGAAGTTTGTGGTGAATTCTTATCGGTTTCGATTTGGGATTAGGACCCTTTTGAAGGGGAAGTCCATTATTAGACCGTTGTTGTGTGATTTCAAGCAAATTTGAAGTTGAACGTAAGAGTGGACCTAGAATGGGGACTTGCTAGGATGAGCCTATTAGCTTTAAGCGACTTCTAGCGTAGAACTTTTACTGAGAGGGGGACTGGAGTCACCAATCCCCCTTCCATCACACTGCTTACTGTGATTCGCAAATTTATGCGAAAACACAAATAGCCACCCCATCAGTGGTTGATTTCAAGTTCCCTCAAGATTACCAGTTTACCGCATCCGAGAGGCACCTCAAATCCCAAGGTCAAGCGTGACGGGCCAAATCAATCGAGGAAGTAAGTCCCACCAGTCTTCTTTCGATTTTCCTTTCAGAATATTTGCACTCAATTTCCCCTTTCAGCTTGAGCAGATATCCACGAGTGTCTCGCAACTTGGCACCAGAACAAAGACTACCGCTCATTCCAAGGGTGTAGGGGGCGGCTGAATGGAGATTAAACAAATAAAGATCCATTGAAACAGATACTGGCGAATGGAAACAATGTAATTGCGAAAGAGCCCAAGTGCGGCGCGCAAAGAAAGAAACACGAATAAACAGGAAAATATCTCAACCGAGTCGGGCGTCGGGCCTCAGAGAAAATTGAAATTGGAACGCAGAAGATAATCGAAGCACCAGCGGGTGAGTGCCAGTTCCTACGAAACCTTAATTAACTACGAAAAGCGATTTTCTATCCCGCAGGACGTTCACTCCGCGATGCGATGCCTGCTGATGGTCGCTGATGGCTGGTGTGCGGGCGTGAAAATGTAATGGAAAATCAAGAAGAGATTGCTTCGTTTGTTGATGGAGCTCGTTCGTTTGCCGATTATGCAAGTGAGTGCCCCACTCGGGACGAGGTCGATGGATGATGCAATTAGGAAGCGAATTAAACTGCGGTCTCATCAAGAGGGAAAACTTTGAAATTGAAAGTCCAACGGCCTGCGGTGTAATACTTTTCTAATAACTTATTTTTTTTATTCTTAGAACTTAATCTCTAGAAACTACAGAACATTCTTGGCGCACACGTGCAGCGCCACAGCCCCAGCGGTCAGCATCCAGGCAATCTTCACTTGATCCGCAGAACTTCGCACGGGGAACATGGCGTCCCACTCGGAGTATCGGTCGAAATTGAACGTCGTGCCCACTTCAAAAGTCACATCCCTTCCGTTGTGCATTGCGAAGATGCTCGAACTGTTCGATGGGAACCACTTTAGGCCGCCAATCTCAGTCGGCGCTCTGTAAGCAAAAAAGTGGTGAACTCATTTTCAGAACTAAACTCGAGCTGGACTTACCCGTCGCGAACAAACGACGTCCACAATTCAGTCATTCGTTCGACCATAAACCAGTCAGCATCGCCAACGGCAAGGCGCCCATTGAAATAGCTGCTGTTGAAGAGGTACTGAATGTCGTCTCCGTGTGCAATGACTGCGCATAACAAGACGCCCACTTAAATTCACATCTGACCCGCTTTCAGCTAGACTTACCTTTCAAGTTTGGATGCAAGCCAAAGCGTCCTTCATAGTCATCGCGGTAGTAGTAGACGTCCACATGCTTCCGGGCGAGCTGCATGAGTCTGTACACTCCATGGCCGATGGTGGCATCCGCGAAGATGTTCCCCAAGTTGCTCAGCTGCTGGTCAATACTGGAGTCGTTCAAATAGAATTTTCTCAGTCTGTCACTCTTCACTTTGGCAGACGCCTCTGACTCGAGTTCATAGGTGAAGAACTCTGGAGCGTACTTATCGAAGTTGACGTCAAGGTCCTTCAAGACCTTTGGTTCCAACTCTGAAAGAGCGAAGAGACTGCGATTAGTACCCATCTCTCAAGAATCCGATTGAAATGAGCAACCGTATGCCAAGTAAGAGAACTCATCCCTTGTGATGCCCGTCAGAATGGGAACCTTGTTAAAGGCACCGTCAGCGAACACGTTCGTCGGTGTGTCCAGCAGGAAATGGCCATCGACCTGGTGGAACCAAAACGGCTTCGGCACGCCATATGGCTCCCACATACTCAAGGTGGACGTGAGATTTTGCCACGTTTCGAGGCGCAAGCATTCAAGAACATCATCAGGATTGTACATGGGGCAGGATAGGTGTCTAGCCAGTTGCCTTGTCAGTGCCACATTGTCGATCTCGAAATGGCTGGTCATCGAACCACTCATGGCGATGGCTCGGTGAAAGAGTCCCGCCGATAGTGGCGATGCCATGTGCAACGTGACAGCCATGGCGCCAGCACTGAAACCGAAGATTGTCACTGAGTTCGGATTGCCACCGAACCGGGAGATGTGGTCATGCACCCACTGCAAGGCCATTATCTGGTCCAAGTAGCCGTAGTTGCCGGGCGCCTCTTTCGTTGCGGTAGTCAGAAAACCGAGCGCTCCAAGGCGATAGTTCATGGACACCAGCACAATGTTGTGATCCATAAGGAAGTGTGGTCCAACTTGGAGGCCACTGTGACTGCTGCCCCAAAGGTTGCCCCCACCGTGAATGTACACCAACACTGACACGTTTCCCTTCAAGTCTCCGCTGTACACATTCAAGAATAGGCAATCCTCCGACATGAGGTATTGTGGAAAAAGTGTTTGTGGGCAAATGTACGCGTCCTTTGTCGCGTCGAGAACACTATCTCTCCAGGCTGTCGCGGCAACAGGTGGTTTGAATCGATATTCTCCCACCGGAGCCTGGGCGTAACGAATCCCGCGGAACGCACTAAACGCCCGACCCTTCGCCGACTTCATGATGGTACCCTTGACTCTGCCCAAGTCGGTCTCGACCACTGGGTCATCCTGGGCAAATGTAAAACAGGCAGAACCGAGCAAAAGCCAGAGCAAACCGTGAAACAACATCATTTCGCGGAACTTCTTTTCACACACTGAACATGAAACTACCGCTTGCAGTGGTAAATATCGCTTGCAAAACAGCAAGTAAAACCGGACCGTACCGCGAACCGGTCCGAGAAGGGAAACGACATGATGCATTGTCAGTTTGCCATTGGCGCACGTTATCGCTCGCTATCAGATAAGGCTCGACGACCTCAAGCAGTAATGCGTAGAATCAGCCTTACCAAAGTTCTCATGATAAAGTGACTCAATCCAAATGGAACAGCGATGGTATCTTCCCTCTGATACGGCTCGTTTGTTGTGAGATTACGCGATATCACGTGCTTCAAATACTTTGCATTTTTATCAATGAGCAGCCCTTGCGGTTATCTTGGAGATCTGCATTCATTTGCTGGACAGACTGGTGCCACCAGCCGGAACTCTCCCTCCAAGTCGAAGCCACTAAAACGTTTGTTCCTGCCTGAGGATTTAAGTTACGTTCGGGGGATTATTTAAGAGGTCTTCCGGTGCCCGGATGCTGGCAGTTCCTCGCTCATGTGTCACATCTCTGACACCACTCCAAGCGGATGGGGGGGATGGAAGGAAACAAAAATAACCTTATTCACTTTTGCCCAACCTTCGTTTCGTGGTTCGAATCTAGCATCGAGTGAGGAGTGAGGTCAACCGCTACTTAGAGCCAATAAATCTTCCAATCTGCCTGCGACAACGGCCACAACGACGACGGGGTTTATCAAAGCGGATGTTTGTGCAGTTTACGCTACTTAAAGGGACATCCACACGGTGCGGGAGATTACTCCCCACGGAGTGCCATCCATCATCCGGGATGGGTGCCGCTTTACCACGTTTACATGTGAGTGAGTGATGGGCCTAAGTGTGTCTGCTGCTAGTGATTAATCGGGAATCTTATTGTTCCTCAGAAGTGACTCTTGAAAGTTCAAAATTGTGATAACACATTCAACGACAGCCAAGGAGGAGCTTAGGCACGAGTTCTTCACCGAGTTGCAAGTGATTAAAATTAAATGAAGCACCATCTGCAAGTGCGTCGTCTGCCTTGATGTTGACAAGCGATCAAGGACTTATCGTTAATATCTCATCGCGAAGCTGAATGGAAAAGAAGAAACTCTCGTTCGCCGGATTACTTTGTAAGTCATTCATTTATTCACACACAGTCTGTTCGGAAAGACCCACAGCCAGAGACTGTCCATTAAATCAAGTCCCCACTTGAATTCCGCCGGCATTGCGTTTTTCCAGGAGACTGTCCTTGCGGAATATAATGAATACAGCATTATCGATCCATTTGGCGCACACAAGTCCTGCGGAACGAAAGGCAGCAACAACAAAAAAAAAATGCCATAAATGAGTCCTTTTGTTGTGGCAATGTGCTTCTGTGTTTTCTTGTTCATATTTCACATTTTTAACGAAATCAACAATGATTTTATTTATTACAACGTTTTGCAGTTTGCGTGTGCAGGGGGTAGGGGGGTGTGGTACTGCTGATGAATTCACCCGCCCACCATCACGCTTATACCTTGCGGGCTCCACGGTCGGAATGGAGAGATGAACACTCGCTCCTCGTCCACAATACCCAGCGATTTATAATTAAGTTAGGTTGTTGCGGGCGATGGTGACGAGAGGGGGGTGGCGAGCATAAAGGACGGAAGCCCGCTTTCGAAATGAATACCCCATTGGTGGTATTGGTATCATGATGGTACATGCTTAAATCCCTCCGGCTTACGCGATGTGGTGCCGCGGGAGCAGCCCTGCTGCAATGCGATGCCAGTGGAACCAAAGCGGATATACGGGTGATGTGTCCTTCGAAAAGTACACGGGGGGCCAACTGATTACATCCAACGACCCGATGCAGCCAGCCAACACTACCACCGGCAGCAGCAACAGACGCCGAAGCCAGCCTGCTGGTGGCCGCCAACTCCGCCCCGATTGTATGCCACCCCGCTGCTGTCCGCACTAAAATGTCACTCAATCGTGAAAATAGGATATGCGACACAGGAAGTGATGTAGCCACGACCACATCGTATTATTGTGGTTTTTTGTTGCAACACGAAGCACAAGCTTCCAGCTTACAGGCTTTACCAAATGTACGGTCCCCTCCCCACTCCCCCTTGGCCGGTCGGACAATAACATAATTTCGAGTGTGGCACATCGGATTCGGCCCCGTAATGGGTCGATTCAAAAAAGGAGCCGATGAAATTGATTACGTTCTCGTGTTTATGGCGACACCGGTGGCAGGCTACACACTGTTTTGCATCCAGAGCTCGAGTGCTTCGGGTTAGGCGGGTGTGCACTAGGAGATGGTTGGTTCTCGGTTCTCCATTTGCACACAGCACAGACACAACGGTGCATAAAATTTAATTGCTTCAACTTGGAATGCATGGATGGTGGATGTGGCGGGCGGCGCGGCGTGGTGTAGAGCGGCTCTACCAGGAACGATAATGTCGGTTTCCGAAATTGACAAAGTTCCTGAAGCGATAAGTTATTTGCTTAGACGAAGGGGCTGCTTTCTGTGCGATGTTTGAGAACATCCTTCTTGCAAGTTTTCGAAGGCGACAGCGACACACGAGCTGAGTCAGAGGCTCGACTTCCTCGCGTAGAGTCTTTAGATGTTATTATTTTAGCGTGGAAGCATGCAACAATTATAAATTGCCCCAGCTGAGTTTGTCTTTTGCTGCGCGGAAGTCCCGATGATTTATGGGTGATGGGGAAAGTTTCGAAACCACGAGGACGGGTGCGAGTAAACATAGCCGTGTTAACTAAACCTCCAACAAGCAAAAATATGACAAACATTCCTTGTCATTCCACACACCGACTGCGGATATCCTCCAGATGGCACCCCTGTCACTCGGTTTTAATCCACAGAAAGAAAAAAAACACACACAACAACTCTTTAAAACAAACCACCTGCTCACCCACGGCAGGATATGCACACCGATGTAGCTACTCTCGCATGAATCCAGGAAAAAGGAGGAAAAAATGTGTTCTGTTTTTCAACTCTGCTGACTTCCCGAAACCACCGAACGTGCCCCAAGGGTGAAAGCTCGGTTTTGTTTCCGGCCTCCCCCTCCCCTGCCTTTCCAAAAAAAAGGTATCAAAAATGCCTGACATTTCGAAGCACGTATGTCATTCACAGTTTCACATTTTCACGTTGATCTGTCATCAACCGGGGGGAATAGAATTTAAAGAGAGACATTCGTCTCTGTGTGCGTGCGTGTGTTTTTTTTTTTTTTTTATTGTACGCCCCGTAGTGGGCTTAGGTAACTTTCTCTTTGAATCGAACTTTAAGGCTTTACTGTCACACGACTCCCACAGGTCACGTCATCTACCACTTCATTAGGGGACGCAAGATGCTTTGTTTCCCAAACACATCGGCAAGTCCTTGCCATCGACTAATAGGCACCTAATTACGAAAATGGCAAAGCAAACGAGACGAGACCCTTTTCGAACTTCAACGTGGGGCTTAGTAGTCATTGAAAAGCCAACTCAATTGGCTTTGTCGCCTAATTTGCAGTGCTGCTAGAGGGGCAGGGGTTTATTTACGCCAATTTGAAGGCTTGCGAAAACCTTTTGAATGTTGCCCTGCCTTTTTGCCCACTCCGTGTGTGTGCTCTTCGTCTGTGGCCAAAGGGGCTGGGGAGCCTACCCTCACATCTTCTAGCTGGTGTATGGAAGCACACATGTGATAGGGGGGAAGGACATCGGTGGAACCCTTTCGTGGCACAAGAAGATGAAATGTCTAGATGTGATCCTAAAAAATAGCAACGGATTCCGATAAAGCCGTAAATAGCCGCTGGGGAGAAACAAATTACGGGTTGCCCTGGTTAATGGCTTACTCGTTTCATTTCCTCCCGCTTCCAGCATCGGCGTAAAACCTATTTCGCTACTTGGCTGAAAGGAGCTTACCTTCGGTGGGTGTGCCAGTGTGGGTGGCTGAATTGAATGACAGTCTCCATTCAAAATCAATCATTGATCTCTTTAATTTGCATTTCGATTTGAATTGATGCGAGGGTGGCCAGAGTTCGCCTTGTGGCATTCACCACAGACTCGTCCTCATCCCGAACGAGCTCTAGACAGTTGCCAGGGAGTCAAGCCCTCAAAGTGACTATTCTGTCTTAATCTTTAACCCCCTACTTCGTCAAAGCTTTTCTAGACACGTCTGTCAAGTGGAGTCGACTTCCTCCTCAGTCAAGTCGGAGTCGACTTGCATTTATCGCATGCCATTTAATCCTCAAAGCTGTTGCCATGAGACGGAATTGTGTACGTCCTCCTTTGCATCCCAAACAATCAGAATTCTAAATTCCCTATGAATAGCTTTATGGAATCCCTTAGCCCGACCCAGTGCCCGCCAAATGAAGTGCACGTTCTCGTAACTGACTTTAATTTAAAAGAGAGGGCCGGCAGGACGTAGGGCTTTCCCACACAGCACAGCACAGCACAAACGTGTTCAGGAGCAGAGGAAAAAAAAACGGCAGTATCATAGACTACTCTAAATCCCCATATCCTTGCTCCATTTCAAATGGAATTTAATTTGGAAAAAAGTTTTTCCCAAGTCCTTTCAACCAATTTTCATTCATAGTATCCTGTTCTCCTTGTTTCATCTTCAGTGCTCCTCTCCTTTATGTGTGCCGTCAAGTGGGTGTGTGTGAGTGTGTGTGTGTGCATGAGGACAAGTGTGCACATGTGGGTAAACAAAGAGAGCTAACCTGGTTCTTCAAATGCCACCACCACACGCAGCAGCACTGGCAGCAACAAGAAGGGCATGAAGTGTATGTTCACAGTTCACGAAGAAAAGGATCCTTTTTCTCCCTCTCTTCGGGTATTTTTCAAACCGCTACTGGCACGGCTACTGCTGCCGCCATTAAAACAGCATAATTTGAAAGAAAGCAAACGAACGGAAACAAAACAAAACCTAGAGTACACACTGAATGGGATGCATTTAGAAATCTCAACTGGAAGAGGTGATGACGATGAGGACGACGAAAAAGATTACGACAATGAAGCCGATGATGATGATGATGATGATGAGTACATGGTGCAGATACAGAGAGCGAGAGCGTCATGTGTATCCAGTCCAGTAGCAGTAGCATGTGTGTCAACTGAAAGAGATTTCCTGCGATGTTTCCTTTCCCTTTCCACATGGACCTTACCGAAGCCTGTCCGCCTTAAGAGAGTGCAAAGCGAAGAGGTCATTGAAAGAGCGACATTTGGTCGTCGGTGGGGTGCAAAGACATTAGCGCCTACGAGGCCCAGGAGTATAGTTTCGCCGTATTCGACCATGGATCCATAAATACACTCTGACGACGAGATGATGCCAACAGTCGAAGTGACACCCACGAGGACGTGATCAAAGGGAAGAGATAAAGTCACTCGTCATCGTACAAACCTGATGTTCTTTCTGCTGGAGCCCGAACTCAACTCGCCGTTGAGTCTCCACACTTCGCAATTTGGAAAAAGTTTATCCGACGAAACGTCAGCATGGCAGCGAGGCAAGAGAACTCCTCGGGAACAAATCAAACGCAAGATTTGAAGTTCAGCAAAACTTAGTTTGTGCACCGGGCGGAGAAGGGAGCGCGTGAAAAGTTGGTCCATAATTCCGATTCTTCGAGCAACTAATTCCATTACCCCGAGGGACACCCTTAAGTGGCATAATCACGCAAAGTATCAATACCGAGCATGAAGTCGAACGTTAAATGACTTTAAAAACTTCCCCGGCTACGAGTAGTTGGCCAGCCGTCAACGTGTGCTGGAGTCTTTGCTGGCTTTCAGACATTTCAATTTGTTTTCTCATTTTGACAAGTGGAAACAGGCTGTTTATCAAATCATCCATCCCCCGGGGCGGCCGGTGACTTGACCTTGACACGCAGAGAGAGAGAGAGAAACATCGCGGTCGTCTTGGGCTTTGAAACTCGAAAATAACTCTTGCCTACACATTCGAGTACTATTGCAGGTGTTCGACGGGAGCCATTTATCAATCGGGCAAAGCTACTTTTCACTGTCCACTGACGGTGCTAACGCCGGAAAGTCAGGAATCACTTTCACACGCGACCTAGAAGCAATCTCTGTTCGCCGCCCCCCACCCCCCAGCATAGACATGCAACACCCAAGCGTGGCTACGCCGCCAAGCACGGAAGACCGAAAAACAAGCGACGTCCATGCCATCAGGGATGCACACGAAAAGGAAGAACACACAGAAGCTCCTCGGGGGAAGTTAATGGTCCGATCATGTCGTGTGCATTTTTCATTCGACCTGAACCCAAATTGATGTCGCACTAAGAAGAGGTGAAGCCCATTTTCTAACTCGCTCCCCCCCTCCTCCCACACACCCGGTGAAGTGTTGAAAAATGGTTACCCACCACCTGGGTAGACTTTAATCGAGATTGTCAATGCTTTCCGCAGGATTAATGGACACCGTGGAAGGGGGGTTGGAGGGGCAAAGAACACACATCCAAACGCACAAGCGCGCACACACTAATGCCAATAGAATAATTAATCAGTGTGCGGCTTATTTAATGAGTCCTTATGCCTGTTCGCTCGCTCGCCAGAACGTCGCTCTGGCAATTAAGCTTCTCGCGCTGCATTGCATGCGAACAGATAAATTAATCCGAAAATAACATTTTTCACGTCGCATTTGGCGAACAATTAAAACGACACCAGTGGCGCGCTACACATACCGCGTGTGGATGCGCAAGGATGCGGTGTCCCTGCATGGGGTGAGGATAAATGGTCACCCACTCAGTGACACACCAACGCCACCGCCACCGCAATAATTATTACTAGCCATGGCAAATATGTAATGAGAGGTGTCCTTCTAATTGTGGGAGGGGGGAGTGGTATGCGGGGGTATTGTCGTTCCGAACGGGCAAACCATTAGCAGGACATTTGCATTTTCTATTGTGCGCCAGTCATGTGTGTTCCTCGCGCCCTAAGTGCATTCCACGCGAAGTGACTTCAGGCTATGCCAACAATCCACGGGGGTGCCGGGGGAAACCTGGCATAAGATTTCCTCAGATCCCCTGTGGTAGAGCAGAATTCTCCGCGAAAGTTCCCACCGAACTGTTTCTGCCCATAGGCCGTTTGGTGAGAACTTTACCTCGGTGCCGGATGAGTGCTTTGTTCTCGTGGTTGGATCCTGAAACTCGGGGAAAACTTCGCCGCGATTTGGACAAGGGAACACTTGAAACCGTTTCGAGGGAGAATTTCTGTCTGATTTCCTGCAGTTTGTCCATCGGCTGTGGGGATGTGAATGAACTTAGCCGAAGCACACACCTGAATGGTGCGTTGACTTAGTTCAAGTGCAGGTGTCGCTGCAATCGTCAAGAGGGAAGTGTTTGAAATTTAACAGAGCTCGTGAGGGGAATGGCGGATTGCAAGGTAGATGTGCACTTCGACCGTCACGTAGACAGGTCATCTGTGGAAAGAATATTGGAGCCGACATTTGTGATTCGCTTACAAATTTGGTCTAAGGAGTGGGTTTCAAAACGTGTGCGGACAAGGTAAAGTGGTTCAATGAAATGTTTATACTTACGAATTCCTTGTTGGTCACGACTAGAATCACCTCGAGAACTGCTTGTGAAAAAGTGAGATGATTTCCTCATCGCGTCACAGGCAAGGCGCAAAATCTGCGATAAAAGATAATCCAAATAACTCCTAACTCTCATCACACACTTGACTAGGAAACCACTTTAGGACTCTTTATGATAATCGATTGTGTTCTTAGACCCAAATTACCTTCTTGATGTCCCTGTCGCTTGTGTACACAAACGAAGTATCAAACAGGTGGCTGTGCAAACAAAGATTATCCCTATCTTCCCACGTCGCATGTGGCAGAGGGTAAACCACGCACACATCCACTTCCCCAGGGGCGCAGGAGAAGTTCTGCTTCTGCAAAGCTCCCCTTTTTTTTCTCCTCTCTGCGTCGGGGCAATGTGGCTGCGAAAATCTCTCCAAATGTTCGCATCCCCCACCATCCCGGTGGATGATGGCATGCCTCAATTACCTGTGAACCATTTCTCAGACAACAGCTTCCAAATCGCACCCATCCGTGCCATAAAGATAACGAAATTACTTCCCAAGAATGATTTGTTGGCAGCGAGCCTATTTATTGTACCACCGGCAGTGTTAATGAAGGGAATCTCTGTTCGGGCCTAATGAGTTGCAAAATTGTCCAACAATTCTCTCGTGATCGCCATTTAAATTACGAAACGTGTTAATGTCTTCACTCTGCAATCCAGATATCAATTATGAGCCGTGAGCGTGAGCCAGAGCATGAGAGGAGGGGGTTTGGAACCTGACCTGACCCCCTGGAACAATTCGTTTGACATTAGGTATTGCGATCAGGTACTTTGGCAGTCATTCATCCCCAAACACACGCACCCTTGGGTGCGTTGGCAAATTAATGGCTTCGCACTCCCACCGCTCATCCCTTGAGGTGTGTATTGACGTGAGCCGAACCAAAAACCCTGCAAACCACACACGAGACGAACACCGGGATGATGGTACAACGTGACCTGCTTGTCGAACGGTGCAAAATTTTAATTAATATTTTCGGAGCTTACGGGTTGTGTGGGGCGGCAACATTGATGGTTTTAATAGGATTTCCTACTGCAACCTACCCCCCCACACCCTTTCGATGTTTTGCGGGGCACCGAGGGAAACTATCGCTGGGTGGGGGTAGATTATCCATTTTTTTTGTTTGACTAAATTTGTTGCTACAGTGCCTGGAGAAAGAGCTGACGTTGCGCTGTAATTTTTTTTTTAATCACTGCAAGTTTCTATGAACTAATCAGCAATATTTCAATACGGTTATGCAAACATTCCTCCTCGTGCCTGGCCTTTCGAAAACTTCACATAAGCCCCATTGAGGCGGTAATCAACCTTTTCGGGCGTTCAATTTTGGGTTGTGTTTCATTTTCATTCACAATAGCCTCTTCAAACTGCTTAACTCCTCTTCATTACGAAAACGACCAATTTACCAAAATAATAAAATAAAACCACTTCCCCTTTGCCCCTTCAGTCCGACGCGGCGGTAGAAAGTTTGCCAGAAATAAATTTAATTTCGTTGTTGTTGCATGCTTTATGGCTTAACACAGGCTACACAGTACACTTACGCGTGAGAGTTTGCTGGCAGTTCTACAATTGGGTGCCAGAGTGTCATAACCGAACCTAGGAGGGACCCCCAGTCGATTGAGCGATTCGCATTCTAATTTACTCCGTAACTCTGGTTGATCGCAAACTCTCAGGCGCAAGTGTTCATATTTATTGTTCTCGCAATGAAAACTCATCGTAACCTAAAAATTGTTTCCAACAAACTTGAGCCTTTCGTCGGAACTAGGTTCCCCAAAATTGCAACCGCATATTTCCTGTAACATCGGGCCGTTTATTGGAGCAAAGGCCCGCCCGCTTGGCTGCCTGACTGAAAGGATAAAGGGCGGGAGAGTTGTGGCAAAAGTTTGTTCCTGAAATTTTCAATATCTCGCAATACCCACCTTTTGGCACGACCAACGTATGGCGGTGTGTGTGTGTGTGTCTAGTGTAAACGTTTTGCCAAATTCATTGTGTTCAAACAAAGTTGACGCCAGAGAATGTGTGGGCGCTAGACTTTGTTGTTTTTTGCTCGTGTTGTGTACGCCAGTGCACCCTGGTGCTGTTCAAATCCAGCAAAGGTCATAAAGTATTCCATTTGTTCGCATTTGTTGATTGTTAAGTACGAGTGTATATCCCCGGCCTAGCTCAGATGGAATCAAGACGGTCGGAAAGGATTTATTTGGGACATAAAACACCCTTAAGGACGAGTGCTCCTGTGACGATGCAGATGTTTTTAACGATCCCGGCAAGCAACCGAAATGTCTATCTTGTGCGGGAGGTTGCCGGTGATTCAAGGCGAGGGGGTTTGAAAAGGCAAATTGCCTGCATCCTGTGTGTGTGTGTGGAAATCCTTTCATGTTTTGGGGGCGAATGGGATAAGCCGAAAATTAATTATTAATCGAATAGATTGGTGTTCGGTTGGCTGAGTTACTTTAGATGATTGTCTCGACGTACTTACACATGTCAACCACATGACCTTTGCTGCGTGAAAAATCATCACTCCCCGAGTAAACACCAATCTCCTGATAGCCTGCGAGGTACGGCAGTTCAACGGCCTTTTCAAAAGTAATCTTCATTCAATCCTCTTCACAACGACTTAATCCGATTGACCACGAAGATTTCCTCTTTTCTTTGTAGGATCCCGGGTGGCGACACGCAATTTTCACACACCATCGCCCCGGCGTCCAGGTATTCCTTGATTCCTTGATTCGATAGACCACACACAATGCTGAGTGTGGCAGTGAAGCCTCCGTGTCAACACGAGGGGGGGGGGGGGGGGGGGGGAATTCAATTATTTCCAATGTGTCCTTAATTGTTGTGTGTTTAACCATTGGTCGTGTTGGCTCCTGTTGGCGCCTCAAGTGCGGCGTGAGCAAGAGGAAGGGAGAAAGGGGGCTCATTGTAATCCTACGATATGTTTACAGCATTCGCCATTAACAGGCGGAACTCCTTTCGGTCGGAGAACTCCTCTCGTCAAATCCTATTAGGCGAACCGTAGAAAATGTCCTTTTTTTTGTGTTGCTCTTGTTCGCTCCTTCTTCGGGGGTGGATGAGCCTGGTTGCGTGTGTATTTTAGGGGCGCGCCGGAGTGTGGAGATAGTGTGGAAAAGTTGTGTTTGCTGGTCTGGATTTCTTTTTCGTTCTCTTTTTGTGGTTTTATTGTGCGGAAAGGTCTTAAAGGGATTTCAGCCAAGGAAAAACATTTCCCCCGAACGCAGATTGAGGGGATTAGGCGATGTGTAGTGTGTCGCCCCCTCTTTGTTTGTTCCGG
This sequence comes from Eristalis pertinax, assembly GCA_907269125.1. NCBI lineage: Eukaryota > Metazoa > Arthropoda > Insecta > Diptera > Syrphidae > Eristalis > Eristalis pertinax. Next base: position 1,711,791 of record OU026148.1, on the reverse strand, counting down.
ATTTGATCAACTGGAAAATGTCAAGTGTCCCAAGCCAACTCTCAAGGAAACAACAAGAATTTTGTCACAATTTTTGCGTTTTTAAATTTTTATTTAAATTTAAAACAGTGAGTATTATCTACGTTCACGGACCCGAGCAGCGCCGGGGTTTAGCGCGACGTGTGCTAGTGTCTCCTTGGGCGATAGTTGCGTGGTTTAACAATTGCATTAAACTCTCTCATCTAGGAATATATATACATACAGGAAATTTGGGGTTAAAATAACTAACAAGTGCCTCTCGGTTTCGATACGAATCTAAAGTGTCTGTACAAGTCAATCGAAACTGAGGCGCGATACATCGGATGGCCACCGTTCCACGCGTGGGAACACGCGTCGCCTCCCTTAACAACAAAGGTACTTAGTAACGAAATGGGGACGTATTCCACTTTAAAACCAAACAAATTGAGTCCATTCTTTACTGATGCCTTCCTATGACGGCGCAGAGGCGTTCCTGCAGGTAGTCGCTTATTGTCATGAAGTGCTGCCGCTTGGCCACTTGCAGGGCGGTGTGCCCGTCTTGGTTCTTCTGCAGGATATCACTGCCAGCAGCGACCAGCTGCTTGACGATCGTCAGGTGGCCGAACATGGCTGCAGCGTGAAGGGCTGTCTCTCCGTTCTGTCAAAGAGGAGAAAACTCATCAGATCAGATGAGGGAGGGGATCATCTCAAACTTACCGGCAACAGTCCAAGATTGGGTCTGTACTTGAGCAGTTCCGTCACCACAGCCACGTGACCCTTGTGCGCAGCCTTGAACAACGGCGTTGCTCCGTCACAACGGACAGCATCGACATCGGCACCATTTTGAAGTAGAACCTTACAAATGTGGTCGTGACCCATTTGTGAGGCTATCCAAAGTGGTGTGGCCCCATCTATTCGCTTCGTGTCTGGCTGGGCGCCAGCTGACAGCAGTAGGAGCAACACTGTCCGGTGGCCATTTTGCGAGGCAATGAAAACCGGCGTGGCACGGTCCTTCATGCAGACGTTCACATTCGCTCCGTACTCGATGAGCTCCTTCACCAGTTTCACATGGCCTCCTTGGCAGGCTACGAACAATGGTGTACCGCCATCCTGAAACAAGTCCTACTCTTTGCAAATGCACTCTGATTCTTGGTCGCACCTTAAACTCACCCCCGATGGACAGTCGATCACTGCTCCAGCTTTCACTAGAATTTTCACAATATCCAAGTAGCCACCTTGGGCGGCAAAGAAGAGCGGCGTGGTTCCTGTCGCCCGCCTCGAGTTCGGATCAGCGCCCTGCTCAAGCAGCTCCTCCACACAAGGGCAGTGTCCGCCGGCAGCGGCTAGAATCAGCGGTGTTGTGCCGTCCTTAAATGGGGAGGGAAGAGTGAAAGTTCAGTTCGAGTGTGAGTCAGTTAGTTTCTTTTCGCGATTTCAAAAGAGGCCGACGCAGACTGAGGAGTTGGTCATGTTTGCGCGTTGACGTCAGACGTTTGCTCACCGTTACCGAGAGTACAAATATGAAGTCACAGTGTCCCGTGAAACTTATGGTTTGCATGCAAATTGCCGAAGTAGTGCTCCTCACTCCAGAAACACGTCTAATTGGCGGTGCAATTAGCGTTAGCTCAAATCAGCAGCACAGTCGAGGGAAAAGTAAACGTGCCGCAATTCTTGGAATACTCAATTTGAATTCTGCAATCGACAAGTAGACTGTCGCGGCTTTAGTTAGGGAACGGTTTTGTTGAGCTTCGGCTTGGCGAATGGAGAAATAAAGAAACCATTCATTGTAACTTGGCCTGAAGAGCACTGCACACATCACACTCTGTCACCCAGTCGGGTCCGAGGTGCAACCTCATTGATATGCCGGATGACACTTGAAGTGTCACCGATCCACTTGTCGGGAACCATACTTCACATTTCTGCCAAGCTTGACCTGTGTTTTGTGTTAATTTGCCGCGTTGCTGGTGAGAGGGTGGGTGCACATAGAAAATAGAGGCCTCGCTCTCAATTGCAAATGTATTCAGCAGCCAGCACGTTCGGTTTGACATTCGTTCAATTGAGTTCACTCCACTTTTGCTCGCATGCATGGTTGTGAGACTGATGAGCATTTCGCCACAGCTGCTCACTATCTGAGTAACTGCTCCACTTCCGCTTCCTCAGTCCGGGCGGGGATCATAATCTCTTAAAATAACACACAAAATGCGCAAACATCTCACGGCTGCACCGTGCGAGCACACTTAACAGAATTTATTGACATACCTCATCTTTGCAGTCGACGTGCACCTTGCCACTGTCGAGAACCCGTCTCAAGGTGATATCATCGCCCCGAAGCGCTGCCAAATGCAAAAGCACATCCGATGGCGTTTCCTTCTGCGTTCCGTCAGTCCGTTGCACACAGATGAAAATGAAATGAGAAAAACAAAACAGAAAACTGTGAGTGAGATTTAATTAATTTCAATTTACCCCCCTGCACATCGTCGTCGCCGGCTGACCCAGTCCGGTTTGACCCATCTCTCTCTCTTGTGCCTTGTCTTACAACTCACAAGTGTTTTCCCTTGCTCTTAAATGCTAATTATGTTTATTCACGTGAGAATCTTTTCGATTTTTTTTTCCACAACACAAACGGCTATTTGTTGATGCCGGAGAAGTGACGACGGACGCGTGATGCGAGCGGGAATAGTAAACAAATTCACCGTGTTATGAATTGCAGACGTTTTTTGTTTTCTCACAAAAACGGGTTCCCTCGAAGGAGGCGGTAGGTCAGTGTTGCCAGAGTGAACAATTCGCCTTAATTGGGAGCTTAAAGCTTGGAAAATGGTGGAATAGGAGTGAGGGGCCGTGTGAGAAGGGGTACCTCACAAGGACCAACACTAAAACCCATCAGCGTCGCGGTGAAACAACGGCAGATGAAGCCATCTCTCCCTCCGGAGGCGCTTGGAATCAGAGACGCCGGCAAATGTCATCCATTATGCAACTCGACACCGGTCTCGTCTGCTTGTGTTGTGCTGCTGTCTTTTTTTTTTTCGTCGTCTTTCTTAATTTTGTTGCTGTTTCCTTTGAAGCTTTTACTTTCAGCCTCCACAGGTGTATCATGTACAGCAAGTCTCTCACAGCCGTCTCTCATCGTCGTACACCCTCGCCTCGGGGGAATTATGAGAGAGTGCCCGCCAGAGATGCTTGTTGCAGCAACATACCCTCAAGTGGATATTTATCATCCAGTTCACTTAGCAGCGTTTCTTTTATTTTTTTTTGAAATATTACGCCAAGATTTTGCTTTTTCCGGAGCAAGGCTACATCGTTACATTTGAACAAGCGCCTGGCGTTGGCATGTGTGTATACATGTGAGCTATGAAGTGGTAATTGATTCGAGGAGCGTGTAATCAGGTGCATTCTGTTAAATCAATGGACTAAACTGGTGGGGAACCCCTTTCACTTTGAACACGAGCACGAGCACGAGCACACAGTGTTTCTCTCTGTGTGTGTGTGTGTTTGTGTTTATAACCGTTGTGCGGTAATGGGCTCGTTAAAGCCGAATGCATAGCCGATTCTTAGAGGCAGTCTTTGCAGTTGAATGGACTGCGACGGGTACAGGCTGGTTGCCTCATGGATTGGGTCAGAATTTGCAAATACTTTGCACTTATTATTCGCCTGACGTCACACTTTGTTCGGTACGACCGTTGCTTTACATTGGGAAACGCTGTGCAAACGGTCGTGGAAGATGAGCACGAAAACAAGTTTGCCACTGTATCGCACCGGCCCGAGTGTAGGAAGCGAAATGCATGGCGTGCCGTTTTTCACAGTCTCGGTGTTTGATGTTTCTTCAGGCAGCCTAATGAGTTTGTTTAACGTTCGATTTTGGCATGTGGAGTGCTGATCTATCTTGGAAGGCACATCAGAAGACATGGCATTTCAGATGTTGACCCTTGGTATTTGACGCGATGACCTAAATCGGCGGAAACCTTGCGAAAGCCCATAAAAGATGGAAACGATGATCATCGATGACGAAGATGATGGAATGTTTCTGCTTCCGATCGAGTACTCTACAAACTCGTAGCCACCAACTCGTAAAAAAACAGAAACGAAAAATTCCACGTTTTACGACAGCCAAAAAAAAAAAAACTAATCATCGTCGTCCTACATAAAGTCTCAATCTGCCCTGAGTGTTACCTCTCAAATGATGCTATGATTGCATCCTCTGATCTCACACATCAGAAAGGCGTCATGATTCTGTCACGACCTTGACCAAAATGACCGAAATGAAATCACTTTATAGCCTGCCCCACTGTTGCCTTGTGTCTTTCACTCGCGATCACTTAAACAGAAAAACACGATCATCTGTACAAGATCACCATCCCTCATTCACCCTCGCACACTTCAGCAGCAAGGGGAGAGAAATAAAACGAGAAATCGCTCATCAGATGTGAAATGCTGTAAGCTTGCCAAATACCACCCACACACGACCGCAGGACCGATGTCGGTCTCGTCTTGAGGTTCTCCCAATCAAATGATCTTGACGATGATCATAAATTCGGCCGCTTTTGATTGTCGTGTCAGAAGTGCCGAGCAGACAAATCCAACATCCGTCTGTCAAAAGAGACATTTTTCGTTTGAGCAAACAACTGACTGATCATTTCTATTTCGAGTCGCTTGTTTGCTTTTCTTTTAGATAACACACACTTAACACGTTCGCTTCGCTTCTAGTCTTTCGTCTTTCGACGCACAGATACGGGAGCTGGAAATGTGCATTGCCCCGAAACAGCAAGCTGATTAGAGAGCTTCAGCGCGGCAGTCAGCCACCTACCTTCAACGACATGATGAGCGCTGTTCCCCGCAATCACAGCTGATGAAACCTTGTTGAACACACTATCTGCCGTGTGGCGATCTGGCAGTAGAGCAGTAAACAAGCAAGAGCACCTTCTCCTCCGTCCTCTCCGATAATGATGATGATCTGCTGATCCGATCGTCGATCGAGTAGCGAGTCCCTTAGTTTAACGACAAGTCGTACAGTTTAACGCGCACTATTCGCGAAGAGTCTAGGTTCGAATGAGACGCACTAGATTCGGCTAGGTTGTCTGAAGGACTGGTCGGTCGGTCAGTTTTTTTTATAGACACACTCTGACGTCATCGCACATCACTTTGATATGAAATCACGAACCTACACATTTCCATCTCGCACCGCGCACAAGATACAGAATCGCAGAGAGCGAGAGCACGAGGAGCACTTCTCGAAATTGAGGGCTTTTCCGACAAGCCACAGCAGCCGGACTGCGATGACGGGAAGACAAATGAGACGATTGTTTCGACAGACGGATTGCCCGAATCCAAATCTGAGCGACTAAGATCTTAGATACCACGACGACGACAGCGACGAGTTCGGACGTTTAATTAGAAAGCACACATAGTTCTGATTGGTTCTGATCTTGTAACGCCTTCCCGCTCGAATTTTCCCGTTAAGTTTTCAAGTTTTCAATAGAGCCGGATGGAAGGGGGTGTGTGGGGGGGAGCACGCTTAAGAGGCTGACAATTGCAACATTATCACCACTTAGACCGTGACAGGTATTGTAGGGGAGAGACCTGCACTAGAAGCGGGCTAGGTCGTCACATACTCGGATGCGAATTCGAAGTGAAATTGAAGAGGAATAGAGAATAGAGAATACGAGTGCGCGCGCTGCTGTTGGCTGAGTGCTACGGACACGACCGATCGCGATTGCGTCTAAATTGGTTCTGTTGCTGGCGATAGACTGTGAACTTGTTTTTTGCGCCGAGCCACGCCGCCACCGCACCAAGCACCAAGCACACGGCCACTGGCACCGGTACGAGTATACCGTGTACAACGTGTACTGTGTACACCGTGTTGTGCAGTCGAGAGAAGCTGCCTTCGATGCAATTGGGGCTCACCGCATGTTATACCATGCGAATGACTGTGCTGCTTCTGCTGCTGCTGCTGTTGATGATGATGATGACGATGGCGGTGATGGTCACCTCCTAGAAGAGGGAATTATTAGAACTCGCTTGATGACGATGCATGCAGGAAAACACCAAGATGACAATGATGGGATGCAGAACGAGACACACACACACACACAGTAACACACGGTGGAACACAGAACGGCAATCGGCAGCGATAGTAGTTGGACGGCGACGTAGTCGGTTTTGGACGGATACCCTATGCGGAGGAAGGCTTCTCGATTTGTTACAGTTTGTGACTGGCACTGGGACGGGCAGACTCAGTTGACGATGATCGCGAATTATTTCTATGAGCAGCGTTGGCGGGGGAAAGTTTTTCCAGGTGAACTGGTGATGATTTCCCGTTTTATTCGAAACTCCCTCCCTCTGCTCTGATCTGATCTGCTCTTCAAAATGCTCTGTGTGTGACTTGGATCTTCTTATTTTGTGTTGTGTTATTCTTTAGCTATTTCTGTCGTCTTGTCATAGTTTCGTGTTGACTCGGGTGGCGGGGTAGCGAGGGAGGCACGACCGGGGATGGGTCGAGATGCCGACAACGACTGGTTTGCCGGTAATTTGATTGCAGGTGATTCTTGGTTTTCTGTTTTTGTTTCTCTTGCTGTTTCTGTTGTTTCTGTTGTATCTGTGCTGTTGGTTTGTGCTGTGCTTCCTTCTTTGGTGTGGTTATCGCTTTTCCATCATCAAATGAATTTAACTAACTCGGGATGGGGATTTGTTGTACGCTGCGGTTTCCCGATAAAAGATTTAGTTGCTCGTTGTTCTAAGCTGGAAGGGGAGAAGCGAAAAGGAAACGATTAGTGGCAGTGGTAACTGAAAATAGAAAATTGAAAGAAAATAAAACCGTCAATCATTATGGAGTTTTAAGTGCACGCTGTGTGTATGTGTGTCGAGTGTGTGTTGAGTGTGTACTGAGAGGGCGCAGGGCTAAAACGGGGGCCAACTGCTAGTGAAGCTGAATGGAATGGAAATTTATTAAATGGTCAATTACGAGGCTTATAATGCGGTAAATTAAAGGCTGAGTAGATGAGAAGCATTAATTGCGGATAATTGAAGTTAAATGAGTTGCATTTGCGGAGAGATGTGTGAAGATGTGAGAAGCTAATAGCAGCTATCGCGGGCCGTTTAAAGAAAGCACCAAAGAAATACTTGTTCTGTTGGAGTCCCTCTGTAGGTACATTTCCAACAGGTGACATCTGTTTCTTTGAAAACAAAATTCCCTACAAATGCCTTTCATCATCATCGCCACTGCCTGGCTGGCGGTGAGCAATAATTTTATTTCGCATCAACCACTGGGGCAATTGAAATCCATCTAAAGTGGTGGGGAAATCCCCGAAGGCTACCCCCTCACCAGGATTTTCAACCATGCTCCGGGGCCACTTGAGGGAGCACCATGGCCGGCCCCCACTACGACGATGTCGTAATCTGCGGCACTTTGTCTAGTATATTCTTATGCAGCAACTACGACGTCAATGATTCAGACAGCAAAAAGAGAGATAGAAAGCACGAAGAAAAATAGAATGAAACACTTTTCAATCAATATTTGAGTGGTGGCTATAAATAGAGCCGAAGCAGATTGGATTTTATCGCTTTTCTGTGCCCGTTCCTCGAATGCAAATCCTTGGGAGATGTATTTGAAAACATTTTACGACCATTAACTGTCGAAACTACTTCATGCAATCGTATTTCTTCAACAATTTCACTCAAAAACTTCGGAAATCACTTGTGTCTGGCGTATCGGTCTTACACGGTTTTGCCTAAACGTCCGGTTTGCGTTAATATCAGGTATCCGAAGCAGCGAAACTAATGCAGATGCGGATGAATGCGAAAACTTATCGGCTAAGCAAAGCGTGTATAAACAAACAATTGTTTTCTTTTATTTATCCAAAATGAGGTTATGAACTTATTTTTCCTATAGGCCGTTGACGTTTCTTGGTGCTCAAGTATTCATAACCACGTCCACTTGGGTTTGTCTTGTACATACCTGACGGAGTGCATAGTGTCCTGGTTTTCATAGAGATTTGCGTGTCCTGCGCACAGTAATGGCAGGGTAGTTGTGCGAAGAAAACCAAAGAAAATAATTTACAAAACCATATTTATTTTCATTTGCTTTAAAAGAAATCTGATTAGAAGTAATTAAAAAATTAATATCCTGAAAAGATTACGACGTACCAAGTCCTTGTTTCAAAACTATACACATTCCACTAAAAGAAATCATATATTCGTCAACGCACACTCACCCTTACGTTCAAGCTGCCATAACACATCCCATAATACGTGGTGAACCGCAGCAAACTTTACGGCAATCAGTGATACCAACCGGCGGTCCTTCTTTTCTTTTTGACTCTGCCCGCGAGTGTCACTGGTCGAGAAATTCCAATTAAAAAAGTGAGAAAATATCATATTAAATCATTCAAAAGCGGTTTAAAAATAATGAATCCACATTTGCTATTGGTTTACAGATAAATTACAATGGAGAACGGTGCCGGAGAGTCTGTTGATTTGTACTGCCCACGAAAGTGGTAAGTTCCACGTGTTTCCATCCATCGCGCTGTGGTTCATTGCAATATACCAAGCGACAAAGGATTTTTCGTGAAACTAATGAAATTCGTGTTGAAACTTTGCACTATTTTTAGCTCTGCCAGTAACAGAATCATTCACGCTAAGGATCATGCTTCCGTGCAATTGAATATTGTTGATGTTGATCCAGAGACCGGCAGGATGGGTGTTGGATCCAAAGTGTACGCTATTTGCGGTGATATCAGGCGTATGGGAGAGTCGGACGATTGTATCTATCGTTTGGCAAAGAAGGATGGTCTTATCACTAAGTGAGTGACGATTAGAAATTGAGGGATGTAGCTGTGAAAGCTAATATGCGGATTTTCTTTTACAGGAGCTACTGAGGCGGTGAACTTGTACGCAAGTTTGTGACAACCTGGAAATTTTTAGTAATAAAATCCTTTTTTAGTCTACCGTAGTTGAAATTGGTTTTATTTTTTATGCTGTTTGAGATCATTGCCGCTTTGGGTTCGCGCCTATTGAAGGGGTGGGGGTAGGAATCCACGGAATTTTACATCTTGTTCGGAATGGTACATGTACGCTGCTCAAATCAGAATCGGATGGGTTATGAGGCAATTGTCTATCTTAGCACTTGTTTTGGCAAGTATCTCAAACAAATTTTGCTTGGATTCACCAGCGTTTCAATCCAAACAGTTGGATGGACCATCGAATGAATCAATCATCTGGAGTCCTTTCTATTTACCAAGATTGGATGCTATTGTCTCGTTTCAACAGCACTGCCTACATTTCGTGGATAAGTAATATAAACATAAATCGCATTTACTAATTTCAATCCACAATTCAAATTATTTCAACCAATTATTAATTCACTATTCTGACTTGAGCACAATTTAGTACAATATTGCTGTCTATTGCGAATGAAGCACCTCCTACGTCAAATTCCCATTTGACGTTTGTCATTCACAAAAAAATCTTTGTAGAGAAAATATGGCCGATGACTACAATGGTCGATGTTAAGTGTTTTTCGTTTAAAAAAATCCATCAAACGCGATATTCTCCAAAAACGTGATGTGATGTGTCCACAGCCAACTAACTAAACATTCTTCCATTAATTTCAATTATATTAATTTACTCGGTGTCAATTCAGTGTACGATTCGAAAGAGTATACAAAATATCAAGACTGTGAAAGCAAAGTGCAAACAAAAAAAAAAAAAGAGTTAAAAATCGTATACGATTGTTTATTTCCCCAAAAAACGAAACAAAGAAATCCCAGTGGAAACACAACAAAAAATCCTTAACTTCTTCTATTGTGCAATTCCCAACCAGCTCAACAATTCCCATTTCTTCACTCCGTTGTGAGTTGACGACTAGGTGACATCTCCACGATTCGACGATCAAGGTAAGTGAGAAAATAGTCGAATTTCCTAAATTATTCTATAAATAAATGCCTGTGTGTAGACCTATTTTCATCAATTTCAACCTCAGCGAAAAAGACAAGTTTGTGCAAAGCGCAAATTGTCTCGAGGAAACGTCGTATTGTCTGCAAATTTTCTAATGATTCAACAACACACCCGCCACCAGTCAGTTGTGTGTTGTGTACAAGTGCAAGTGTACCGAGAATGTACTGAAAAGAAGGGGAACTGTGTCAATTTATTTGTTTTTTTGTTTTTTTGTTTTTGGTGCTGCCCTTTCGACAAACAGTACAGAAAATGTTGGAATATTCATACGTGGTTGGTTTGTTTGTTGTTTCTGTTGTGCTTAGTCTTCAATGCCCTGTTGGCTGCTGTGCTGTTCACTCTTCTCAATTGGATGTGGTATCGTGTAAAGTTTATAAATAATTTTATGGACATTCGCTTATCTTTCAGTTCCTAATAAAGACTTGTCAAGAGATGCTGTTATTTCCTTTACATTTCAGTGCGTGCGTCATGGGGTTATGCTTGAACGATTGTTTCTCTCTGTCTCCCCCCCCCCCGCTCTTGCTTAATGGGTGGCGTTTTCTTTTTTCGGAGCATAAACTGTACGCCCCCACCTAATGTTGCGTCAAAGAAAACATTATGGCTGCATGTGTTAATGTGGCAAGCAGAGGATGTCAGATCATTGAACCCATTCGGCTTTTATGCTGTCTTCTTGATGGTTGCTTGAACACACTCGGGGACATTCAATATAATAATTGCAGACATCAGGACGTGTGTCTCCTTTTCCAAAGTCAGTGACATCATGAAAAGCGAGCTTCCCAAGGGTCACATCCATGTCGAGTATTACCTAACGTGTTTACAAACTAAACAGCGCGCATTGCTTCTCAGCAGCAGAATGGCAACCCTGTTCTGATGTACACACGTCCATTTCAGCCCCTTTTGACTCATCTCCGAGGTAATATGAGTTCATTAATAAAGTAATTTGCGTCCCTGCTTTTGCTTGTACACACACACACACACAGCCCACCCCGGGTACATTGCAATCAATTGATAGTGCACACTTTACTCAATTTCGAGCACCAGCTTATTACGGCATTCATTCAATGAGCCTACATTGTAAAAGCTTTATCGGGTGGGAAAGCAAAAAAGGTAAAAGTGAATAGAATTACTCATCAAAGAAAGTGGCCTGCAATCACCGAGTCTGGGATGATAACAGCCCACGTCTTCGTCTTCCCACAGCACAATTGAGCTGTATCGCACAAAGGCAATAACAGAAAATCGAACCCATTCAGAGTTGCTAATTGGTATTAAATATTGACGTTCGATTGAGCTATTCCCATCACAATAGGCATACCCCCAATAAATGGACACAATACGTTTCCAAATCTAATGGAATTGCTCACTTGTGGGCGGTGCAGGCATGGTCAGTTGTCCTTGGAAGGAGATGCATAAATAATTCTACTGCTGCCTTCCACTGCAGGGCCGATTACGTAAAGCACGTGTTTTTCCACAAGAGGAGATGAGCACACTAGCAAAACAAACCTCACGAAATCACCCCCTTCATAAGCACTCCTCACGGGCGTTGACAAAAAAGAAACAAGTGATTAATGTGGTTTAAGGGAAGGAGAGAAGAAGAACAAAAAGACGTTACACTGGAACAGTGCCAACTTTTGTTCGCAACCCACTCGCAATCCGCATATCCGAGTAGTTGAAGGCCTAGGGGCTGTTAAGGGATTACTTACTAATGCGCCCACTTGCGATGCACTCCCTCATATTCATATTTATTGAAAAGATAACCAAACAAACCGAATGTGTGCATATTTTCCAGATCATACCGTGCTTTCGTCATCGCGACAAATTTTGCAGATCCAAACCGGGTAAACAGAGTTGCGATCAAGAGACAACACAAGACAGCAGCACACACACGCGCAGAAAGGAAAACCAAAAACGGTCGTGTCCCCGATATTGTGTGTCAGACGAAACGACAAAATGAGTATTTAGCTCGCAATTTAGCCTGTGAGTACTGATCTGGCTGCCGTTCATATTCTACTTCAGCACTGATCGCATAGCTCGATTAATTGGTTGTTATTTTTCCAAATTAATCGTTATCGTTATGTTTGTTTCCGTTTTTTTGTTGATTAATGCAAATGAACTTACATCTGTTTTTGTCTGCCTTGTGTTGAGTGTTCATTAAATGCATGAGTTACGAAGTTGGGATGGGGTTTCATTTCACGCCACACATGCTTTACTGGGGTGTACATACATGCATACAGATAACATATGTTTCTTTAAATATTTAATGCTTTATTTTCTAATTAATTGTTACATAGTGCATTTGTTAAAGTTTGTAGAGGATTACAATGTTGTTTTTTTTTTATAAAGAGTTAACAGCTTTTCTCGCATGTCATTTGAAACCGAACAGCACTGCAGATGCGGTTGATGTTCGCTGATTCGCATAACCGCAAGGATTGAATGATTTGTACCCACGCACCTGCTGAACTGCTGACAGACAGGCACATGCACAAGCTCAATGTCATGGCAAACAGTGTGTCTTTCCCCACTAAGTAGTAGACATCATTGATTACTAAGCCCCTCTTCAAATACGATTGTCCAATGCAGTTGCAACCTTGAAGAGAAACACTAGTGCGACCATCTTTGTTCACAACCACCCCTCCATCGGTGATCGCACCGCAATAGAATTTTAATAAAAAATTAACACCTCAATGCCACATGGCACATGGAATTCGCCTCAGACACAAATTGTATTAGCAATATTCATAAACAACGAATAAACAAAAAAGAGAACAAATTCCTCTTAGCTAAATCAGCATGGATTCCTTCGTAGTTACATGCAATTAGTCCGAACAATGTCGCCTATACGTCGAGCAAATGTAATGTGTGTGCCTGCCCCCTCCCCCCCAACGCAGGAGCGCTTAATGAATTAATAAAACATTCGCTTCGCATTTGTTGCATTGCATGGCAGACACAGCCAGCGAGGGGATGGATGGGCATGTGTTATAATTAATTATTAATGTGCGAAACGTACACAATCGCCTGGTGTTCCCCATTTGGTGGGATGTTGACTTCAAGCTGGATTATCAGTTCCTCTGGTACCACGAAACCTAAACAGTTTGTTGTCGCTCCGTTGTTCGTCGTGTGAATTTGTTAATTCGATAACTTCATTTAGATGTTCTAAATTTATTGCCAAATTGACATCTCACATTTATCTCGCATTGTGACTTGACGGAAAATTTCTTGCGAGTTTTTGTTACTCTTCTGTTTGCCTTTTTTCTTTACCACACGAACAAGGCGAACGCAATATGCGACATGTGACGATTGTTATCTGGGCTGTAAATCCCTAACGAGATAAGGACTCGGGCTGTTATCCAGAAAATTACTAGTGCGATTAATCACATTCTTTTTCAACGCGTAGCAGAAGCGCAAAAGAGGAGGGGGGACACCTAATTGTAGAGGACGCGTGGAACGCGAGTCTTCGATTGGCACGGTAAATAGTCTAGTTTCCCCCAAATTTTGATAAGATTAATCTAGTTTTTCACGAGACAAAGTTCAATGAAGCTGCTTTCAGTTGACCGAGAGTGGTGTCGTTACCAGGTACGATGGGGGGGTGAGTCAGTCCCTCGTGCATGTGTGTGCATGGCATTTATCTGTGTCAATATTTGATCTACTCTGTGCTTGTTTAGGACGCAAATAAAACCCACGGGAGTCTACGGTTTATTAGTTTGTTTGTCTGCAAATAAGAGCCCTTTTTTTACGGCCGGAAAATTAAATCAAATTTGTGTTCAATTTGGACGCATTGCCAAAGATTTTGGTTGATTTTCTGTGCCGTTTGGCGACGTGTTTGACTCCTATTCTCGTCCTTTGTTCAGATTTCCAACAGAATCCCATCGAATCCCATTTCAGTCGAAAGACAGCAAAGCTATCTCCACCGGAACTTTGCTCACAGCTTTACACGATAAACCACGGAAACATTCGTCGAGATAGCTCCTCTCCAATTATGGAAAATTAACTACTAACGATTTCCTTACCACGATCCAATAGCTTACCAATTAAAGCTCCTACCTCACTTAACAGCAACATCACGCGCATACCAATTGGGCTCTCCCGCATACACACGAATCTCGCCGTTTGATAGTGTGATGGCCCCAACTCCGCCCCATCTCGTACATTCCGACACCATCCACAGAGGCGATAAACATTTGGGAGCCATATTTTTCAGTTATAATACCCCTTGACGCTCTCGTCGAATAGAATGCTCAGATAAACTGGCTCCTTCTTCAAATATTGCGTGTCGAACTACTCGAACTCTCCACAGTTGAGGCAAACTTCGAGCTATTGTCAGCCTTCTTCAGCCGCCAGTCGACTTCGGCTTCTTCTTCCGGACTTGTCTGAGTTTCGGTTTTGTTTTGATTATACTCGTACATAACAGTGACCTTCCTTCGATGAGTTCATCGGTGTGTTCCTTCGTAACGATCGTTTTTCTACGTTTGAAATCCACAACCACCGCCTCAGTGTGCTCCGCTGTGTACTATACAAAAATTTGAATTAGAATTTGTACTTCAGCAATTAAATAATCACCAACTGTGTACAGAGACACACGCTGTCTGTGTAGGACTTCCGATGACAACCGCGCTTGTCAGTGAAGATACTTGTTCAAACGGCCGTAGGCATTCCGCGTCCGCTCTCCCTCTCGGGCAACAGCACTCGGCCACATCAGACTCGACGGACGACGACACAAAGAAAGAAAACTCTAATCCACAACGGACAAGAATTATCAAAACTCTCGCGTCTATTTGCGCACGCAGTCGTCTATAGTTTTTGTGTGATCATCTCGTTCACCGCACCGCGGACGGGTGTGCCGGATTGGAATTAGCAAAACGAAGAAAATAATAATAATTCACAGCCGATACCAGAAAAAAAAAACAGCACCAGTTAATAGTTTGAATATATTCGAGGAACCGCTCGACAGATGGCCTGCATCTGTGATTAAACATGGGGTGTGTAGTGTTGTGTACAGTATAGTGGTTACTAAGTATGCTTTCGATTTTAAAATGTCATGTGAGAGCTGTGTAGAAAAAGCAATCGGCAAAGAAGACGGCCGCGTTAACCTCTTGCCGCTTGCTCGAGTCTAAAAATACCTTATCACTTGTTGTTTCGGTGAAAGCTTGCTGTGTTTAGTTGGAAAACATATTTTCTGTGTGGATCGTCTTTTTTCGTCTTCACAAGGCCTTCGACTGAATGACTACGTCGCGGTGTTTGCAATAGTGAGAAATGCACAAGCAAGTAATGTCATCGAATTTTGGTCGAGCAAGTGCCCTAATCAGAACAGGTGTACACTGTACAGCACAGAATCAGATAAAAGATATCGCGAACAAATATAAGTCCATCGGTATAAATAATTCCCACATGTTCATTATCAGAGTACAAGGTGAAGGAGTTTATTTGGCTGCCTTAGATACGCGGCTGGCTTTTGCTTACGCTTACGCACGCACTACATGCGCTTGTGTGCTTCGGGTGAACTCTCGCTCCCCTCGAATAGGCTGTGTGTTCTATTTTTGCGGCATAGTGAAAACTAAAACTAAAACATCTAATTACAAAATTCGTACGAAAGAAGACACAAATCAATTAACGCCTACAATCTTTTCAGGCGAGAACGATAAACCAAACGAATGTTTTTTCGAAAATAAAATTAGAATTGTGGGCAGTTTCTTTGAGGCGATTAGCTCTAGTTGGGCGATAACGTGTTGTACTCTTTTCTTGGGGGGAAGATAAAAATACGTACATAGGTGCTGCTGTCGACTTGACCTGCCACCTTGAACGATCTTTTTTTTTCTATCGCCAGCATTGAGTTTAAGGTAGAGTCGTTCTCAATGCTCCTGCTGATCACAGGAATTACTGTGGAATCATGTCCCCCAGCGAATATTTATGCACGCGGACGTAAACAAGCCCGAAATTAAATGCTACGTGTTTAGAATGCAGTGCAACCTAATCATGTGACTGTCGAGGCCATTTCACCATCCAGAAATTAGTGTGATTTTTGGTAATTAAACTGCGTTCTTTCCAAATGCTTTGGGGTGTCATTAGAAGGAGTCACTCGACAACAATAAAATTAGACACATCTGCCAGTCGATTAGCATCTCTTATCATCCCTGGAGAGAGAGAGAGAACGCGAGGAGAAGAGGGCGCAAATATTTTTGAAAAATTTAAATTCATTCCAGAATCTACGCCGCACATCGCTCTAATCTCCTTCAGTTGCAAGTCCTACGAATATTCTCCTCAGCCGTTGACCCAGTTAATGTAAAAAAACAGACATCGCCAACACACTCGCACCCCGGCATTGGAATTAATAAACTCAGTCCATTCGATTCATGCATCTCGTTCATCGCCACACCACCCCCATTGGTGCATGTTGCCCATCGTTTCAATTGAAGCACTGCCTAGCCGTTAAGGGTTTCGTGCTAATTAATACAATTCGCTTTCATGGCTTTTTCTTTGCTTCGACCGCACGACGAAGCATTGAAACGAGCTGAATTCCTAAACAACGTTGAATTCAGCTTGCGTTTGGTGGGGAAAGTAATCCACAAAACAAAGGTCGATGCATGGGGGAAACTATCACTGGCGTTCGGTTATTGTAATGTGCTGCACAGCAGAAGACGCTACTGAGCCCTTCAGCATTGGCGGCGTGCGTACGACGATGATGGTGCTTGTCAGCTTGTCAGCTTGTCAGCTAGGCAGTCTGGGTTAAGGAGAATGAAACCGATTGTTCTTTAATAGTCTTGGCTTTTGTTCTTGTTTGTTGTGCGTTGCAAATAGCTATTTGCCTGCTTTTGCTTTTCGATTATTTCTTGTTTTGCATCATTTTCCCCGAATTAATGGTTTCATTTCTATTTGCAGGTACCTCATCATAGAATGATACCAAGTTTTCATGATTTAATGAGGTGCTCCTCGAGCGTACTAAAGAACGCCCCACCCGGAGACGAGTCGATAGCCACATGTTCGGGTCGGGGCGATTGTTTGAATGGCACTTGCCTCTGCGAAATTCGTTACACCGGCGATGAGTGCTCCGCCTTCAATTTGCCCTATCATGCGGGCATATCGGCAATTTTTTACGTTGTTGCTGTTGTCTCATTTATACAATTGGTAATATGCATTGTAGCGGAATATCAGAGACTCAAGCAGCCCTCGTTCTTGAGGGCGTGCCGTCTGACAACTCAGAAGCTGCTGTATTTCGTGGTATTCCTGGCGGCTTCACTGCGCGGCGCTTACTTTACAACACCGGTAAGTACAGACCGTCGTGCTTTGAATGATGAAATGATTGACTTTCTCTCTTTATTTTTGCAGCGCGATCTTCAGCCAACATGGGCCGCAACGTTGATGTCCGCGTACTATCCCCTATTGATGACATGCTCCTCCTTGGTTGTTTGCCTTTGGGCGGAAGTAAGTAGACCAATCTTAATTGTGTTGTTGTTGTTTGTCTACACTAGACCAGGAATGACTGTTTTATCACTCGCCATTACGATAAGCGAGCATGGGCACAATTGATTAGAGCCTCTATCAGCTCCAACCATGTCCTCCTGTTCTCTTGAGGCGTTCCACCCATTTCTCTTAATAAAATTAACCCAGTGACGACAATAAATTGAATGCCAATGCCAATGGTTCAAAACAAACTTCAAGTGCAGTCGCACTGGGAGATGACATATCTCCAGTTTGTGAGTGCAAGCGAACCGGCCGATAAGACTGAGTACATTTGTTTACCTTTTGCTTGTACGATAGTGGGTACATTAATTCGGCTGGCTTTCAATTTGGTCGTATCTCGTGAGTAGTGGGATTAAGTCGCCTCTCGAATTTTGACAGACACCGTTGTTGTTCGAAAGACGGAACATGTAATTTGTCTTGTCACAAAGCCCAGGGAATTTCAATTTTTTCTAATTCCTTATTTCTCTTTGCAGATATTCCACCTGCGCGACATTCGCTGGGAAAAGTCACAGTTCTTGTCGAAGAGTTTCCTCGGTTTCGTCGCGTTCAACTTCTTCCTTTACAGTCTCTTCGGAGTGGAGGTCTTTTCTTCGCTCATTATCCCAGATAGCCAAACTTACGCACACATCTTCAATGGCCTGTATGCGGCCCTATTGCTCATTGTGGTGGTCTTCTTTCTGATATACGGAGTGGAGGTGTTCTTCAAACTCCGCGGCGGATTCGTGTACGATCAGAGTGGAAAGATTCTCGGCCCCAGCGAGGCTATTGTCAACGCCTCACAATTGCATCAATCTCGGTTGGGTCTACTAAGCCAAGCGATTATGTTGATCGTGATCGTGGGCTTCTTAACGTCAGAGACTCTGGGTGACTTTTGGAAAAAGAAGTAAGACTGCCAGGAGTTCTATTTACTTCTCTACTGAGACTAATCATTCTTTGCAGAGTCCCTGTCTATTCGCGCAACTGGCACGATATTGTCTTCCGTATTGTAGAGATTGGCGTTGCTCTGTGGTTCCCATGCTGTTTATGGAACTCCATGGCTCCGGAGCAACTATGGATTCTAAATCCCAGAAAATTGCTCAGTCGACAAATAGATCCGAGTATACCAACAACGTCGGCAGAAAGTAAGGGCCTCTCACCGGAGGAAGGTCAGTCGTTCTTGTCGAAGAAAGACTGCTGGATCTGCTACGACACAGATAAGCCAGAGCCTCTTATTCAGCCGTGCAAGTGCACCGGCGATGTGAGTTCGGTACATCACGAGTGTCTCAAGCGGTGGTTGGTGGAGAGCTGTAGCAGTACATCTGATGCAGTGCTGTCGTGCAAAGTCTGTGGATCTCCGTATGAAATTGAAAAAGCGAAAAAGTAAGTTCTACCTTTAGTCTAACTTTGTTCTATCCAACTAACCGTGATTAATTCATTCGTAGACTCGATTGGGAAAAAGGATTCACAATCCAACACTGGGCCAAGACAATCATATTGGTCACCCTCATGTGTGTGGCCGGCGCTTGTGCGTGGGTCATCATACAGCTGTACGTTGATCCATTGATTCGCATCCTAACCGTTGGAACTGCTGTACTTATTGGCTACGTCTGCATAAAGTGTCTCGGCGAGAACACCGTGGTGGCGTATCAAAGGGCGAAGGTAAGCTCGATTAACATCGTCACCAACAGCGAAATGGAGAAGTTGCACACCATATGCGAAGACGTGGGCAGACAATGAAAACGAAATGTGAAACGGTAAAAGAGACAACCGGTTTATGGATTCTGTGTAATTGTTTCCGCGTAATATTAGATATTCTATTTTCTATCTGCATTTTACGTTTGAATTAGAAGAGAAAATTCTCCGCCGTGTTATTGGTTGCCCCTTCAAAATGATCATATTTTCGCAGTAAATTCAAATTCAATATTGTGATGTTGAATAAAGACAATAGACGGTTTGTGTGTTTGATAATAATTTCATTTCGAATATAACGAGAATATTATACACTTGCACCACATACTGTGCTTCGAAAGTTGAGGAAAAAGCTAACGAAACAGAAGAAAAAATAACCGTCGTAGCCTTTGTCGAAAAATGCAAAAACAAAAACAAAATAATGAAAATAGCAACAAAATTGTGTATCTAAAGTTTTCCAAATCACTCGCCGCGTCTAGGGTAACAACGGCTTAGTGCGAAACAATCAAGAAAAAAAAAAAACAAAAAACAAAAATGTCCACGAGATTATTTGATATAGCAATACATACTGATTTTTTTCTTGTTCATCCACAGTAGCAAAGAAACGATTAGAGACGAACTATTGTAATAGTAATAAAAAATATATATATATATTATTTTTATATTTAGAATAAACTATAAGTATCCATCGCATACGCAGAATGCAAAATTTCTAATGAACATGTAAAAAAAATTCGATTTCTTAGCAGTTCGTTGATGCTTAGCGTTATGTCGAATCGAAATCCCTCATTGATTCATCCATCCAATTCATGCAAAAAGCGACAACAACAAGACACCATTCGATTTCATTGTAAATTGTGATATTAAGAGGACCTCTTAAACCAAAATATGACTAAAAAATAAATATGAAATATGTAATAAATGTGTGCGAACAAGTGACGCGTCTCATATTTGATTTTCTATTTTGTTGTGAACCTTGAACCCTATTCTAGAGATTGCCAAATCAAAAAAAAAAAAAATGAAAACATTTTAATATACACACTTACCCCTGTAATGTAAGATAGCACAGTGCGCCGTCGCACGGAGTGATTTTGAATTTCATTAACATTTTACGTTTCCAGGTAATACTTTAGGCTCCTCTCAAGTGGCAAGTAAGCAAGCAAGAGACCCACATGCTTAACGATACGAGTAAATTATTAAGTAACAACCTTATTTCTAATCTAACGCAATTCAATCATGTTTTCTGTGTATACTGTAAGAATCATTTATTTATGAACTATTTTATTTGACTTGACCTCATTCAATATTTATTGTAAAAAGTAAACATTACGTAAGCAGAAGAATAATTATTGTATAATAACTATGTACTAATAAGAACAAAAAAAAAAGTCCTAACAAAAAAATTGCAAAAAAGTAATAAAAATACAAAACTGAATTCGTTTGTCGTTTTCTTGTCTGGCTGTGTTGCGATGTGCCTGTGGACGGTCGCAGAAATCTTACCCGCGGCTAGTGAAGTCACCCAGAAACAGGAGTTCATTCATTCTTTGAGAATAAACGGAGAACAGTGGGCATGGACGAGCTTATCGACATCTTAGGCCGGCAACTGTTCGCTCACGATTTTCTGCAATTCCCTCCTGTGATCGCAAGCCACTTATCACGTAGAAATCAACCCAATTGCAATCCCTCTCAGTTTTTCCGCTTCCCACCCTTTCACACATGTGTCATCTCTTTCTTACATATGCATAGCGTGCTTCCAATACCCAACACTGAGAAGGCAAGAATAAAGTAATTCGAAAAAGCGAAAAGGGATAAAAGGGAATGCGAAGGATCAATCGCAATTATCGAGCACACGCAACTCGGGCTACCTCCCTTGCCAACAAGATTGGAGAGTTGCAGACAAATTTAGCGTGTGTAAAAGCGGCCTTAGGTGAACTGCAGTACCTACTGTTCAAGTTAAGGAACAACACATTTCCCGACTTATTAGCATAAACATCCGATCAGCACTCAATCCACCAGCCATCATCATTATTTCACAACAAGCACACGACGGCACCCAATCCACCAGCGGTCATCACAATTTTTCGCAGAGTATTAGATGGATTTTTATTTCTCAGAACAATGCGATCGCCACCGAATATCCTTGGAATTCCCCCATACACATCTTCATGAGAATCAACTCCATAACGCAGCAGCAGATCACATCTTAGAATAAGTTTTCCCTTTTTGTAGTAGTTAGTTCATTTTTGACGACCAATAAAGGAAGGGCCTCTCCTTAAAATAAAAAAACATTTTTTTAAATTTATAAACTCAACATCTAGAGTTTTAACTTTCATAAACGTCAATAGGTCACCGATGTCGGGCAGATTGTGCAGTCATTATTTTTTGACTGCAAACAGGGTCGATTGGAAGAAAAATATTTTGCACTAAAGCAACCCTGCGGACATTCTGCACCGTGTGTGTGTTCATAAACCCATGAGAAAAGAAATGTGATTGTACTAGCGCAGAATTCCGACGCTTATGAAAACACCCTACATCTCCCAACCTTAAACATTCATATTGATCGTTTTTGCGCAAGGAACTACATGTCCAAGTCCCTCAGGAGAACATAAAGAAAATGCAACAAAGGAGATGTAAGTACAAGAAACGACGAGTTTATCGACATTCTAGATGATATGTTCATATCGAGTATGGGATCTTATGCACTTCAAGGATCCACATCACTGCCTCTCCACATGATTGTTAAGCCTGTGGACATCGGCAAGCTCTCTCTCGTGATCAGAATGAAAACTCTTTGAAAAGAAGCCAAAAAAAGTGCACAAAAATGGAGCTGAAACTCCATAAAAATCATTTAAAATTTCCTCACCCACCCCAGTAATCCATCAAATCACATCACACACACACCCTCTCCCTTCGCCCTCAAATAGCGGCGACACCTTTGTGGACATCGATAAACTCTTTAAAATCGATTCTCTTGTGATCAGGATAAAAACTGTTTGAAATGGAGCCAAAAAAGCGCAACAATGGAGCTTAAACTACGAAAAAATCATTTAAAAGTGTCTCAGCCACCCCTTTAAACCATCAAACCACATCATTTACACCATCCCCCTACGCCGCCAAATAGCGGCGACACCCAAAAATTTAAAGAAAATACAAAAAACCATGAAAATAGACGAAAAACCCAAAAAAAAATTTGAAAATTTGAAAACCCACCGAGGGGGTGATCGATTCTATATAAGGGTGCCCCCGACCGGGGAGAGTTCTCAGTCTGTTGGTGGCCGCCGAGGGGTGCACATCGAGGTAATTTTTTTCGAATATTTTTCTGGAGGACTCTCCGCTCCCCACTTGCATGAGACCACTCCCGCCGCCCACCTTACATGTGTGATGGACAATCCGACATTTGTGAAGTATGACTAACTTGTATTAAGCTCCAACAACCCCTGACTGGAATTGAACGAGACTGATGTGGGGCAAGGTGATCGATGTGTTGCACCATGATGCAAGTGGGGGAGCATGCCGCATATTCGAAACTCGTTGCGATCTTTTTTTTTCGGTTCTTGCATTATTCGTCGCTGAGCGCAAGTTTGCTTTCGCGTTTTGAGGAGTTGCACCCACCACCAACCAAATTTTTTTCCACTCACCCTTGATCGAAAGTATAGGTATGCATGCGTGATGATGGTCCGCCTATTGCAGCATGCTCGGGTAAAGGCATGCACCGGTACGGACATGCATACCTACGCGGACTCCCGTCTGAGTCTCTCTCTACCCCCATCTCTGCCCATTCAGATCGGTTCAGTCTAACCGACTTAATTGTGACTTAACGCGGTGGCGCATTCCACATTGGAGCGACCAGAAATATTTGCTCAAGCGAATCTTGAGAAGGCCTTTTCGTTTTGTTGTGGGGGTCGGTCACATTCTTGCATCGCCCGTCGTCTGATGTTTACTACTTTTCGTGTATTTTTTAAAGAATTGCCACCCATCACACACTCCGTCCGTCGATATACATAAGTGTGTCCGTCTAACTAAATGCGATTAAAAGCGGGCCTCCTCTGCCCTTGGATTACGGTTCGGTACTCGGTTCGGTTTTGTACGCAAGCGATTTATACTCGGGCCACCTCTGCCCATGGATTACGGTTCGGTTATCGGTTCGGTACAGGCTATATGCGGCCATCAATGCATCACCAATGGTCACAAGCGACCCATCGAAGACTACAAACAAGGGACAGCTGAGCAGTATGTGCACATGAGTATATTAAACCATATTTTATCATTTTCATTTCTTATTCTCTTAAATATACACACATATTTATTTTATTAAATCGAAAAGTGAATCCGCATTGAGTCATGACTGTCGTGCTAGCATGAATTCGGTTTCGGTTCCGCGGGTATACTGGTATATTATTATTCTGCAAAATATTTTCTATTAACCCCCTCAGGACCCGAACAGGTGTCCTTGAGGCTAGGTAGGGGAACCCTCAGGGCCCGAACAGGTGCCCTGAGGCTAGGTAGGGCAACCCTCAGGACCCGAACAGGTGTCCTTGAGGCTAGGCAGGCTTTCTGCTCTTCTTTTTTCAGGTTTGTTCTTATATTTTCAGGTTTGCTCTTCTACTTTCAGGACTTTCGTTTCCTTTTGCTCTTCTTCAGGCACATCGCGTTCGCCTTCTCTGCTCACTGCTTGTTTGCGCTTTTATCTCTTTGGGGGAGTCTCTTAGCTCCTCTGCTCGAAGCTTGTCTACCCATGTGGCACTTTGGCTGTTATCCGCCGATTATGCCTATGGTCGTGGATGAGCCTTTGAGCGTGAGCGAGCAACGGACAAGGTTATCAATTGTCTTGTTAGTCGTATTATAGCATTTGTCGTAGTCGTAGTCGTAGTAGTCGGAGTCCTTGTAGTACTTTGTAGTTCGCTTTTGATCATAAACAAGCACTTGAGCAGAAAACTGGCGCCGGTAACAAGGTCTCCGGTGAGTCAATACATGCACATCCATATATAGAATTTTGTACAAAGCAGGGCAGCCGCTCACATCCTCTTCGGCGCGATTGGTCTCTCAGAACTATTAATCTATTCTATGGCAGTTCGTAAGCATTCGCATCTTGATAGAGGGGTTTGGGTTTCTCTTAGCTCCTAAACTCGGAACTTGTCCACCCATGTGGCACTTTGGCCGTTATTCGCCGATTATGCCTATGGTCGTGGATAAGTCCTTGAGCATGAGTGAGCAACAGACAAGGTTAATTGTCCGTTTAGTCGTATTGTAGTATTTGCAATAGAATTTGTTGTAGTCTAGTAGTAGTAGTAGTAGTTGTAGAAGTAGTTGTAGAAGTAGTTGTAGTTGTAGTAGTAGTAGTAGTAGTTGTAGTAGTAGTAGTAGTAGTAGTAGTAGTAGTAGTAGTAGTAGTAGTAGTAGAAGTAGTTCACTTAGCAGCAGTTGGACTGGACTGCCAGGTACCAGCGGAAGAGTCAACAGATTGTACACAAGCTGCGTAGGTCACTTTTTTTAATTTGAAAGCTTTCAATCGGGTTTTAATGAAATGAGCTCATTTCCTTTGCGTACATTTAACATCATAACATAACCTTTTTACATTTACTCCTTTAGCTCTCACACAGGCATCATTGGGGAAAGGCAGCAAACTAATCCTTTCTTTTTCAGGAACACGGCCGGCAAAAGCAGGGAAGCGATTCTTCATTTCGATTAGATCATAATACGAAGCGCGAAAATTGGTAGGATAGGTAGGGTTGATGGGTAGTTTTTGTAGATATCTAGGGATTTATCAGGGCAGGTTTAGCTTAGATAGGTAGAACTAGAATTATAGTTTGTTTAGATATGCCTTCAGGACCCGATCAGGTGTCCTTGAAGATAGGTAGGGGACCGCTCAAGGGCACCAACAGGCGCCCTTGAGGATAGGTAGGGCTTTCCCTTTTCAGGTACACTGCCAGTAATGGCTCGGGCGCGTCGCGTATTATTTGTTCATGCATGAAAACTTATCATTCGCCAGATCATATCGTTCAGTGCACTGTCTCGCAAATCGCTCTCGCATTCGCAAATCGTCAATCGTTATCGTACTCGTAACCGGACGAAGTCGCGTGCGCGCCGGTAGCAAGCCCTTTTCGGGCACAAACTGCAATTGAAGCAGGATATAAAAATTGCGATTCACTCATACACTTAGTTGGCTACTAAACTGAGTGAACGACTGAATCGCAGACATTGTACTTACATTTCTCTTCCATATTTGACCAAGTCTTTAAAAAAAACCTTATTCAAGCTCAAGAGAGCTGCTGAATACACAAAAAAATACATCAAACGGAGGTTGGTTTGCTTGGGCGAGCAGTCAAAAATCAGCTTGACCCAGCAAGTCTTAGTTTCCTCCAACATTCAAAGTCAACGACCAATTAAAACCACAAACAAAAAGTCGTTTTCGATAATACACATCTAAACACATAACCACAGGTGTACACAGGTCGTAGGTACGCCTAGTTCGGCAGCTGTGGCAGTTGGAAGATGAGCCATGAAAGGGCTCAGATATCCTTACTATACACTGTCAATTTTTTTAGGTGAAAAATTCGATGCCGTCGGATCCACTCCGGTCTTTGGATTTCGATAATACACATCTGTACATATATCCACAGGTGTACACAGGTCGTAGGTACGCCTAGTTCGGCCGCTGTGCCAGTTGGAAGATGAGCCATGAAAAGGGCTCAGATATCCTTACTATACACTGTCAATTTTTTTAGGTGAAAAATTCGATGTCGTCGGATCCACTCCAGTCTTTGGATTTCGATAATACACATCTGTACATATATCCACAGGTGTACACAGGTCGTAGGTACGCCTAGTTCGGCCGCTGTGGCAGTTGGAAGATGAGCCATGAAAGGGCTCAGATATCCTTACTATACACTGTCAATTTTTTTAGGTGAAAAATTCGATGTCGTCGGATCCACTCCAGTCTTTGGATTTCGATAATACACATCTGTACATATATCCACAGGTGTACACAGGTCGTAGGTACGCCTAGTTCGGCCGCTGTGGCAGTTGGAAGATGAGCCATGAAAGGGCTCAGATATCCTTACTATACACTGTCAATTTTTTTAGGTGAAAAATTCGATGTCTTCGGATCCACTCCAGTCTTTGGATTTCGATAATACACATCTGTACATATATCCACAGGTGTACACAGGTCGTAGGTACGCCTAGTTCGGCCGCTGTGGCAGTTGGAAGATGAGCCATGAAAGGGCTCAGATATCCTTACTATACACTGTCAATTTTTTTAGGTGAAAAATTCGATGTCGTCGGATCCACTCCAGTCTTTGGATTTCGATAATACACATCTGTACATATATCCACAGGTGTACACAGGTCGTAGGTACGCCTAGTTCGGCCGCTGTGGCAGTTGGAAGATGAGCCATGAAAGGGCTCAGATATCCTTACTATACACTGTCAATTTTTTTAGGTGAAAAATTCGATGTCGTCGGATCCACTCCAGTCTTTGGATTTCGATAATACACATCTAAACACATAACCACAGGTGTACACAGGTCGTAGGTACGCCTAGTTCGGCCGCTGTGGCAGTTGGAAGATGAGCCATGAAAGGGCTCAGATATCCTTACTATACACTGTCAATTTTTTTAGGTGAAAAATTCGATGTCGTCGGATCCACTCCAGTCTTTGGATTTCGATAATACACATCTAAACACATAACCACAGGTGTACACAGGTCGTAGGTACGCCTAGTTCGGCCGCTGTGGCAGTTGGAAGATGAGCCATGAAAGGGCTCAGATATCCTTACTATACACTGTAAATTTTTTTAGGTGAAAAATTCGATGTCGTCGGATCCACTGCAGTCTTTGGATTTCGATAATACACATCTGTACATATATCCACAGGTGTACACAGGTCGTAGGTACGCCTAGTTCGGCCGCTGTGGCAGTTGGAAGATGAGCCATGAAAGGGCTCAGATATCCTTACTATACACTGTCAATTTTTTTAGGTGAAAAATTCGATGTCGTCGGATCCACTCCAGTCTTTGGATTTCGATAATACACATCTGTACATATATCCACAGGTGTACACAGGTCGTAGGTACGCCTAGTTCGGCCGCTGTGGCAGTTGGAAGATGAGCCATGAAAGGGCTCAGATATCCTTACTATACACTGTCAATTTTTTTAGGTGAAAAATTCGATGTCGTCGGATCCACTCCAGTCTTTGGATTTCGATAATACACATCTAAACACATAACCACAGGTGTACACAGGTCGTAGGTACGCCTAGTTCGGCCGCTGTGGCAGTTGGAAGATGAGCCATGAAAGGGCTCAGATATCCTTACTATACACTGTCAATTTTTTTAGGTGAAAAATTCGATGTCGTCGGATCCACTCCAGTCTTTGGATTTCGATAATACACATCTAAACACATAA
The DNA here is from genome assembly GCA_907269125.1 of Eristalis pertinax. Classification (NCBI taxonomy): domain Eukaryota; kingdom Metazoa; phylum Arthropoda; class Insecta; order Diptera; family Syrphidae; genus Eristalis; species Eristalis pertinax. The sequence continues at coordinate 1,684,327 of OU026148.1, read as the reverse complement.
CCACAGGTGTACACAGGTCGTAGGTACGCCTAGTTCGGCCGCTGTGGCAGTTGGAAGATGAGCCATGAAAGGGCTCAGATATCCTTACTATACACTGTAAATTTTTTTAGGTGAAAAATTCGATGTCGTCGGATCCACTCCAGTCTTTGGATTTCGATAATACACATCTGTACATATATCCACAGGTGTACACAGGTCGTAGGGACGCCTAGTTCGGCCGCTGTGGCAGTTGGAAGATGAGCCATGAAAGGGCTCAGATATCCTTACACTGTCAATTTTTTTAGGTGAAAAATTCGATGTCGTCGGATCCACTCCAGTCTTTGGATTTCGATAATACACATCTAAACACATAATTACAGGTGTACACAGGTCGTAGGTACGCCTAGTTCGGCCGCTGTGGCAGTTGGAAGATGAGCCATGAAAGGGCTCAGATATCCTTACTATACACTGTCAATTTTTTTAGGTGAAAAATTCGATGTCGTCGGATCCACTCCAGTCTTTGGATTTCGATAATACACATCTGTACATATATCCACAGGTGTACACAGGTCGTAGGGACGCCTAGTTCGGCCGCTGTGGCAGTTGGAAGATGAGCCATGAAAGGGCTCAGATATCCTTACTATACACTGTCAATTTTTTTAGGTGAAAAATTCGATGTCGTCGGATCCACTCCAGTCTTTGGATTTCGATAATACACATCTAAACACATAACCACAGGTGTACACAGGTCGTAGGTACGCCTAGTTCGGCCGCTGTGGCAGTTGGAAGATGAGCCATGAAAGGGCTCAGATATCCTTACTATACACTGTCAATTTTTTTAGGTGAAAAATTCGATGTCGTCGGATCCACTCCAGTCTTTGGATTTCGATAATACACATCTAAACACATAACCACAGGTGTACACAGGTCGTAGGTACGCCTAGTTCGGCCGCTGTGGCAGTTGGAAGATGAGCCATGAAAGGGCTCAGATATCCTTACTATACACTGTAAATTTTTTTAGGTGAAAAATTCGATGTCGTCGGATCCACTCCAGTCTTTGGATTTCGATAATACACATCTGTACATATATCCACAGGTGTACACAGGTCGTAGGGACGCCTAGTTCGGCCGCTGTGGCAGTTGGAAGATGAGCCATGAAAGGGCTCAGATATCCTTACTATACACTGTCAATTTTTTTAGGTGAAAAATTCGATGTCGTCGGATCCACTCCAGTCTTTGGATTTCGATAATACACATCAAAACACATAACCACAGGTGTACACAGGTCGTAGGTACGCCTAGTTCGGCCGCTGTGGCAGTTGGAAGATGAGCCATGAAAGGGCTCAGATATCCTTACTATACACTGTCAATTTTTTTAGGTGAAAAATTCGATGTCGTCGGATCCACTCCAGTCTTTGGATTTCGATAATACACATCTAAACACATAACCACAGGTGTACACAGGTCGTAGGTACGCCTAGTTCGGCCGCTGTGGCAGTTGGAAGATGAGCCATGAAAGGGCTCAGATATCCTTACTATACACTGTAAATTTTTTTAGGTGAAAAATTCGATGTCGTCGGATCCACTCCAGTCTTTGGATTTCGATAATACACATCTAAACACATAACCACGGGTGTACACAGGTCGTAGGTACGCCTAGTTCGGCCGCTGTGGCAGTTGGAAGATGAGCCATGAAAGGGCTCAGATATCCTTACTATACACTGTCAATTTTTTTAGGTGAAAAATTCGATGTCGTCGGATCCACTCCAGTCTTTGGATTTCGATAATACACATCTGTACATATATCCACAGGTGTACACAGGTCGTAGGTACGCCTAGTTCGGCCGCTGTGGCAGTTGGAAGATGAGCCATGAAAGGGCTCAGATATCCTTACTATACACTGTCAATTTTTTTAGGTGAAAAATTCGATGTCGTCGGATCCACTCCAGTCTTTGGATTTCGATAATACACATCTGTACATATATCCACAGGTGTACACAGGTCGTAGGGACGCCTAGTTCGGCCGCTGTGGCAGTTGGAAGATGAGCCATGAAAGGGCTCAGATATCCTTACTATACACTGTCAATTTTTTTAGGTGAAAAATTCGATGTCGTCGGATCCACTCCAGTCTTTGGATTTCGATAATACACATCTGTACATATATCCACAGGTGTACACAGGTCGTAGGTACGCCTAGTTCTGCCGCTGTGGCAGTTGGAAGATGAGCCATGAAAGGGCTCAGATATCCTTACTATACACTGTCAATTTTTTTAGGTGAAAAATTCGATGTCGTCGGATCCACTCCAGTCTTTGGATTTCGATAATACACATCTGTACATATATCCACAGGTGTACACAGGTCGTAGGTACGCCTAGTTCTGCCGCTGTGGCAGTTGGAAGATGAGCCATGAAAGGGCTCAGATATCCTTACTATACACTGTCAATTTTTTTAGGTGAAAAATTCGATGTCGTCGGATCCACTCCAGTCTTTGGATTTCGATAATACACATCAAAACACATAACCACAGGTGTACACAGGTCGTAGGTACGCCTAGTTCGGCCGCTGTGGCAGTTGGAAGATGAGCCATGAAAGGGCTCAGATATCCTTACTATACACTGTCAATTTTTTTAGGTGAAAAATTCGATGTCGTCGGATCCACTCCAGTCTTTGGATTTCGATAATACACATCTGTACATATATCCACAGGTGTACACAGGTCGTAGGTACGCCTAGTTCGGCCGCTGTGGCAGTTGGAAGATGAGCCATGAAAGGGCTCAGATATCCTTACTATACACTGTCAATTTTTTTAGGTGAAAAATTCGATGTCGTCGGATCCACTCCAGTCTTTGGATTTCGATAATACACATCTAAACACATAACCACAGGTGTACACAGGTCGTAGGTACGCCTAGTTCGGCCGCTGTGGCAGTTGGAAGATGAGCCATGAAAGGGCTCAGATATCCTTACTATACACTGTAAATTTTTTTAGGTGAAAAATTCGATGTCGTCGGATCCACTCCAGTCTTTGGATTTCGATAATACACATCTAAACACATAACCACAGGTGTACACAGGTCGTATGTACGCCTAGTTCGGCCGCTGTGGCAGTTGGAAGATGAGCCATGAAAGGGCTCAGATATCCTTACTATACACTGTCAATTTTTTTAGGTGAAAAATTCGATGTCGTCGGATCCACTCCAGTCTTTGGATTTCGATAATACACATCTACACACATAACCACAGGTGTACACAGGTCGTAGGTACGCCTAGTTCGGCCGCTGTGGCAGTTGGAAGATGAGCCATGAAAGGGCTCAGATATCCTTACTATACACTGTCAATTTTTTTAGGTGAAAAATTCGATGTCGTCGGATCCACTCCAGTCTTTGGATTTCGATAATACACATCTGTACATATATCCACAGGTGTACACAGGTCGTAGGTACGCCTAGTTCGGCCGCTGTGGCAGTTGGAAGATGAGCCATGAAAGGGCTCAGATATCCTTACTATACACTGTCAATTTTTTTAGGTGAAAAATTCGATGTCGTCGGATCCACTCCAGTCTTTGGATTTCGTTAATACACATCTGTACATATATCCACAGGTGTACACAGGTCGTAGGTACGCCTAGTTCGGCCGCTGTGGCAGTTGGAAGTTGAGCCATGAAAGGGCTCAGATATCCTTACTATACACTGTCAATTTTTTTAGGTGAAAAATTCGATGTCGTAGGATCCACTCCAGTCTTTGGATTTCGATAATACACATCTGTACATATATCCACAGGTGTACACAGGTCGTAGGGACGCCTAGTTCGGCCGCTGTGGCAGTTGGAAGATGAGCCATGAAAGGGCTCAGATATCCTTACTATACACTGTCAATTTTTTTAGGTGAAAAATTCGATGTCGTCGGATCCACTCCAGTCTTTGGATTTCGATAATACACATCTGTACATATATCCACAGGTGTACACAGGTCGTAGGTACGAATAGTTCGGCCGCTGTGGCAGTTGGAAGATGAGCCATGAAAGGGCTCAGATATCCTTACTATACACTGTCAATTTTTTTAGGTGAAAAATTCGATGTCGTCGGATCCACTCCAGTCTTTGGATTTCGATAATACACATCTGTACATATATCCACAGGTGTACACAGGTCGTAGGTACGCCTAGTTCGGCCGCTGTGGCAGTTGGAAGATGAGTCATGAAAGGGCTCAGATATCCTTACTATACACTGTCAATTTTTTTAGGTGAAAAATTCGATGTCGTCAGATCCACTCCAATCTTTGGATTTCGATAATACACATCTGTACATATATCCACAGGTGTACACAGGTCGTAGGTACGCCTAGTTCGGCCGCTGTGGCAGTTGGAAGATGAGCCATGAAAGGGTTCAGATATCCTTACTATACACTGTCAATTTTTTTAGGTGAAAAATTCGATGTCGTCGGATCCACTCCAGTCTTTGGATTTCGATAATACACATCTGTACATATATCCACAGGTGTACACAGGTCGTAGGTACGCCTAGTTCGGCCGCTGTGGCAGTTGGAAGATGAGCCATGAAAGGGCTCAGATATCCTTACTATACACTGTCAATTTTTTTAGGTGAAAAATTCGATGTCGTCGGATCCACTCCAGTCTTTGGATTTCGATAATACACATCTGTACATATATCCACAGGTGTACACAGGTCGTAGGTATGCCTAGTTCGGCCGCTGTGGCAGTTGGAAGATGAGCCATGAAAGGGCTCAGATATCCTTACTATACACTGTCAATTTTTTTAGGTGAAAAATTCGATGTCGTCGGATCCACTCCAGTCTTTGGATTTCGATAATACACATCTGTACATATATCCACAGGTGTACACAGGTCGTAGGTACGCCTAGTTCGGCCGCTGTGGCAGTTGGAAGATGAGCCATGAAAGGGCTCAGATATCCTTACTATAAACTGTCAATTTTTTTAGGTGAAAAATTCGATGTCGTCGGATCCACTCCAGTCTTTGGATTTCGATAATACACATCTAAACACATAACCACAGGTGTACACAGGTCGTAGGTACGCCTAGTTCGGCCGCTGTGGCAGTTGGAAGATGAGCCATGAAAGGGCTCAGATATCCTTACTATACACTGTCAATTTTTTTAGGTGAAAAATTCGAAGTCGCCGGATCCACTCCAGTCTTTGGATTTCGATAATACACATCTGTACATATATCCACAGGTGTACACAGGTAGTAGGTACGCCTAGTTCGGCCGCTGTGGCAGTTGGAAGATGAGCCATGAAAGGGCTCAGATATCCTTACTATACACTGTCAATTTTTTTAGGTGAAAAATTCGATGTCGTCGGATCCACTCCAGTCTTTGGATTTCGATAATACACATCTGTACATATATCCACAGGTGTACACAGGTCGTAGGTACGCCTAGTTCGGCCGCTGTGGCAGTTGGAAGATGAGCCATGAAAGGGCTCAGATATCCTTACTATACACTGTCAATTTTTTTAGGTGAAAAATTCGATGTCGTCGGATCCACTCCAGTCTTTGGATTTCGATAATACACATCTAAACACATAACCACAGGTGTACACAGGTCGTAGGTACGCCTAGTTCGGCCGCTGTGGCAGTTGGAAGATGAGCCATGAAAGGGCTCAGATATCCTTACTATACACTGTCAATTTTTTTAGGTGAAAAATTCGATGTCGTCGGATCCACTCCAGTCTTTGGATTTCGATAATACACATCTGTACATATATCCACAGGTGTACACAGGTCGTAGGTACGCCTAGTTCGGCCGCTGTGGCAGTTGGAAGATGAGCCATGAAAGGGCTCAGATATCCTTACTATACACTGTCAATTTTTTTAGGTGAAAAATTCGATGTCGTCGGATCCACTCCAGTCTTTGGATTTCGATAATACACATCCAAACACATAACCACAGGTGTACACAGGTCGTAGGTACGCCTAGTTCGGCCGCTGTGGCAGTTGGAAGATGAGCCATGAAAGGGCTCAAATATCCTTACTATACACTGTCAATTTTTTTAGGTGAAAAATTCGATGTCGTCGGATCCACTCCAGTCTTTGGATTTCGATAATACACATCCAAACACATAACCACAGGTGTACACAGGTCGTAGGTACGCCTAGTTCGGCCGCTGTGGCAGTTGGAAGATGAGCCATGAAAGGGCTCAGATATCCTTACTATACACTGTCAATTTTTTTAGGTGAAAAATTCGATGTCGTCGGATCCACTCCAGTCTTTGGATTTCGATAATACACATCTGTACATATATCCACAGGTGTACACAGGTCGTAGGTACGCCTAGTTCGGCCGCTGTGGCAGTTGGAAGATGAGCCATGAAAGGGCTCAGATATCCTTACTATACACTGTCAATTTTTTTAGGTGAAAAATTCGATGTCGTCGGATCCACTCCAGTCTTTGGATTTCGATAATACACATCTACACACATAACCACAGGTGTACACAGGTCGTAGGTACGCCTAGTTCGGCCGCTGTGGCAGTTGGAAGATGAGCCATGAAAGGGCTCAGATATCCTTACTATACACTGTCAATTTTTTTAGGTGAAAAATTCGATGTCGTCGGATCCACTCCAGTCTTTGGATTTCGATAATACACATCTAAACACATAACCACAGGTGTACACAGGTCGTACGTACGCCTAGTTCGGCCGCTGTGGCAGTTGGAAGATGAGCCATGAAAGGGCTCAGATATCCTTACTATACACTGTCAATTTTTTTAGGTGAAAAATTCGATGTCGTCGGATCCACTCCAGTCTTTGGATTTCGATAATACACATCTGTACATATATCCACAGGTGTACACAGGTCGTAGGTACGCCTAGTTCGGCCGCTGTGGCAGTTGGAAGATGAGCCATGAAAGGGCTCAGATATCCTTACTATACACTGTCAATTTTTTTAGGTGAAAAATTCGATGTCGTCGGATCCACTCCAGTCTTTGGATTTCGATAATACACATCTAAACACATAACCACAGGTGTACACAGGTCGTAGGTACGCCTAGTTCGGCCGCTGTGGCAGTTGGAAGATGAGCCATGAAAGGGCTCAGATATCCTTACTATACACTGTCAATTTTTTTAGGTGAAAAATTCGATGTCGTCGGATCCACTCCAGTCTTTGGATTTCGATAATACACATCTGTACATATATCCACAGGTGTACACAGGTCGTAGGTACGCCTAGTTCGGCCGCTGTGGCAGTTGGAAGATGAGCCATGAAAGGGCTCAGATATCCTTACTATACACTGTCAATTTTTTTAGGTGAAAAATTCGATGTCGTCGGATCCACTCCAGTCTTTGGATTTCGATAATACACATCTAAACACATAACCACAGGTGTACACAGGTCGTAGGTACGCCTAGTTCGGCCGCTGTGGCAGTTGGAAGATGAGCCATGAAAGGGCTCAGATATCCTTACTATACACTGTCAATTTTTATAGGTGAAAAATTCGATGTCGTCGGATCCACTCCAGTCTTTGGATTTCGATAATACACATCTGTACATATATCCACAGGTGTACACAGGTCGTAGGTACGCCTAGTTCGGCCGCTGTGCCAGTTGGAAGATGAGCCATGAAAGGGATCAGATATCCTTACTATACACTGTCAATTTTTTTAGGTGAAAAATTCGATGTCGTCGGATCCACTCCAGTCTTTGGATTTCGATAATACACATCTAAACACATAACCACAGGTGTACACAGGTCGTAGGTACGCCTAGTTCGGCCGCTGTGGCAGTTGGAAGATGAGCCATGAAAGGGCTCAGATATCCTTACTATACACTGTCAATTTTTTTAGGTGAAAAATTCGATGTCGTCGGATCCACTCCAGTCTTTGGATTTCGATAATACACATCTGTACATATATCCACAGGTGTACACAGGTCGTAGGTACGCCTAGTTCGGCCGTTGTGGCAGTTGGAAGATGAGCCATGAAAGGGCTCAGATATCCTTACTATACACTGTCAATTTTTATAGGTGAAAAATTCGATGTCGTCGGATCCACTCCAGTCTTTGGATTTCGATAATACACATCTGTACATATATCCACAGGTGTACACAGGTCGTAGGTACGCCTAGTTCGGCCGCTGTGCCAGTTGGAAGATGAGCCATGAAAGGGATCAGATATCCTTACTATACACTGTCAATTTTTTTAGGTGAAAAATTCGATGTCGTCGGATCCACTCCAGTCTTTGGATTTCGATAATACACATCTAAACACATAACCACAGGTGTACACAGGTCGTAGGTACGCCTAGTTCGGCCGCTGTGGCAGTTGGAAGATGAGCCATGAAAGGGCTCAGATATCCTTACTATACACTGTCAATTTTTTTAGGTGAAAAATTCGATGTCGTCGGATCCACTCCAGTCTTTGGATTTCGATAATACACATCTGTACATATATCCACAGGTGTACACAGGTCGTAGGTACGCCTAGTTCGGCCGCTGTGGCAGTTGGAAGATGAGCCATGAAAGGGCTCAGATATCCTTACTATACACTGTCAATTTTTTTAGGTGAAAAATTCGATGTCGTCGGATCCACTCCAGTCTTTGGATTTCGATAATACACATCTAAACACATAACCACAGGTGTACACAGGTCGTAGGTACGCCTAGTTCGGCCGCTGTGGCAGTTGGAAGATGAGCCATCAAAGGGCTCAGATATCCTTACTATACACTGTCAATTTTTTTAGGTGAAAAATTCGATGTCGTCGGATCCACTCCAGTCTTTGGATTTCGATAATACACATCTGTACATATATCCACAGGTGTACACAGGTCGTAGGTACGCCTAGTTCGGCCGCTGTGGCAGTTGGAAGATGAGCCATGAAAGGGCTCAGATATCCTTACTATACACTGTCAATTTTTTTAGGTGAAAAATTCGATGTCGTCGGATCCACTCCAGTCTTTGGATTTCGATAATACACATCTAAACACATAACCACAGGTGTACACAGGTCGTAGGTACGCCTAGTTCGGCCGCTGTGGCAGTTGGAAGATGAGCCATGAAAGGGCTCAGATATCCTTACTATACACTGTCAATTTTTTTAGGTGAAAAATTCGATGTCGTCGGATCCACTCCAGTCTTTGGATTTCGATAATACACATCTGTACATATAACCACAGGTGTACACAGGTCGTAGGTACGCCTAGTTCGGCCGCTGTGGCAGTTGGAAGATGAGCCATGAAAGGGCTCAGATATCCTTACTATACACTGTCAATTTTTTTAGGTGAAAAATTCGATGTCGTCGGATCCACTCCAGTCTTTGGATTTCGATGATACACATCTAAACACATAACCACAGGTGTACACAGGTCGTAGGTACGCCTAGTTTCTTTAGTTTTTTAGGTGAAAAATTCGATGTCGTCGGATCCACTCCAGTCTTTGGATTTCGATAATACACATCTAAACACATAACCACAGGTGTACACAGGCAGTTGGAAGATGAGCCATCAAAGGGCTCAGATATCCTTACTATACACTGTCAATTTTTTTAGGTGAAAAATTCGATGTCGTCGGATCCACTCCAGTCTTTGGATTTCGATAATACACATCTGTACATATATCCACAGGTGTACACAGGTCGTAGGTACGCCTAGTTCGGCCGCTGTGGCAGTTGGAAGATGAGCCATGAAAGGGCTCAGATATCCTTACTATACACTGTCAATTTTTTTAGGTGAAAAATTCGATGTCGTCGGATCCACTCCAGTCTTTGGATTTCGATAATACACATCTAAACACATAACCACAGGTGTACACAGGTCGTAGGTACGCCTAGTTCGGCCGCTGTGGCAGTTGGAAGATGAGCCATGAAAGGGCTCAGATATCCTTACTATACACTGTCAATTTTTTTAGGTGAAAAATTCGATGTCGTCGGATCCACTCCAGTCTTTGGATTTCGATAATACACATCTGTACATATAACCACAGGTGTACACAGGTCGTAGGTACGCCTAGTTCGGCCGCTGTGGCAGTTGGAAGATGAGCCATGAAAGGGCTCAGATATCCTTACTATACACTGTCAATTTTTTTAGGTGAAAAATTCGATGTCGTCGGATCCACTCCAGTCTTTGGATTTCGATGATACACATCTAAACACATAACCACAGGTGTACACAGGTCGTAGGTACGCCTAGTTCGGCCGCTGTGGCAGTTGGAAGATGAGCCATCAAAGGGCTCAGATATCCTTACTATACACTGTCAATTTTTTTAGGTGAAAAATTCGATGTCGTCGGATCCACTCCAGTCTTTGGATTTCGATAATACACATCTGTACATATATCCACAGGTGTACACAGGTCGTAGGGACGCCTAGTTCGGCCGCTGTGGCAGTTGGAAGATGAGCCATGAAAGGGCTCAGATATCCTTACACTGTCAATTTTTTTAGGTGAAAAATTCGATGTCGTCGGATCCACTCCAGTCTTTGGATTTCGATAATACACATCTAAACACATAACCACAGGTGTACACAGGTCGTAGGTACGCCTAGTTCGGCCGCTGTGGCAGTTGGAAGATGAGCCATGAAAGGGCTCAGATATCCTTACTATACACTGTCAATTTTTTTAGGTGAAAAATTCGATGTCGTCGGATCCACTCCAGTCTTTGGATTTCGATAATACACATCTGTACATATATCCACAGGTGTACACAGGTCGTAGGGACGCCTAGTTCGGCCGCTGTGGCAGTTGGAAGATGAGCCATGAAAGGGCTCAGATATCCTTACTATACACTGTCAATTTTTTTAGGTGAAAAATTCGATGTCGTCGGATCCACTCCAGTCTTTGGATTTCGATAATACACATCTAAACACATAACCACAGGTGTACACAGGTCGTAGGTACGCCTAGTTCGGCCGCTGTGGCAGTTGGAAGATGAGCCATGAAAGGGCTCAGATATCCTTACTATACACTGTCAATTTTTTTAGGTGAAAAATTCGATGTCGTCGGATCCACTCCAGTCTTTGGATTTCGATAATACACATCTGTACATATATCCACAGGTGTACACAGGTCGTAGGGACGCCTAGTTCGGCCGCTGTGGCAGTTGGAAGATGAGCCATGAAAGGGCTCAGATATCCTTACTATACACTGTCAATTTTTTTAGGTGAAAAATTCGATGTCGTCGGATCCACTCCAGTCTTTGGATTTCGATAATACACATCTAAACACATAACCACAGGTGTACACAGGTCGTAGGTACGCCTAGTTCGGCCGCTGTGGCAGTTGGAAGATGAGCCATGAAAGGGCTCAGATATCCTTACTATACACTGTAAATTTTTTTAGGTGAAAAATTCGATGTCGTCGGATCCACTCCAGTCTTTGGATTTCGATAATACACATCTAAACACATAACCACAGGTGTACACAGGTCGTAGGTACGCCTAGTTCGGCCGCTGTGGCAGTTGGAAGATGAGCCATGAAAGGGCTCAGATATCCTTACTATACACTGTCAATTTTTTTAGGTGAAAAATTCGATGTCGTCGGATCCACTCCAGTCTTTGGATTTCGATAATACACATCAAAACACATAACCACAGGTGTACACAGGTCGTAGGTACGCCTAGTTCGGCCGCTGTGGCAGTTGGAAGATGAGCCATGAAAGGGCTCAGATATCCTTACTATACACTGTCAATTTTTTTAGGTGAAAAATTCGATGTCGTCGGATCCACTCCAGTCTTTGGATTTCGATAATACACATCTAAACACATAACCACAGGTGTACACAGGTCGTAGGTACGCCTAGTTCGGCCGCTGTGGCAGTTGGAAGATGAGCCATGAAAGGGCTCAGATATCCTTACTATACACTGTAAATTTTTTTAGGTGAAAAATTCGATGTCGTCGGATCCACTCCAGTCTTTGGATTTCGATAATACACATCTAAACACATAACCACAGGTGTACACAGGTCGTAGGTACGCCTAGTTCGGCCGCTGTGGCAGTTGGAAGATGAGCCATCAAAGGGCTCAGATATCCTTACTATACACTGTCAATTTTTTTAGGTGAAAAATTCGATGTCGTCGGATCCACTCCAGTCTTTGGATTTCGATAATACACATCTGTACATATATCCACAGGTGTACACAGGTCGTAGGGACGCCTAGTTCGGCCGCTGTGGCAGTTGGAAGATGAGCCATGAAAGGGCTCAGATATCCTTACTATACACTGTCAATTTTTTTAGGTGAAAAATTCGATGTCGTCGGATCCACTCCAGTCTTTGGATTTCGATAATACACATCTGTACATATATCCACAGGTGTACACAGGTCGTAGGTACGCCTAGTTCGGCCGCTGTGGCAGTTGGAAGATGAGCCATGAAAGGGCTCAGATATCCTTACTATACACTGTCAATTTTTTTAGGTGAAAAATTCGATGTCGTCGGATCCACTCCAGTCTTTGGATTTCGATAATACACATCTAAACACATAACCACAGGTGTACACAGATCGTAGGTACGCCTAGTTCGGCCGCTGTGGCAGTTGGAAGATGAGCCATGAAAGGGCTCAGATACCCTTACTATACACTGTAAATTTTTTTAGGTGAAAAATTCGATGTCGTCGGATCCACTCCAGTCTTTGGATTTCGATAATACACATCTAAACACATAACCACAGGTGTACACAGGTCGTAGGTACGCCTAGTTCGGCCGCTGTGGCAGTTGGAAGATGAGCCATGAAAGGGCTCAGATATCCTTACTATACACTGTCAATTTTTTTAGGTGAAAAATTCGATGTCGTCGGATCCACTCCAGTCTTTGGATTTCGATAATACACATCTACACACATAACCACAGGTGTACACAGGTCGTAGGTACGCCTAGTTCGGCCGCTGTGGCAGTTGGAAGATGAGCCATGAAAGGGCTCAGATATCCTTACTATACACTGTCAATTTTTTTAGGTGAAAAATTCGATGTCGTCGGATCCACTCCAGTCTTTGGATTTCGATAATACACATCTGTACATATATCCACAGGTGTACACAGGTCGTAGGGACGCCTAGTTCGGCCGCTGTGGCAGTTGGAAGATGAGCCATGAAAGGGCTCAGATATCCTTACTATACACTGTCAATTTTTTTAGGTGAAAAATTCGATGTCGTCGGATCCACTCCAGTCTTTGGATTTCGATAATACACATCTAAACACATAACCACAGGTGTACACAGGTCGTAGGTACGCCTAGTTCGGCCGCTGTGGCAGTTGGAAGATGAGCCATGAAAGGGCTCAGATATCCTTACTATACACTGTCAATTTTTTTAGGTGAAAAATTCGATGTCGTCGGATCCACTCCAGTCTTTGGATTTCGATAATACACATCAAAACACATAACCATAGGTGTACACAGGTCGTAGGTACGCCTAGTTCGGCCGCTGTGGCAGTTGGAAGATGAGCCATGAAAGGGCTCAGATATCCTTACTATACACTGTCAATTTTTTTAGGTGAAAAATTCGATGTCGTCGGATCCACTCCAGTCTTTGGATTTCGATAATACACATCTGTACATATATCCACAGGTGTACACAGGTCGTAGGGACGCCTAGTTCGGCCGCTGTGGCAGTTGGAAGATGAGCCATGAAAGGGCTCAGATATCCTTACTATACACTGTCAATTTTTTTAGGTGAAAAATTCGATGTCGTCGGATCCACTCCAGTCTTTGGATTTCGATAATACACATCTAAACACATAACCACAGGTGTACACAGATCGTAGGTACGCCTAGTTCGGCCGCTGTGGCAGTTGGAAGATGAGCCATGAAAGGGCTCAGATACCCTTACTATACACTGTAAATTTTTTTAGGTGAAAAATTCGATGTCGTCGGATCCACTCCAGTCTTTGGATTTCGATAATACACATCTAAACACATAACCACAGGTGTACACAGGTCGTAGGTACGCCTAGTTCGGCCGCTGTGGCAGTTGGAAGATGAGCCATGAAAGGGCTCAGATATCCTTACTATACACTGTCAATTTTTTTAGGTGAAAAATTCGATGTCGTCGGATCCACTCCAGTCTTTGGATTTCGATAATACACATCTACACACATAACCACAGGTGTACACAGGTCGTAGGTACGCCTAGTTCGGCCGCTGTGGCAGTTGGAAGATGAGCCATGAAAGGGCTCAGATATCCTTACTATACACTGTCAATTTTTTTAGGTGAAAAATTCGATGTCGTCGGATCCACTCCAGTCTTTGGATTTCGATAATACACATCTGTACATATATCCACAGGTGTACACAGGTCGTAGGGACGCCTAGTTCGGCCGCTGTGGCAGTTGGAAGATGAGCCATGAAAGGGCTCAGATATCCTTACTATACACTGTCAATTTTTTTAGGTGAAAAATTCGATGTCGTCGGATCCACTCCAGTCTTTGGATTTCGATAATACACATCTAAACACATAACCACAGGTGTACACAGGTCGTAGGTACGCCTAGTTCGGCCGCTGTGGCAGTTGGAAGATGAGCCATGAAAGGGCTCAGATATCCTTACTATACACTGTCAATTTTTTTAGGTGAAAAATTCGATGTCGTCGGATCCACTCCAGTCTTTGGATTTCGATAATACACATCAAAACACATAACCACAGGTGTACACAGGTCGTAGGTACGCCTAGTTCGGCCGCTGTGGCAGTTGGAAGATGAGCCATGAAAGGGCTCAGATATCCTTACTATACACTGTCAATTTTTTTAGGTGAAAAATTCGATGTCGTCGGATCCACTCCAGTCTTTGGATTTCGATAATACACATCTGTACATATATCCACAGGTGTACACAGGTCGTAGGGACGCCTAGTTCGGCCGCTGTGGCAGTTGGAAGATGAGCCATGAAAGGGCTCAGATATCCTTACTATACACTGTCAATTTTTTTAGGTGAAAAATTCGATGTCGTCGGATCCACTCCAGTCTTTGGATTTCGATAATACACATCTAAACACATAACCACAGGTGTACACAGATCGTAGGTACGCCTAGTTCGGCCGCTGTGGCAGTTGGAAGATGAGCCATGAAAGGGCTCAGATACCCTTACTATACACTGTAAATTTTTTTAGGTGAAAAATTCGATGTCGTCGGATCCACTCCAGTCTTTGGATTTCGATAATACACATCTAAACACATAACCACAGGTGTACACAGGTCGTAGGTACGCCTAGTTCGGCCGCTGTGGCAGTTGGAAGATGAGCCATGAAAGGGCTCAGATATCCTTACTATACACTGTCAATTTTTTTAGGTGAAAAATTCGATGTCGTCGGATCCACTCCAGTCTTTGGATTTCGATAATACACATCTACACACATAACCACAGGTGTACACAGGTCGTAGGTACGCCTAGTTCGGCCGCTGTGGCAGTTGGAAGATGAGCCATGAAAGGGCTCAGATATCCTTACTATACACTGTCAATTTTTTTAGGCGAAAAATTCGATGTCGTCGGATCCACTCCAGTCTTTGGATTTCGATAATACACATCTGTACATATATCCACAGGTGTACACAGGTCGTAGGTACGCCTAGTTCGGCCGCTGTGGCAGTTGGAAGATGAGCCATGAAAGGGCTCAGATATCCTTACTATACACTGTCAATTTTTTTAGGTGAAAAATTCGATGTCGTCGGATCCACTCCAGTCTTTGGATTTCGATAATACACATCTACACACATAACCACAGGTGTACACAGGTCGTAGGTACGCCTAGTTCGGCCGCTGTGGCAGTTGGAAGATGAGCCATGAAAGGGCTCAGATATCCTTACTATACACTGTCAATTTTTTTAGGTGAAAAATTCGATGTCGTCGGATCCACTCCAGTCTTTGGATTTCGATAATACACATCTACACACATAACCACAGGTGTACACAGGTCGTAGGTACGCCTAGTTCGGCCGCTGTGGCAGTTGGAAGATGAGCCATGAAAGGGCTCAGATATCCTTACTATACACTGTCAATTTTTTTAGGTGAAAAATTCGATGTCGTCGGATCCACTCCAGTCTTTGGATTTGGATAATACACATCTACACACATAACCACAGGTGTACACAGGTCGTAGGTACGCCTAGTTCGGCCGCTGTGGCAGTTGGAAGATGAGCCATGAAAGGGCTCAGATATCCTTACTATACACTGTCAATTTTTTTAGGTGAAAAATTCGATGTCGTCGGATCCACTCCAGTCTTTGGATTTCGATAATACACATCTGTACATATATCCACAGGTGTACACAGGTCGTAGGTACGCCTAGTTCTGCCGCTGTGGCAGTTGGAAGATGAGCCATGAAAGGGCTCAGATATCCTTACTATACACTGTCAATTTTTTTAGGTGAAAAATTCGATGTCGTCGGATCCACTCCAGTCTTTGGATTTCGATAATACACATCAAAACACATAACCACAGGTGTACACAGGTCGTAGGTACGCCTAGTTCGGCCGCTGTGGCAGTTGGAAGATGAGCCATGAAAGGGCTCAGATATCCTTACTATACACTGTCAATTTTTTTAGGTGAAAAATTCGATGTCGTCGGATCCACTCCAGTCTTTGGATTTCGATAATACACATCTGTACATATATCCACAGGTGTACACAGGTCGTAGGTACGCCTAGTTCGGCCGCTGTGGCAGTTGGAAGATGAGCCATGAAAGGGCTCAGATATCCTTACTATACACTGTCAATTTTTTTAGGTGAAAAATTCGATGTCGTCGGATCCACTCCAGTCTTTGGATTTCGATAATACACATCTGTACATATATCCACAGGTGTACACAGGTCGTAGGTACGCCTAGTTCTGCCGCTGTGGCAGTTGGAAGATGAGCCATGAAAGGGCTCAGATATCCTTACTATACACTGTCAATTTTTTTAGGTGAAAAATTCGATGTCGTCGGATCCACTCCAGTCTTTGGATTTCGATAATACACATCTGTACATATATCCACAGGTGTACACAGGTCGTAGGTACGCCTAGTTCGGCCGCTGTGGCAGTTGGAAGATGAGCCATGAAAGGGCTCAGATATCCTTACTATACACTGTCAATTTTTTTAGGTGAAAAATTCGATGTCGTCGGATCCACTCCAGTCTTTGGATTTCGATAATACACATCTGTACATATATCCACAGGTGTACACAGGTCGTAGGTACGCCTAGTTCGGCCGCTGTGGCAGTTGGAAGATGAGCCATGAAAGGGCTCAGATATCCTTACTATACACTGTCAATTTTTTTAGGTGAAAAATTCGATGTCGTCGGATCCACTCCAGTCTTTGGATTTCGATAATACACATCTGTACATATATCCACAGGTGTACACAGGTCGTAGGGACGCCTAGTTCGGCCGCTGTGGCAGTTGGAAGATGAGCCATGAAAGGGCTCAGATATCCTTACTATACACTGTCAATTTTTTTAGGTGAAAAATTCGATGTCGTCGGATCCACTCCAGTCTTTGGATTTCGATAATACACATCTGTACATATATCCACAGGTGTACACAGGTCGTAGGTACGCCTAGTTCTGCCGCTGTGGCAGTTGGAAGATGAGCCATGAAAGGGCTCAGATATCCTTACTATACACTGTCAATTTTTTTAGGTGAAAAATTCGATGTCGTCGGATCCACTCCAGTCTTTGGATTTCGATAATACACATCTGTACATATATCCACAGGTGTACACAGGTCGTAGGTACGCCTAGTTCGGCCGCTGTGGCAGTTGGAAGATGAGCCATGAAAGGGCTCAGATATCCTTACTATACACTGTCAATTTTTTTAGGTGAAAAATTCGATGTCGTCGGATCCACTCCAGTCTTTGGATTTCGATAATACACATCTAAACACATAACCACAGGTGTACACAGGTCGTAGGTACGCCTAGTTCGGCCGCTGTGGCAGTTGGAAGATGAGCCATGAAAGGGCTCAGATATCCTTACTATACACTGTAAATTTTTTTAGGTGAAAAATTCGATGTCGTCGGATCCACTCCAGTCTTTGGATTTCGATAATACACATCTAAACACATAACCACAGGTGTACACAGGTCGTAGGTACGCCTAGTTCAGCCGCTGTGGCAGTTGGAAGATGAGCCATGAAAGGGCTCAGATATCCTTACTATACACTGTCAATTTTTTTAGGTGAAAAATTCGATGTCGTCGGATCCACTCCAGTCTTTGGATTTCGATAATACACATCTACACACATAACCACAGGTGTACACAGGTCGTAGGTACGCCTAGTTCGGCCGCTGTGGCAGTTGGAAGATGAGCCATGAAAGGGCTCAGATATCCTTACTATACACTGTCAATTTTTTTAGGTGAAAAATTCGATGTCGTCGGATCCACTCCAGTCTTTGGATTTCGATAATACACATCTGTACATATATCCACAGGTGTACACAGGTCGTAGGGACGCCTAGTTCGGCCGCTGTGGCAGTTGGAAGATGAGCCATGAAAGGGCTCAGATATCCTTACTATACACTGTCAATTTTTTTAGGTGAAAAATTCGATGTCGTCGGATCCACTCCAGTCTTTGGATTTCGATAATACACATCTAAACACATAACCACAGGTGTACACAGGTCGTAGGTACGCCTAGTTCGGCCGCTGTGGCAGTTGGAAGATGAGCCATGAAAGGGCTCAGATATCCTTACTATACACTGTCAATTTTTTTAGGTGAAAAATTCGATGTCGTCGGATCCACTCCAGTCTTTGGATTTCGATAATACACATCTGTACATATATCCACAGGTGTACACAGGTCGTAGGTACGCCTAGTTCGGCCGCTGTGGCAGTTGGAAGATGAGCCATGAAAGGGCTCAGATATCCTTACTATACACTGTCAATTTTTTTAGGTGAAAAATTCGATGTCGTCGGATCCACTCCAGTCTTTGGATTTCGATAATACACATCTGTACATATATCCACAGGTGTACACAGGTCGTAGGTACGCCTAGTTCGGCCGCTGTGGCAGTTGGAAGATGAGCCATGAAAGGGCTCAGATATCCTTACTATACACTGTCAATTTTTTTAGGTGAAAAATTCGATGTCGTCGGATCCACTCCAGTCTTTGGATTTCGATAATACACATCTGTACATATATCCACAGGTGTACACAGGTCGTAGGTATGCCTAGTTCGGCCGCTGTGGCAGTTGGAAGATGAGCCATGAAAGGGCTCAGATATCCTTACTATACACTGTCAATTTTTTTAGGTGAAAAATTCGATGTCGTCGGGTCCACTCCAGTCTTTGGATTTCGATAATACACATCTGTACATATATCCACAGGTGTACACAGGTCGTAGGTACGCCTAGTTCGGCCGCTGTGGCAGTTGGAAGATGAGCCATGAAAGGGCTCAGATATCCTTACTATAAACTGTCAATTTTTTTAGGTGAAAAATTCGATGTCGTCGGATCCACTCCAGTCTTTGGATTTCGATAATACACATCTAAACACATAACCACAGGTGTACACAGGTCGTAGGTACGCCTAGTTCGGCCGCTGTGGCAGTTGGAAGATGAGCCATGAAAGGGCTCAGATATCCTTACTATACACTGTCAATTTTTTTAGGTGAAAAATTCGATGTCGTCGGATCCACTCCAGTCTTTGGATTTCGATAATACACATCTGTACATATATCCACAGGTGTACACAGGTCGTAGGTACGCCTAGTTCGGCCGCTGTGGCAGTTGGAAGATGAGCCATGAAAGGGCTCAGATATCCTTACTATACACTGTCAATTTTTTTAGGTGAAAAATTCGATGTCGTCGGATCCACTCCAGTCTTTGGATTTCGATAATACACATCTGTACATATATCCACAGGTGTACACAGGTCGTAGGTACGCCTAGTTCGGCCGCTGTGGCAGTTGGAAGATGAGCCATGAAAGGGCTCAGATATCCTTACTATACACTGTCAATTTTTTTAGGTGAAAAATTCGATGTCGTCGGATCCACTCCAGTCTTTGGATTTCGTTAATACACATCTGTACATATATCCACAGGTGTACACAGGTCGTAGGTACGCCTAGTTCGGCCGCTGTGGCAGTTGGAAGTTGAGCCATGAAAGGGCTCAGATATCCTTACTATACACTGTCAATTTTTTTAGGTGAAAAATTCGATGTCGTCGGATCCACTCCAGTCTTTGGATTTCGATAATACACATCTGTACACATATCCACAGGTGTACACAGGTCGTAGGTACGCCTAGTTCGGCCGCTGTGGCAGTTGGAAGATGAGCCATGAAAGGGCTCAGATATCCTTACTATACACTGTAAATTTTTTTAGGTGAAAAATTCGATGTCGTCGGATCCACTCCAGTCTTTGGATTTCGATAATACACATCTGTACATATATCCACAGGTGTACACAGGTCGTAGGTACGCCTAGTTCGGCCGCTGTGGCAGTTGGAAGATGAGCCATGAAAGGGCTCAGATATCCTTACTATACACTGTCAATTTTTTTAGGTGAAAAATTCGATGTCGTCGGATCCACTCCAGTCTTTGGATTTCGATAATACACATCTGTACGTATATCCACAGGTGTACACAGGTCGTAGGTACGCCTAGTTCGGCCGCTGTGGCAGTTGGAAGATGAGCCATGAAAGGGCTCAGATATCCTTACTATACACTGTCAATTTTTTTAGGTGAAAAATTCGATGTCGTCGGATCCACTCCAGTCTTTGGATTTCGATAATACACATCTGTACATATATCCACAGGTGTACACAGGTCGTAGGTACGCCTAGTTCGGCCGCTGTGGCAGTTGGAAGATGAGCCATGAAAGGGCTCAGATATCCTTACTATACACTGTCAATTTTTTTAGGTGAAAAATTCGATGTCGTCGGATCCACTCCAGTCTTTGGATTTCGATAATACACATCTGTACGTATATCCACAGGTGTACACAGGTCGTAGGTACGCCTAGTTCGGCCGCTGTGGCAGTTGGAAGATGAGCCATGAAAGGGCTCAGATATCCTTACTATACACTGTCAATTTTTTTAGGTGAAAAATTCGATGTCGTCGGATCCACTCCAGTCTTTGGATTTCGATAATACACATCTGTACATATATCCACAGGTGTACACAGGTCGTAGGTACGCCTAGTTCGGCCGCTGTGGCAGTTGGAAGATGAGCCATGAAAGGGCTCAGATATCCTTACTATACACTGTCAATTTTTTTAGGTGAAAAATTCGATGTCGTCGGATCCACTCCAGTCTTTGGATTTCGATAATACACATCTGTACATATAACCACAGGTGTACACAGGTCGTAGGTACGCCTAGTTCGGCCGCTGTGGCAGTTGGAAGATGAGCCATGAAAGGGCTCAGATATCCTTACTATACACTGTCAATTTTTTTAGGTGAAAAATTCGATGTCGTCGGATCCACTCCAGTCTTTGGATTTCGATAATACACATCCAAACACATAACCACAGGTGTACACAGGTCGTAGGTACGCCTAGTTCGGCCGCTGTGGCAGTTGGAAGATGAGCCATGAAAGGGCTCAGATATCCTTACTATACACTGTCAATTTTTTTAGGTGAAAAATTCGATGTCGTCGGATCCACTCCAGTCTTTGGATTTCGATAATACACATCTAAACACATAACCACAGGTGTACACAGGTCGTAGGTACGCCTAGTTCGGCCGCTGTGGCAGTTGGAAGATGAGCCATGAAAGGGCTCAGATATCCTTACTATACACTGTCAATTTTTTTAGGTGAAAAATTCGATGTCGTCGGATCCACTCCAGTCTTTGGATTTCGATAATACCCATCTGTACATATATCCACAGGTGTACACAGGTCGTAGGTACGCCTAGTTCGGCCGCTGTGGCAGTTGGAAGATGAGCCATGAAAGGGCTCAGATATCCTTACTATACACTGTCAATTTTTTTAGGTGAAAAATTCGATGTCGTCGGATCCACTCCAGTCTTTGGATTTCGATAATACACATCTACACACATAACCACAGGTGTACACAGGTCGTAGGTACGCCTAGTTCGGCCGCTGTGGCAGTTGGAAGATGAGCCATGAAAGGGCTCAGATATCCTTACTATACACTGTCAATTTTTTTAGGTGAAAAATTCGATGTCGTCGGATCCACTCCAGTCTTTGGATTTCGATAATACACATCTGTACATATATCCACAGGTGTACACAGGTCGTAGGTACGCCTAGTTCGGCCGCTGTGGCAGTTGGAAGATGAGCCATGAAAGGGCTCAGATATCCTTACTATACACTGTCAATTTTTTTAGGTGAAAAATTCGATGTCGTCGGATCCACTCCAGTCTTTGGATTTCGATAATACACATCTGTACATATATCCACAGGTGTACACAGGTCGTAGGTACGCCTAGTTCGGCCGCTGTGGCAGTTGGAAGATGAGCCATGAAAGGGCTCAGATATCCTTACTATACACTGTCAATTTTTTTAGGTGAAAAATTCGATGTCGTCGGATCCACTCCAGTCTTTGGATTTCGATAATACACATCTAAACACATAACCACAGGTGTACACAGGTCGTAGGTACGCCTAGTTCGGCCGCTGTGGCAGTTGGAAGATGAGCCATGAAAGGGCTCAGATATCCTTACTATACACTGTCAATTTTTTTAGGTGAAAAATTCGATGTCGTCGGATCCACTCCAGTCTTTGGATTTCGATAATACACATCTAAACACATAACCACAGGTGTACACAGGTCGTAGGTACGCCTAGTTCGGCCGCTGTGGCAGTTGGAAGATGAGCCATGAAAGGGCTCAGATATCCTTACTATACACTGTCAATTTTTATAGGTGAAAAATTCGATGTCGTCGGATCCACTCCAGTCTTTGGATTTCGATAATACACATCTGTACATATATCCACAGGTGTACACAGGTCGTAGGTACGCCTAGTTCGGCCGCTGTGCCAGTTGGAAGATGAGCCATGAAAGGGATCAGATATCCTTACTATACACTGTCAATTTTTTTAGGTGAAAAATTCGATGTCGTCGGATCCACTCCAGTCTTTGGATTTCGATAATACACATCTAAACACATAACCACAGGTGTACACAGGTCGTAGGTACGCCTAGTTCGGCCGCTGTGGCAGTTGGAAGATGAGCCATGAAAGGGCTCAGATATCCTTACTATACACTGTCAATTTTTTTAGGTGAAAAATTCGATGTCGTCGGATCCACTCCAGTTTTTGGATTTCGATAATACACATCTGTACATATATCCACAGGTGTACACAGGGCGTAGGTACGCCTAGTTCGGCCGCTGTGCCAGTTGGAAGATGAGCCATGAAAGGGATCAGATATCCTTACTATACACTGTCAATTTTTTTAGGTGAAAAATTCGATGTCGTCGGATCCACTCCAGTCTTTGGATTTCGATAATACACATCTAAACACATAACCACAGGTGTACACAGGTCGTAGGTACGCCTAGTTCGGCCGCTGTGGCAGTTGGAAGATGAGCCATGAAAGGGCTCAGATATCCTTACTATACACTGTCAATTTTTATAGGTGAAAAATTCGATGTCGTCGGATCCACTCCAGTCTTTGGATTTCGATAATACACATCTGTACATATATCCACAGGTGTACACAGGTCGTAGGTACGCCTAGTTCGGCCGCTGTGCCAGTTGGAAGATGAGCCATGAAAGGGATCAGATATCCTTACTATACACTGTCAATTTTTTTAGGTGAAAAATTCGATGTCGTCGGATCCACTCCAGTCTTTGGATTTCGATAATACACATCTAAACACATAACCACAGGTGTACACAGGTCGTAGGTACGCCTAGTTCGGCCGCTGTGGCAGTTGGAAGATGAGCCATGAAAGGGCTCAGATATCCTTACTATACACTGTAAATTTTTTTAGGTGAAAAATTCGATGTCGTCGGATCCACTCCAGTCTTTGGATTTCGATAATACACATCTGTACATATATCCACAGGTGTACACAGGTCGTAGGTACGCCTAGTTCGGCCGCTGTGGCAGTTGGAAGATGAGCCATGAAAGGGCTCAGATATCCTTACTATACACTGTCAATTTTTTTAGGTGAAAAATTCGATGTCGTCGGATCCACTCCAGTCTTTGGATTTCGATAATACACATCTAAACACATAACCACAGGTGTACACAGGTCGTAGGTACGCCTAGTTCGGCCGCTGTGGCAGTTGGAAGATGAGCCATGAAAGGGCTCAGATATCCTTACTATACACTGTCAATTTTTTTAGGTGAAAAATTCGATGTCGTCGGATCCACTCCAGTCTTTGGATTTCGATAATACACATCAAAACACATAACCACAGGTGTACACAGGTCGTAGGTACGCCTAGTTCGGCCGCTGTGCCAGTTGGAAGATGAGCCATGAAAGGGCTCAGATATCCTTACTATACACTGTCAATTTTTTTAGGTGAAAAATTCGATGTCGTCGGATCCACTCCAGTCTTTGGATTTCGATAATACACATCTAAACACATAACCACAGGTGTACACAGGTTGTAGGTACGCCTAGTTCGGCCGCTGTGGCAGTTGGAAGATGAGCCATGAAAGGGCTCAGATATCCTTACTATACACTGTCAATTTTTTTAGGTGAAAAATTCGATGTCGTCGGATCCACTCCAGTCTTTGGATTTCGATAATACACATCCAAACACATAACCACAGGTGTACACAGGTCGTAGGTACGCCTAGTTCGGCCGCTGTGGCAGTTGGAAGATGAGCCATAAAAGGGCTCAGATATCCTTACTATACACTGTCAATTTTTTTAGGTGAAAAATTCGATGTCGTCGGATCCACTCCAGTCTTTGGATTTCGATAATACACATCAAAACACATAACCACAGGTGTACACAGGTCGTAGGTACGCCTAGTTCGGCCGCTGTGGCAGTTGGAAGATGAGCCATGAAAGGGCTCAGATATCCTTACTATACACTGTCAATTTTTTTAGGTGAAAAATTCGATGTCGTCGGATCCACTCCAGTCTTTGGATTTCGATAATACACATCTGTACATATATCCACAGGTGTACACAGGTCGTAGGTACGCCTAGTTCGGCCGCTGTGGCAGTTGGAAGATGAGCCATGAAAGGGCTCAGATATCCTTACTATACACTGTCAATTTTTTTAGGTGAAAAATTCGATGTCGTCGGATCCACTCCAGTCTTTGGATTTCGATAATACACATCTAAACACATAACCACAGGTGTACACAGGTCGTAGGTACGCCTAGTTCGGCCGCTGTGGCAGTTGGAAGATGAGCCATGAAAGGGCTCAGATATCCTTACTATACACTGTAAATTTTTTTAGGTGAAAAATTCGATGTCGTCGGATCCACTCCAGTCTTTGGATTTCGATAATACACATCTAAACACATAACCACAGGTGTACACAGGTCGTAGGTACGCCTAGTTCGGCCGCTGTGGCAGTTGGAAGATGAGCCATGAAAGGGCTCAGATATCCTTACTATACACTGTCAATTTTTTTAGGTGAAAAATTCGATGTCGTCGGATCCACTCCAGTCTTTGGATTTCGATAATACACATCTACACACATAACCACAGGTGTACACAGGTCGTAGGTACGCCTAGTTCGGCCGCTGTGGCAGTTGGAAGATGAGCCATGAAAGGGCTCAGATATCCTTACTATACACTGTCAATTTTTTTAGGTGAAAAATTCGATGTCGTCGGATCCACTCCAGTCTTTGGATTTCGATAATACACATCTGTACATATATCCACAGGTGTACACAGGTCGTAGGTACGCCTAGTTCGGCCGCTGTGGCAGTTGGAAGATGAGCCATGAAAGGGCTCAGATATCCTTACTATACACTGTCAATTTTTTTAGGTGAAAAATTCGATGTCGTCGGATCCACTCCAGTCTTTGGATTTCGATAATACACATCTGTACATATATCCACAGGTGTACACAGGTCGTAGGGACGCCTAGTTCGGCCGCTGTGGCAGTTGGAAGATGAGCCATGAAAGGGCTCAGATGTCCTTACTATACACTGTCAATTTTTTTACGTGAAAAATTCGATGTCGTCGGATCCACTCCAGTCTTTGGATTTCGATAATACACATCTAAACACATAACCACAGGTGTACACAGGTCGTAGGTACGCCTAGTTCGGCCGCTGTGCCAGTTGGAAGATGAGCCATGAAAGGGATCAGATATCCTTACTATACACTGTCAATTTTTTTAGGTGAAAAATTCGATGTCGTCGGATCCACTCCAGTCTTTGGATTTCGATAATACACATCTGTACATATATCCACAGGTATACACAGGTCGTAGGTACGCCTAGTTCGGCCGCTGTGGCAGTTGGAAGATGAGCCATGAAAGGGCTCAGATATCCTTACTATACACTGTCAATTTTTTTAGGTGAAAAATTCGATGTCGTCGGATCCACTCCAGTCTTTGGATTTCGATAATACACATCTGTACATATATCCACAGGTGTACACAGGTCGTAGGTACGCCTAGTTCGGCCGCTGTGGCAGTTGGAAGATGAGCCATGAAAGGGATCAGATATCCTTACTATACACTGTCAATTTTTTTAGGTGAAAAATTCGATGTCGTCGGATCCACTCCAGTCTTTGGATTTCGATAATACACATCTGTACATATATCCACAGGTATACACAGGTCGTAGGTACGCCTAGTTCGGCCGCTGTGGCAGTTGGAAGATGAGCCATGAAAGGGCTCAGATATCCTTACTATACACTGTCAATTTTTTTAGGTGAAAAATTCGATGTCGTCGGATCCACTCCAGTCTTTGGATTTCGATAATACACATCTGTACATATATCCACAGGTGTACACAGGTCGTAGGTACGCCTAGTTCGGCCGCTGTGGCAGTTGGAAGATGAGCCATGAAAGGGCTCAGATATCCTTACTATACACTGTCAATTTTTTTAGGTGAAAAATTCGATGTCGTCGGATCCACTCCAGTCTTTGGATTTCGATAATACACATCTGTACATATATCCACAGGTGTACACAGGTCGTAGGTATGCCTAGTTCGGCCGCTGTGGCAGTTGGAAGATGAGCCATGAAAGGGCTCAGATATCCTTACTATACACTGTCAATTTTTTTAGGTGAAAAATTCGATGTCGTCGGATCCACTCCAGTCTTTGGATTTCGATAATACACATCTGTACATATATCCACAGGTGTACACAGGTCGTAGGTACGCCTAGTTCGGCCGCTGTGGCAGTTGGAAGATGAGCCATGAAAGGGCTCAGATATCCTTACTATACACTGTCAATTTTTTTAGGTGAAAAATTCGATGTCGTCGGATCCACTCCAGTCTTTGGATTTCGATAATACACATCTGTACATATATCCACAGGTGTACACAGGTCGTAGGTATGCCTAGTTCGGCCGCTGTGGCAGTTGGAAGATGAGCCATGAAAGGGCTCAGATATCCTTACTATACACTGTCAATTTTTTTAGGTGAAAAATTCGATGTCGTCGGATCCACTCCAGTCTTTGGATTTCGATAATACACATCTAAACACATAACCACAGGTGTACACAGGTCGTAGGTACGCCTAGTTCGGCCGCTGTGCCAGTTGGAAGATGAGCCATGAAAGGGCTCAGATATCCTTACTATACACTGTCAATTTTTTTAGGTGAAAAATTCGATGTCGTCGGATCCACTCCAGTCTTTGGATTTCGTTAATACACATCTGTACATATATCCACAGGTGTACACAGGTCGTAGGTACGCCTAGTTCGGCCGCTGTGGCAGTTGGAAGTTGAGCCATGAAAGGGCTCAGATATCCTTACTATACACTGTCAATTTTTTTAGGTGAAAAATTCGATGTCGTCGGATCCACTCCAGTCTTTGGATTTCGATAATACACATCTGTACACATATCCACAGGTGTACACAGGTCGTAGGTACGCCTAGTTCGGCCGCTGTGGCAGTTGGAAGATGAGCCATGAAAGGGCTCAGATATCCTTACTATACACTGTCAATTTTTTTAGGTGAAAAATTCGATGTCGTCGGATCCACTCCAGTCTTTGGATTTCGATAATACACATCTGTACATATATCCACAGGTGTACACAGGTCGTAGGTACGCCTAGTTCGGCCGCTGTGGCAGTTGGAAGATGAGCCATGAAAGGGCTCAGATATCCTTACTATACACTGTCAATTTTTTTAGGTGAAAAATTCGATGTCGTCGGATCCACTCCAGTCTTTGGATTTCGATAATACACATCTGTACGTATATCCACAGGTGTACACAGGTCGTAGGTACGCCTAGTTCGGCCGCTGTGGCAGTTGGAAGATGAGCCATGAAAGGG
Organism: Eristalis pertinax; assembly: GCA_907269125.1. Classification (NCBI taxonomy): domain Eukaryota; kingdom Metazoa; phylum Arthropoda; class Insecta; order Diptera; family Syrphidae; genus Eristalis; species Eristalis pertinax. The sequence goes on along the minus strand of OU026148.1, from coordinate 1,656,072 downwards.
CTCAGATATCCTTACTATACGCTGTCAATTTTTTTAGGTGAAAAATTCGATGTCGTCGGATCCACTCCAGTCTTTGGATTTCGATAATACACATCTGTACATATATCCACAGGTGTACACAGGTCGTAGGTACGCCTAGTTCGGCCGCTGTGGCAGTTGGAAGATGAGCCATGAAAGGGCTCAGATATCCTTACTATACACTGTCAATTTTTTTAGGTGAAAAATTCGATGTCGTCGGATCCACTCCAGTCTTTGGATTTCGATAATACACATCCAAACACATAACCACAGGTGTACACAGGTCGTAGGTACGCCTAGTTCGGCCGCTGTGGCAGTTGGAAGATGAGCCATAAAAGGGCTCAGATATCCTTACTATACACTGTCAATTTTTTTAGGTGAAAAATTCGATGTCGTCGGATCCACTCCAGTCTTTGGATTTCGATAATACACATCTAAACACATAACCACAGGTGTACACAGGTCGTAGGTACGCCTAGTTCGGCCGCTGTGGCAGTTGGAAGATGAGCCATGAAAGGGCTCAGATATCCTTACTATACACTGTCAATTTTTTTAGGTGAAAAATTCGATGTCGTCGGATCCACTCCAGTCTTTGGATTTCGATAATACACATCTAAACACATAACCACAGGTGTACACAGGTCGTAGGTACGCCTAGTTCGGCCGCTGTGGCAGTTGGAAGATGAGCCATGAAAGGGCTCAGATATCCTTACTATACACTGTCAATTTTTTTAGGTGAAAAATTCGATGTCGTCGGATCCACTCCAGTCTTTGGATTTCGATAATACACATCTGTACATATATCCACAGGTGTACACAGGTCGTAGGTACGCCTAGTTCGGCCGCTGTGGCAGTTGGAAGATGAGCCATGAAAGGGCTCAGATATCCTTACTATACACTGTCAATTTTTTTAGGTGAAAAATTCGATGTCGTCGGATCCACTCCAGTCTTTGGATTTCGATAATACACATCTACACACATAACCACAGGTGTACACAGGTCGTAGGTACGCCTAGTTCGGCCGCTGTGCCAGTTGGAAGATGAGCCATGAAAGGGCTCAGATATCCTTACTATACACTGTCAATTTTTTTAGGTGAAAAATTCGATGTCGTCGGATTCACTCCAGTCTTTGGATTTCGATAATACACATCTAAACACATAACCACAGGTGTACACAGGTCGTAGGTACGCCTAGTTCGGCCGCTGTGGCAGTTGGAAGATGAGCCATGAAAGGGCTCAGATATCCTTACTATACACTGTCAATTTTTTTAGGTGAAAAATTCGATGTCGTCGGATCCACTCCAGTCTTTGGATTTCGATAATACACATCCAAACACATAACCACAGGTGTACACAGGTCGTAGGTACGCCTAGTTCGGCCGCTGTGGCAGTTGGAAGATGAGCCATGAAAGGGCTCAGATATCCTTACTATACACTGTCAATTTTTTTAGGTGAAAAATTCGATGTCGTCGGATCCACTCCAGTCTTTGGATTTCGATAATACACATCTGTACATATATCCACAGGTGTACACAGGTCGTAGGTACGCCTAGTTCGGCCGCTGTGGCAGTTGGAAGATGAGCCATGAAAGGGCTCAGATATCCTTACTATACACTGTCAATTTTTTTAGGTGAAAAATTCGATGTCGTCGGATCCACTCCAGTCTTTGGATTTCGATAATACACATCTACACACATAACCACAGGTGTACACAGGTCGTAGGTACGCCTAGTTCGGCCGCTGTGGCAGTTGGAAGATGAGCCATGAAAGGGCTCAGATATCCTTACTATACACTGTCAATTTTTTTAGGTGAAAAATTCGATGTCGTCGGATCCACTCCAGTCTTTGGATTTCGATAATACACATCTAAACACATAACCACAGGTGTACACAGGTCGTAGGTACGCCTAGTTCGGCCGCTGTGGCAGTTGGAAGATGAGCCATGAAAGGGCTCAGATATCCTTACTATACACTGTCAATTTTTTTAGGTGAAAAATTCGATGTCGTCGGATCCACCCCAGTCTTTGGATTTCGATAATACACATCCAAACACATAACCACAGGTGTACACAGGTCGTAGGTACGCCTAGTTCGGCCGCTGTGGCAGTTGGAAGATGAGCCATAAAAGGGCTCAGATATCCTTACTATACACTGTCAATTTTTTTAGGTGAAAAATTCGATGTCGTCGGATCCACTCCAGTCTTTGGATTTCGATAATACACATCTAAACACATAACCACAGGTGTACACAGGTCGTAGGTACGCCTAGTTCGGCCGCTGTGGCAGTTGGAAGATGAGCCATGAAAGGGCTCAGATATCCTTACTATACACTGTCAATTTTTTTAGGTGAAAAATTCGATGTCGTCGGATCCACTCCAGTCTTTGGATTTCGATAATACACATCTGTACATATATCCACAGGTGTACACAGGTCGTAGGTACGCCTAGTTCGGCCGCTGTGGCAGTTGGAAGATGAGCCATGAAAGGGCTCAGATATCCTTACTATACACTGTCAATTTTTTTAGGTGAAAAATTCGATGTCGTCGGATCCACTCCAGTCTTTGGATTTCGATAATACACATCTACACACATAACCACAGGTGTACACAGGTCGTAGGTACGCCTAGTTCGGCCGCTGTGGCAGTTGGAAGATGAGCCATGAAAGGGCTCAGATATCCTTACTATACACTGTCAATTTTTTTAGGTGAAAAATTCGATGTCGTCGGATCCACTCCAGTCTTTGGATTTCGATAATACACATCTAAACACATAACCACAGGTGTACACAGGTCGTAGGTACGCCTAGTTCGGCCGCTGTGGCAGTTGGAAGATGAGCCATGAAAGGGCTCAGATATCCTTACTATACACTGTCAATTTTTTTAGGTGAAAAATTCGATGTCGTCGGATCCACTCCAGTCTTTGGATTTCGATAATACACATCTGTACATATATCCACAGGTGTACACAGGTCGTAGGTACGCCTAGTTCGGCCGCTGTGGCAGTTGGAAGATGAGCCATGAAAGGGCTCAGATATCCTTACTATACACTGTCAATTTTTTTAGGTGAAAAATTCGATGTCGTCGGATCCACTCCAGTCTTTGGATTTCGATAATACACATCTGTACATATATCCACAGGTGTACACAGGTCGTAGGTACGCCTAGTTCGGCCGCTGTGGCAGTTGGAAGATGAGCCATGAAAGGGCTCAGATATCCTTACTATACACTGTCAATTTTTTTAGGTGAAAAATTCGATGCCGTCGGATCCACTCCAGTCTTTGGATTTCGATAATACACATCTGTACATATATCCACAGGTGTACACAGGTCGTAGGTACGCCTAGTTCGGCCGCTGTGGCAGTTGGAAGATGAGCCATGAAAGGGCTCAGATATCCTTACTATACACTGTCAATTTTTTTAGGTGAAAAATTCGATGTCGTCGGATCCACTCCAGTCTTTGGATTTCGATAATACACATCTACACACATAACCACAGGTGTACACAGGTCGTAGGTACGCCTAGTTCGGCCGCTGTGGCAGTTGGAAGATGAGCCATGAAAGGGCTCAGATATCCTTACTATACACTGTCAATTTTTTTAGGTGAAAAATTCGATGTCGTCGGATCCACTCCAGTCTTTGGATTTCGATAAGACACATCTAAACACATAACCACAGGTGTACACAGGTCGTAGGTACGCCTAGTTCGGCCGCTGTGGCAGTTGGAAGATGAGCCATGAAAGGGCTCAGATATCCTTACTATACACTGTCAATTTTTTTAGGTGAAAAATTCGATGTCGTCGGATCCACTCCAGTCTTTGGATTTCGATAATACACATCTGTACATATATCCACAGGTGTACACAGGTCGTAGGTACGCCTAGTTCGGCCGCTGTGGCAGTTGGAAGATGAGCCATGAAAGGGCTCAGATATCCTTACTATACACTGTCAATTTTTTTAGGTGAAAAATTCGATGTCGTCGGATCCACTCCAGTCTTTGGATTTCGATAATACACATCTGTACATATATCCACAGGTGTACACAGGTCGTAGGTACGCCTAGTTCGGCCGCTGTGGCAGTTGGAAGATGAGCCATGAAAGGGCTCAGATATCCTTACTATACACTGTCAATTTTTTTAGGTGAAAAATTCGATGTCGTCGGATCCACTCCAGTCTTTGGATTTCGATAATACACATCTGTACATATATCCACAGGTGTACACAGGTCGTAGGTACGCCTAGTTCGGCCGCTGTGGCAGTTGGAAGATGAGCCATGAAAGGGCTCAGATATCCTTACTATACACTGTCAATTTTTTTAGGTGAAAAATTCGATGTCGTCGGATCCACTCCAGTCTTTGGATTTCGATAATACACATCTGTACATATATCCACAGGTGTACACAGGTCGTAGGTACGCCTAGTTCGGCCGCTGTGGCAGTTGGAAGATGAGCCATGAAAGGGCTCAGATATCCTTACTATACACTGTCAATTTTTTTAGGTGAAAAATTCGATGTCGTCGGATCCACTCCAGTCTTTGGATTTCGATAATACACATCTGTACATATATCCACAGGTGTACACAGGTCGTAGGTACGCCTAGTTCGGCCGCTGTGGCAGTTGGAAGATGAGCCATGAAAGGGCTCAGATATCCTTACTATACACTGTCAATTTTTTTAGGTGAAAAATTCGATGCCGTCGGATCCACTCCAGTCTTTGGATTTCGATAATACACATCTGTACATATATCCACAGGTGTACACAGGTCGTAGGTACGCCTAGTTCGGCCGCTGTGGCAGTTGGAAGATGAGCCATGAAAGGGCTCAGATATCCTTACTATACACTGTCAATTTTTTTAGGTGAAAAATTCGATGTCGTCGGATCCACTCCAGTCTTTGGATTTCGATAATACACATCTGTACATATATCCACAGGTGTACACAGGTCGTAGGTACGCCTAGTTCGGCCGCTGTGGCAGTTGGAAGATGAGCCATAAAAGGGCTCAGATATCCTTACTATACACTGTCAATTTTTTTAGGTGAAAAATTCGATGTCGTCGGATCCACTCCAGTCTTTGGATTTCGATAATACACATCTAAACACATAACCACAGGTGTACACAGGTCGTAGGTACGCCTAGTTCGGCCGCTGTGGCAGTTGGAAGATGAGCCATGAAAGGGCTCAGATATCCTTACTATACACTGTCAATTTTTTTAGGTGAAAAATTCGATGTCGTCGGATCCACTCCAGTCTTTGGATTTCGATAATACACATCTGTACATATATCCACAGGTGTACACAGGTCGTAGGTACGCCTAGTTCGGCCGCTGTGGCAGTTGGAAGATGAGCCATGAAAGGGCTCAGATATCCTTACTATACACTGTCAATTTTTATAGGTGAAAAATTCGATGTCGTCGGATCGACTCCAGTCTTTGGATTTCGATAATACACATCTGTACATATATCCACAGGTGTACACAGGTCGTAGGTACGCCTAGTTCGGCCGCTGTGCCAGTTGGAAGATGAGCCATGAAAGGGATCAGATATCCTTACTATACACTGTCAATTTTTTTAGGTGAAAAATTCGATGTCGTCGGATCCACTCCAGTCTTTGGATTTCGATAATACACATCTAAACACATAACCACAGGTGTACACAGGTCGTAGGTACGCCTAGTTCGGCCGCTGTGGCAGTTGGAAGATGAGCCATGAAAGGGCTCAGATATCCTTACTATACACTGTCAATTTTTTTAGGTGAAAAATTCGATGTCGTCGGATCCACTCCAGTCTTTGGATTTCGATAATACACATCTGTACATATATCCACAGGTGTACACAGGTCGTAGGTACGCCTAGTTCGGCCGCTGTGGCAGTTGGAAGATGAGCCATGAAAGGGCTCAGATATCCTTACTATACACTGTCAATTTTTTTAGGTGAAAAATTCGATGTCGTCGGATCCACTCCAGTCTTTGGATTTCGATAATACACATCTGTACATATATCCACAGGTGTACACAGGTCGTAGGTACGCCTAGTTCGGCCGCTGTGCCAGTTGGAAGATGAGCCATGAAAGGGATCAGATATCCTTACTATACACTGTCAATTTTTTTAGGTGAAAAATTCGATGTCGTCGGATCCACTCCAGTCTTTGGATTTCGATAATACACATCTAAACACATAACCACAGGTGTACACAGGTCGTAGGTACGCCTAGTTCGGCCGCTGTGGCAGTTGGAAGATGAGCCATGAAAGGGCTCAGATATCCTTACTATACACTGTCAATTTTTTTAGGTGAAAAATTCGATGTCGTCGGATCCACTCCAGTCTTTGGATTTCGATAATACACATCTGTACATATATCCACAGGTGTACACAGGTCGTAGGTACGCCTAGTTCGGCCGCTGTGGCAGTTGGAAGATGAGCCATGAAAGGGCTCAGATATCCTTACTATACACTGTCAATTTTTTTAGGTGAAAAATTCGATGTCGTCGGATCCACTCCAGTCTTTGGATTTCGATAATACACATCTGTACATATATCCACAGGTGTACACAGGTCGTAGGTACGCCTAGTTCGGCCGCTGTGCCAGTTGGAAGATGAGCCATGAAAGGGATCAGATATCCTTACTATACACTGTCAATTTTTTTAGGTGAAAAATTCGATGTCGTCGGATCCACTCCAGTCTTTGGATTTCGATAATACACATCTAAACACATAACCACAGGTGTACACAGGTCGTAGGTACGCCTAGTTCGGCCGCTGTGGCAGTTGGAAGATGAGCCATGAAAGGGCTCAGATATCCTTACTATACACTGTCAATTTTTTTAGGTGAAAAATTCGATGTCGTCGGATCCACTCCAGTCTTTGGATTTCGATAATACACATCTGTACATATATCCACAGGTGTACACAGGTCGTAGGTACGCCTAGTTCGGCCGCTGTGCCAGTTGGAAGATGAGCCATGAAAGGGATCAGATATCCTTACTATACACTGTCAATTTTTTTAGGTGAAAAATTCGATGTCGTCGGATCCACTCCAGTCTTTGGATTTCGATAATACACATCTAAACACATAACCACAGGTGTACACAGGTCGTAGGTACGCCTAGTTCGGCCGCTGTGGCAGTTGGAAGATGAGCCATGAAAGGGCTCAGATATCCTTACTATACACTGTCAATTTTTTTAGGTGAAAAATTCGATGTCGTCGGATCCACTCCAGTCTTTGGATTTCGATAATACACATCTGTACATATATCCACAGGTGTACACAGGTCGTAGGTACGCCTAGTTCGGCCGCTGTGCCAGTTGGAAGATGAGCCATGAAAGGGATCAGATATCCTTACTATACACTGTCAATTTTTTTAGGTGAAAAATTCGATGTCGTCGGATCCACTCCAGTCTTTGGATTTCGATAATACACATCTAAACACATAACCACAGGTGTACACAGGTCGTAGGTACGCCTAGTTCGGCCGCTGTGGCAGTTGGAAGATGAGCCATGAAAGGGCTCAGATATCCTTACTATACACTGTCAATTTTTTTAGGTGAAAAATTCGATGTCGTCGGATCCACTCCAGTCTTTGGATTTCGATAATACACATCTGTACGTATATCCACAGGTGTACACAGGTCGTAGGTACGCCTAGTTCGGCCGCTGTGGCAGTTGGAAGATGAGCCATGAAAGGGCTCAGATATCCTTACTATACGCTGTCAATTTTTTTAGGTGAAAAATTCGATGTCGTCGGATCCACTCCAGTCTTTGGATTTCGATAATACACATCTGTACATATAACCACAGGTGTACACAGGTCGTAGGTACGCCTAGTTCGGCCGCTGTGGCAGTTGGAAGATGAGCCATGAAAGGGCTCAGATATCCTTACTATACACTGTCAATTTTTTTAGGTGAAAAATTCGATGTCGTCGGATCCACTCCAGTCTTTGGATTTCGATAATACACATCCAAACACATAACCACAGGTGTACACAGGTCGTAGGTACGCCTAGTTCGGCCGCTGTGGCAGTTGGAAGATGAGCCATGAAAGGGCTCAGATATCCTTACTATACACTGTCAATTTTTTTAGGTGAAAAATTCGATGTCGTCGGATCCACTCCAGTCTTTGGATTTCGATAATACACATCCAAACACATAACCACAGGTGTACACAGGTCGTAGGTACGCCTAGTTCGGCCGCTGTGGCAGTTGGAAGATGAGCCATAAAAGGGCTCAGATATCCTTACTATACACTGTCAATTTTTTTAGGTGAAAAATTCGATGTCGTCGGATCCACTCCAGTCTTTGGATTTCGATAATACACATCTAAACACATAACCACAGGTGTACACAGGTCGTAGGTACGCCTAGTTCGGCCGCTGTGGCAGTTGGAAGATGAGCCATGAAAGGGCTCAGATATCCTTACTATACACTGTCAATTTTTTTAGGTGAAAAATTCGATGTCGTCGGATCCACTCCAGTCTTTGGATTTCGATAATACACATCTGTACATATATCCACAGGTGTACACAGGTCGTAGGTACGCCTAGTTCGGCCGCTGTGGCAGTTGGAAGATGAGCCATGAAAGGGCTCAGATATCCTTACTATACACTGTCAATTTTTTTAGGTGAAAAATTCGATGTCGTCGGATCCACTCCAGTCTTTGGATTTCGATAATACACATCTACACACATAACCACAGGTGTACACAGGTCGTAGGTACGCCTAGTTCGGCCGCTGTGGCAGTTGGAAGATGAGCCATGAAAGGGCTCAGATATCCTTACTATACACTGTCAATTTTTTTAGGTGAAAAATTCGATGTCGTCGGATCCACTCCAGTCTTTGGATTTCGATAATACACATCTAAACACATAACCACAGGTGTACACAGGTCGTAGGTACGCCTAGTTCGGCCGCTGTGGCAGTTGGAAGATGAGCCATGAAAGGGCTCAGATATCCTTACTATACACTGTCAATTTTTTTAGGTGAAAAATTCGATGTCGTCGGATCCACTCCAGTCTTTGGATTTCGATAATACACATCTGTACATATATCCACAGGTGTACACAGGTCGTAGGTACGCCTAGTTCGGCCGCTGTGGCAGTTGGAAGATGAGCCATGAAAGGGCTCAGATATCCTTACTATACACTGTCAATTTTTTTAGGTGAAAAATTCGATGTCGTCGGATCCACTCCAGTCTTTGGATTTCGATAATACACATCTGTACATATATCCACAGGTGTACACAGGTCGTAGGTACGCCTAGTTCGGCCGCTGTGGCAGTTGGAAGATGAGCCATGAAAGGGCTCAGATATCCTTACTATACACTGTCAATTTTTTTAGGTGAAAAATTCGATGTCGTCGGATCCACTCCAGTCTTTGGATTTCGATAATACACATCTGTACATATATCCACAGGTGTACACAGGTCGTAGGTACGCCTAGTTCGGCCGCTGTGGCAGTTGGAAGATGAGCCATGAAAGGGCTCAGATATCCTTACAATTTTTGTCAATTTTTTTAGGTGAAAAATTCGATGTCGTCGGATCCACTCCAGTCTTTGGATTTCGATAATACACATCTGTACATATATCCACAGGTGTACACAGGTCGTAGGTACGCCTAGTTCGGCCGCTGTGGCAGTTGGAAGATGAGCCATGAAAGGGCTCAGATATCCTTACTATACACTGTCAATTTTTTTAGGTGAAAAATTCGATGTCGTCGGATCCACTCCAGTCTTTGGATTTCGATAATACACATCTGTACATATATCCACAGGTGTACACAGGTCGTAGGTACGCCTAGTTCGGCCGCTGTGGCAGTTGGAAGATGAGCCATGAAAGGGCTCAGATATCCTTACTATACACTGTCAATTTTTTTAGGTGAAAAATTCGATGCCGTCGGATCCACTCCAGTCTTTGGATTTCGATAATACACATCTGTACATATATCCACAGGTGTACACAGGTCGTAGGTACGCCTAGTTCGGCCGCTGTGGCAGTTGGAAGATGAGCCATGAAAGGGCTCAGATATCCTTACTATACACTGTCAAATTTTTTAGGTGAAAAATTCGATGTCGTCGGATCCACTCCAGTCTTTGGATTTCGATAATACACATCTAAACACATAACCACAGGTGTACACAGGTCGTAGGTACGCCTAGTTCGGCCGCTGTGGCAGTTGGAAGATGAGCCATGAAAGGGCTCAGATATCCTTACTATACACTGTCAATTTTTTTAGGTGAAAAATTCGATGTCGTCGGATCCACTCCAGTCTTTGGATTTCGATAATACACATCTGTACATATATCCACAGGTGTACACAGGTCGTAGGTACGCCTAGTTCGGCCGCTGTGGCAGTTGGAAGATGAGCCATGAAAGGGCTCAGATATCCTTACTATACACTGTCAATTTTTATAGGTGAAAAATTCGATGTCGTCGGATCGACTCCAGTCTTTGGATTTCGATAATACACATCTGTACATATATCCACAGGTGTACACAGGTCGTAGGTACGCCTAGTTCGGCCGCTGTGCCAGTTGGAAGATGAGCCATGAAAGGGATCAGATATCCTTACTATACACTGTCAATTTTTTTAGGTGAAAAATTCGATGTCGTCGGATCCACTCCAGTCTTTGGATTTCGATAATACACATCTAAACACATAACCACAGGTGTACACAGGTCGTAGGTACGCCTAGTTCGGCCGCTGTGGCAGTTGGAAGATGAGCCATGAAAGGGCTCAGATATCCTTACTATACACTGTCAATTTTTTTAGGTGAAAAATTCGATGTCGTCGGATCCACTCCAGTCTTTGGATTTCGATAATACACATCTGTACATATATCCACAGGTGTACACAGGTCGTAGGTACGCCTAGTTCGGCCGCTGTGGCAGTTGGAAGATGAGCCATGAAAGGGCTCAGATATCCTTACTATACACTGTCAATTTTTTTAGGTGAAAAATTCGATGTCGTCGGATCCACTCCAGTCTTTGGATTTCGATAATACACATCTGTACATATATCCACAGGTGTACACAGGTCGTAGGTACGCCTAGTTCGGCCGCTGTGGCAGTTGGAAGATGAGCCATGAAAGGGCTCAGATATCCTTACTATACACTGTCAATTTTTTTAGGTGAAAAATTCGATGTCGTCGGATCCACTCCAGTCTTTGGATTTCGATAATACACATCTGTACATATATCCACAGGTGTACACAGGTCGTAGGTACGCCTAGTTCGGCCGCTGTGGCAGTTGGAAGATGAGCCATGAAAGGGCTCAGATATCCTTACTATACACTGTCAATTTTTTTAGGTGAAAAATTCGATGTCGTCGGATCCACTCCAGTCTTTGGATTTCGATAATACACATCTGTACACATATCCACAGGTGTACACAGGTCGTAGGGACGCCTAGTTCGGCCGCTGTGGCAGTTGGAAGATGAGCCATGAAAGGGCTCAGATATCCTTACTATACACTGTCAATTTTTTTAGGTGAAAAATTCGATGTCGTCGGATCCACTCCAGTCTTTGGATTTCTATAATACACATCTGTACATATATCCACAGGTGTACACAGGTCGTAGGGACGCCTAGTTCGGCCGCTGTGGCAGTTGGAAGATGAGCCATGAAAGGGCTCAGATATCCTTACTATACACTGTCAATTTTTTTAGGTGAAAAATTCGATGTCGTCGGATCCACTCCAGTCTTTGGATTTCGATAATACACATCTGTACATATATCCACAGGTGTACACAGGTCGTAGGTACGCCTAGTTCGGCCGCTGTGGCAGTTGGAAGATGAGCCATGAAAGTGCTCAGATATCCTTACTATACACTGTCAATTTTTTTAGGTGAAAAATTCGATGTCGTCGGATCCACTCCAGTCTTTGGATTTCGATAATACACATCTGTACATATATCCACAGGTGTACACAGGTCGTAGGTACGCCTAGTTCGGCCGCTGTGGCAGTTGGAAGATGAGCCATGAAAGGGCTCAGATATCCTTACTATACACTGTCAATTTTTTTAGGTGAAAAATTCGATGTCGTCGGATCCACTCCAGTCTTTGGATTTCGATAATACACATCTAAACACATAACCACAGGTGTACACAGGTCGTAGGTACGCCTAGTTCGGCCGCTGTGGCAGTTGGAAGATGAGCCATGAAAGGGCTCAGATATCCTTACTATACACTGTCAATTTTTTTAGGTGAAAAATTCGATGTCGTCGGATCCACTCCAGTCTTTGGATTTCGATAATACACATCTGTACATATATCCACAGGTGTACACAGGTCGTAGGTACGCCTAGTTCGGCCGCTGTGCCAGTTGGAAGATGAGCCATGAAAGGGATCAGATATCCTTACTATACACTGTCAATTTTTTTAGGTGAAAAATTCGATGTCGTCGGATCCACTCCAGTCTTTGGATTTCGATAATACACATCTAAACACATAACCACAGGTGTACACAGGTCGTAGGTACGCCTAGTTCGGCCGCTGTGGCAGTTGGAAGATGAGCCATGAAAGGGCTCAGATATCCTTACTATACACTGTCAATTTTTTTAGGTGAAAAATTCGATGTCGTCGGATCCACTCCAGTCTTTGGATTTCGATAATACACATCTGTACATATATCCACAGGTGTACACAGGTCGTAGGTACGCCTAGTTCGGCCGCTGTGCCAGTTGGAAGATGAGCCATGAAAGGGATCAGATATCCTTACTATACACTGTCAATTTTTTTAGGTGAAAAATTCGATGTCGTCGGATCCACTCCAGTCTTTGGATTTCGATAATACACATCTAAACACATAACCACAGGTGTACACAGGTCGTAGGTACGCCTAGTTCGGCCGCTGTGGCAGTTGGAAGATGAGCCATGAAAGGGCTCAGATATCCTTACTATACACTGTCAATTTTTTTAGGTGAAAAATTCGATGTCGTCGGATCCACTCCAGTCTTTGGATTTCGATAATACACATCTAAACACATAACCACAGGTGTACACAGGTCGTAGGTACGCCTAGTTCGGCCGCTGTGGCAGTTGGAAGATGAGCCATGAAAGGGCTCAGATATCCTTACTATACACTGTCAATTTTTTTAGGTGAAAAATTCGATGTCGTCGGATCCACTCCAGTCTTTGGATTTCGATAATACACATCTGTACATATATCCACAGGTGTACACAGGTCGTAGGTACGCCTAGTTCGGCCGCTGTGCCAGTTGGAAGATGAGCCATGAAAGGGATCAGATATCCTTACTATACACTGTCAATTTTTTTAGGTGAAAAATTCGATGTCGTCGGATCCACTCCAGTCTTTGGATTTCGATAATACACATCTAAACACATAACCACAGGTGTACACAGGTCGTAGGTACGCCTAGTTCGGCCGCTGTGGCAGTTGGAAGATGAGCCATGAAAGGGCTCAGATATCCTTACTATACACTGTCAATTTTTTTAGGTGAAAAATTCGATGTCGTCGGATCCACTCCAGTCTTTGGATTTCGATAATACACATCTAAACACATAACCACAGGTGTACACAGGTCGTAGGTACGCCTAGTTCGGCCGCTGTGGCAGTTGGAAGATGAGCCATGAAAGGGCTCAGATATCCTTACTATACACTGTCAATTTTTATAGGTGAAAAATTCGATGTCGTCGGATCCACTCCAGTCTTTGGATTTCGATAATACACATCTGTACATATATCCACAGGTGTACACAGGTCGTAGGTACGCCTAGTTCGGCCGCTGTGCCAGTTGGAAGATGAGCCATGAAAGGGATCAGATATCCTTACTATACACTGTCAATTTTTTTAGGTGAAAAATTCGATGTCGTCGGATCCACTCCAGTCTTTGGATTTCGATAATACACATCTAAACACATAACCACAGGTGTACACAGGTCGTAGGTACGCCTAGTTCGGCCGCTGTGGCAGTTGGAAGATGAGCCATGAAAGGGCTCAGATATCCTTACTATACACTGTCAATTTTTTTAGGTGAAAAATTCGATGTCGTCGGATCCACTCCAGTCTTTGGATTTCGATAATACACATCTGTACATATATCCACAGGTGTACACAGGTCGTAGGTACGCCTAGTTCGGCCGCTGTGGCAGTTGGAAGATGAGCCATGAAAGGGCTCAGATATCCTTACTATACACTGTCAATTTTTTTAGGTGAAAAATTCGATGTCGTCGGATCCACTCCAGTCTTTGGATTTCGATAATACACATCTAAACACATAACCACAGGTGTACACAGGTCGTAGGTACGCCTAGTTCGGCCGCTGTGGCAGTTGGAAGATGAGCCATGAAAGGGCTCAGATATCCTTACTATACACTGTCAATTTTTATAGGTGAAAAATTCGATGTCGTCGGATCCACTCCAGTCTTTGGATTTCGATAATACACATCTGTACATATATCCACAGGTGTACACAGGTCGTAGGTACGCCTAGTTCGGCCGCTGTGCCAGTTGGAAGATGAGCCATGAAAGGGATCAGATATCCTTACTATACACTGTCAATTTTTTTAGGTGAAAAATTCGATGTCGTCGGATCCACTGCAGTCTTTGGATTTCGATAATACACATCTAAACACATAACCACAGGTGTACACAGGTCGTAGGTACGCCTAGTTCGGCCGCTGTGGCAGTTGGAAGATGAGCCATGAAAGGGCTCAGATATCCTTACTATACACTGTCAATTTTTTTAGGTGAAAAATTCGATGTCGTCGGATCCACTCCAGTCTTTGGATTTCGATAATACACATCTGTACATATATCCACAGGTGTACACAGGTCGTAGGTACGCCTAGTTCGGCCGCTGTGCCAGTTGGAAGATGAGCCATGAAAGGGATCAGATATCCTTACTATACACTGTCAATTTTTTTAGGTGAAAAATTCGATGTCGTCGGATCCACTCCAGTCTTTGGATTTCGATAATACACATCTAAACACATAACCACAGGTGTACACAGGTCGTAGGTACGCCTAGTTCGGCCGCTGTGGCAGTTGGAAGATGAGCCATGAAAGGGCTCAGATATCCTTACTATACACTGTCAATTTTTTTAGGTGAAAAATTCGATGTCGTCGGATCCACTCCAGTCTTTGGATTTCGATAATACACATCTAAACACATAACCACAGGTGTACACAGGTCGTAGGTACGCCTAGTTCGGCCGCTGTGGCAGTTGGAAGATGAGCCATGAAAGGGCTCAGATATCCTTACTATACACTGTCAATTTTTTTAGGTGAAAAATTCGATGTCGTCGGATCCACTCCAGTCTTTGGATTTCGATAATACACATCTGTACATATATCCACAGGTGTACACAGGTCGTAGGTACGCCTAGTTCGGCCGCTGTGGCAGTTGGAAGATGAGCCATGAAAGGGCTCAGATATCCTTACTATACACTGTCAATTTTTTTAGGTGAAAAATTCGATGTCGTCGGATCCACTCCAGTCTTTGGATTTCGATAATACACATCTAAACACATAACCACAGGTGTACACAGGTCGTAGGTACGCCTAGTTCGGCCGCTGTGGCAGTTGGAAGATGAGCCATGAAAGGGCTCAGATATCCTTACTATACACTGTCAATTTTTATAGGTGAAAAATTCGATGTCGTCGGATCCACTCCAGTCTTTGGATTTCGATAATACACATCTGTACATATATCCACAGGTGTACACAGGTCGTAGGTACGCCTAGTTCGGCCGCTGTGGCAGTTGGAAGATGAGCCATGAAAGGGATCAGATATCCTTACTATACACTGTCAATTTTTTTAGGTGAAAAATTCGATGTCGTCGGATCCACTCCAGTCTTTGGATTTCGATAATACACATCTAAACACATAACCACAGGTGTACACAGGTCGTAGGTACGCCTAGTTCGGCCGCTGTGGCAGTTGGAAGATGAGCCATGAAAGGGCTCAGATATCCTTACTATACACTGTCAATTTTTTTAGGTGAAAAATTCGATGTCGTCGGATCCACTCCAGTCTTTGGATTTCGATAATACACATCTGTACATATATCCACAGGTGTACACAGGTCGTAGGTACGCCTAGTTCGGCCGCTGTGGCCGTTGGAAGATGAGCCATGAAAGGGCTCAGATATCCTTACTATACACTGTCAATTTTTTTAGGTGAAAAATTCGATGTCGTCGGATCCACTCCAGTCTTTGGATTTCGATAATACACATCTGTACATATATCCACAGGTGTACACAGGTCGTAGGTACGCCTAGTTCGGCCGCTGTGGCAGTTGGAAGATGAGCCATGAAAGGGCTCAGATATCCTTACTATACACTGTCAATTTTTTTAGGTGAAAAATTCGATGTCGTCGGATCCACTCCAGTCTTTGGATTTCGATAATACACATCTGTACATATATCCACAGGTGTACACAGGTCGTAGGTACGCCTAGTTCGGCCGCTGTGGCAGTTGGAAGATGAGCCATGAAAGGGCTCAGATATCCTTACTATACACTGTCAATTTTTTTAGGTGAAAAATTCGATGTCGTCGGATCCACTCCAGTCTTTGGATTTCGATAATACACATCTGTACATATATCCACAGGTGTACACAGGTCGTAGGTACGCCTAGTTCGGCCGCTGTGGCAGTTGGAAGATGAGCCATGAAAGGGCTCAGATATCCTTACTATACACTGTCAATTTTTATAGGTGAAAAATTCGATGTCGTCGGATCCACTCCAGTCTTTGGATTTCGATAATACACATCTAAACACATAACCACAGGTGTACACAGGTCGTAGGTACGCCTAGTTCGGCCGCTGTGGCAGTTGGAAGATGAGCCATGAAAGGGCTCAGATATCCTTACTATACACTGTCAATTTTTTTAGGTGAAAAATTCGATGTCGTCGGATCCACTCCAGTCTTTGGATTTCGATAATACACATCTAAACACATAACCACAGGTGTACACAGGTCGTAGGTACGCCTAGTTCGGCCGCTGTGGCAGTTGGAAGATGAGCCATGAAAGGGCTCAGATATCCTTACTATACACTGTCAATTTTTTTAGGTGAAAAATTCGATGTCGTCGGATCCACTCCAGTCTTTGGATTTCGATAATACACATCTAAACACATAACCACAGGTGTACACAGGTCGTAGGTACGCCTAGTTCGGCCGCTGTGGCAGTTGGAAGATGAGCCATGAAAGGGCTCAGATATCCTTACTATACACTGTCAATTTTTTTAGGTGAAAAATTCGATGTCGTCGGATCCACTCCAGTCTTTGGATTTCGATAATACACATCTGTACATATATCCACAGGTGTACACAGGTCGTAGGTACGCCTAGTTCGGCCGCTGTGGCAGTTGGAAGATGAGCCATGAAAGGGCTCAGATATCCTTACTATACACTGTCAATTTTTTTAGGTGAAAAATTCGATGTCGTCGGATCCACTCCAGTCTTTGGATTTCGATAATACACATCTGTACATATATCCACAGGTGTACACAGGTCGTAGGTACGCCTAGTTCGGCCGCTGTGGCAGTTGGAAGATGAGCCATGAAAGGGCTCAGATATCCTTACTATACACTGTCAATTTTTTTAGGTGAAAAATTCGATGTCGTCGGATCCACTCCAGTCTTTGGATTTCGATAATACACATCTGTACATATATCCACAGGTGTACACAGGTCGTAGGTACGCCTAGTTCGGCCGCTGTGGCAGTTGGAAGATGAGCCATGAAAGGGCTCAGATATCCTTACTATACACTGTCAATTTTTTTAGGTGAAAAATTCGATGTCGTCGGATCCACTCCAGTCTTTGGATTTCGATAATACACATCTGTACATATATCCACAGGTGTACACAGGTCGTAGGTACGCCTAGTTCGGCCGCTGTGGCAGTTGGAAGATGAGCCATGAAAGGGCTCAGATATCCTTACTATACACTGTCAATTTTTTTAGGTGAAAAATTCGATGTCGTCGGATCCACTCCAGTCTTTGGATTTCGATAATACACATCTGTACATATATCCACAGGTGTACACAGGTCGTAGGTACGCCTAGTTCGGCCGCTGTGGCAGTTGGAAGATGAGCCATGAAAGGGCTCAGATATCCTTACTATACACTGTCAATTTTTTTAGGTGAAAAATTCGATGTCGTCGGATCCACTCCAGTCTTTGGATTTCGATAATACTCATCTAAACACATAACCACAGGTGTACACAGGTCGTAGGTACGCCTAGTTCGGCCGCTGTGGCAGTTGGAAGATGAGCCATGAAAGGGCTCAGATATCCTTACTATACACTGTCAATTTTTTTAGGTGAAAAATTCGATGTCGTCGGATCCACTCCAGTCTTTGGATTTCGATAATACACATCTGTACATATATCCACAGGTGTACACAGGTCGTAGGTACGCCTAGTTCGGCCGCTGTGGCAGTTGGAAGATGAGCCATGAAAGGGCTCAGATATCCTTATTATACACTGTCAATTTTTTTAGGTGAAAAATTCGATGTCGTCGGATCCACTCCAGTCTTTGGATTTCGATAATACACATCTAAACACATAACCACAGGTGTACACAGGTCGTAGGTACGCCTAGTTCGGCCGCTGTGGCAGTTGGAAGATGAGCCATGAAAGGGCTCAGATATCCTTACTATACACTGTCAATTTTTTTAGGTGAAAAATTCGATGTCGTCGGATCCACTCCAGTCTTTGGATTTCGATAATACACATCTGTACATATATCCACAGGTGTACACAGGTCGTAGGTACGCCTAGTTCGGCCGCTGTGGCAGTTGGAAGATGAGCCATGAAAGGGCTCAGATATCCTTACTATACACTGTCAATTTTTTTAGGTGAAAAATTCGATGTCGTCGGATCCACTCCAGTCTTTGGATTTCGATAATACACATCTAAACACATAACCACAGGTGTACACAGGTCGTAGGTACGCCTAGTTCGGCCGCTGTGGCAGTTGGAAGATGAGCCATGAAAGGGCTCAGATATCCTTACTATACACTGTCAATTTTTTTAGGTGAAAAATTCGATGTCGTCGGATCCACTCCAGTCTTTGGATTTCGATAATACACATCTGTACATATATCCACAGGTGTACACAGGTCGTAGGTACGCCTAGTTCGGCCGCTGTGGCAGTTGGAAGATGAGCCATGAAAGGGCTCAGATATCCTTACTATACACTGTCAATTTTTTTAGGTGAAAAATTCGATGTCGTCGGATCCACTCCAGTCTTTGGATTTCGATAATACACATCTGTACATATATCCACAGGTGTACACAGGTCGTAGGTACGCCTAGTTCGGCCGCTGTGGCAGTTGGAAGATGAGCCATGAAAGGGCTCAGATATCCTTACTATACACTGTCAATTTTTTTAGGTGAAAAATTCGATGTCGTCGGATCCACTCCAGTCTTTGGATTTCGATAATACACATCTGTACATATATCCACAGGTGTACACAGGTCGTAGGTACGCCTAGTTCGGCCGCTGTGCCAGTTGGAAGATGAGCCATGAAAGGGCTCAGATATCCTTACTATACACTGTCAATTTTTTTAGGTGAAAAATTCGATGTCGTCGGATCCACTCCAGTCTTTGGATTTCGATAATACACATCTAAACACATAACCACAGGTGTACACAGGTCGTAGGTACGCCTAGTTCGGCCGCTGTGGCAGTTGGAAGATGAGCCATGAAAGGGCTCAGATATCCTTACTATACACTGTCAATTTTTTTAGGTGAAAAATTCGATGTCGTCGGATCCACTCCAGTCTTTGGATTTCGATAATACACATCTGTACATATATCCACAGGTGTACACAGGTCGTAGGTTCGCCTAGTTCGGCCGCTGTGGCAGTTGGAAGATGAGCCATGAAAGGGCTCAGGTATCCTTACTATACACTGTCAATTTTTTTAGGTGAAAAATTCGATGTCGTCGGATCCACTCCAGCCTTTGGATTTCGATAATACACATCTGTACATATATCCACAGGTGTACACAGGTCGTAGGTACGTAGGATTGGAGTGGATCCGACGACATCGAATTTTTCACCTTAAAAAAATTGACAGTGTATAGTAAGGATATCTGAGCCCTTTCATGGCTCATTTTCCAACTGCCACAGCGGCCGAACTAGGCGTACTTACGACCTGTGTACACCTGTGGTTATGTGTTTAGATGTGTATTATCGAAATCCAGAGACTGGAGTGGATCCGACGACATCGAATTTTTCACCTAAAAAAATTGACAGTGTATAGTAAGGATATCTGAACCCTTTCATGGCTCATCTTCCAACTGCCACAGCGGCCGAACTAGGCGTACCTACGACCTGTGTACACCTGTGGATATATGTACAGATGTGTATTATCGAAATCCAAAGACTGGAGTGGATCCGACGACATCGAATTTTTCACCTAAAAAAATTGACAGTGTATAGTAAGGATATCTGAGCCCTTTCATGGCTCATCTTCCAACTGCCACAGCGGCCGAACTAGGCGTACCTACGACCTGTGTACACCTGTGGATATATGTACAGATGTGTATTATCGAAATCCAAAGACTGGAGTGGATCCGACGACATCGAATTTTTCACCTAACAAAATTGACAGTGTATAGTAAGGATATCTGAACCCTTTCATGGCTCATCTTCCAACTGCCACAGCGGCCGAACTAGGCGTACCTACGACCTGTGTACACCTGTGGATATATGAACAGATGTGTATTATCGAAATCCAAAGACTGGAGTGGATCCGACGACATCGAATTTTTCACCTAAAAAAATTGACAGTGTATACTAAGGATATCTGAGCCCTTTCATGGCTCATCTTCCAACTGCCACAGCGGCCGAACTAGGCGTACCTACGACCTGTGTACACCTGTGGATATATGTACAGATGTGTATTATCGAAATCCAAAGACTGGAGTGGATCCGACGACATCGAATTTGTCACCTAAAAAAATTGACAGTGTATAGTAAGGATATCTGAGCCCTTTCATGGCTCATCTTCCAACTGCCACAGCGGCCGAACTAGGCGTACTTACGACCTGTGTACACCTGTGGTTATGTGTTTAGATGTGTATTATCGAAATCCAGAGACTGGAGTGGATCCGACGACATCGAATTTTTCACCTAAAAAAATTGACAGTGTATAGTAAGGATATCTGAACCCTTTCATGGCTCATCTTCCAACTGCCACAGCGGCCGAACTAGGCGTACCTACGACCTGTGTACACCTGTGGATATATGTACAGATGTGTATTATCGAAATCCAAAGACTGGAGTGGATCCGACGACATCGAATTTTTCACCTAAAAAAATTGACAGTTATAGTAAGGATATCTGAACCCTTTCATGGCTCATCTTCCAACTGCCACAGCGGCCGAACTAGGCGTACCTACGACCTGTGTACACCTGTGGATATATGTACAGATGTGTATTATCGAAATCCAAAGACTGGAGTGGATCCGACGACATCGAATTTTTCACCTAAAAAAATTGACAGTGTATAGTAAGGATATCTGAGCCCTTTCATGGCTCATCTTCCAACTGCCACAGCGGCCGAACTAGGCGTACCTACGACCTGTGTACACCTGTGGTTATGTGTTTAGATGTGTATTATCGAAATCCAAAGACTGGAGTGGATCCGACGACATCGAATTTTTCACCTTAAAAAAATTTACAGTGTATAGTAAGGATATCTGAGCCCTTTCATGGATCATCTTCCAACTGCCACAGCGGCCGAACTAGGCGTACCTACGACTTGTGTACACCTGTGGTTATGTGTTTAGATGTGTATTATCGAAATCCAAAGACTGGAGTGGATCCGACGACATCGAATTTTTCACCTAAAAAAATTGACAGTGTATAGTAAGGATATCTGAGCCCTTTCATGGCTCATCTTCCAACTGCCACAGCGGCCGAACTAGGCGTACCTACGACCAGTGTACACCTGTGGATATATGTACAGATGTGTATTATCGAAATCCAAAGACTGGAGTGGATCCGACGACATCGAATTTTTCACCTAAAAAAATTGACAGTGTATAGTAAGGATATCTGAGCCCTTTCATGGCTCATCTTCCAACTGCCACAGCGGCCGAACTAGGCGTACCTACGACCTGTGTACACCTGTGGATATATGTACAGATGTGTATTATCGAAATCCAAAGACTGGAGTGGATCCGACGACATCGAATTTTTCACCTAAAAAAATTGACAGTGTATAGTAAGGATATCTGAGCCCTTTCATGGCTCATCTTCCAACTGCCACAGCGGCCGAACTAGTCGTACCTACGACCTGTGTACACCTGTGGTTATGTGTTTAGATGTGTATTATCGAAATCCAAAGACTGGAGTGGATCCGACGACATCGAATTTTTCACCTTAAAAAAATTTACAGTGTATAGTAAGGATATCTGAGCCCTTTCATGGATCATCTTCCAACTGCCACAGCGGCCGAACTAGGCGTACCTACGACCTGTGTACACCTGTGGATATATGTACAGATGTGTATTATCGAAATCCAAAGACTGGAGTGGATCCGACGACATCGAATTTTTCACCTAAAAAAATTGACAGTGTATAGTAAGGATATCTGAGCCCTTTCATGGCTCATCTTCCAACTGCCACAGCGGCCGAACTAGGCGTACCTACGACCTGTGTACACCTGTGGATATATGTACAGATGTGTATTATCGAAATCCAAAGACTGGAGTGGATCCGACGACATCGAATTTTTCACCTAACAAAATTGACAGTGTATAGTAAGGATATCTGAACCCTTTCATGGCTCATCTTCCAACTGCCACAGCGGCCGAACTAGGCGTACCTACGACCTGTGTACACCTGTGGATATATGTACAGATGTGTATTATCGAAATCCAAAGACTGGAGTGGATCCGACGACATCGAATTTTTCACCTAAAAAAATTGACAGTGTATAGTAAGGATATCTGAGCCCTTTCATGGCTCATCTTCCAACTGCCACAGCGGCCGAACTAGGCGTACCTACGACCTGTGTACACCTGTGGTTATGTGTTTAGATGTGTATTATCGAAATCCAAAGACTGGAGTGGATCCGACGACATCGAATTTTTCACCTTAAAAAAATTTACAGTGTATAGTAAGGATATCTGAGCCCTTTCATGGATCATCTTCCAACTGCCACAGCGGCCGAACTAGGCGTACCTACGACTTGTGTACACCTGTGGTTATGTGTTTAGATGTGTATTATCGAAATCCAAAGACTGGAGTGGATCCGACGACATCGAATTTTTCACCTAAAAAAATTGACAGTGTATAGTAAGGATATCTGAGCCCTTTCATGGCTCATCTTCCAACTGCCACAGCGGCCGAACTAGGCGTACCTACGACCTGTGTACACCTGTGGATATATGTACAGATGTGTATTATCGAAATCCAAAGACTGGAGTGGATCCGACGACATCGAATTTTTCACCTAAAAAAATTGACAGTGTATAGTAAGGATATCTGAGCCCTTTCATGGCTCATCTTTCAACTGCCACAGCGGCCGAACTAGGCGTACCTACGACCTGTGTACACCTGTGGATATATGTACAGATGTGTATTATCGAAATCCAAAGACTGGAGTGGATCCGACGACATCGAATTTTTCACCTAAAAAAATTGACAGTGTATAGTAAGGATATCTGAACCCTTTCATGGCTCATCTTCCAACTGCCACAGCGGCCGAACTAGGCGTACCTACGACCTGTGTACACCTGTGGATATATGAACAGATGTGTATTATCGAAATCCAAAGACTGGAGTGGATCCGACGACATCGAATTTTTCACCTAAAAAAATTGACAGTGTATACTAAGGATATCTGAGCCCTTTCATGGCTCATCTTCCAACTGCCACAGCGGCCGAACTAGGCGTACCTACGACCTGTGTACACCTGTGGATATATGTACAGATGTGTATTATCGAAATCCAAAGACTGGAGTGGATCCGACGACATCGAATTTGTCACCTAAAAAAATTGACAGTGTATAGTAAGGATATCTGAGCCCTTTCATGGCTCATCTTCCAACTGCCACAGCGGCCGAACTAGGCGTACCTACGACCTGTGTACACCTGTGGTTATGTGTTTAGATGTGTATTATCGAAATCCAAAGACTGGAGTGGATCCGACGACATCGAATTTTTCACCTTAAAAAAATGTACAGTGTATAGTAAGGATATCTGAGCCCTTTCATGGATCATCTTCCAACTGCCACAGCGGCCGAACTAGGCGTACCTACGACTTGTGTACACCTGTGGTTATGTGTTTAGATGTGTATTATCGAAATCCAAAGACTGGAGTGGATCCGACGACATCGAATTTTTCACCTAAAAAAATTGACAGTGTATAGTAAGGATATCTGAGCCCTTTCATGGCTCATCTTCCAACTGCCACAGCGGCCGAACTAGGCGTACCTACGACCTGTGTACACCTGTGGATATATGTACAGATGTGTATTATCGAAATCCAAAGACTGGAGTGGATCCGACGACATCGAATTTTTCACCTAAAAAAATTGACAGTGTATAGTAAGGATATCTGAGCCCTTTCATGGATCATCTTCCAACTGCCACAGCGGCCGAACTAGGCGTACCTACGACTTGTGTACACCTGTGGTTATGTGTTTAGATGTGTATTATCGAAATCCAAAGACTGGAGTGGATCCGACGACATCGAATTTTTCACCTAAAAAAATTGACAGTGTATAGTAAGGATATCTGAGCCCTTTCATGGCTCATCTTCCAACTGCCACAGCGGCCGAACTAGGCGTACCTACGACCTGTGTACACCTGTGGATATATGTACAGATGTGTATTATCGAAATCCAAAGACTGGAGTGGATCCGACGACATCGAATTTTTCACCTAAAAAAATTGACAGTGTATAGTAAGGATATCTGAGCCCTTTCATGGCTCATCTTTCAACTGCCACAGCGGCCGAACTAGGCGTACCTACGACCTGTGTACACCTGTGGATATATGTACAGATGTGTATTATCGAAATCCAAAGACTGGAGTGGATCCGACGACATCGAATTTTTCACCTAAAAAAATTGACAGTGTATAGTAAGGATATCTGAGCCCTTTCATGGCTCATCTTCCAACTGCCACAGCGGCCGAACTAGGCGTACCTACGACCTGTGTACACCTGTGGATATATGTACAGATGTGTATTATCGAAATCCAAAGACTGGAGTGGATCCGACGACATCGAATTTTTCACCTAAAAAAATTGACAGTGTATAGTAAGGATATCTGAGCCCTTTCATGGCTCATCTTCCAACTGCCACAGCGGCCGAACTAGGCGTACCTACGACCTGTGTACACCTGTGGATATATGTACAGATGTGTATTATCGAAATCCAAAGACTGGAGTGGATCCGACGACATCGAATTTTTCACCTAAAAAAATTGACAGTGTATAGTAAGGATATCTGAGCCCTTTCATGGCTCATCTTCCAACTGCCACAGCGGCCGAACTAGGCGTACCTACGACCTGTGTACACCTGTGGATATATGTACAGATGTGTATTATCGAAATCCAAAGACTGGAGTGGATCCGACGACATCGAATTTTTCACCTAAAAAAATTGACAGTGTATAGTAAGGATATCTGAGCCCTTTCATGGCTCATCTTCCAACTGCCACAGCGGCCGAACTAGGCGTACCTACGACCTGTGTACACCTGTGGATATATGTACAGATGTGTATTATCGAAATCCAAAGACTGGAGTGGATACGACGACATCGAATTGTTCACCTAAAAAAATTGACAGTGGTAAGGATATCTGAGCCCTTTCATGGCTCATCTTCCAACTACCACAGCGACCGAACTAGGCGTACCTACGACCTGTGTACACCTGTGGTTATGTGTTTAGATGTGTATTATCGAAATCCAAAGACTGGAGTGGATCCGACGACATCGAATTTTTCACCTAAAAAAATTGACAGTGTATAGTAAGGATATCTGAGCCCTTTCATGGCTCATCTTCCAACTGCCACAGCGGCCGAACTAGGCGTACCTACGACCTGTGTACACCTGTGGTTATGTGTTTGGATGTGTATTATCGAAATCCAAAGACTGGAGCGGATCCGACGACATCGAATTTTTCACCTAAACAAATTGACAGTGTATAGTAAGGATATCTGAGCCCTTTCATGGCTCATCTTCCAACTGCCACAGCGGCCGAACTAGGCGTACCTACGACCTGTGTACACCTGTGGATATATGTACAGATGTGTATTATCGAAATCCAACGACTGGAGTGGATACGACGACATCGAATTTTTCACCTAAAAAAATTGACAGTGTATAGTAAGGATATCTGAGCCCTTTCATGGCTCATCTTCCAACTGCCACAGCGGCCGAACTAGGCGTACCTACGACCTGTGTACACCTGTGGATATATGTACAGATGTGTATTATCGAAATCCAACGACTGGAGTGGATACGACGACATCGAATTTTTCACCTAAAAAAATTGACAGTGTATAGTAAGGATATCTGAGCCCTTTCATGGCTCATCTTCCAACTGCCACAGCGGCCGAACTAGGCGTACCTACGACCTGTGTACACCTGTGGTTATGTGTTTGGATGTGTATTATCGAAATCCAAAGACTGGAGCGGATCCGACGACATCGAATTTTTCACCTAAACAAATTGACAGTGTATAGTAAGGATATCTGAGCCCTACGACCTGTGTACACCTGTGGATATGTGTACAGATGTGTATTATCGAAATCCAAAGACTGGAGTGGATCCGACGACATCGAATTTTTCACCTAAAAAAATTGACAGTGTATAGTAAGGATATCTGAGCCCTTTCATGGCTCAACTTCCAACTGCCACAGCGGCCGAACTAGGCGTACCTACGACCTGTGTACACCTGTGGATATATGTACAGATGTGTATTAACGAAATCCAAAGACTGGAGTGGATCCGACGACATCGAATTTTTCACCTAAAAAAAGACTGGAGTGGATCCGACGACATCGAATTTTTCACCTAAAAAAATTGACAGTGTATAGTAAGGATATCTGAGCCCTTTGATGGCTCATCTTCCAACTGCCACAGCGGCCGAACTAGGCGTACCTACGACCTGTGTACACCTGTGGTTATGTGTTTAGATGTGTATTATCGAAATCCAAAGACTGGAGTGGATCCGACGACATCGAATTTTTCACCTAAAAAAATTGACAGTGTATAGTAAGGATATCTGAGCCCTTTCATGGCTCATCTTCCAACTGCCACAGCGGCCGAACTAGGCGTACCTACGACCTGTGTACACCTGTGGATATATGTACAGATGTGTATTATCGAAATCCAAAGACTGGAGTGGATCCGACGACATCGAATTTTTCACCTAAAAAAATTGACAGTGTATAGTAAGGATATCTGAGCCCTTTGATGGCTCATCTTCCAACTGCCACAGCGGCCGAACTAGGCGTACCTACGACCTGTGTACACCTGTGGTTATGTGTTTGGATGTGTATTATCGAAATCCAAAGACTGGAGCGGATCCGACGACATCGAATTTTTCACCTAAACAAATTGACAGTGTATAGTAAGGATATCTGAGCCCTTTCATGGCTCATCTTCCAACTGCCACAGCGGCCGAACTAGGCGTACCTACGACCTGTGTACACCTGTGGATATGTGTACAGATGTGTATTATCGAAATCCAAAGACTGGAGTGGATCCGACGACATCGAATTTTTCACCTAAAAAAATTGACAGTGTATAGTAAGGATATCTGAGCCCTTTCATGGCTCAACTTCCAACTGCCACAGCGGCCGAACTAGGCGTACCTACGACCTGTGTACACCTGTGGATATATGTACAGATGTGTATTAACGAAATCCAAAGACTGGAGTCGATCCGACGACATCGAATTTTTCACCTAAAAAAATTGACAGTGTATAGTAAGGATATCTGAGCCCTTTCATGGCTCATCTTCCAACTGCCACAGCGGCCGAACTAGGCGTACCTACGACCTGTGTACACCTGTGGATATATGTACAGATGTGTATTATCGAAATCCAACGACTGGAGTGGATACGACGACATCGAATTTTTCACCTAAAAAAATTGACAGTGTATAGTAAGGATATCTGAGCCCTTTCATGGCTCATCTTCCAACTGCCACAGCGGCCGAACTAGGCGTACCTACGACCTGTGTACACCTGTGGTTATGTGTGTAGATGTGTATTATCGAAATCCAAAGACTGGAGTGGATCCGACGACATCGAATTTTTCACCTAAAAAAATTGACAGTGTATAGTAAGGATATCTGAGCCCTTTCATGGCTCATCTTCCAACTGCCACAGCGGCCGAACTAGGCGTACCTACGACCTGTGTACACCTGTGGATATATGTACAGATGTGTATTATCGAAATCCAAAGACTGGAGTGGATCCGACGACATCGAATTTTTCACCTAAAAAAATTGACAGTGTATAGTAAGGATATCTGAGCCCTTTGATGGCTCATCTTCCAACTGCCACAGCGGCCGAACTAGGCGTACCTACGACCTGTGTACACCTGTGGTTATGTGTTTAGATGTGTATTATCGAAATCCAAAGACTTGAGTGGATCCGACGACATCGAATTTTTCACCTAAAAAAATTGACAGTGTATAGTAAGGATATCTGAGCCCTTTGAAGGCTCATCTTCCAACTGCCACAGCGGCCGAACTAGGCGTACCTACGACCTGTGTACACCTGTGGTTATGTGTTTAGATGTGTATTATCGAAATCCAAAGACTGGAGTGGATCCGACGACATCGAATTTTTCACCTAAAAAAATTGACAGTGTATAGTAAGGATATCTGATCCCTTTCATGGCTCATCTTCCAACTGGCACAGCGGCCGAACTAGGCGTACCTACGACCTGTGTACACCTGTGGATATATGTACAGATGTGTAGTATCGAAATCCAAAGACTGGAGTGGATCCGACGACATCGAATTTTTCACCTAAAAAAATTGACAGTGTATAGTAAGGATATCTGAGCCCTTTGATGGCTCATCTTCCAACTGCCACAGCGGCCGAACTAGGCGTACCTACGACCTGTGTACACCTGTGGTTATGTGTTTAGATGTGTATTATCGAAATCCAAAGACTGGAGTGGATCCGACGACATCGAATTTTTCACCTAAAAAAATTGACAGTGTATAGTAAGGATATCTGAGCCCTTTCATGGCTCATCTTCCAAATGCCACAGCGGCCGAACTAGGCGTACCTACGACCTGTGTACACCTGTGGTTATGTGTTTAGATGTGTATTATCGAAATCCAAAGACTGGAGTGGATCCGACGACATCGAATTTTTCACCTAAAAAAATTGACAGTGTATAGTAAGGATATCTGAGCCCTTTCATGGCTCATCTTCCAACTGCCACAGCGGCCGAACTAGGCGTACCTACGACCTGTGTACACCTGTGGATATATGTACAGATGTGTATTATCGAAATCCAAAGACTGGAGTGGATCCGACGACATCGAATTTTTCACCTAAAAAAATTGACAGTGTATAGTAAGGATATCTGAGCCCTTTCATGGCTCATCTTTCAACTGCCACAGCGGCCGAACTAGGCGTACCTACGACCTGTGTACACCTGTGGTTATGTGTTTAGATGTGTATTATCGAAATCCAAAGACTGGAGTGGATCCGACGACATCGAATTTTTCACCTAAAAAAATTGACAGTGTATAGTAAGGATATCTGAGCCCTTTCATGGCTCTTCTTCCAACTGCCACAGCGGCCGAACTAGCCGTACCTACGACCTGTGTACACCTGTGGATATATGTACAGATGTGTATTATCGAAATCCAAAGACTGGAGTGGATCCGACGACATCGAATTTTTCACCTAAAAAAATTGACAGTGTATAGTAAGGATATCTGAGCCCTTTCATGGCTCATCTTCCAACTGCCACAGCGGCCGAACTAGGCGTACCTACGACCTGTGTACACCTGTGGATATATGTACAGATGTGTATTATCGAAATCCAAAGACTGGAGTAGATCCGACGACATCGAATTTTTCACCTAAAAAAATTGACAGTGTATAGTAAGGATATCTGAGCCCTTTCATGGCTCATCTTCCAACTGCCACAGCGGCCGAACTAGGCGTACCTACGACCTGTGTACACCTGTGGATATATGTACAGATGTGTATTATCGAAATCCAAAGACTGGAGTGGATCCGACGACATCGAATTTTTCACCTAAAAAAATTGACAGTGTATAGTAAGGATATCTGAGCCCTTTCATGGCTCATCTTCCAAATGCCACAGCGGCCGAACTAGGCGTACCTACGACCTGTGTACACCTGTGGTTATGTGTTTAGATGTGTATTATCGAAATCCAAAGACTGGAGTGGATCCGACGACATCGAATTTTTCACCTAAAAAAATTGACAGTGTATAGTAAGGATATCTGAGCCCTTTCATGGCTCATCTTCCAACTGCCACAGCGGCCGAACTAGGCGTACCTACGACCTGTGTACACCTGTGGATATATGTACAGATGTGTATTATCGAAATCCAAAGACTGGAGTGGATCCGACGACATCGAATTTTTCACCTAAAAAAATTGACAGTGTATAGTAAGGATATCTGAGCCCTTTCATGGCTCATCTTTCAACTGCCACAGCGGCCGAACTAGGCGTACCTACGACCTGTGTACACCTGTGGTTATGTGTTTAGATGTGTATTATCGAAATCCAAAGACTGGAGTGGATCCGACGACATCGAATTTTTCACCTAAAAAAATTGACAGTGTATAGTAAGGATATCTGAGCCCTTTCATGGCTCTTCTTCCAACTGCCACAGCGGCCGAACTAGCCGTACCTACGACCTGTGTACACCTGTGGATATATGTACAGATGTGTATTATCGAAATCCAAAGACTGGAGTGGATCCGACGACATCGAATTTTTCACCTAAAAAAATTGACAGTGTATAGTAAGGATATCTGAGCCCTTTCATGGCTCATCTTCCAACTGCCACAGCGGCCGAACTAGGCGTACCTACGACCTGTGTACACCTGTGGATATATGTACAGATGTGTATTATCGAAATCCAAAGACTGGAGTGGATCCGACGACATCGAATTTTTCACATAAAAATATTGACAGTAAGGATATCTGAGCCCTTTCATGGCTCATCTTCCAACTGCCACAGCGGCCGAACTAGGCGTACCTACGACCTGTGTACACCTGTGGTTATGTGTTTAGATGTGTATTATCGAAATCCAAAGACTGGAGTGGATCCGACGACATCGAATTTTTCACCTAAAAAAATTGACAGTGTATAGTAAGGATATCTGAGCCCTTTCATGGCTCATCTTCCAACTGCCACAGCGGCCGAACTAGGCGTACCTACGACCTGTGTACACCTGTGGATATATGTACAGATGTGTATTATCGAAATCCAAAGACTGGAGTGGATCCGACGACATCGAATTTTTCACATAAAAATATTGACAGTAAGGATATCTGAGCCCTTTCATGGCTCATCTTCCAACTGCCACAGCGGCCGAACTAGGCGTACCTACGACCTGTGTACACCTGTGGTTATGTGTTTAGATGTGTATTATCGAAATCCAAAGACTGGAGTGGATCCGACGACATCGAATTTTTCACCTAAAAAAATTGACAGTGTATAGTAAGGATATCTGAGCCCTTTCATGGCTCATCTTCCAACTGCCACAGCGGCCGAACTAGGCGTACCTACAACCTGTGTACACCTGTGGTTATGTGTTTAGATGTGTATTATCGAAATCCAAAGACTGGAGTGGATCCGACGACATCGAATTTTTCACCTAAAAAAATTGACAGTGTATAGTAAGGATATCTGAGCCCTTTGATGGCTCATCTTCCAACTGCCACAGCGGCCGAACTAGGCGTACCTACGACCTGTGTACACCTGTGGTTATGTGTTTAGATGTGTATTATCGAAATCCAAAGACTGGAGTGGATCCGACGACATCGAATTTTTCACCTAAAAAAATTGACAGTGTATAGTAAGGATATCTGAGCCCTTTCATGGCTCATCTTCCAACTGCCACAGCGGCCGAACTAGGCGTACCTACGACCTGTGTACACCTGTGGTGATGTGTTTAGATGTGTATTATCGAAATCCAAAGACTGGAGTGGATCCGACGACATCGAATTTTTCACCTAAAAAAATTGACAGTGTATAGTAAGGATATCTGAGCCCTTTGATGGCTCATCTTCCAACTGCCACAGCGGCCGAACTAGGCGTACCTACGACCTGTGTACACCTGTGGTTATGTGTTTAGATGTGTATTATCGAAATCCAGACTGGAGTGGATCCGACGACATCGAATTTTTCACCTAAAAAAATTGACAGTGTATAGTAAGGATATCTGAGCCCTTTGAAGGCTCATCTTCCAACTGCCACAGCGGCCGAACTAGGCGTACCTACGACCTGTGTACACCTGTGGTTATGTGTTTAGATGTGTATTATCGAAATCCAAAGACTGGAGTGGATCCGACGACATCGAATTTTTCACCTAAACAAATTGACAGTGTATAGTAAGGATATCTGAGCCCTTTCATGGCTCATCTTCCAACTGCCACAGCGGCCGAACTAGGCGTACCTACGACCTGTGTACACCTGTGGATATATGTACAGATGTGTTTTATCGAAATCCAAAGACTGGAGTGGATCCGACGACATCGAATTTTTCACCTAAAAAAATTGACAGTGTATAGTAAGGATATCTGAGCCCTTTCATGGCTCATCTTCCAACTGCCACAGCGGCCGAACTAGGCGTACCTACGACCTGTGTACACCTGTGGATATATGTACAGATGTGTATTATCGAAATCCAAAGACTGGAGTGGATCCGACGACATCGAATTTTTCACCTAAAAAAATTGACAGTGTATAGTAAGGATATCTGAGCCCTTTCATGGCTCATCTTCCAACTGTCACAGCGGCCGAACTAGGCGTACCTGCGACCTGTGTACACCTGTGGTTATGTGTTTAGATGTGTATTATCGAAATCCAAAGACTGAAGTGGATCCGACGACATCGAATTTTTCACCTAAAAAAATTGACTGTATAGTAAGGATATCTGAGCAATTTCATGGCTCATCTTCCAACTGCCACAGCGGCCGAACTAGGCGTACCTACGACCTGTGTACACCTGTGGTTATGTGTTTAGATGTGTATTATCGAAATCCAAAGACTGGAGTGGATCCGACGACATCGAATTTTTCACCTAAAAAAATTGACAGTGTATAGTAAGGATATCTGAGCCCTTTCATGGCTCATCTTCCAACTGCCACAGCGGCCGAACTAGGCGTACCTACG
Source organism: Eristalis pertinax (assembly GCA_907269125.1). Taxonomy (NCBI): domain Eukaryota; kingdom Metazoa; phylum Arthropoda; class Insecta; order Diptera; family Syrphidae; genus Eristalis; species Eristalis pertinax. The sequence goes on along the minus strand of OU026148.1, from coordinate 1,622,716 downwards.
ACCTGTGTACACCTGTGGATATATGTACAGATGTGTTTTATCGAAATCCAAAGACTGGAGTGGATCCGACGACATCGAATTTTTCACCTAAAAAAATTGACAGTGTATAGTAAGGATATCTGAGCCCTTTCATGGCTCATATTCCAACTGCCACAGCGGCCGAACTAGGCGTACCTACGACCTGTGTACACCTGTGGATATATGTACAGATGTGTTTTATCGAAATCCAAAGACTGGAGTGGATCCGACGACATCGAATTTTTCACCTAAAAAAATTGACAGTGTATAGTAAGAATATCTGAGCCCTTTCATGGCTCATCTTCCAACTGCCACAGCGGCCGAACTAGGCGTACCTACGACCTGTGTACACCTGTGGTTATGTGTTTAACTGTGTATTATCGAAATCCAAAGACTGGAGTGGATCCGACGACATCGAATTTTTCACCTAAAAAAATTGACAGTTTATAGTAAGGATATCTGAGCCCTTTCATGGCTCATCTTCCAACTGCCACAGCGGCCGAACTAGGCGTACCTACGACCTGTGTACACCTGTGGATATATGTACAGATGTGTGTTATCGAAATCCAAAGACTGGAGTGGATCCGACGACATCGAATTTTTCACCTAAAAAAATTGACAGTGTATCTGCGCCCTTTCATGGCTCATCTTCCAACTGCCACAGCGGCCGAACTAGGCGTACCTACGACCTGTGTACACCTGTGGATATATGTAAAGATGTGTATTATCGAAATCCAAAGACTGGAGTGGATCCGACGACATCGAATTTTTCACCTAAAAAAATTGACAGTGTATAGTAAGGATATCTGAGCCCTTTCATGGCTCATCTTCCAACTGTCACAGCGGCCGAACTAGGCGTACCTACGACCTGTGTACACCTGTGGATATGTGTACAGATGTGTATTATCGAAATCCAAAGACTGGAGTGGACACGACGACATCGAATTTTTCACCTAAAAAAATTGACAGTGTATAGTAAGGATATCTGAGCCCTTTCATGGCTCATATTCCAACTGCAACAGCGGGCGAACTAGGCGTACCTACGACCTGTGTACACCTGTGGTTATGTGTTTAGATGTGTATTATCGAAATCCAAAGACTGAAGTGGATCCGACGACATCGAATTTTTCACCTAAAAAAATTGACAGTAAGGATATCTGAGTCCTTTCATGGCTCATCTTCCAACTGCCACAGCGGCCGAACTAGGCGTACCTACGACCTGTGTACACCTGTGGATATGTACAGATGTACAGATATGTACAGATGTGTATTATCGAAATCCAAAGACTGGAGTGGATACGACGACATCGAATTTTTCACCTAAAAAAATTGACAGTGTATAGTAAGGATATCTGAGCCCTATTCGTGGCTCATCTTCCAACTGCCACAGCGGCCGAACTAGGCGTACCTACGACCTGTGTACACCTGTGGTTATGTGTTTAGATGTGTATTATCGAAATCCAAAGACTGGAGTGGATCCGACGACATCGAATTTTTCACCTAAAAAAATTGACAGTGTATAGTAAGGATATCTGAGCCCTTTCATGGCTCATCTTCCAACTGCCACAGCGGCCGAACTAGGCGTACCTACGACCTGTGTACACCTGTGGTTATGTGTTTAGATGTGTATTATCGAAATCCAAAGACTGGAGTGGATCCGACGACATCGAATTTTTCACCTAAAAAAATTGACAGTGTATAGTAAGGATATCTGAGCCCTTTGATGGCTCATCTTCCAACTGCCACAGCGGCCGAACTAGGCGTACCTACGACCTGTGTACACCTGTGGTTATGTGTTTAGATGTGTATTATCGAAATCCAGACTGGAGTGGATCCGACGACATCGAATTTTTCACCTAAAAAAATTGACAGTGTATAGTAAGGATATCTGAGCCCTTTGAAGGCTCATCTTCCAACTGCCACAGCGGCCGAACTAGGCGTACCTACGACCTGTGTACACCTGTGGATATATGTACAGATGTGTTTTATCGAAATCCAAAGACTGGAGTGGATCCGACGACATCGAATTTTTCACCTAAAAAAATTGACAGTGTATAGTAAGAATATCTGAGCCCTTTCATGGCTCATCTATTCGAAATCCAAAGACTGGAGTGGATCCGACGACATCGAATTTTTCACCTAAAAAAATTGACAGTGTATAGTAAGGATATCTGAGCCCTTTCATGGCTCATCTTCCAACTGCCACAGCGGCCGAACTAGGCGTACCTGCGACCTGTGTACACCTGTGGTTATGTGTTTAGATGTGTATTATCGAAATCCAAAGACTGAAGTGGATCCGACGACATCGAATTTTTCACCGAAACAAATTGACAGTGTATAGTAAGGATATCTGAGCCCTTTCATGGCTCATATTCCAACTGCCACAGCGGCCGAACTAGGCGTACCTACGACCTGTGTACACCTGTGGATATATGTACAGATGTGTTTTATCGAAATCCAAAGACTGGAGTGGATCCGACGACATCGAATTTTTCACCTAAAAAAATTGACAGTGTATAGTAAGAATATCTGAGCCCTTTCATGGCTCATCTTCCAACTGCCACAGCGGCCGAACTAGGCGTACCTACGACCTGTGTACACCTGTGGTTATGTGTTTAGATGTGTATTATCGAAATCCAAAGACTGGAGTGGATCCGACGACATCGAATTTTTCACCTAAAAAAATTGACAGTTTATAGTAAGGATATCTGAGCCCTTTCATGGCTCATCTTCCAACTGCCACAGCGGCCGAACTAGGCGTACCTACGACCTGTGTACACCTGTGGATATATGTACAGATGTGTTTTATCGAAATCCAAAGACTGGAGTGGATCCGACGACATCGAATTTTTCACCTAAAAAAATTGACAGTGTATAGTAAGAATATCTGAGCCCTTTCATGGCCCATCTTCCAACTGCCACAGCGGCCGAACTAGGCGTACCTACGACCTGTGTACACCTGTGGTTATGTGTTTAACTGTGTATTATCGAAATCCAAAGACTGGAGTGGATCCGACGACATCGAATTTTTCACCTAAAAAAATTGACAGTTTATAGTAAGGATATCTGAGCCCTTTCATGGCTCATCTTCCAACTGCCACAGCGGCCGAACTAGGCGTACCTACGACCTGTGTACACCTGTGGATATATGTACAGATGTGTTTTATCGAAATCCAAAGACTGGAGTGGATCCGAGGACATCGAATTTTTCACCTAAAAAAATTGACAGTGTATAGTAAGGATATCTGAGCCCTTTCATGGCTCATCTTCCAACTGCCACAGCGGCCGAACTAGGCGTACCTACGACCTGTGTACACCTGTGGATATATGTACAGATGTGTGTTATCGAAATCCAAAGACTGGAGTGGATCCGACGACATCGAATTTTTCACCTAAAAAAATTGACAGTGTATAGTAAGAATATCTGAGCCCTTTCATGGCTCATCTTCCAACTGCCACAGCGGCCGAACTAGGCGTACCTACGACCTGTGTACACCTGTGGTTATGTGTTTAACTGTGTATTATCGAAATCCAAAGACTGGAGTGGATCCGACGACATCGAATTTTTCACCTAAAAAAATTGACAGTGTATCTGCGCCCTTTCATGGCTCATCTTCCAACTGCCACAGCGGCCGAACTAGGCGTACCTACGACCTGTGTACACCTGTGGATATATGTAAAGATGTGTATTATCGAAATCCAAAGACTGGAGTGGATCCGACGACATCGAATTTTTCACCTAAAAAAATTGACAGTGTATAGTAAGGATATCTGAGCCCTTTCATGGCTCATCTTCCAACTGTCACAGCGGCCGAACTAGGCGTACCTACGACCTGTGTACACCTGTGGATATGTGTACAGATGTGTATTATCGAAATCCAAAGACTGGAGTGGACACGACGACATCGAATTTTTCACCTAAAAAAATTGACAGTGTATAGTAAGGATATCTGAGCCCTTTCATGGCTCATATTCCAACTGCAACAGCGGCCGAACTAGGCGTACCTACGACCTGTGTACACCTGTGGTTATGTGTTTAGATGTGTATTATCGAAATCCAAAGACTGGAGTGGATCCGACGACATCGAATTTTTCACCTAAAAAAATTGACAGTAAGGATATCTGAGTCCTTTCATGGCTCATCTTCCAACTGCCACAGCGGCCGAACTAGGCGTACCTACGACCTGTGTACACCTGTGGATATATGTACAGATGTGTATTATCGAAATCCAAAGACTGGAGTGGATACGACGACATCGAATTTTTCACCTAAAAAAATTGACAGTGTATAGTAAGGATATCTGAGCCCTTTCATGGCTCATCTTCCAACTGTCACAGCGGCCGAACTAGGCGTACCTACGACCTGTGTACACCTGTGGATATGTGTACAGATGTGTATTATCGAAATCCAAAGACTGGAGTGGACACGACGACATCGAATTTTTCACCTAAAAAAATTGACAGTGTATAGTAAGGATATCTGAGCCCTTTCATGGGTCATCTTCCAACTGCAACAGCGGCCGAACTAGGCGTACATAACGACCTGTGTACACCTGTGGTTATGTGTTTAGATGTGTATTATCGAAATCCAAAGACTGGAGTGGATCCGACGACATCGAATTTTTCACCTAAAAAAATTGACAGTGTATCTGCGCCCTTTCAGGGCTCATCTTCCAACTGCCACAGCGGCCGAACTAGGCGTACCTACGACCTGTGTACACCTGTGGATATATGTACAGATGTGTATTATCGAAATCCAAAGACTGGAGTGGATCCGACGACATCGAATTTTTCACCTAAAAAAATTGACAGTGTATAGTAAGGATATCTGAGCCCTTTCATGGCTCATCTTCCAACTGCCACAGCGGCCGAACTAGGCGTACCTACGACCTGTGTACACCTGTGGATATGTACAGATGTACAGATATGTACAGATGTGTATTATCGAAATCCAAAGACTGGAGTGGATACGACGACATCGAATTTTTCACCTAAAAAAATTGACAGTGTATAGTAAGGATATCTGAGCCCTTTCATGGCTCATATTCCAACTGCCACAGCGGCCGAACTAGGCGTACCTACGACCTGTGTACACCTGTGGTTATGTGTTTAGATGTGTATTATCGAAATCCAAAGACTGGAGTGGATCCGACGACATCGAATTTTTCACCTAAAAAAATTGACAGTGTGTAGTAAGGATACCTGAGCCCTTTCATGGCTCATCTTCCAACTGCCACAGCGGCCGAACTAGGCGTACCTACGACCTGTGTACACCTGTGGATATATGTACAGATGTGTATTATCGAAATCCAAAGACTGGAGTGGATCCGACGACATCGAATTTTTCACCTAAAAAAATTGACAGTGTATAGTAAGGATATCTGAGCCCTTTCATGGGTCATCTTCCAACTGCAACAGCGGCCGAACTAGGCGTACATAACGACCTGTGTACACCTGTGGTTATGTGTTTAGATGTGTATTATCGAAATCCAAAGACTGGAGTGGATCCGACGACATCGAATTTTTCACCTAAAAAAATTGACAGTGTATCTGCGCCCTTTCAGGGCTCATCTTCCAACTGCCACAGCGGCCGAACTAGGCGTACCTACGACCTGTGTACACCTGTGGATATATGTAAAGATGTGTATTATCGAAATCCAAAGACTGGAGTGGATCCGACGACATCGAATTTTTCACCTAAAAAAATTGACAGTGTATAGTAAGGATATCTGAGCCCTTTTATGGCTCATCTTCCAACTGCCACAGCGGCCGAACTAGGCGTACCTACGACCTGTGTACACCTCTGGTTATGTGTTTAGATGTGTGTTATCGAAATCCAAAGACTGGAGTGGATCCGAGGACATCGAATTTTTCACCTAAAAAAATTGACAGTGTATAGTAAGAATATCTGAGCCCTTTCATGGCTCATCTTCCAACTGCCACAGCGGCCGAACTAGGCGTACCTACGACCTGTGTACACCTGTGGATATATGTACAGATGTGTATTATCGAAATCCAAAGACTGGAGTGGATCCGACGACATCGAATTTTTCACCTAAAAAAATTGACAGTGTATAGTAAGGATATCTGAGCCCTTTCATGGCTCATCTTCCAACTGCCACAGCGGCCGAACTAGGCGTACCTACGACCTGTGTACACCTGCGGTTATATGTACAGATGTGTATTATCGAAATCCAAAGACTGGAGTGGATCCGACGACATCGAATTTTTCACCTAAAAAAATTGACAGTGTATAGTAAGGATATCTGAGCCCTTTCATGGCTCATCTTCCAACTGCCACAGCGGCCGAACTAGGCGTACCTACGACCTGTGTACACCTGTGGTTATATGTACAGATGTGTATTATCGAAATCCAAAGACTGGAGTGGATCCGACGACATCGAATTTTTCACCTAAAAAAATTGACAGTGTATAGTAAGGATATCTGAGCCCTTTCATGGCTCATATTCCAACTGCCACAGCGGCCGAACTAGGCGTACCTACGACCTGTGTACACCTGTGGATATATGTACAGATGTGTATTATCGAAATCCAAAGACTGGAGTGGACCCGACGACATCGAATTTTTCACCTAAAAAAATTGACAGTGTATAGTAAGGATATCTGAGCCCTTTCATTGCTCATCTTCCAACTGCCACAGCGGCCGAACTAGGCGTACCTACGACCTGTGTACACCTGTGGTTATATGTACAGATGTGTATTATCGAAATCCAAAGACTGGAGTGGATCCGACGACATCGAATTTTTCACCTAAAAAAATTGACAGTGTATCTGCGCCCTTTCATGGCTCATCTTCCAACTGCCACAGCGGCCGAACTAGACGTACCTACGACCTGTGTACACCTGTGGTTATATGTACAGATGTGTATTATCGAAATCCAAAGACTGGAGTGGATCCGACGACATCGAATTTTTCACCTAAAAAAATTGACAGTGTATAGTAAGGATATCTGAGCCCTTTCATGGCTCATCTTCCAACTGCCACAGCGGCCGAACTAGGCGTACCTACCACCTGTGTACACCTGTGGTTATGTGTTTAGATGTGTATTATCGAAATCCAAAGACTGGAGTGGATCCGACGACATCGAATGTTTCACCTAAAAAAATTGACAGTGTATAGTAAGGATATCTGAGCCCTTTCATGGCTCATCTTCCAACTGCCACAGCGGCCGAACTAGGCGTACCTACGACCTGTCTACACCTGTGGTTATATGTACAGATGTGTATTATCGAAATCCAAAGACTGGAGTGGATCCGACGACATCGAATTTTTCACCTAAAAAAATTGACAGTGTATAGTAAGGATATCTGAGCCCTTTCATGGCTCATCTTCCAACTGCCACAGCGGCCGAACTAGGCGTACCTACGACCTGTGTACACCTGTGGATATATGTACAGATGTGTATTATCGAAATCCAAAGACTGGAGTGGATCCGACGACATCGAATGTTTCACCTAAAAAAATTGACAGTGTATAGTAAGGATATCTGAGCCCTTTCATGGCTCATCTTCCAACTGCCACAGCGGCCGAACTAGGCGTACCTACGACCTGTGTACACCTGTGGTTATATGTACAGATGTGTATTATCGAAATCCAAAGACTGGAGTGGATCAGACGACATCGAATTTTTCACCTAAAAAAATTGACAGTGTATAGTAAGGATATCTGAGCCCTTTCATGGCTCATCTTCCAACTGCCACAGCGGCCGAACTAGGCGTACCTACGACCTGTGTACACCTGTGGTTATATGTACAGATGTGTATTATCGAAATCCAAAGACTGGAGTGGATCCGACGACATCGAATTTTTCACCTAAAAAAATTGACAGTGTATAGTAAGGATATCTGAACCCTTTCATGGCTCATCTTCCAACTGCCACAGCGGCCGAACTAGGCGTACCTACGACCTGTGTACACCTGTGGTTATATGTACAGATGTGTATTATCGAAATCCAAAGACTGGAGTGGAACCGACGACATCGAATTTTTCACCTAAAAAAATTGACAGTGTATAGTAAGGATATCTGAGCCCTTTCATGGCTCATCTTCCAACTGCCACAGCGGCCGAACTAGGCGTACCTACGACCTGTGTACACCTGTGGTTATATGTACAGATGTGTATTATCGAAATCCAAAGACTGGAGTGGATCCGACGACATCGAATTTTTCACCTAAAAAAATTGACAGTGTATAGTAAGGATATCTGAGCCCTTTCATGGCTCATCTTCCAACTGGCACAGCGGCCGAACTAGGCGTACCTACGACCTGTCTACACCTGTGGTTATATGTACAGATGTGTATTATCGAAATCCAAAGACTGGAGTGGATCCGACGACATCGAATTTTTCACCTAAAAAAATTGACAGTGTATAGTAAGGATATCTGAGCCCTTTCATGGCTCATCTTCCAACTGCCACAGCGGCCGAACTAGGCGTACCTACGACCTGTGTACACCTGTGGTTATATGTACAGATGTGTATTATCGAAATCCAAAGACTGGAGTGGATCCGACGACATCGAATTTTTCACCTAAAAAAATTGACAGTGTATAGTAAGGATATCTGAGCCCTTTCATGGCTCATCTTCCAACTGCCACAGCGGCCGAACTAGGCGTACCTACGACCTGTGTACACCTGTGGTTATATGTACAGATGTGTGTTATCGAAATCCAAAGACTGGAGTGGAACCGACGACATCGAATTTTTCACCTAAAAAAATTGACAGTGTATAGTAAGGATATCTGAGCCCTTTCATGGCTCATCTTCCAACTGCCACAGCGGCCGAACTAGGCGTACCTACGACCTGTGTACACCTGTGGATATATGTACAGATGTGTATTATCGAAATCCAAAGACTGTAGTGGATCCGACGACATCGAATTTTTCACCTAAAAAAATTGACAGTGTATAGTAAGGATATCTGAGCCCTTTCATGGCTCATCTTCCAACTGCCACAGCGGCCGAACTAGGCGTACCTACGACCTGTCTACACCTGTGGTTATATGTACAGATGTGTATTATCGAAATCCAAAGACTGGAGTGGAGCCGACGATATCGAATTTTTCACCTAAAAAAATTGACAGTGTATAGTAAGGATATCTGAGCCCTTTCATGGCTCATCTTCCAACTGCCACAGCGGCCGAACTAGGCGTACCTACGACCTGTGTACACCTGTGGTTATATGTACAGATGTGTATTATCGAAATCCAAAGACTGGAGTGGAACCGACGACATCGTATTTTTCACCTAAAAAAATTGACATTGTATAGTAAGGATATCTGAGCCCTTTCATGGCTCATCTTCCAACTGCCACAGCGGCCGAACTAGGCGTACCTACGACCTGTGTACACCTGTGGTTATATGTACAGATGTGTATTATCGAAATCCAAAGACTGGAGTGGATCCGACGACATCGAATTTTTCACCTAAAAAAATTTACTAGTGTATAGTAAGGATATCTGAGCCCTTTCATGGCTCATCTTCCAACTCCCACAGCGGCCGAACTAGGCGTACCTACGACCTGACCGACGACCTGTGGTTATATGTACAGATGTGTATTATCGAAATCCAAAGACTGGAGTGGAACCGACGACATCGAATTTTTCACCTAAAAAAATTGACAGTGTATAGTAAGGATATCTGAGCCCTTTCATGGCTCATCTTCCAACTGCCACAGCGGCCGAACTAGGCGTACCTACCACCTGTGTACACCTGTGGATATATGTACAGATGTGTATTATCGAAATCCAAAGACTGGAGTGGATCCGACGACATCGAATTTTTCACCTAAAAAAATTGACAGTGTATAGTAAGGATATCTGAGCCCTTTCATGGCTCATCTTCCAACTGCCACAGCGGCCGAACTAGGCGTACCTACGACCTGTGTACACCTGTGGATATATGTACAGATGTGTATTATCGAAATCCAAAGACTGGAGTGGATCCGACGACATCGAATTTTTCACCTAAAAAAATTGACAGTGTGTAGTAAGGATATCTGAGCCCTTTCATGGCTCATCTTCCAACTGCCACAGCGGCCGAACTAGGCGTACCTACGACCTGTGTACACCTGTGGTTATATGTACAGATGTGTATTATCGAAATCCAAAGACTGGAGTGGATCCGACGACATCGAATTTTTCACCTAAAAAAATTGACAGTGTATAGTAAGGATATCTGAGCCCTTTCATGGCTCATCTTCCAACTGGCACAGCGGCCGAACTAGGCGTACCTACGACCTGTCTACACCTGTGGTTATATGTACAGATGTGTATTATCGAAATCCAAAGACTGGAGTGGATCCGACGACATCGAATTTTTCACCTAAAAAAATTGACAGTGTATAGTAAGGATATCTGAGCCCTTTCATGGCTCATCTTCCAACTGCCACAGCGGCCGAACTAGGCGTACCTACGACCTGTGTACACCTGTGGATATATGTACAGATGTGTATTATCGAAATCCAAAGACTGGAGTGGATCCGACGACATCGAATTTTTCACCTAAAAAAATTGACAGTGTGTAGTAAGGATATCTGAGCCCTTTCATGGCTCATCTTCCAACTGCCACAGCGGCCGAACTAGGCGTACCTACGACCTGTGTACACCTGTGGTTATATGTACAGATGTGTATTATCGAAATCCAAAGACTGGAGTGGATCCGACGACATCGAATTTTTCACCTAAAAAAATTGACAGTGTATAGTAAGGATATCTGAGCCCTTTCATGGCTCATCTTCCAACTGCCACAGCGGCCGAACTAGGCGTACCTACGACCTGTGTACACCTGTGGTTATATGTACAGATGTGTATTATCGAAATCCAAAGACTGGAGTGGATCCGACGACATCGAATTTTTCACCTAAAAAAATTTACTAGTGTATAGTAAGGATATCTGAGCCCTTTCATGGCTCATCTTCCAACTGCCACAGCGGCCGAACTAGGTGTACCTACGACCTGTGTACACCTGTGGATATATGTACAGATGTGTATTATCGAAATCCAAAGACTGGAGTAGATCCGACGACATCGAATTTTTCACCTAAAAAAATTGACAGTGTATAGTAAGGACATCTGAGCCCTTTCATGGCTCATCTTCCAACTGCCACAGCGGCCGAACTAGGCGTACCTACGACCTGTGTACACCTGTGGTTATATGTACAGATGTGTATTATCGAAATCCAAAGACTGGAGTGGAACCGACGACATCGTATTTTTCACCTAAAAAAATTGACATTGTATTGTAAGGATATCTGAGCCCTTTCATGGCTCATCTTCCAACTGCCACAGCGGCCGAACTAGCCGTACCTACGACCTGTGTACACCTGTGGTTATATGTACAGATGTGTATTATCGAAATCCAAAGACTGGAGTGGATCCGACGACATCGAATTTTTCACCTAAAAAAATTGACAGTGTATAGTAAGGATATCTGAGCCCTTTCATGGCTCATCTTCCAACTGCCACAGCGGCCGAACTAGGCGTACCTACGACCTGTGTACACCTGTGGTTATATGTACAGATGTGTATTATCGAAATCCAAAGACTGGAGTGGAACCGACGACATCGAATTTTTCACCTAAAAAAATTGACAGTGTATAGTAAGGATATCTGAGCCCTTTCATGGCTCATCTTCCAACTGCCACAGCGGCCGAACTAGGCGTACCTACGACCTGTGTACACCTGTGGTTATATGTACAGATGTGTATTATCGAAATCCAAAGACTGGAGTGGATCCGACGACATCGAATTTTTCACCTAAAAAAATTGACAGTGTATAGTAAGGATATCTGAGCCCTTTCATGGCTCATCTTCCAACTGCCACAGCGGCCGAACTAGGCGTACCTACGACCTGTGTACACCTGTGGTTATATGTACAGATGTGTATTATCGAAATCCAAAGACTGGAGTGGATCCGACGACATCGAATTTTTCACCTAAAAAAATTGACTAGTGTATAGTAAGGATATCTGAGCCCTTTCATGGCTCATCTTCCAACTGCCACAGCGGCCGAACTAGGCGTACCTACGACCTGTGTACACCTGTGGTTTTATGTACAGATGTGTATTATCGAAATCCAAAGACTGGAGTGGATCCGACGACATCGAATTTTTCACCTAAAAAAATTGACAGTGTATAGTAAGGATATCTGAGCCCTTTCATGGCTCATCTTCCAACTGCCACAGCGGCCGAACTAGGCGTACCTACGACCTGTGTACACCTGTGGTTATATGTACAGATGTGTATTATCGAAATCCAAAGACTGGAGTAGATCCGACGACATCGAATTTTTCACCTAAAAAAATTGACAGTGTATAGTAAGGATATCTGAGCCCTTTCATGGCTCATCTTCCAACTGCCACAGCGGCCGAACTAGGCGTACCTACGACCTGTGTACACCTGTGGTTATATGTACAGATGTGTATTATCGAAATCCAAAGACTGGAGTGGATCCGACGACATCGAATTTTTCACCTAAAAAAATTGACAGTGTATAGTAAGGATATCTGAGCCCTTTCATGGCTCATCTTCCAACTGCCACAGCGGCCGAACTAGGCGTACCTACGACCTGTGTACACCTGTGGTTATATGTACAGATGTGTATTATCGAAATCCAAAGACTGGAGTGGATCCGACGACATCGAATTTTTCACCTAAAAAAATTGACAGTGTATAGTAAGGATATCTGAGCCCTTTCATGGCTCATCTTCCAACTGCCACAGCGGCCGAACTAGGCGTACCTACGACCTGTGTACACCTGTGGTTATATATACAGATGTGTATTATCGAAATCCAAAGACTGGAGTGGATCCGACGACATCGAATTTTTCACCTAAAAAAAATTACAGTGTATAGTAAGGATATCTGAGCCCTTTCATGGCTCATCTTCCAACTGCCACAGCGGCCGAACTAGGCGTACCTACGACCTGTGTACACCTGTGGTTATATGTACAGATGTGTATTATCGAAATCCAAAGACTGGAGTGGATCCGACGACATCGAATTTTTCACCTAAAAAAATTGACAGTGTATAGTAAGGATATCTGAGCCCTTTCATGGCTCATCTTCAAACTGCCACAGCGGCCGAACTAGGCGTACCTACGACCTGTGTACACCTGTGGTTATATGTACAGATGTGTATTATCGAAATCCAAAGACTGGAGTGGACCCGACGACATCGAATTTTTCACCTAAAAAAATTGACAGTGTAAGGATATCTGAGCCCTTTCATGACTCATCTTCCAACTGCCACAGCGGCCGAACTATGCGTACCTACGACCTGTGTACACCTGTGGATATATGTACAGATGTGTATTATCGAAATCCAAAGACTGGAGTGGAACCGACGACATCGAATTTTTCACCTAAAAAAATTGACAGTGTATAGTAAGGATATCTGAGCCCTTTCATGGCTCATCTTCAAACTGCCACAGCGGCCGAACTAGGCGTACCTACGACCTGTGTACACCTGTGGTTATATGTACATATGTGTATTATCGAAATCCAAAGACTGGAGTGGATCCGACGACATCGAATTTTTCACCTAAAAAAATTGACAGTGTATAGTAAGGATATCTGAGCCCTTTCATGGCTCATCTTCCAACTGCCACAGCGGCCGAACTAGGCGTACCTACGACCTGTGTACACCTGTGGTTATATGTACAGATGTGTATTATCGAAATCCAAAGACTGGAGTGGATCCGACGACATCGAATTTTTCACCTAAAAAAATTGACAGTGTATAGTAAGGATATCTGAGCCCTTTCATGGCTCATCTTCAAACTGCCACAGCGGCCGAACTAGGCGTACCTACGACCTGTGTACACCTGTGGTTATATGTACAGATGTGTATTATCGAAATCCAAAGACTGGAGTGGATCCGACGACATCGAATTTTTCACCTAAAAAAATTGACTAGTGTATAGTAAGGATATCTGAGCCCTTTCATGGCTCATCTTCCAACTGCCACAGCGGCCGAACTAGGCGTACCTACGACCTGTGTACACCTGTGGTTATATGTACAGATGTGTATTATCGAAATCCAAAGACTGGAGTGGATCCGACGACATCGAATTTTTCACCTAAAAAAATTGACTAGTGTATAGTAAGGATATCTGAGCCCTTTCATGGCTCATCTTCCAACTGCCACAGCGGCCGAACTAGGCGTACCTACGACCTGTGTACACCTGTGGTTATATGTACAGATGTGTATTATCGAAATCCAAAGACTGGAGTGGATCCGACGACATCGAATTTTTCACCTAAAAAAATTGACTAGTGTATAGTAAGGATATCTGAGCCCTTTCATGGCTCATCTTCCAACTGCCACAGCGGCCGAACTAGGCGTACCTACGACCTGTGTACACCTGTGGTTATATGTACAGATGTGTATTATCGAAATCCAAAGACTGGAGTGGATCCGACGACATCGAATTTTTCACCTAAAAAAATTGACTAGTGTATAGTAAGGATATCTGAGCCCTTTCATGGCTCATCTTCCAACTGCCACAGCGGCCGAACTAGGCGTACCTACGACCTGTGTACACCTGTGGTTATATGTACAGATGTGTATTATCGAAATCCAAAGACTGGAGTGGATCCGACGACATCGAATTTTTCACCTAAAAAAATTGACTAGTGTATAGTAAGGATATCTGAGCCCTTTCATGGCTCATCTTCCAACTGCCACAGCGGCCGAACTAGGCGTACCTACGACCTGTGTACACCTGTGGATATATGTACAGATTTGTATTATCGAAATCCAAAGACTGGAGTGGATCCGACGACATCGAATTTTTCACCTAAAAAAATTGACAGTGTATAGTAAGGATATCTGAGCCCTTTCATGGCTCATCTTCCAACTGCCACAGCGGTCGAACTAGGCGTACCTACGACCTGTGTACACCTGTGGTTATATGTACAGATGTGTATTATCGAAATCCAAAGACTGGAGTGGATCCGACGACATCGAATTTTTCACCTAAAAAAATTGACAGTGTATAGCAAGGATATCTGAGCCCTTTCATGGCTCATCTTCCAACTGCCACAGCGGCCGAACTAGGCGTACCTACGACCTGTGTACACCTGTGGTTATATGTACAGATGTGTATTATCGAAATCCAAAGACTGGAGTGGATCCGACGACATCGAATTTTTCACCTAAAAAAATTGACAGTGTATAGTAAGGATATCTGAGCCCTTTCATGGCTCATCTTCCAACTGCCACAGCGGTCGAACTAGGCGTACCTACGACCTGTGTACACCTGTGGGTATATGTACAGATGTGTATTATCGAAATCCAAAGACTGGAGTGGATCCGACGACATCGAATTTTTCACCTAAAAAAATTGACAGTGTATAGTAAGGATATCTGAGCCCTTTCATGGCTCATCTTCCAACTGCCACAGCGGCCGAACTAGGCGTACCTACGACCTGTCTACACCTGTGGTTATATGTACAGATGTGTATTATCGAAATCCAAAGACTGGAGTGGATCCGACGACATCGAATTTTTCACCTAAAAAAATTGACAGTGTATAGTAAGGATATCTGAGCCCTTTCATGGCTCATCTTCCAACTGCCACAGCGGCCGAACTAGGCGTACCTACGACCTGTGTACACCTGTGGTTATGTGTTTAGATGTGTATTATCGAAATCCAAAGACTGGTGTGGATCCGACGACATCGAATTTTTCACCTAAACAAATTGACAGTGTATAGTAAGGATATCTGAGCCCTTTCATGGCTCATCTTCCAACTGCCACAGCGGCCGAACTAGGCGTACCTACGACCTGTGTACACCTGTGGTTATATGTACAGATGTGTATTATCGAAATCCAAAGACTGGAGTGGATCCGACGACATCGAATTTTTCACCTAAAAAAATTGACAGTGTATAGTAAGGATATCTGAGCCCTTTCATGGCTCATCTTCCAACTGCCACAGCGGCCGAACTAGGCGTACCTACGACCTGTGTACACCTGTGGTTATGTGTTTAGATGTGTATTATCGAAATCCAAAGACTGGTGTGGATCCGACGACATCGAATTTTTCACCTAAACAAATTGACAGTGTATAGTAAGGATATCTGAGCCCTTTCATGGCTCATCTTCCAACTGCCACAGCGGCCGAACTAGGCGTACCTACGACCTGTGTACACCTGTGGTTATGTGTTTAGATGTGTATTATCGAAATCCAAAGACTGGAGTGGATCCGACGACATCGAATTTTTCACCTAAAAAAATTGACAGTGTATAGTAAGGATATCTGAGCCCTATTCGTGGCTCATCTTCCAACTGCCACAGCGGCCGAACTAGGCGTACCTACGACCTGTGTACACCTGTGGTTATATGTACAGATGTGTATTATCGAAATCCAAAGACTGGAGTGGATCCGACGACATCGAATTTTTCACCTAAAAAAATTGACAGTGTATAGTAAGGATATCTGAGCCCTTTCATGGCTCATCTTCCAACTGCCACAGCGGCCGAACTAGGCGTACCTACGACCTGTGTACACCTGTGGATATATGTACAGATGTGTATTATCGAAATCCAAAGACTGGAGTGGATCCGACGACATCGAATTTTTCACCTAAAAAAATTGACAGTGTATAGTAAGGATATCAGAGCCCTTTCATGGCTCATCTTCCAACTGCCACAGCGGCCGAACTAGGCGTACCTACGACCTGTGTTCACCTGTGGATATATGTACAGATGTGTATTATCGAAATCCAAAGACTGGAGTGGATCCGACGACATCGAATTTTTCACCTAAAAAAATTGACAGTGTGTAGTAAGGATATCTGAGCCCTTTCATGGCTCATCTTCCAACTGCCACAGCGGCCGAACTAGGCGTACCTACGACCTGTGTACACCTGTGGTTATGTGTTTAGATGTGTATTATCGAAATCCAAAGACTGGAGTGGATCCGACGACATCGAATTTTTCACCTAAATAAATTGACAGTGTATAGTAAGGATATCTGAGCCCTTTCATGGCTCATCTTCCAACTGCCACAGCGGCCGAACTAGGCGTACCTACGACCTGTGTACACCTGTGGATATATGTACAGATGTGTATTATCGAAATCCAAAGACTGGAGTGGATCCGACGACATCGAATTTTTCACCTAAAAAAATTGACAGTGTATAGTAAGGATATCTGAGCCCTTTCATGGCTCATCTTCCAACTGCCACAGCGGCCGAACTAGGCGTACCTACGACCTGTGTACACCTGTGGATATATGTACAGATGTGTATTATCGAAATCCAAAGACTGGAGTGGATCCGACGACATCGAATTTTTCACCTAAAAAAATTGACAGTGTATAGTAAGGATATCTGAGCACTTTCATGGCTCATCTTCCAACTGCCACAGCGGCCGAACTAGGCGTACCTACGACCTGTGTACACCTGTGGATATATGTACAGATGTGTATTATCGAAATCCAAAGACTGGAGTGGATCCGACGACATCGAATTTTTCACCTAAAAAAATTGACAGTGTATAGTAAGGATATCTGAGCCCTTTCATGGCTGATCTTCCAACTGCCACAGCGGCCGAACTGGGCGTACCTACGACCTGTGTACACCTGTGGATATATGTACAGATGTGTATTATCGAAATCCAAAGACTGGAGTGGATCCGACGACATCGAATTTTTCACCTAAAAAAATTGACAGCGTAGTAAGGATATCTCAGTAAGGATATCTGAGCCCTTTCATGGCTCATCTTCCAACTGCCACAGCGGCCGAACTAGGCGTACCTACGACCTGTGTACACCTGTGGATATATGTACAGATGTGTATTATCGAAATCCAAAGACTGGAGTGGATCCGACGACATCGAATTTTTCACCTAAAAAAATTCACAGTGTATAGTAAGGATATCTGAGCCCTTTCATGGCTCATCTTCCAACTGCCACAGCGGCCGAACTAGGTGTACCTACGACCTGTGTACACCTGTGGATATATGTACAGATGTGTATTATCGAAATCCAAAGACTGGAGTGGATCCGACGACATCGAATTTTTCACCTAAAAAAATTGACAGTGTATAGTAAGGATATCTGAGCCCTTTCATGGCTCATCTTCCAACTGCCACAGCGGCCGAACTAGGCGTACCTACAACCTGTGTGCACCTGGGGTTATGTGTTTAGATGTGTATTATCGAAATCCAAAGACTGGAGTGGATCCGACGACATCGAATTTTTCACCTAAAAAAATTGACAGTGTATAGTAAGGATATCTGAGCCCTTTCATGGCTCATCTTCCAACTGCCACAGCGGCCGAACTAGGCGTACCTACGACCTGTGTGCACCTGTGGTTATGTGTTTAGATGTGTATTATCGAAATCCAAAGACTGGAGTGGATCCGACTACATCGAATTTTTCACCTAAAAAAATTGACAGTGTATAGTAAGGATATCTGAGCCCTTTGATGGCTCATCTTCCAACTGCCACAGCGGCCGAACTAGGCGTACCTACGACCTGTGTACACCTGTGGTTATGTGTTTAGATGTGTATTATCGAAATCCAAAGACTGGAGTGGATCCGACGACATCGAATTTTTCACCTAAAAAAATTGACAGTGTATAGTAAGGATATCTGAGCCCTTTCATGGCTCATCTTCCAACTGCCACAGCGGCCGAACTAGGCGTACCTACGACCTGTGTACACCTGTGGTTATGTGTTTAGATGTGTATTATCGAAATCCAAAGACTGGAGTGGATCCGACGACATCGAATTTTTCACCTAAAAAAATTGACAGTGTATAGTAAGGATATCTGAGCCCTTTGATGGCTCATCTTCCAACTGCCACAGCGGCCGAACTAGGCGTACCTACGACCTGTGTACACCTGTGGTTATGTGTTTAGATGTGTATTATCGAAATCCAAAGACTGGAGTGGATCCGACGACATCGAATTTTTCACCTAAAAAAATTGACAGTGTATAGTAAGGATATCTGAGCCCTTTCATGGCTCATCTTCCAACTGCCACAGCGACCGAACTAGGCGTACCTACGACCTGTGTACACCTGTGGATATATGTACAGATGTGTATTATCGAAATCCAAAGACTGGAGTGGATCCGACGACATCGAATTTTTCACCTAAAAAAATTGACAGTGTATAGTAAGGATATCTGAGCCCTTTCATGGCTCATCTTCCAACTGCCACAGCGGCCGAACTAGGCGTACCTACGACCTGTGTACACCTGTGGTTATGTGTTTAGATGTGTATTATCGAAATCCAAAGACTGGAGTGGATCCGACGACATCGAATTTTTCACCTAAAAAAATTGACAGTGTATAGTAAGGATATCTGAGCCCTTTCATGGCTCATCTTCCAACTGCCACAGCGGCCGAACTAGGCGTACCTACGACCTGTGTACACCTGTGGATATATGTACAGATGTGTATTATCGAAATCCAAAGACTGGAGTGGATCCGACGACATCGAATTTTTCACCTAAAAAAATTGACAGTGTATAGTAAGGATACCTGAGCCCTTTCATGGCTCATCTTCCAACTGCCACAGCGGCCGAACTAGGCGTACCTACGACCTGTGTACACCTGTGGATATATGTAC
The DNA here is from genome assembly GCA_907269125.1 of Eristalis pertinax. Taxonomy (NCBI): domain Eukaryota; kingdom Metazoa; phylum Arthropoda; class Insecta; order Diptera; family Syrphidae; genus Eristalis; species Eristalis pertinax. Next base: position 1,603,091 of record OU026148.1, on the reverse strand, counting down.
AGATGTGTATTATCGAAATCCAAAGACTGGAGTGGATCCGACGACATCGAATTTTTCACCTAAAAAAATTGACAGTGTATAGTAAGGATATCTGAGCCCTTTCATGGCTCATCTTCCAACTGCCACAGCGGCCGAACTAGGCGTACCTACGACCTGTGTACACCTGTGGTTATGTGTTTAGATGTGTATTATCGAAATCCAAAGACTGGAGTGGATCCGACGACATCGAATTTTTCACCTAAAAAAATTGACAGTGTATAGTAAGGATATCTGAGCCCTTTCATGGCTCATCTTCCAACTGCCACAGCGGCCCAACTAGGCGTACCTACGAACTGTGTACACCTGTGGTTATGTGTTTAGATGTGTATTATCGAAATCCAAAGACTGGAGTGGATCCGACGACATCGAATTTTTCACCTAAAAAAATTGACAGTGTATAGTAAGGATATCTGAGCCCTTTCATGGCTCATCTTCCAACTGCCACAGCGGCCGAACTAGGCGTACCTACGACCTGTGTACACCTGTGGTTATATGTTTAGATGTGTATTATCGAAATCCAAAGACTGGAGTGGATCCGACGACATCGAATTTTTCACCTAAAAAAATTGACAGTGTATAGTAAGGATATCTGAGCCCTTTCATGGCTCATCTTCCAACTGCCACAGCGGCCGAACTAGGCGTACCTACGACCTGTCTACACCTGTGGTTATATGTACAGATGTGTATTATCGAAATCCAAAGACTGGAGTGGATCCGACGACATCGAATTTTTCACCTAAAAAAATTGACAGTGTATCTGAGCCCTTTCATGGCTCATCTTTCATGGCTCATCTTCCAACTGCCACAGCGGCCGAACTAGGCGTACCTACGACCAGTGTACACCTGTGGATATATGTACAGATGTGTATTATCGAAATCCAAAGACTGGAGTGGATCCGACGACATCGAATTTTTCACCTAAAAAAATTGACAGTGTATCTGAGCCCTTTCATGGCTCATCTTTCATGGCTCATCTTCCAACTGCCACAGCGGCCGAACTAGGCGTACCTACGACCTGTGTACACCTGTGGATATATGTACAGATGTGTATTATCGAAATCCAAAGACTGGAGTGGATCCGACGACATCGAATTTTTCACCTAAAAAAATTGACAGTGTATAGTAAGGATATCTGAGCCCTTTCATGGCTCATCTTCCAACTGCCACAGCGGCCGAACTAGGCGTACCTACGACCTGTGTACACCTGTGGTTATGTGTTTAGATGTGTATTATCGAAATCCAAAGACTGGAGTGGATCCGACGACATCGAATTTTTCACCTAAAAAAATTGACAGTGTATAGTAAGGATATCTGAGCCCTTTCATGGCTCATCTTCCAACTGGCACAGCGGCCGAACTAGGCGTATCTACGACCTGTCTACACCTGTGGTTATATGTACAGATGTGTATTATCGAAATCCAAAGACTGGAGTGGATCCGACGACATCGAATTTTTCACCTAAAAAAATTGACAGTGTATAGTAAGGATATCTGAGCCCTTTCATGGCTCATCTTCCAACTGGCACAGCGGCCGAACTAGGCGTACCTACGACCTGTCTACACCTGTGGTTATATGTACAGATGTGTATTATCGAAATCCAAAGACTGGAGTGGATCCGACGACATCGAATTTTTCACCTAAAAAAATTGACAGTGTATAGTAAGGATATCTGAGCCCTTTCATGGCTCATCTTCCAACTGCCACAGCGGCCGAACTAGGCGTACCTACGACCTGTGTACACCTGTGGATATATGTACAGATGTGTATTATCGAAATCCAAAGACTGGAGTGGATCCGACGACATCGAATTTTTCACCTAAAAAAATTGACAGTGTGTAGTAAGGATATCTGAGCCCTTTCATGGCTCATCTTCCAACTGCCACAGCGGCCGAACTAGGCGTACCTACGACCTGTGTACACCTGTGGTTATGTGTTTAGATGTGTATTATCGAAATCCAAAGACTGGAGTGGATCCGACGACATCGAATTTTTCACCTAAAAAAATTGACAGTGTATAGTAAGGATATCTGAGCCCTTTGATGGCTCATCTTCCAACTGCCACAGCGGCCGAACTAGGCGTACCTACGACCTGTGTACACCTGTGGATATATGTACAGATGTGTATTATCGAAATCCAAAGACTGGAGTGGATCCGACGACATCGAATTTTTCACCTAAAAAAATTGACAGTGTATAGTAAGGATATCTGAGCCCTTTCATGGCTCATCTTCCAACTGCCACAGCGGCCGAACTAGGCGTACCTACGACCTGTGTGCACCTGGGGTTATGTGTTTAGATGTGTATTATCGAAATCCAAAGACTGGAGTGGATCCGACGACATCGAATTTTTCACCTAAAAAAATTGACAGTGTATAATAAGGATATCTGAGCCCTTTCATGGCTCATCTTCCAACTGCCACAGCGGCCCAACTAGGCGTACCTACGACCTGTGTACACCTGTGGATATATGTACAGATGTGTATTATCGAAATCCAAAGACTGGAGTGGATCCGACGACATCGAATTTTTCACCTAAAAAAATTGACAGTGTATAGTAAGGATATCTGAGCCCTTTCATGGCTCATCTTCCAACTGCCACAGCGGCCGAACTAGGCGTACCTACGACCTGTGTGCACCTGTGGTTATGTGTTTAGATGTGTATTATCGAAATCCAAAGACTGGAGTGGATCCGACTACATCGAATTTTTCACCTAAAAAAATTGACCGTGTATAGTAAGGATATCTGAGCCCTTTGATGGCTCATCTTCCAACTGCCACAGCGGCCGAACTAGGCGTACCTACGACCTGTGTACACCTGTGGTTATGTGTTTAGATGTGTATTATCGAAATCCAAAGACTGGAGTGGATCCGACGACATCGAATTTTTCACCTAAAAAAATTGACAGTGTATAGTAAGGATATCTGAGCCCTTTCATGGCTCATCTTCCAACTGCCACAGCGACCGAACTAGGCGTACCTACGACCTGTGTACACCTGTGGATATATGTACAGATGTGTATTATCGAAATCCAAAGACTGGAGTGGATCCGACGACATCGAATTTTTCACCTAAAAAAATTGACAGTGTATAGTAAGGATATCTGAGCCCTTTCATGGCTCATCTTCCAACTGGCACAGCGGCCGAACTAGGCGTATCTACGACCTGTGTACACCTGTGGATATATGTACAGATGTGTATTATCGAAATCCAAAGACTGGAGTGGATCCGACGACATCGAATTTTTCACCTAAAAAAATTGACAGTGTATAGTAAGGATATCTGAGCCCTTTCATGGCTCATCTTCCAACTGGCACAGCGGCCGAACTAGGCGTATCTACGACCTGTCTACACCTGTGGTTATATGTACAGATGTGTATTATCGAAATCCAAAGACTGGAGTGGATCCGACGACATCGAATTTTTCACCTAAAAAAATTGACAGTGTATAGTAAGGATATCTGAGCCCTTTCATGGCTCATCTTCCAACTGGCACAGCGGCCGAACTAGGCGTACCTACGACCTGTCTACACCTGTGGTTATATGTACAGATGTGTATTATCGAAATCCAAAGACTGGAGTGGATCCGACGACATCGAATTTTTCACCTAAAAAAATTGACAGTGTATAGTAAGGATATCTGAGCCCTTTCATGGCTCATCTTCCAACTGCCACAGCGGCCGAACTAGGCGTACCTACGACCTGTGTACACCTGTGGATATATGTACAGATGTGTATTATCGAAATCCAAAGACTGGAGTGGATCCGACGACATCGAATTTTTCACCTAAAAAAATTGACAGTGTGTAGTAAGGATATCTGAGCCCTTTCATGGCTCATCTTCCAACTGCCACAGCGGCCGAACTAGGCGTACCTACGACCTGTGTACACCTGTGGTTATGTGTTTAGATGTGTATTATCGAAATCCAAAGACTGGAGTGGATCCGACGACATCGAATTTTTCACCTAAAAAAATTGACAGTGTATAGTAAGGATATCTGAGCCCTTTGATGGCTCATCTTCCAACTGCCACAGCGGCCGAACTAGGCGTACCTACGACCTGTGTACACCTGTGGATATATGTACAGATGTGTATTATCGAAATCCAAAGACTGGAGTGGATCCGACGACATCGAATTTTTCACCTAAAAAAATTGACAGTGTATAGTAAGGATATCTGAGCCCTTTCATGGCTCATCTTCCAACTGCCACAGCGGCCGAACTAGGCGTACCTACGACCTGTGTGCACCTGGGGTTATGTGTTTAGATGTGTATTATCGAAATCCAAAGACTGGAGTGGATCCGACGACATCGAATTTTTCACCTAAAAAAATTGACAGTGTATAATAAGGATATCTGAGCCCTTTCATGGCTCATCTTCCAACTGCCACAGCGGCCCAACTAGGCGTACCTACGACCTGTGTACACCTGTGGATATATGTACAGATGTGTATTATCGAAATCCAAAGACTGGAGTGGATCCGACGACATCGAATTTTTCACCTAAAAAAATTGACAGTGTATAGTAAGGATATCTGAGCCCTTTCATGGCTCATCTTCCAACTGCCACAGCGGCCGAACTAGGCGTACCTACGACCTGTGTGCACCTGTGGTTATGTGTTTAGATGTGTATTATCGAAATCCAAAGACTGGAGTGGATCCGACTACATCGAATTTTTCACCTAAAAAAATTGACAGTGTATAGTAAGGATATCTGAGCCCTTTGATGGCTCATCTTCCAACTGCCACAGCGGCCGAACTAGGCGTACCTACGACCTGTGTACACCTGTGGTTATGTGTTTAGATGTGTATTATCGAAATCCAAAGACTGGAGTGGATCCGACGACATCGAATTTTTCACCTAAAAAAATTGACAGTGTATAGTAAGGATATCTGAGCCCTTTCATGGCTCATCTTCCAACTGCCACAGCGACCGAACTAGGCGTACCTACGACCTGTGTACACCTGTGGATATATGTACAGATGTGTATTATCGAAATCCAAAGACTGGAGTGGATCCGACGACATCGAATTTTTCACCTAAAAAAATTGACAGTGTATAGTAAGGATATCTGAGCCCTTTGATGGCTCATCTTCCAACTGCCACAGCGGCCGAACTAGGCGTACCTACGACCTGTGTACACCTGTGGATATATGTACAGATGTGTATTATCGAAATCCAAAGACTGGAGTGGATCCGACGACATCGAATTTTTCACCTAAAAAAATTGACAGTGTATAGTAAGGATATCTGAGCCCTTTCATGGCTCATCTTCCAACTGCCACAGCGGCCGAACTAGGCGTACCTACGACCTGTGTACACCTGTGGATATATGTACAGATGTGTATTATCGAAATCCAAAGACTGGAGTGGATCCGACGACATCGAATTTTTCACCTAAAAAAATTGACAGTGTATAGTAAGGATATCTGAGCCCTTTCATGGCTCATCTTCCAACTGCCACAGCGGCCGAACTAGGCGTACCTACGACCTGTGTGCACCTGGGGTTATGTGTTTAGATGTGTATTATCGAAATCCAAAGACTGGAGTGGATCCGACGACATCGAATTTTTCACCTAAAAAAATTGACAGTGTATAGTAAGGATATCTGAGCCCTTTGATGGCTCATCTTCCAACTGCCACAGCGGCCGAACTAGGCGTACCTACGACCTGTGTACACCTGTGGTTATGTGTTTAGATGTGTATTATCGAAATCCAAAGACTGGAGTGGATCCGACGACATCGAATTTTTCACCTAAAAAAATTGACAGTGTATAGTAAGGATATCTGAGCCCTTTCATGGCTCATCTTCCAACTGCCACAGCGGCCGAACTAGGCGTACCTACGACCTGTGTACACCTGTGGATATATGTACAGATGTGTATTATCGAAATCCAAAGACTGGAGTGGATCCGACGACATCGAATTTTTCACCTAAAAAAATTGACAGTGTATAGTAAGGATATCTGAGCCCTTTCATGGCTCATCTTCCAACTGCCACAGCGGCCGAACTAGGCGTACCTACGACCTGTGTACACCTGTGGTTATGTGTTTAGATGTGTATTATCGAAATCCAAAGACTGGAGTGGATCCGACGACATCGAATTTTTCACCTAAAAAAATTGACAGTGTATAGTAAGGATATCTGAGCCCTTTCATGGCTCATCTTCCAACTGCCACAGCGACCGAACTAGGCGTACCTACGACCTGTGTACACCTGTGGATATATGTACAGATGTGTATTATCGAAATCCAAAGACTGGAGTGGATCCGACGACATCGAATTTTTCACCTAAAAAAATTGACAGTGTATAGTAAGGATATCTGAGCCCTTTCATGGCTCATCTTCCAACTGCCACAGCGGCCGAACTAGGCGTACCTACGACCTGTGTACACCTGTAGTTATGTGTTTAGATGTGTATTATCGAAATCCAAAGACTCTAGTGGATCCGACGACATCGAATTTTTCACCTAAAAAAATTGACAGTGTAAGGATATCTGAGCCCTTTGATGGCTCATCTTCCAACTGCCACAGCGGCCGAACTAGGCGTACCTACGACCTGTGTACACCTGTGGATATATGTACAGATGTGTATTATCGAAATCCAAAGACTGGAGTGGATCCGACGACATCGAATTTTTCACCTAAAAAAATTGACAGTGTATAGTAAGGATATCTGAGCCCTTTCATGGCTCATCTTCCAACTGCCACAGCGGCCGAACTAGGCGTACCTACGACCTGTGTACACCTGTGGATATATGTACAGATGTGTACTATCGAAATCCAAAGACTGGAGTGGATCCGACGACATCGAATTTTTCACCTAAAAAAATTGACAGTGTATAGTAAGGATATCTGAGCCCTTTCATGGCTCATCTTCCAACTGCCACAGCGGCCGAACTAGGCGTACCTACGACATGTGTACACCTGTGGATATATGTACAGATGTGTATTATCGAAATCCAAAGACTGGAGTGGATCCGACGACATCGAATTTTTCACCTAAAAAAATTGACAGTGTATAGTAAGGATATCTGAGCCCTTTCATGGCTCGTCTTCCAACTGCCACAGCGGCCGAACTAGGCGTACCTACGACCTGTGTACACCTGTGGATATATGTACAGATGTGTATTATCGAAATCCAAAGACTGGAGTGGATCCGACGACATCGAATTTTTCACCTAAAAAAATTGACAGTGTATAGTAAGGATATCTGAGCCCTTTGATGGCTCATCTTCCAACTGCCACAGCGGCCGAACTAGGCGTACCTACGACCTGTGTGCACCTGTGGTTATGTGTTTAGATGTGTATTATCGAAATCCAAAGACTGGAGTGGATCCGACTACATCGAATTTTTCACCTAAAAAAATTGACAGTGTATAGTAAGGATATCTGAGCCCTTTGATGGCTCATCTTCCAACTGCCACAGCGGCCGAACTAGGCGTACCTACAACCTGTGTACACCTGTGGTTATGTGTTTAGATGTGTATTATCGAAATCCAAAGACTGGAGTGGATCCGACGACATCGAATTTTTCACCTAAAAAAATTGACAGTGTATAGTAAGGATATCTGAGCCCTTTGATGGCTCATCTTCCAACTGCCACAGCGGCCGAACTAGGCGTACCTACGACCTGTGTACACCTGTGGTTATGTGTTTAGATGTGTATTATCGAAATCCAAAGACTGGAGTGGATCCGACGACATCGAATTTTTCACCTAAAAAAATTGACAGTGTATAGTAAGGATATCTGAGCCCTTTCATGGCTCATCTTCCAACTGCCACAGCGGCCGAACTAGGCGTACCTATGACCTGTGTACACCTGTGGTGATGTGTTTAGATGTGTATTATCGAAATCCAAAGACTGGAGTGGATCCGACGACATCGAATTTTTCACCTAAAAAAATTGACAGTGTATAGTAAGGATATCTGAGCCCTTTGATGGCTCATCTTCCAACTGCCACAGCGGCCGAACTAGGCGTACCTACGACCTGTGTACACCTGTGGTTATGTGTTTAGATGTGTATTATCGAAATCCAGACTGGAGTGGATCCGACGACATCGAATTTTTCACCTAAAAAAATTGACAGTGTATAGTAAGGATATCTGAGCCCTTTGAAGGCTCATCTTCCAACTGCCACAGCGGCCGAACTAGGCGTACCTACGACCTGTGTACACCTGTGGTTATGTGTTTAGATGTGTATTATCGAAATCCAAAGACTGGAGTGGATCCGACGACATCGAATTTTTCACCTAAAAAAATTGACAGTGTATAGTAAGAATATCTGAGCCCTTTCATGGCTCATCTATTCGAAATCCAAAGACTGGAGTGGATCCGACGACATCGAATTTTTCACCTAAAAAAATTGACAGTGTATAGTAAGGATATCTGAGCCCTTTCATGGCTCATCTTCCAACTGCCACAGCGGCCGAACTAGGCGTACCTGCGACCTGTGTACACCTGTGGTTATGTGTTTAGATGTGTATTATCGAAATCCAAAGACTGAAGTGGATCCGACGACATCGAATTTTTCACCTAAAAAAATTGACTGTATAGTAAGGATATCTGAGCAATTTCATGGCTCATCTTCCAACTGCCACAGCGGCCGAACTAGGCGTACCTACGACCTGTGTACACCTGTGGTTATGTGTTTAGATGTGTATTATCGAAATCCAAAGACTGGAGTGGATCCGACGACATCGAATTTTTCACCTAAAAAAATTGACAGTGTATAGTAAGGATATCTGAGCCCTTTCATGGCTCATCTTCCAACTGCCACAGCGGCCGAACTAGGCGTACCTACGACCTGTGTACACCTGTGGATATATGTACAGATGTGTATTATCGAAATCCAAAGACTGGAGTGGATCCGACGACATCGAATTTTTCACCGAAACAAATTGACAGTGTATAGTAAGGATATCTGAGCCCTTTCATGGCTCATATTCCAACTGCCACAGCGGCCGAACTAGGCGTACCTACGACCTGTGTACACCTGTGGATATATGTACAGATGTGTTTTATCGAAATCCAAAGACTGGAGTGGATCCGACGACATCGAATTTTTCACCTAAAAAAATTGACAGTGTATAGTAAGAATATCTGAGCCCTTTCATGGCTCATATTCCAACTGCCACAGCGGCCGAACTAGGCGTACATACGACCTGTGTACACCTGTGGTTATGTGTTTAGATGTGTATTATCGAAATCCAAAGACTGGAGTGGATCCGACGACATCGAATTTTTCACCTAAAAAAATTGACAGTTTATAGTAAGGATATCTGAGCCCTTTCATGGCTCATCTTCCAACTGCCACAGCGGCCGAACTAGGCGTACCTACGACCTGTGTACACCTGTGGATATATGTACAGATGTGTTTTATCGAAATCCAAAGACTGGAGTGGATCCGACGACATCGAATTTTTCACCTAAAAAAATTGACAGTGTATAGTAAGAATATCTGAGCCCTTTCATGGCTCATCTTCCAACTGCCACAGCGGCCGAACTAGGCGTACCTACGACCTGTGTACACCTGTGGTTATGTGTTTAACTGTGTATTATCGAAATCCAAAGACTGGAGTGGATCCGACGACATCGAATTTTTCACCTAAAAAAATTGACAGTTTATAGTAAGGATATCTGAGCCCTTTCATGGCTCATCTTCCAACTGCCACAGCGGCCGAACTAGGCGTACCTACGACCTGTGTACACCTGTGGATATATGTACAGATGTGTTTTATCGAAATCCAAAGACTGGAGTGGATCCGACGACATCGAATTTTTCACCTAAAAAAATTGACAGTGTATAGTAAGAATATCTGAGCCCTTTCATGGCTCATCTTCCAACTGCCACAGCGGCCGAACTAGGCGTACCTACGACCTGTGTACACCTGTGGTTATGTGTTTAACTGTGTATTATCGAAATCCAAAGACTGGAGTGGATCCGACGACATCGAATTTTTCACCTAAAAAAATTGACAGTGTATCTGCGCCCTTTCATGGCTCATCTTCCAACTGCCACAGCGGCCGAACTAGGCGTACCTACGACCTGTGTACACCTGTGGATATATGTAAAGATGTATATTATCGAAATCCAAAGACTGGAGTGGATCCGACGACATCGAATTTTTCACCTAAAAAAATTGACAGTGTATAGTAAGGATATCTGAGCCCTTTCATGGCTCATCTTCCAACTGTCACAGCGGCCGAACTAGGCGTACCTACGACCTGTGTACACCTGTGGATATGTGTACAGATGTGTATTATCGAAATCCAAAGACTGGAGTGGACACGACGACATCGAATTTTTCACCTAAAAAAATTGACAGTGTATAGTAAGGATATCTGAGCCCTTTCATGGCTCATATTCCAACTGCAACAGCGGCCGAACTAGGCGTACCTACGACCTGTGTACACCTGTGGTTATGTGTTGAGATGTGTATTATCGAAATCCAAAGACTGAAGTGGATCCGACGACATCGAATTTTTCACCTAAAAAAATTGACAGTAAGGATATCTGAGTCCTTTCATGGCTCATCTTCCAACTGCCACAGCGGCCGAACTAGGCGTACCTACGACCTGTGTACACCTGTGGATATATGTACAGATGTGTATTATCGAAATCCAAAGACTGGAGTGGATCCGACGACATCGAATTTTTCACCTAAAAAAATTGACAGTGTATAGTAAGGATATCTGAGCCCTTTCATGGCTCATATTCCAACTGCCACAGCGGCCGAACTAGGCGTACCTACGACCTGTGTACACCTGTGGTTATGTGTTTAGATGTGTATTATCGAAATCCAAAGACTGGAGTGGATCCGACGACATCGAATTTTTCACCTAAAAAAATTGACAGTGTATAGTAAGGATTTCTGAGCCCTTTCATGGCTCATCTTCCAACTGCCACAGCGGCCGAACTAGGCGTACCTACGACCTGTGTACACCTGTGGTTATGTATTTAGATGTGTATTATCGAAATCCAAAGACTGGAGTGGATCCGACGACATCGAATTTTTCACCTAAAAAAATTGACAGTGTATAGTAAGGATATCTGAGCCCTTTGATGGCTCATCTTCCAACTGCCACAGCGGCCGAACTAGGCGTACCTACGACCTGTGTACACCTGTGGTTATGTGTTTAGATGTGTATTATCGAAATCCAGACTGGAGTGGATCCGACGACATCGAATTTTTCACCTAAAAAAATTGACAGTGTATAGTAAGGATATCTGAGCCCTTTGAAGGCTCATCTTCCAACTGCCACAGCGGCCGAACTAGGCGTACCTACGACCTGTGTACACCTGTGGATATATGTACAGATGTGTTTTATCGAAATCCAAAGACTGGAGTGGATCCGACGACATCGAATTTTTCACCTAAAAAAATTGACAGTGTATAGTAAGAATATCTGAGCCCTTTCATGGCTCATCTATTCGAAATCCAAAGACTGGAGTGGATCCGACGACATCGAATTTTTCACCTAAAAAAATTGACAGTGTATAGTAAGGATATCTGAGCCCTTTCATGGCTCATATTCCAACTGCCACAGCGGCCGAACTAGGCGTACCTACGACCTGTGTACACCTGTGGATATATGTACAGATGTGTTTTATCGAAATCCAAAGACTGGAGTGGATCCGACGACATCGAATTTTTCACCTAAAAAAATTGACAGTGTATAGTAAGAATATCTGAGCCCTTTCATGGCTCATCTTCCAACTGCCACAGCGGCCGAACTAGGCGTACCTACGACCTGTGTACACCTGTGGTTATGTGTTTAGATGTGTATTATCGAAATCCAAAGACTGGAGTGGATCCGACGACATCGAATTTTTCACCTAAAAAAATTGACAGTTTATAGTAAGGATATCTGAGCCCTTTCATGGCTCATCTTCCAACTGCCACAGCGGCCGAACTAGGCGTACCTACGACCTGTGTACACCTGTGGATATATGTACAGATGTGTTTTATCGAAATCCAAAGACTGGAGTGGATCCGACGACATCGAATTTTTCACCTAAAAAAATTGACAGTGTATAGTAAGAATATCTGAGCCCTTTCATGGCTCATCTTCCAACTGCCACAGCGGCCGAACTAGGCGTACCTACGACCTGTGTACACCTGTGGTTATGTGTTTAACTGTGTATTATCGAAATCCAAAGACTGGAGTGGATCCGACGACATCGAATTTTTCACCTAAAAAAATTGACAGTTTATAGTAAGGATATCTGAGCCCTTTCATGGCTCATCTTCCAACTGCCACAGCGGCCGAACTAGGCGTACCTACGACCTGTGTACACCTGTGGATATATGTACAGATGTGTTTTATCGAAATCCAAAGACTGGAGTGGATCCGAGGACATCGAATTTTTCACCTAAAAAAATTGACAGTGTATAGTAAGGATATCTGAGCCCTTTCATGGCTCATCTTCCAACTGCCACAGCGGCCGAACTAGGCGTACCTACGACCTGTGTACACCTGTGGATATATGTACAGATGTGTGTTATCGAAATCCAAAGACTGGAGTGGATCCGACGACATCGAATTTTTCACCTAAAAAAATTGACAGTGTATCTGCGCCCTTTCATGGCTCATCTTCCAACTGCCACAGCGGCCGAACTAGGCGTACCTACGACCTGTGTACACCTGTGGATATATGTAAAGATGTGTATTATCGAAATCCAAAGACTGGAGTGGATCCGACGACATCGAATTTTTCACCTAAAAAAATTGACAGTGTATAGTAAGGATATCTGAGCCCTTTCATGGCTCATCTTCCAACTGTCACAGCGGCCGAACTAGGCGTACCTACGACCTGTGTACACCTGTGGATATGTGTACAGATGTGTATTATCGAAATCCAAAGACTGGAGTGGACACGACGACATCGAATTTTTCACCTAAAAAAATTGACAGTGTATCTGCGCCCTTTCATGGCTCATCTTCCAACTGCCACAGCGGCCGAACTAGGCGTACCTACGACCTGTGTACACCTGTGGATATATGTAAAGATGTGTATTATCGAAATCCAAAGACTGGAGTGGATCCGACGACATCGAATTTTTCACCTAAAAAAATTGACAGTGTATAGTAAGGATATCTGAGCCCTTTCATGGCTCATCTTCCAACTGTCACAGCGGCCGAACTAGGCGTACCTACGACCTGTGTACACCTGTGGATATGTGTACAGATGTGTATTATCGAAATCCAAAGACTGGAGTGGACACGACGACATCGAATTTTTCACCTAAAAAAATTGACAGTGTATAGTAAGGATATCTGAGCCCTTTCATGGCTCATATTCCAACTGCAACAGCGGCCGAACTAGGCGTACCTACGACCTGTGTACACCTGTGGTTATGTGTTTAGATGTGTATTATCGAAATCCAAAGACTGGAGTGGATCCGACGACATCGAATTTTTCACCTAAAAAAATTGACAGTAAGGATATCTGAGTCCTTTCATGGCTCATCTTCCAACTGCCACAGCGGCCGAACTAGGCGTACCTACGACCTGTGTACACCTGTGGATATATGTACAGATGTGTATTATCGAAATCCAAAGACTGGAGTGGATACGACGACATCGAATTTTTCACCTAAAAAAATTGACAGTGTATAGTAAGGATATCTGAGCCCTTTCATGGCTCATCTTCCAACTGCCACAGCGGCCGAACTAGGCGTACCTACGACCTGTGTACACCTGTGGTTATGTGTTTAGATGTGTATTATCGAAATCCAAAGACTGGAGTGGATCCGACGACATCGAATTTTTCACCTAAAAAAATTGACAGTGTATAGTAAGGATTTCTGAGCCCTTTCATGGCTCATCTTCCAACTGCCACAGCGGCCGAACTAGGCGTACCTACGACCTGTGTACACCTGTGGATATGTACAGATGTACAGATATGTACAGATGTGTATTATCGAAATCCAAAGACTGGAGTGGATACGACGACATCGAATTTTTCACCTAAAAAAATTGACAGTGTATAGTAAGGATATCTGAGCCCTATTCGTGGCTCATCTTCCAACTGCCACAGCGGCCGAACTAGGCGTACCTACGACCTGTGTACACCTGTGGATATATGTACAGATGTGTATTATCGAAATCCAAAGACTGGAGTGGATACGACGACATCGAATTTTTCACCTAAAAAAATTGACAGTGTATAGTAAGGATATCTGAGCCCTTTCATGGCTCATCTTCCAACTGCCACAGCGGCCGAACTAGGCGTACCTACGACCTGTGTACACCTGTGGATATATGTACAGATGTGTATTATCGAAATCCAAAGACTGGAGTGGATACGACGACATCGAATTTTTCACCTAAAAAAATTGACAGTGTATAGTAAGGATATCTGAGCCCTTTCATGGCTCATATTCCAACTGCCACAGCGGCCGAACTAGGCGTACCTACGACCTGTGTACACCTGTGGTTATGTGTTTAGATGTGTATTATCGAAATCCAAAGACTGGAGTGGATCCGACGACATCGAATTTTTCACCTAAAAAAATTGACAGTGTGTAGTAAGGATACCTGAGCCCTTTCATGGCTCATCTTCCAACTGCCACAGCGGCCGAACTAGGCGTACCTACGACCTGTGTACACCTGTGGATATATGTACAGATGTGTATTATCGAAATCCAAAGACTGGAGTGGATCCGACGACATCGAATTTTTCACCTAAAAAAATTGACAGTGTATAGTAAGGATATCTGAGCCCTTTCATGGCTCATCTTCCAACTGCAACAGCGGCCGAACTAGGCGTACATAACGACCTGTGTACACCTGTGGTTATGTGTTTAGATGTGTATTATCGAAATCCAAAGACTGGAGTGGATCCGACGACATCGAATTTTTCACCTAAAAAAATTGACAGTGTATCTGCGCCCTTTCATGGCTCATCTTCCAACTGCCACAGCGGCCGAACTAGGCGTACCTACGACCTGTGTACACCTGTGGATATATGTAAAGATGTGTATTATCGAAATCCAAAGACTGGAGTGGATCCGACGACATCGAATTTTTCACCTAAAAAAATTGACAGTGTATAGTAAGGATATCTGAGCCCTTTCATGGCTCATCTTCCAACTGCCACAGCGGCCGAACTAGGCGTACCTACGACCTGTGTACACCTGTGGATATGTGTACAGATGTGTATTATCGAAATCCAAAGACTGGAGTGGATACGACGACATCGAATTTTTCACCTAAAAAAATTGACAGTGTATAGTAAGGATATCTGAGCCCTTTCATGGCTCATCTTCCAACTGCCACAGCGGCCGAACTAGGCGTACCTACGACCTGTGTACACCTGTGGATATATGTACAGATGTGTATTATCGAAATCCAAAGACTGGAGTGGATACGACGACATCGAATTTTTCACCTAAAAAAATTGACAGTGTATAGTAAGGATATCTGAGCCCTTTCATGGCTCATCTTCCAACTGCCACAGCGGCCGAACTAGGCGTACCTACGACCTGTGTACACCTGTGGTTATGTGTTTAGATGTGTATTATCGAAATCCAAAGACTGGAGTGGATCCGACGACATCGAATTTTTCACCTAAAAAAATTGACAGTGTATAGTAAGGATTTCTGAGCCCTTTCATGGCTCATCTTCCAACTGCCACAGCGGCCGAACTAGGCGTACCTACGACCTGTGTACACCTGTGGATATATGTACAGATGTGTAGTATCGAAATCCAAAGACTGGAGTGGATCCGACGACATCGAATTTTTCACCTAAAAAAATTGACAGTGTGTAGTAAGGATACCTGAGCCCTTTCATAGCTCAACTTCCAACTGCCACAGCGGCCGAACTAGGCGTACCTACGACCTGTGAACACCTGTGGATATATGTACAGATGTGTATTATCGAAATCCAAAGACTGGAGTGGATACGACGACATCGAATTTTTCACCTAAAAAAATTGACAGTGTATAGTAAGGATATCTGAGCCCTTTCATGGCTCATCTTCCAACTGCCACAGCGGCCGAACTAGGCGTACCTACGACCTGTGTACACCTGTGGATATATGTACAGATGTGTATTATCGAAATCCAAAGACTGGAGTGGATCCGACGACATCGAATTTTTCACCTAAAAAAATTGACAGTGTATAGTAAGGATATCTCAGCCCTTTCATGGCTCATCTTCCAACTGCCACAGCGGCCGAACTAGGCGTACCTACGACCTGTGTACACCTGTGGTTATATGTACAGATGTGTATTATCGAAATCCAAAGACTGGAGTGGATCCGACGACATCGAATTTTTCACCTAAAAAAATTGACCGTGTATAGTAAGGATATCTGAGCCCTTTCATGGCTCATCTTCCAACTGCCACAGCGGCCGAACTAGGCGTACCTACGACCTGTGTACACCTGTGGTTATATGTACAGATGTGTATTATCGAAATCCAAAGACTGGAGTGGATCCGACGACATCGAATTTTTCACCTAAAAAAATTGACAGTGTATAGTAAGGATATCTGAGCCCTTTCATGGCTCATCTTCCAACTGCCACAGCGGCCGAACTAGGCGTACCTACGACCTGTGTACACCTGCGGTTATATGTACAGATGTGTATTATCGAAATCCAAAGACTGGAGTGGATCCGACGACATCGAATTTTTCACCTAAAAAAATTGACAGTGTATAGTAAGGATATCTGAGCCCTTTCATGGCTCATCTTCCAACTGCCACAGCGGCCGAACTAGGCGTACCTACGACCTGTGTACACCTGTGGTTATGTGTTTAGATGTGTATTATCGAAATCCAAAGACTGGAGTGGATCCGACGACATCGAATTTTTCACCTAAAAAAATTGACAGTGTATAGTAAGGATATCTGAGCCCTTTCATGGCTCATCTTCCAACTGCCACAGCGGCCGAACTAGGCGTACCTACGACCTGTGTACACCTGTGGTTATATGTACAGATGTGTATTATCGAAATCCAAAGACTGGAGTGGATCCGACGACATCGAATTTTTCACCTAAAAAAATTGACAGTGTATAGTAAGGATATCTGAGCCCTTTCATGGCTCATATTCCAACTGCCACAGCGGCCGAACTAGGCGTACCTACGACCTGTGTACACCTGTGGATATATGTACAGATGTGTATTATCGAAATCCAAAGACTGGAGTGGACCCGACGACATCGAATTTTTCACCTAAAAAAATTGACAGTGTATAGTAAGGATATCTGAGCCCTTTCATTGCTCATCTTCCAACTGCCACAGCGGCCGAACTAGGCGTACCTACGACCTGTGTACACCTGTGGTTATATGTACAGATGTGTATTATCGAAATCCAAAGACTGGAGTGGATCCGACGACATCGAATTTTTCACCTAAAAAAATTGACAGTGTATAGTAAGGATATCTGAGCCCTTTCATGGCTCATCTTCCAACTGCCACAGCGGCCGAACTAGGCGTACCTACGACCTGTGTACACCTGTGGTTATATGTACAGATGTGTATAATCGAAATCCAAAGACTGGAGTGGATCCAACGACATCGAATTTTTCACCTAAAAAAAATTGACAGTGTATAGTAAGGATATCTGAGCCCTTTCATGGCTCATCTTCCAACTGCCACAGCGGCCGAACTAGGCGTACCTACGACCTGTGTACACCTGTGGTTATATGTACAGATGTGTATTATCGAAATCCAAAGACTGGAGTGGATCCGACGACATCGAATTTTTCACCTAAAAAAATTGACAGTGTATAGTAAGGATATCTGAGCCCTTTCATGGCTCATCTTCCAACTGCCACAGCGGCCGAACTAGGCGTACCTACGACCTGTGTACACCTGTGGTTATATGTACAGATGTGTATTATCGAAATCCAAAGACTGGAGTGGATCCGACGACATCGAATTTTTCACCTAAAAAAATTGATAGTGTATAGTAAGGATATCTGAGCCCTTTCATGGCTCATCTTCCAACTGCCACAGCGGCCGAACTAGACGTACCTACGACCTGTGTACACCTGTGGTTATATGTACAGATGTGTATTATCGAAATCCAAAGACTGGAGTGGATCCGACGACATCGAATTTTTCACCTAAAAAAATTGACAGTGTATAGTAAGGATATCTGAGCCCTTTCATGGCTCATCTTCCAACTGCCACAGCGGCCGAACTAGGCGTACCTACCACCTGTGTACACCTGTGGTTATGTGTTTAGATGTGTATTATCGAAATCCAAAGACTGGAGTGGATCCGACGACATCGAATGTTTCACCTAAAAAAATTGACAGTGTATAGTAAGGATATCTGAGCCCTTTCATGGCTCATCTTCCAACTGCCACAGCGGCCGAACTAGGCGTACCTACGACCTGTGTACACCTGTGGTTATATGTACAGATGTGTATTATCGAAATCCAAAGACTGGAGTGGATCCGACGACATCGAATTTTTCACCTAAAAAAATTGATAGTGTATAGTAAGGATATCTGAGCCCTTTCATGGCTCATCTTCCAACTGCCACAGCGGCCGAACTAGACGTACCTACGACCTGTGTACACCTGTGGTTATATGTACAGATGTGTATTATCGAAATCCAAAGACTGGAGTGGATCCGACGACATCGAATTTTTCACCTAAAAAAATTGACAGTGTATAGTAAGGATATCTGAGCCCTTTCATGGCTCATCTTCCAACTGCCACAGCGGCCGAACTAGGCGTACCTACGACCTGTGTACACCTGTGGTTATATGTACAGATGTGTATTATCGAAATCCAAAGACTGGAGTGGATCCGACGACATCGAATTTTTCACCTAAAAAAATTGACAGTGTATAGTAAGGATATCTGAGCCCTTTCATGGCTCATCTTCCAACTGCCACAGCGGCCGAACTAGGCGTACCTACCACCTGTGTACACCTGTGGTTATGTGTTTAGATGTGTATTATCGAAATCCAAAGACTGGAGTGGATCCGACGACATCGAATGTTTCACCTAAAAAAATTGACAGTGTATAGTAAGGATATCTGAGCCCTTTCATGGCTCATCTTCCAACTGCCACAGCGGCCGAACTAGGCGTACCTACGACCTGTCTACACCTGTGGTTATATGTACAGATGTGTATTATCGAAATCTAAAGACTGGAGTGGATCCGACGACATCGAATTTTTCACCTAAAAAAAATGACAGTGTATAGTAAGGATATCTGAGCCCTTTCATGGCTCATCTTCCAACTGCCACAGCGGCCGAACTAGGCGTACCTACGACCTGTGTACACCTGTGGTTATATGTACAGATGTGTATTATCGAAATCCAAAGACTGGAGTGGATCCGACGACATCGAATTTTTCACCTAAAAAAATTGACAGTGTATAGTAAGGATATCTGAGCCCTTTCATGGCTCATCTTCCAACTGCCACAGCGGCCGAACTAGGCGTACCTACGACCTGTGTACACCTGTGGATATATGTACAGATGTGTATTATCGAAATCCAAAGACTGGAGTGGATCCGACGACATCGAATGTTTCACCTAAAAAAATTGACAGTGTATAGTAAGGATATCTGAGCCCTTTCATGGCTCATCTTCCAACTGCCACAGCGGCCGAACTAGGCGTACCTACGACCTGTGTACACCTGTGGTTATATGTACAGATGTGTATTATCGAAATCCAAAGACTGGAGTGGATCCGACGACATCGAATTTTTCACCTAAAAAAATTGACAGTGTATAGTAAGGATATCTGAGCCCTTTCATGGCTCATCTTCCAACTGCCACAGCGGCCGAACTAGGCGTACCTACGACCTGTGTACACCTGTGGTTATATGTACAGATGTGTATTATCGAAATCCAAAGACTGGAGTGGATCCGACGACATCGAATTTTTCACCTAAAAAAATTGACAGTGTATAGTAAGGATATCTGAACCCTTTCATGGCTCATCTTCCAACTGCCACAGCGGCCGAACTAGGCGTACCTACGACCTGTGTACACCTGTGGATATATGTACAGATGTGTATTATCGAAATCCAAAGACTGGAGTGGAACCGACGACATCGAATTTTTCACCTAAAAAAATTGACAGTGTATAGTAAGGATATCTGAGCCCTTTCATGGCTCATCTTCCAACTGCCACAGCGGCCGAACTAGGCGTACCTACGACCTGTGTACACCTGTGGTTATATGTACAGATGTGTATTATCGAAATCCAAAGACTGGAGTGGATCCGACGACATCGAATTTTTCACCTAAAAAAATTGACAGTGTATAGTAAGGATATCTGAGCCCTTTCATGGCTCATCTTCCAACTGCCACAGCGGCCGAACTAGGCGTACCTACGACCTGTGTACACCTGTGGTTATATGTACAGATGTGTATTATCGAAATCCAAAGACTGGAGTGGATCCGACGACATCGAATTTTTCACCTAAAAAAATTGACAGTGTATAGTAAGGATATCTGAGCCCTTTCATGGCTCATCTTCCAACTGCCACAGCGGCCGAACTAGGCGTACCTACGACCTGTGTACACCTGTGGTTATATGTACAGATGTGTATTATCGAAATCCAAAGACTGGAGTGGATCCGACGACATCGAATTTTTCACCTAAAAAAATTGACAGTGTATAGTAAGGATATCTGAGCCCTTTCATGGCTCATCTTCCAACTGGCACAGCGGCCGAACTAGGCGTACCTACGACCTGTCTACACCTGTGGTTATATGTACAGATGTGTATTATCGAAATCCAAAGACTGGAGTGGATCCGACGACATCGAATTTTTCACCTAAAAAAATTGACAGTGTATAGTAAGGATATCTGAGCCCTTTCATGGCTCATCTTCCAACTGCCACAGCGGCCGAACTAGGCGTACCTACGACCTGTGTACACCTGTGGTTATATGTACAGATGTGTGTTATCGAAATCCAAAGACTGGAGTGGAACCGACGACATCGAATTTTTCACCTAAAAAAATTGACAGTGTATAGTAAGGATATCTGAGCCCTTTCATGGCTCATCTTCCAACTGCCACAGCGGCCGAACTAGGCGTACCTACGACCTGTCTACACCTGTGGTTATATGTACAGATGTGTATTATCGAAATCCAAAGACTGGAGTGGAGCCGACGACATCGAATTTTTCACCTAAAAAAATTGACAGTGTATAGTAAGGATATCTGAGCCCTTTCATGGCTCATCTTCCAACTGCCACAGCGGCCGAACTAGGCGTACCTACGACCTGTGTACACCTGTGGTTATATGTACAGATGTGTATTATCGAAATCCAAAGACTGGAGTGGAACCGACGACATCGTATTTTTCACCTAAAAAAATTGACATTGTATAGTAAGGATATCTGAGCCCTTTCATGGCTCATCTTCCAACTGCCACAGCGGCCGAACTAGGCGTACCTACGACCTGTGTACACCTGTGGTTATATGTACAGATGTGTATTATCGAAATCCAAAGACTGGAGTGGATCCGACGACATCGAATTTTTCACCTAAAAAAATTTACTAGTGTATAGTAAGGATATCTGAGCCCTTTCATGGCTCATCTTCCAACTCCCACAGCGGCCGAACTAGGCGTACCTACGACCTGACCGACGACCTGTGGTTATATGTACAGATGTGTATTATCGAAATCCAAAGACTGGAGTGGAACCGACGACATCGAATTTTTCACCTAAAAAAATTGACAGTGTATAGTAAGGATATCTGAGCCCTTTCATGGCTCATCTTCCAACTGCCACAGCGGCCGAACTAGGCGTACCTACCACCTGTGTACACCTGTGGATATATGTACAGATGTGTATTATCGAAATCCAAAGACTGGAGTGGATCCGACGACATCGAATTTTTCACCTAAAAAAATTGACAGTGTATAGTAAGGATATCTGAGCCCTTTCATGGCTCATCTTCCAACTGCCACAGCGGCCGAACTAGGCGTACCTACGACCTGTGTACACCTGTGGTTATATGTACAGATGTGTATTATCGAAATCCAAAGACTGGAGTGGAACCGACGACATCGTATTTTTCACCTAAAAAAATTGACATTGTATAGTAAGGATATCTGAGCCCTTTCATGGCTCATCTTCCAACTGCCACAGCGGCCGAACTAGGCGTACCTACGACCTGTGTACACCTGTGGTTATATGTACAGATGTGTATTATCGAAATCCAAAGACTGGAGTGGATCCGACGACATCGAATTTTTCACCTAAAAAAATTGACAGTGTATAGTAAGGATATCTGAGCCCTTTCATGGCTCATCTTCCAACTGCCACAGCGGCCGAACTAGGCGTACCTACGACCTGTGTACACCTGTGGTTATATGTACAGATGTGTATTATCGAAATCCAAAGACTGGAGTGGAACCGACGACATCGAATTTTTCACCTAAAAAAATTGACAGTGTATAGTAAGGATATCTGAGCCCTTTTCGTGGCTCATCTTCCAACTGCCACAGCGGCCGAACTAGGCGTACCTACGACCTGTGTACACCTGTGGTTATATGTACAGATGTGTATTATCGAAATCCAAAGACTGGAGTGGATCCGACGACATCGAATTTTTCACCTAAAAAAATTTACTAGTGTATAGTAAGGATATCTGAGCCCTTTCATGGCTCATCTTCCAACTGCCACAGCGGCCGAACTAGGTGTACCTACGACCTGTGTACACCTGTGGATATATGTACAGATGTGTATTATCGAAATCCAAAGACTGGAGTAGATCCGACGACATCGAATTTTTCACCTAAAAAAATTGACAGTGTATAGTAAGGATATCTGAGCCCTTTCATGGCTCATCTTCCAACTGCCACAGCGGCCGAACTAGGCGTACCTACGACCTGTGTACACCTGTGGTTATATGTACAGATGTGTATTATCGAAATCCAAAGACTGGAGTGGAACCGACGACATCGTATTTTTCACCTAAAAAAATTGACATTGTATTGTAAGGATATCTGAGCCCTTTCATGGCTCATCTTCCAACTGCCACAGCGGCCGAACTAGGCGTACCTACGACCTGTGTACACCTGTGGTTATATGTACAGATGTGTATTATCGAAATCCAAAGACTGGAGTGGATCCGACGACATCGAATTTTTCACCTAAAAAAATTGACAGTGTATAGTAAGGATATCTGAGCCCTTTCATGGCTCATCTTCCAACTGCCACAGCGGCCGAACTAGGCGTACCTACGACCTGTGTACACCTGTGGTTATATGTACAGATGTGTATTATCGAAATCCAAAGACTGGAGTGGAACCGACGACATCGAATTTTTCACCTAAAAAAATTGACAGTGTATAGTAAGGATATCTGAGCCCTTTCATGGCTCATCTTCCAACTGCCACAGCGGCCGAACTAGGCGTACCTACGACCTGTGTACACCTGTGGTTATATGTACAGATGTGTATTATCGAAATCCAAAGACTGGAGTGGATCCGACGACATCGAATTTTTCACCTAAAAAAATTGACAGTGTATAGTAAGGATATCTGAGCCCTTTCATGGCTCATCTTCCAACTGCCACAGCGGCCGAACTAGGCGTACCTACGACCTGTGTACACCTGTGGTTATATGTACAGATGTGTATTATCGAAATCCAAAGACTGGAGTGGATCCGACGACATCGAATTTTTCACCTAAAAAAATTGACAGTGTATAGTAAGGATATCTGAGCCCTTTCATGGCTCATCTTCCAACTGCCACAGCGGCCGAACTAGGCGTACCTACGACCTGTGTACACCTGTGGTTATATGTACAGATGTGTATTATCGAAATCCAAAGACTGGAGTAGATCCGACGACATCGAATTTTTCACCTAAAAAAATTGACAGTGTATAGTAAGGATATCTGAGCCCTTTCATGGCTCATCTTCCAACTGCCACAGCGGCCGAACTAGGCGTACCTACGACCTGTGTACACCTGTGGTTATATGTACAGATGTGTATTATCGAAATCCAAAGACTGGAGTGGATCCGACGACATCGAATTTTTCACCTAAAAAAATTGACAGTGTATAGTAAGGATATCTGAGCCCTTTCATGGCTCATCTTCCAACTGCCACAGCGGCCGAACTAGGCGTACCTACGACCTGTGTACACCTGTGGTTATATGTACAGATGTGTATTATCGAAATCCAAAGACTGGAGTGGATCCGACGACATCGAATTTTTCACCTAAAAAAATTGACAGTGTATAGTAAGGATATCTGAGCCCTTTCATGGCTCATCTTCCAACTGCCACAGCGGCCGAACTAGGCGTACCTACGACCTGTGTACACCTGTGGTTATATGTACAGATGTGTATTATCGAAATCCAAAGACTGGAGTGGAACCGACGACATCGAATTTTTCACCTAAAAAAATTGACAGTGTATAGTAAGGATATCTGAGCCCTTTTCGTGGCTCATCTTCCAACTGCCACAGCGGCCGAACTAGGCGTACCTACGACCTGTGTACACCTGTGGTTATATGTACAGATGTGTATTATCGAAATCCAAAGACTGGAGTGGATCCGACGACATCGAATTTTTCACCTAAAAAAATTTACTAGTGTATAGTAAGGATATCTGAGCCCTTTCATGGCTCATCTTCCAACTGCCACAGCGGCCGAACTAGGTGTACCTACGACCTGTGTACACCTGTGGATATATGTACAGATGTGTATTATCGAAATCCAAAGACTGGAGTAGATCCGACGACATCGAATTTTTCACCTAAAAAAATTGACAGTGTATAGTAAGGATATCTGAGCCCTTTCATGGCTCATCTTCCAACTGCCACAGCGGCCGAACTAGGCGTACCTACGACCTGTGTACACCTGTGGTTATATGTACAGATGTGTATTATCGAAATCCAAAGACTGGAGTGGAACCGACGACATCGTATTTTTCACCTAAAAAAATTGACATTGTATTGTAAGGATATCTGAGCCCTTTCATGGCTCATCTTCCAACTGCCACAGCGGCCGAACTAGGCGTACCTACGACCTGTGTACACCTGTGGTTATATGTACAGATGTGTATTATCGAAATCCAAAGACTGGAGTGGATCCGACGACATCGAATTTTTCACCTAAAAAAATTGACAGTGTATAGTAAGGATATCTGAGCCCTTTCATGGCTCATCTTCCAACTGCCACAGCGGCCGAACTAGGCGTACCTACGACCTGTGTACACCTGTGGTTATATGTACAGATGTGTATTATCGAAATCCAAAGACTGGAGTGGAACCGACGACATCGAATTTTTCACCTAAAAAAATTGACAGTGTATAGTAAGGATATCTGAGCCCTTTCATGGCTCATCTTCCAACTGCCACAGCGGCCGAACTAGGCGTACCTACGACCTGTGTACACCTGTGGTTATATGTACAGATGTGTATTATCGAAATCCAAAGACTGGAGTGGATCCGACGACATCGAATTTTTCACCTAAAAAAATTGACAGTGTATAGTAAGGATATCTGAGCCCTTTCATGGCTCATCTTCCAACTGCCACAGCGGCCGAACTAGGCGTACCTACGACCTGTGTACACCTGTGGTTATATGTACAGATGTGTATTATCGAAATCCAAAGACTGGAGTGGATCCGACGACATCGAATTTTTCACCTAAAAAAATTGACAGTGTATAGTAAGGATATCTGAGCCCTTTCATGGCTCATCTTCCAACTGCCACAGCGGCCGAACTAGGCGTACCTACGACCTGTGTACACCTGTGGTTATATGTACAGATGTGTATTATCGAAATCCAAAGACTGGAGTAGATCCGACGACATCGAATTTTTCACCTAAAAAAATTGACAGTGTATAGTAAGGATATCTGAGCCCTTTCATGGCTCATCTTCCAACTGCCACAGCGGCCGAACTAGGCGTACCTACGACCTGTGTACACCTGTGGTTATATGTACAGATGTGTATTATCGAAATCCAAAGACTGGAGTGGATCCGACGACATCGAATTTTTCACCTAAAAAAATTGACAGTGTATAGTAAGGATATCTGAGCCCTTTCATGGCTCATCTTCCAACTGCCACAGCGGCCGAACTAGGCGTACCTACGACCTGTGTACACCTGTGGTTATATGTACAGATGTGTATTATCGAAATCCAAAGACTGGAGTGGATCCGACGACATCGAATTTTTCACCTAAAAAAATTGACAGTGTATAGTAAGGATATCTGAGCCCTTTCATGGCTCATCTTCCAACTGCCACAGCGGCCGAACTAGGCGTACCTACGACCTGTGTACACCTGTGGTTATATATACAGATGTGTATTATCGAAACCCAAAGACTGGAGTGGATCCGACGACATCGAATTTTTCACCTAAAAAAATTGACAGTGTATAGTAAGGATATCTGAGCCCTTTCATGGCTCATCTTCCAACTGCCACAGCGGCCGAACTAGGCGTACCTACGACCTGTGTACACCTGTGGTTATATGTACAGATGTGTATTATCGAAATCCAAAGACTGGAGTGGATCCGACGACATCGAATTTTTCACCTAAAAAAATTGACAGTGTATAGTAAGGATATCTGAGCCCTTTCATGGCTCATCTTCAAACTGCCACAGCGGCCGAACTAGGCGTACCTACGACCTGTGTACACCTGTGGTTATATGTACAGATGTGTATTATCGAAATCCAAAGACTGGAGTGGACCCGACGACATCGAATTTTTCACCTAAAAAAATTGACAGTGTAAGGATATCTGAGCCCTTTCATGACTCATCTTCCAACTGCCACAGCGGCCGAACTATGCGTACCTACGACCTGTGTACACCTGTGGATATATGTACAGATGTGTATTATCGAAATCCAAAGACTGGAGTGGAACCGACGACATCGAATTTTTCACCTAAAAAAATTGACAGTGTATAGTAAGGATATCTGAGCCCTTTCATGGCTCATCTTCAAACTGCCACAGCGGCCGAACTAGGCGTACCTACGACCTGTGTACACCTGTGGTTATATGTACATATGTGTATTATCGATATCCAAAGACTGGAGTGGATCCGACGACATCGAATTTTTCACCTAAAAAAATTGACAGTGTATAGTAAGGATATCTGAGCCCTTTCATGGCTCATCTTCCAACTGCCACAGCGGCCGAACTAGGCGTACCTACGACCTGTGTACACCTGTGGTTATATGTACAGATGTGTATTATCGAAATCCAAAGACTGGAGTGGATCCGACGACATCGAATTTTTCACCTAAAAAAATTGACAGTGTATAGTAAGGATATCTGAGCCCTTTCATGGCTCATCTTCAAACTGCCACAGCGGCCGAACTAGGCGTACCTACGACCTGTGTACACCTGTGGTTATATGTACAGATGTGTATTATCGAAATCCAAAGACTGGAGTGGATCCGACGACATCGAATTTTTCACCTAAAAAAATTGACTAGTGTATAGTAAGGATATCTGAGCCCTTTCATGGCTCATCTTCCAACTGCCACAGCGGCCGAACTAGGCGTACCTACGACCTGTGTACACCTGTGGATATATGTACAGATGTGTATTATCGAAATCCAAAGACTGGAGTGGATCCGACGACATCGAATTTTTCACCTAAAAAAATTGACAGTGTGTAGTAAGGATATCTGAGCCCTTTCATGGCTCATCTTCCAACTGCCACAGCGGCCGAACTAGGCGTACCTACGACCTGTGTACACCTGTGGTTATGTGTTTAGATGTGTATTATCGAAATCCAAAGACTGGAGTGGATCCGACGACATCGAATTTTTCACCTAAAAAAATTGACAGTGTATAGTAAGGATATCTGAGCCCTTTCATGGCTCATCTTCCAACTGCCACAGCGGCCGAACTAGGCGTACCTACGACCTGTGTACACCTGTGGTTATATGTACAGATGTGTATTATCGAAATCCAAAGACTGGAGTGGATCCGACGACATCGAATTTTTCACCTAAAAAAATTTACTAGTGTATAGTAAGGATATCTGAGCCCTTTCATGGCTCATCTTCCAACTGCCACAGCGGCCGAACTAGGTGTACCTACGACCTGTGTACACCTGTGGATATATGTACAGATGTGTATTATCGAAATCCAAAGACTGGAGTAGATCCGACGACATCGAATTTTTCACCTAAAAAAATTGACAGTGTATAGTAAGGATATCTGAGCCCTTTCATGGCTCATCTTCCAACTGCCACAGCGGCCGAACTAGGCGTACCTACGACCTGTGTACACCTGTGGTTATATGTACAGATGTGTATTATCGAAATCCAAAGACTGGAGTGGAACCGACGACATCGTATTTTTCACCTAAAAAAATTGACATTGTATTGTAAGGATATCTGAGCCCTTTCATGGCTCATCTTCCAACTGCCACAGCGGCCGAACTAGGCGTACCTACGACCTGTGTACACCTGTGGTTATATGTACAGATGTGTATTATCGAAATCCAAAGACTGGAGTGGATCCGACGACATCGAATTTTTCACCTAAAAAAATTGACAGTGTATAGTAAGGATATCTGAGCCCTTTCATGGCTCATCTTCCAACTGCCACAGCGGCCGAACTAGGCGTACCTACGACCTGTGTACACCTGTGGTTATATGTACAGATGTGTATTATCGAAATCCAAAGACTGGAGTGGAACCGACGACATCGAATTTTTCACCTAAAAAAATTGACAGTGTATAGTAAGGATATCTGAGCCCTTTCATGGCTCATCTTCCAACTGCCACAGCGGCCGAACTAGGCGTACCTACGACCTGTGTACACCTGTGG
This sequence comes from Eristalis pertinax, assembly GCA_907269125.1. NCBI lineage: Eukaryota > Metazoa > Arthropoda > Insecta > Diptera > Syrphidae > Eristalis > Eristalis pertinax. The sequence continues at coordinate 1,574,293 of OU026148.1, read as the reverse complement.
TTATATGTACAGATGTGTATTATCGAAATCCAAAGACTGGAGTGGATCCGACGACATCGAATTTTTCACCTAAAAAAATTGACAGTGTATAGTAAGGATATCTGAGCCCTTTCATGGCTCATCTTCCAACTGCCACAGCGGCCGAACTAGGCGTACCTACGACCTGTGTACACCTGTGGTTATATGTACAGATGTGTATTATCGAAATCCAAAGACTGGAGTGGATCCGACGACATCGAATTTTTCACCTAAAAAAATTGACAGTGTATAGTAAGGATATCTGAGCCCTTTCATGGCTCATCTTCCAACTGCCACAGCGGCCGAACTAGGCGTACCTACGACCTGTGTACACCTGTGGTTATATGTACAGATGTGTATTATCGAAATCCAAAGACTGGAGTAGATCCGACGACATCGAATTTTTCACCTAAAAAAATTGACAGTGTATAGTAAGGATATCTGAGCCCTTTCATGGCTCATCTTCCAACTGCCACAGCGGCCGAACTAGGCGTACCTACGACCTGTGTACACCTGTGGTTATATGTACAGATGTGTATTATCGAAATCCAAAGACTGGAGTGGATCCGACGACATCGAATTTTTCACCTAAAAAAATTGACAGTGTATAGTAAGGATATCTGAGCCCTTTCATGGCTCATCTTCCAACTGCCACAGCGGCCGAACTAGGCGTACCTACGACCTGTGTACACCTGTGGTTATATGTACAGATGTGTATTATCGAAATCCAAAGACTGGAGTGGATCCGACGACATCGAATTTTTCACCTAAAAAAATTGACAGTGTATAGTAAGGATATCTGAGCCCTTTCATGGCTCATCTTCCAACTGCCACAGCGGCCGAACTAGGCGTACCTACGACCTGTGTACACCTGTGGTTATATATACAGATGTGTATTATCGAAACCCAAAGACTGGAGTGGATCCGACGACATCGAATTTTTCACCTAAAAAAATTGACAGTGTATAGTAAGGATATCTGAGCCCTTTCATGGCTCATCTTCCAACTGCCACAGCGGCCGAACTAGGCGTACCTACGACCTGTGTACACCTGTGGTTATATGTACAGATGTGTATTATCGAAATCCAAAGACTGGAGTGGATCCGACGACATCGAATTTTTCACCTAAAAAAATTGACAGTGTATAGTAAGGATATCTGAGCCCTTTCATGGCTCATCTTCAAACTGCCACAGCGGCCGAACTAGGCGTACCTACGACCTGTGTACACCTGTGGTTATATGTACAGATGTGTATTATCGAAATCCAAAGACTGGAGTGGACCCGACGACATCGAATTTTTCACCTAAAAAAATTGACAGTGTAAGGATATCTGAGCCCTTTCATGACTCATCTTCCAACTGCCACAGCGGCCGAACTATGCGTACCTACGACCTGTGTACACCTGTGGATATATGTACAGATGTGTATTATCGAAATCCAAAGACTGGAGTGGAACCGACGACATCGAATTTTTCACCTAAAAAAATTGACAGTGTATAGTAAGGATATCTGAGCCCTTTCATGGCTCATCTTCAAACTGCCACAGCGGCCGAACTAGGCGTACCTACGACCTGTGTACACCTGTGGTTATATGTACATATGTGTATTATCGAAATCCAAAGACTGGAGTGGATCCGACGACATCGAATTTTTCACCTAAAAAAATTGACAGTGTATAGTAAGGATATCTGAGCCCTTTCATGGCTCATCTTCCAACTGCCACAGCGGCCGAACTAGGCGTACCTACGACCTGTGTACACCTGTGGTTATATGTACAGATGTGTATTATCGAAATCCAAAGACTGGAGTGGATCCGACGACATCGAATTTTTCACCTAAAAAAATTGACAGTGTATAGTAAGGATATCTGAGCCCTTTCATGGCTCATCTTCAAACTGCCACAGCGGCCGAACTAGGCGTACCTACGACCTGTGTACACCTGTGGATATATGTACAGATGTGTATTATCGAAATCCAAAGACTGGAGTGGATCCGACGACATCGAATTTTTCACCTAAAAAAATTGACTAGTGTATAGTAAGGATATCTGAGCCCTTTCATGGCTCATCTTCCAACTGCCACAGCGGCCGAACTAGGCGTACCTACGACCTGTGTACACCTGTGGTTATATGTACAGATGTGTATTATCGAAATCCAAAGACTGGAGTGGATCCGACGACATCGAATTTTTCACCTAAAAAAATTGACTAGTGTATAGTAAGGATATCTGAGCCCTTTCATGGCTCATCTTCCAACTGCCACAGCGGCCGAACTAGGCGTACCTACGACCTGTGTACACCTGTGGTTATATGTACAGATGTGTATTATCGAAATCCAAAGACTGGAGTGGATCCGACGACATCGAATTTTTCACCTAAAAAAATTGACTAGTGTATAGTAAGGATATCTGAGCCCTTTCATGGCTCATCTTCCAACTGCCACAGCGGCCGAACTAGGCGTACCTACGACCTGTGTACACCTGTGGTTATATGTACAGATGTGTATTATCGAAATCCAAAGACTGGAGTGGATCCGACGACATCGAATTTTTCACCTAAAAAAATTGACTAGTGTATAGTAAGGATATCTGAGCCCTTTCATGGCTCATCTTCCAACTGCCACAGCGGCCGAACTAGGCGTACCTACGACCTGTGTACACCTGTGGATATATGTACAGATTTGTATTATCGAAATCCAAAGACTGGAGTGGATCCGACGACATCGAATTTTTCACCTAAAAAAATTGACAGTGTATAGTAAGGATATCTGAGCCCTTTCATGGCTCATCTTCCAACTGCCACAGCGGTCGAACTAGGCGTACCTACGACCTGTGTACACCTGTGGTTATATGTACAGATGTGTATTATCGAAATCCAAAGACTGGAGTGGATCCGACGACATCGAATTTTTCACCTAAAAAAATTGACAGTGTATAGTAAGGATATCTGAGCCCTTTCATGGCTCATCTTCCAAATGCCACAGCGGCCGAACTAGGCGTACCTACCACCTGTGTACACCTGTGGTTATATGTACAGATGTGTATTATCGAAATCCAAAGACTGGAGTGGATCCGACGACATCGAATTTTTCACCTAAAAAAATTGACTAGTGTATAGTAAGGATATCTGAGCCCTTTCGTGGCTCATCTTCCAACTGCCACAGCGGCCGAACTAGGCGTACCTACGACCTGTGTACACCTGTGGTTATATGTACAGATGTGTATTATCGAAATCCAAAGACTGGAGTGGATCCGACGACATCGAATTTTTCACCTAAAAAAATTGACTAGTGTATAGTAAGGATATCTGAGCCCTTTCATGGCTCATCTTCCAACTGCCACAGCGGCCGAACTAGGCGTACCTACGACCTGTGTACACCTGTGGTTATATGTACAGATGTGTATTATCGAAATCCAAAGACTGGAGTGGATCCGACGACATCGAATTTTTCACCTAAAAAAATTGACAGTGTATAGTAAGGATATCTGAGCCCTTTCATGGCTCATCTTCCAACTGCCACAGCGGCCGAACTAGGCGTACCTACGACCTGTCTACACCTGTGGTTATATGTACAGATGTGTATTATCGAAATCCAAAGACTGGAGTGGATCCGACGACATCGAATTTTTCACCTAAAAAAATTGACAGTGTATAGTAAGGATATCTGAGCCCTTTCATGGCTCATCTTCCAACTGCCACAGCGGTCGAACTAGGCGTACCTACGACCTGTGTACACCTGTGGGTATATGTACAGATGTGTATTATCGAAATCCAAAGACTGGAGTGGATCCGACGACATCGAATTTTTCACCTAAAAAAATTGACAGTGTATAGTAAGGATATCTGAGCCCTTTCATGGCTCATCTTCCAACTGCCACAGCGGCCGAACTAGGCGTACCTACGACCTGTGTACACCTGTGGTTATATGTACAGATGTGTATTATCGAAATCCAAAGACTGGAGTGGATCCGACGACATCGAATTTTTCACCTAAAAAAATTGACAGTGTATAGTAAGGATATCTGAGCCCTTTCATGGCTCATCTTCCAACTGCCACAGCGGCCGAACTAGGCGTACCTACGACCTGTCTACACCTGTGGTTATATGTACAGATGTGTATTATCGAAATCCAAAGACTGGAGTGGATCCGACGACATCGAATTTTTCACCTAAAAAAATTGACAGTGTATAGTAAGGATATCTGAGCCCTTTCATGGCTCATCTTCCAACTGCCACAGCGGTCGAACTAGGCGTACCTACGACCTGTGTACACCTGTGGGTATATGTACAGATGTGTATTATCGAAATCCAAAGACTGGAGTGGATCCGACGACATCGAATTTTTCACCTAAAAAAATTGACAGTGTATAGTAAGGATATCTGAGCCCTTTCATGGCTCATCTTCCAACTGCCACAGCGGCCGAACTAGGCGTACCTACGACCTGTGTACACCTGTGGTTATATGTACAGATGTGTATTATCGAAATCCAAAGACTGGAGTGGATCCGACGACATCGAATTTTTCACCTAAAAAAATTGACAGTGTATAGTAAGGATATCTGAGCCCTTTCATGGCTCATCTTCCAACTGCCACAGCGGCCGAACTAGGCGTACCTACGACCTGTGTACACCTGTGGTTATGTGTTTAGATGTGTATTATCGAAATCCAAAGACTGGTGTGGATCCGACGACATCGAATTTTTCACCTAAACAAATTGACAGTGTATAGTAAGGATATCTGAGCCCTTTCATGGCTCATCTTCCAACTGCCACAGCGGCCGAACTAGGCGTACCTACGACCTGTGTACACCTGTGGTTATATGTACAGATGTGTATTATCGAAATCCAAAGACTGGAGTGGATCCGACGACATCGAATTTTTCACCTAAAAAAATTGACAGTGTATAGTAAGGATATCTGAGCCCTTTCATGGCTCATCTTCCAACTGCCACAGCGGCCGAACTAGGCGTACCTACGACCTGTGTACACCTGTGGTTATGTGTTTAGATGTGTATTATCGAAATCCAAAGACTGGAGTGGATCCGACGACATCGAATTTTTCACCTAAAAAAATTGACAGTGTATAGTAAGGATATCAGAGCCCTTTCATGGCTCATCTTCCAACTGCCACAGCGGCCGAACTAGGCGTACCTACGACCTGTGTTCACCTGTGGATATATGTACAGATGTGTATTATCGAAATCCAAAGACTGGAGTGGATCCGACGACATCGAATTTTTCACCTAAAAAAATTGACAGTGTGTAGTAAGGATATCTGAGCCCTTTCATGGCTCATCTTCCAACTGCCACAGCGGCCGAACTAGGCGTACCTACGACCTGTGTACACCTGTGGTTATGTGTTTAGATGTGTATTATCGAAATCCAAAGACTGGAGTGGATCCGACGACATCGAATTTTTCACCTAAATAAATTGACAGTGTATAGTAAGGATATCTGAGCCCTTTCATGGCTCATCTTCCAACTGCCACAGCGGCCGAACTAGGCGTACCTACGACCTGTGTACACCTGTGGATATATGTACAGATGTGTATTATCGAAATCCAAAGACTGGAGTGGATCCGACGACATCGAATTTTTCACCTAAAAAAATTGACAGTGTATAGTAAGGATATCTGAGCCCTTTCATGGCTCATCTTCCAACTGCCACAGCGGCCGAACTAGGCGTACCTACGACCTGTGTACACCTGTGGTTATGTGTTTAGATGTGTATTATCGAAATCCAAAGACTGGAGTGGATCCGACGACATCGAATTTTTCACCTAAAAAAATTGACAGTGTATCTGAGCCCTTTCATGGCTCATCTTTCATGGCTCATCTTCCAACTGCCACAGCGGCCGAACTAGGCGTACCTACGACCTGTGTACACCTGTGGATATATGTACAGATGTGTATTATCGAAATCCAAAGACTGGAGTGGATCCGACGACATCGAATTTTTCACCTAAAAAAATTGACAGTGTATAGTAAGGATATCTGAGCACTTTCATGGCTCATCTTCCAACTGCCACAGCGGCCGAACTAGGCGTACCTACGACCTGTGTACACCTGTGGATATATGTACAGATGTGTATTATCGAAATCCAAAGACTGGAGTGGATCCGACGACATCGAATTTTTCACCTAAAAAAATTGACAGTGTATAGTAAGGATATCTGAGCCCTTTCATGGCTGATCTTCCAACTGCCACAGCGGCCGAACTGGGCGTACCTACGACCTGTGTACACCTGTGGATATATGTACAGATGTGTATTATCGAAATCCAAAGACTGGAGTGGATCCGACGACATCGAATTTTTCACCTAAAAAAATTGACAGCGTAGTAAGGATATCTCAGTAAGGATATCTGAGCCCTTTCATGGCTCATCTTCCAACTGCCACAGCGGCCGAACTAGGCGTACCTACGACCTGTGTACACCTGTGGATATATGTACAGATGTGTATTATCGAAATCCAAAGACTGGAGTGGATCCGACGACATCGAATTTTTCACCTAAAAAAATTCACAGTGTATAGTAAGGATATCTGAGCCCTTTCATGGCTCATCTTCCAACTGCCACAGCGGCCGAACTAGGTGTACCTACGACCTGTGTACACCTGTGGATATATGTACAGATGTGTATTATCGAAATCCAAAGACTGGAGTGGATCCGACGACATCGAATTTTTCACCTAAAAAAATTGACAGTGTATAGTAAGGATATCTGAGCCCTTTCATGGCTCATCTTCCAACTGCCACAGCGGCCGAACTAGGCGTACCTACGACCTGTGTGCACCTGTGGTTATGTGTTTAGATGTGTATTATCGAAATCCAAAGACTGGAGTGGATCCGACTACATCGAATTTTTCACCTAAAAAAATTGACAGTGTATAGTAAGGATATCTGAGCCCTTTGATGGCTCATCTTCCAACTGCCACAGCGGCCGAACTAGGCGTACCTACGACCTGTGTACACCTGTGGTTATGTGTTTAGATGTGTATTATCGAAATCCAAAGACTGGAGTGGATCCGACGACATCGAATTTTTCACCTAAAAAAATTGACAGTGTATAGTAAGGATATCTGAGCCCTTTCATGGCTCATCTTCCAACTGCCACAGCGGCCGAACTAGGCGTACCTACAACCTGTGTGCACCTGGGGTTATGTGTTTAGATGTGTATTATCGAAATCCAAAGACTGGAGTGGATCCGACGACATCGAATTTTTCACCTAAAAAAATTGACAGTGTATAGTAAGGATATCTGAGCCCTTTCATGGCTCATCTTCCAACTGCCACAGCGGCCGAACTAGGCGTACCTACGACCTGTGTGCACCTGTGGTTATGTGTTTAGATGTGTATTATCGAAATCCAAAGACTGGAGTGGATCCGACTACATCGAATTTTTCACCTAAAAAAATTGACAGTGTATAGTAAGGATATCTGAGCCCTTTGATGGCTCATCTTCCAACTGCCACAGCGGCCGAACTAGGCGTACCTACGACCTGTGTACACCTGTGGTTATGTGTTTAGATGTGTATTATCGAAATCCAAAGACTGGAGTGGATCCGACGACATCGAATTTTTCACCTAAAAAAATTGACAGTGTATAGTAAGGATATCTGAGCCCTTTCATGGCTCATCTTCCAACTGCCACAGCGGCCGAACTAGGCGTACCTACGACCTGTGTACACCTGTGGTTATGTGTTTAGATGTGTATTATCGAAATCCAAAGACTGGAGTGGATCCGACTACATCGAATTTTTCACCTAAAAAAATTGACAGTGTATAGTAAGGATATCTGAGCCCTTTGATGGCTCATCTTCCAACTGCCACAGCGGCCGAACTAGGCGTACCTACGACCTGTGTACACCTGTGGTTATGTGTTTAGATGTGTATTATCGAAATCCAAAGACTGGAGTGGATCCGACGACATCGAATTTTTCACCTAAAAAAATTGACAGTGTATAGTAAGGATATCTGAGCCCTTTCATGGCTCATCTTCCAACTGCCACAGCGACCGAACTAGGCGTACCTACGACCTGTGTACACCTGTGGATATATGTACAGATGTGTATTATCGAAATCCAAAGACTGGAGTGGATCCGACGACATCGAATTTTTCACCTAAAAAAATTGACAGTGTATAGTAAGGATATCTGAGCCCTTTCATGGCTCATCTTCCAACTGCCACAGCGGCCGAACTAGGCGTACCTACGACCTGTGTACACCTGTGGTTATGTGTTTAGATGTGTATTATCGAAATCCAAAGACTGGAGTGGATCCGACGACATCGAATTTTTCACCTAAAAAAATTGACAGTGTATAGTAAGGATATCTGAGCCCTTTCATGGCTCATCTTCCAACTGCCACAGCGGCCGAACTAGGCGTACCTACGACCTGTGTACACCTGTGGATATATGTACAGATGTGTATTATCGAAATCCAAAGACTGGAGTGGATCCGACGACATCGAATTTTTCACCTAAAAAAATTGACAGTGTATAGTAAGGATATCTGAGCCCTTTCATGGCTCATCTTCCAACTGCCACAGCGGCCGAACTAGGCGTACCTACGACCTGTGTACACCTGTGGTTATGTGTTTAGATGTGTATTATCGAAATCCAAAGACTGGAGTGGATCCGACGACATCGAATTTTTCACCTAAAAAAAATTGACAGTGTATAGTAAGGATATCTGAGCCCTTTCATGGCTCATCTTCCAACTGCCACAGCGGCCGAACTAGGCGTACCTACGACCTGTGTACACCTGTGGATATATGTACAGATGTGTATTATCGAAATCCAAAGACTGGAGTGGATCCGACGACATCGAATTTTTCACCTAAAAAAATTGACAGTGTATAGTAAGGATATCTGAGCCCTTTCATGGCTCATCTTCCAACTGCCACAGCGGCCGAACTAGGCGTACCTACGACCTGTGTACACCTGTGGTTATGTGTTTAGATGTGTATTATCGAAATCCAAAGACTGGAGTGGATCCGACGACATCGAATTTTTCACCTAAAAAAATTGACAGTGTATAGTAAGGATATCTGAGCCCTTTCATGGCTCATCTTCCAACTGCCACAGCGGCCGAACTAGGCGTACCTACGACCTGTGTACACCTGTGGTTATGTGTTTAGATGTGTATTATCGAAATCCAAAGACTGGAGTGGATCCGACGACATCGAATTTTTCACCTAAAAAAATTGACAGTGTATAGTAAGGATATCTGAGCCCTTTCATGGCTCATCTTCCAACTGCCACAGCGGCCGAACTAGGCGTACCTACGACCTGTGTACACCTGTGGTTATGTGTTTAGATGTGTATTATCGAAATCCAAAGACTGGAGTGGATCCGACGACATCGAATTTTTCACCTAAAAAAATTGACAGTGTATAGTAAGGATATCTGAGCCCTTTCATGGCTCATCTTCCAACTGCCACAGCGGCCGAACTAGGCGTACCTACGACCTGTGTACACCTGTGGATATATGTACAGATGTGTATTATCGAAATCCAAAGACTGGAGTGGATCCGACGACATCGAATTTTTCACCTAAAAAAATTGACAGTGTGTAGTAAGGATATCTGAGCCCTTTCATGGCTCATCTTCCAACTGCCACAGCGGCCGAACTAGGCGTACCTACGACCTGTGTACACCTGTGGTTATGTGTTTAGATGTGTATTATCGAAATCCAAAGACTGGAGTGGATCCGACGACATCGAATTTTTCACCTAAAAAAATTGACAGTGTATAGTAAGGATATCTGAGCCCTTTCATGGCTCATCTTCCAACTGCCACAGCGGCCGAACTAGGCGTACCTACGACCTGTCTACACCTGTGGTTATATGTACAGATGTGTATTATCGAAATCCAAAGACTGGAGTGGATCCGACGACATCGAATTTTTCACCTAAAAAAATTGACAGTGTATCTGAGCCCTTTCATGGCTCATCTTTCATGGCTCATCTTCCAACTGCCACAGCGGCCGAACTAGGCGTACCTACGACCAGTGTACACCTGTGGATATATGTACAGATGTGTATTATCGAAATCCAAAGACTGGAGTGGATCCGACGACATCGAATTTTTCACCTAAAAAAATTGACAGTGTATCTGAGCCCTTTCATGGCTCATCTTTCATGGCTCATCTTCCAACTGCCACAGCGGCCGAACTAGGCGTACCTACGACCTGTGTACACCTGTGGATATATGTACAGATGTGTATTATCGAAATCCAAAGACTGGAGTGGATCCGACGACATCGAATTTTTCACCTAAAAAAATTGACAGTGTATAGTAAGGATATCTGAGCCCTTTCATGGCTCATCTTCCAACTGGCACAGCGGCCGAACTAGGCGTACCTACGACCTGTCTACACCTGTGGTTATATGTACAGATGTGTATTATCGAAATCCAAAGACTGGAGTGGATCCGACGACATCGAATTTTTCACCTAAAAAAATTGACAGTGTATAGTAAGGATATCTGAGCCCTTTCATGGCTCATCTTCCAACTGCCACAGCGGCCGAACTAGGCGTACCTACGACCTGTGTACACCTGTGGATATATGTACAGATGTGTATTATCGAAATCCAAAGACTGGAGTGGATCCGACGACATCGAATTTTTCACCTAAAAAAATTGACAGTGTGTAGTAAGGATATCTGAGCCCTTTCATGGCTCATCTTCCAACTGCCACAGCGGCCGAACTAGGCGTACCTACGACCTGTGTACACCTGTGGTTATGTGTTTAGATGTGTATTATCGAAATCCAAAGACTGGAGTGGATCCGACGACATCGAATTTTTCACCTAAAAAAATTGACAGTGTATAGTAAGGATATCTGAGCCCTTTGATGGCTCATCTTCCAACTGCCACAGCGGCCGAACTAGGCGTACCTACGACCTGTGTACACCTGTGGATATATGTACAGATGTGTATTATCGAAATCCAAAGACTGGAGTGGATCCGACGACATCGAATTTTTCACCTAAAAAAATTGACAGTGTATAGTAAGGATATCTGAGCCCTTTGATGGCTCATCTTCCAACTGCCACAGCGGCCGAACTAGGCGTACCTACGACCTGTGTGCACCTGGGGTTATGTGTTTAGATGTGTATTATCGAAATCCAAAGACTGGAGTGGATCCGACGACATCGAATTTTTCACCTAAAAAAATTGACAGTGTATAATAAGGATATCTGAGCCCTTTCATGGCTCATCTTCCAACTGCCACAGCGGCCGAACTAGGCGTACCTACGACCTGTGTACACCTGTGGATATATGTACAGATGTGTATTATCGAAATCCAAAGACTGGAGTGGATCCGACGACATCGAATTTTTCACCTTAAAAAAATTGACAGTGTATAGTAAGGATATCTGAGCCCTTTCATGGCTCATCTTCCAACTGCCACAGCGGCCGAACTAGGCGTACCTACGACCTGTGTGCACCTGTGGTTATGTGTTTAGATGTGTATTATCGAAATCCAAAGACTGGAGTGGATCCGACTACATCGAATTTTTCACCTAAAAAAATTGACAGTGTATAGTAAGGATATCTGAGCCCTTTGATGGCTCATCTTCCAACTGCCACAGCGGCCGAACTAGGCGTACCTACGACCTGTGTACACCTGTGGATATATGTACAGATGTGTATTATCGAAATCCAAAGACTGGAGTGGATCCGACGACATCGAATTTTTCACCTTAAAAAAATTGACAGTGTATAGTAAGGATATCTGAGCCCTTTCATGGCTCATCTTCCAACTGCCACAGCGGCCGAACTAGGCGTACCTACGACCTGTGTGCACCTGTGGTTATGTGTTTAGATGTGTATTATCGAAATCCAAAGACTGGAGTGGATCCGACGACATCGAATTTTTCACCTAAAAAAATTGACAGTGTATAGTAAGGATATCTGAGCCCTTTCATGGCTCATCTTCCAACTGCCACAGCGACCGAACTAGGCGTACCTACGACCTGTGTACACCTGTGGATATATGTACAGATGTGTATTATCGAAATCCAAAGACTGGAGTGGATCCGACGACATCGAATTTTTCACCTAAAAAAATTGACAGTGTATAGTAAGGATATCTGAGCCCTTTGATGGCTCATCTTCCAACTGCCACAGCGGCCGAACTAGGCGTACCTACGACCTGTGTACACCTGTGGATATATGTACAGATGTGTATTATCGAAATCCAAAGACTGGAGTGGATCCGACGACATCGAATTTTTCACCTAAAAAAATTGACAGTGTATAGTAAGGATATCTGAGCCCTTTCATGGCTCATCTTCCAACTGCCACAGCGGCCGAACTAGGCGTACCTACGACCTGTGTACACCTGTGGATATATGTACAGATGTGTATTATCGAAATCCAAAGACTGGAGTGGATCCGACGACATCGAATTTTTCACCTAAAAAAATTGACAGTGTATAGTAAGGATATCTGAGCCCTTTCATGGCTCATCTTCCAACTGCCACAGCGGCCGAACTAGGCGTACCTACGACCTGTGTGCACCTGGGGTTATGTGTTTAGATGTGTATTATCGAAATCCAAAGACTGGAGTGGATCCGACGACATCGAATTTTTCACCTAAAAAAATTGACAGTGTATAGTAAGGATATCTGAGCCCTTTCATGGCTCATCTTCCAACTGCCACAGCGGCCGAACTAGGCGTACCTACGACCTGTGTACACCTGTGGATATATGTACAGATGTGTATTATCGAAATCCAAAGACTGGAGTGGATCCGACGACATCGAATTTTTCACCTAAAAAAATTGACAGTGTATAGTAAGGATATCTGAGCCCTTTCATGGCTCATCTTCCAACTGCCACAGCGGCCGAACTAGGCGTACCTACGACCTGTGTACACCTGTGGTTATGTGTTTAGATGTGTATTATCGAAATCCAAAGACTGGAGTGGATCCGACGACATCGAATTTTTCACCTAAAAAAATTGACAGTGTATAGTAAGGATATCTGAGCCCTTTCATGGCTCATCTTCCAACTGCCACAGCGACCGAACTAGGCGTACCTACGACCTGTGTACACCTGTGGATATATGTACAGATGTGTATTATCGAAATCCAAAGACTGGAGTGGATCCGACGACATCGAATTTTTCACCTAAAAAAATTGACAGTGTATAGTAAGGATATCTGAGCCCTTTCATGGCTCATCTTCCAACTGCCACAGCGGCCGAACTAGGCGTACCTACGACCTGTGTACACCTGTGGTTATGTGTTTAGATGTGTATTATCGAAATCCAAAGACTGGAGTGGATCCGACGACATCGAATTTTTCACCTAAAAAAATTGACAGTGTATAGTAAGGATATCTGAGCCCTTTCATGGCTCATCTTCCAACTGCCACAGCGGCCGAACTAGGCGTACCTACGACATGTGTACACCTGTGGATATATGTACAGATGTGTATTATCGAAATCCAAAGACTGGAGTGGATCCGACGACATCGAATTTTTCACCTAAAAAAATTGACAGTGTATAGTAAGGATATCTGAGCCCTTTCATGGCTCGTCTTCCAACTGCCACAGCGGCCGAACTAGGCGTACCTACGACCTGTGTACACCTGTGGATATATGTACAGATGTGTATTATCGAAATCCAAAGACTGGAGTGGATCCGACGACATCGAATTTTTCACCTAAAAAAATTGACAGTGTATAGTAAGGATATCTGAGCCCTTTGATGGCTCATCTTCCAACTGCCACAGCGGCCGAACTAGGCGTACCTACGACCTGTGTGCACCTGTGGTTATGTGTTTAGATGTGTATTATCGAAATCCAAAGACTGGAGTGGATCCGACTACATCGAATTTTTCACCTAAAAAAATTGACAGTGTATAGTAAGGATATCTGAGCCCTTTGATGGCTCATCTTCCAACTGCCACAGCGGCCGAACTAGGCGTACCTACGACCTGTGTACACCTGTGGTTATGAGTTTAGATGTGTATTATCGAAATCCAAAGACTGGAGTGGATCCGACGACATCGAATTTTTCACCTAAAAAAATTGACAGTGTATAGTAAGGATATCTGAGCCCTTTCATGGCTCATCTTCCAACTGCCACAGCGGCCGAACTAGGCGTACCTACGACATGTGTACACCTGTGGATATATGTACAGATGTGTATTATCGAAATCCAAAGACTGGAGTGGATCCGACGACATCGAATTTTTCACCTAAAAAAATTGACAGTGTATAGTAAGGATATCTGAGCCCTTTCATGGCTCATCTTCCAACTGCCACAGCGGCCGAACTAGGCGTACCTACGACCTGTGTACACCTGTGGATATATGTACAGATGTGTATTATCGAAATCCAAAGACTGGAGTGGATCCGACGACATCGAATTTTTCACCTAAAAAAATTGACAGTGTATAGTAAGGATATCTGAGCCCTTTCATGGCTCATCTTCCAACTGCCACAGCGGCCGAACTAGGCGTACCTACGACCTGTGTACACCTGTGGATATATGTACAGATGTGTATTATCGAAATCCAAAGACTGGAGTGGATCCGACGACATCGAATTTTTCACCTAAAAAAATTGACAGTGTATAGTAAGGATATCTGAGCCCTTTCATGGCTCATCTTCCAACTGCCACAGCGGCCGAACTAGGCGTACCTACGACCTGTGTGCACCTGGGGTTATGTGTTTAGATGTGTATTATCGAAATCCAAAGACTGGAGTGGATCCGACGACATCGAATTTTTCACCTAAAAAAATTGACAGTGTATAGTAAGGATATCTGAGCCCTTTGATGGCTCATCTTCCAACTGCCACAGCGGCCGAACTAGGCGTACCTATGACCTGTGTACACCTGTGGTTATGTGTTTAGATGTGTATTATCGAAATCCAAAGACTGGAGTGGATCCGACGACATCGAATTTTTCACCTAAAAAAATTGACAGTGTATAGTAAGGATATCTGAGCCCTTTCATGGCTCATCTTCCAACTGCCACAGCGGCCGAACTAGGCGTACCTACGACCTGTGTACACCTGTGGATATATGTACAGATGTGTATTATCGAAATCCAAAGACTGGAGTGGATCCGACGACATCGAATTTTTCACCTAAAAAAATTGACAGTGTATAGTAAGGATATCTGAGCCCTTTCATGGCTCATCTTCCAACTGCCACAGCGGCCGAACTAGGCGTACCTACGACCTGTGTACACCTGTGGATATATGTACAGATGTGTATTATCGAAATCCAAAGACTGGAGTGGAACCGACGACATCGAATTTTTCACCTAAAAAAATTGACAGTGTATAGTAAGGATATCTGAGCCCTTTCATGGCTCATCTTCCAACTGCCACAGCGGCCGAACTAGGCGTACCTACGACCTGTGTGCACCTGTGGTTATGTGTTTAGATGTGTATTATCGAAATCCAAAGACTGGAGTGGATCCGACTACATCGAATTTTTCACCTAAAAAAATTGACAGTGTATAGTAAGGATATCTGAGCCCTTTTCGTGGCTCATCTTCCAACTGCCACAGCGGCCGAACTAGGCGTACCTACGACCTGTGTACACCTGTGGTTATGTGTTTAGATGTGTATTATCGAAATCCAAAGACTGGAGTGGATCCGACGACATCGAATTTTTCACCTAAAAAAATTGACAGTGTATAGTAAGGATATCTGAGCCCTTTCATGGCTCATCTTCCAACTGCCACAGCGGCCGAACTAGGCGTACCTACGACCTGTGTACACCTGTGGATATATGTACAGATGTGTATTATCGAAATCCAAAGACTGGAGTGGATCCGACGACATCGAATTTTTCACCTAAAAAAATTGACAGTGTATAGTAAGGATATCTGAGCCCTTTCATGGCTCATCTTCCAACTGCCACAGCGGCCGAACTAGGCGTACCTACGACCTGTGTACACCTGTGGATATATGTACAGATGTGTATTATCGAAATCCAAAGACTGGAGTGGATCCGACGACATCGAATTTTTCACCTAAAAAAATTGACAGTGTATAGTAAGGATATCTGAGCCCTTTCATGGCTCATCTTCCAACTGCCACAGCGGCCGAACTAGGCGTACCTACGACCTGTGTACACCTGTGGATATGTGTACAGATGTGTATTATCGAAATCCAAAGACTGGAGTGGATCCGACGACATCGAATTTTTCACCTAAAAAAATTGACAGTGTATAGTAAGGATATCTGAGCCCTTTCATGGCTCATCTTCCAACTGCCACAGCGGCCGAACTAGGCGTACCTACGACCTGTGTACACCTGTGGTTATATGTTTAGATGTGTATTATCGAAATCCAAAGACTGGAGTGGATCCGACGACATCGAATTTTTCACCTAAAAAAATTGACAGTGTATAGTAAGGATATCTGAGCCCTTTCATGGCTCATCTTCCAACTGCCACAGCGGCCGAACTAGGCGTACCTACGACCTGTGCACACCTGTGGATATATGTACAGATGTGTATTATCGAAATCCAAAGACTGGAGTGGATCCGACGACATCGAATTTTTCACCTAAAAAAATTGACAGTGTATAGTAAGGATATCTGAGCCCTTTGATGGCTCATCTTCCAACTGCCACAGCGGCCGAACTAGGCGTACCTACGACCTGTGTACACCTGTGGATATATGTACAGATGTGTATTATCGAAATCCAAAGACTGGAGTGGATCCGACGACATCGAATTTTTCACCTAAAAAAATTGACAGTGTATAGTAAGGATATCTGAGCCCTTTCATGGCTCATCTTCCAACTGCCACAGCGGCCGAACTAGGCGTACCTACGACCTGTGTACACCTGTGGTTATGTGTTTAGATGTGTATTATCGAAATCCAAAGACTGGAGTGGATCCGACGACATCGAATTTTTCACCTAAAAAAATTGACAGTGTATAGTAAGGATATCTGAGCCCTTTCATGGCTCATCTTCCAACTGCCACAGCGGCCGAACTAGGCGTACCTACGACATGTGTACACCTGTGGATATATGTACAGATGTGTATTATCGAAATCCAAAGACTGGAGTGGATCCGACGACATCGAATTTTTCACCTAAAAAAATTGACAGTGTATAGTAAGGATATCTGAGCCCTTTGATGGCTCATCTTCCAACTGCCACAGCGGCCGAACTAGGCGTACCTACGACCTGTGTGCACCTGTGGTTATGTGTTTAGATGTGTATTATCGAAATCCAAAGACTGGAGTGGATCCGACTACATCGAATTTTTCACCTAAAAAAATTGACAGTGTATAGTAAGGATATCTGAGCCCTTTGATGGCTCATCTTCCAACTGCCACAGCGGCCGAACTAGGCGTACCTACGACCTGTGTACACCTGTGGTTATGTGTTTAGATGTGTATTATCGAAATCCAAAGACTGGAGTGGATCCGACGACATCGAATTTTTCACCTAAAAAAATTGACAGTGTATAGTAAGGATATCTGAGCCCTTTCATGGCTCATCTTCCAACTGCCACAGCGGCCGAACTAGGCGTACCTACGACATGTGTACACCTGTGGATATATGTACAGATGTGTATTATCGAAATCCAAAGACTGGAGTGGATCCGATGACATCGAATTTTTCACCTAAAAAAATTGACAGTGTATAGTAAGGATATCTGAGCCCTTTCATGGCTCATCTTCCAACTGCCACAGCGGCCGAACTAGGCGTACCTACGACCTGTGTACACCTGTGGATATATGTACAGATGTGTATTATCGAAATCCAAAGACTGGAGTGGATCCGACGACATCGAATTTTTCACCTAAAAAAATTGACAGTGTATAGTAAGGATATCTGAGCCCTTTCATGGCTCATCTTCCAACTGCCACAGCGGCCGAACTAGGCGTACCTACGACCTGTGTACACCTGTGGATATATGTACAGATGTGTATTATCGAAATCCAAAGACTGGAGTGGATCCGACGACATCGAATTTTTCACCTAAAAAAATTGACAGTGTATAGTAAGGATATCTGAGCCCTTTCATGGCTCATCTTCCAACTGCCACAGCGGCCGAACTAGGCGTACCTACGACCTGTGTGCTCCTGGGGTTATGTGTTTAGATGTGTATTATCGAAATCCAAAGACTGGAGTGGATCCGACGACATCGAATTTTTCACCTAAAAAAATTGACAGTGTATAGTAAGGATATCTGAGCCCTTTCATGGCTCATCTTCCAACTGCCACAGCGGCCGAACTAGGCGTACCTACGACCTGTGTACACCTGTGGATATATGTACAGATGTGTATTATCGAAATCCAAAGACTGGAGTGGATCCGACGACATCGAATTTTTCACCTAAAAAAATTGACAGTGTATAGTAAGGATATCTGAGCCCTTTGATGGCTCATCTTCCAACTGCCACAGCGGCCGAACTAGGCGTACCTACGACCTGTGTGCACCTGTGGTTATGTGTTTAGATGTGTATTATCGAAATCCAAAGACTGGAGTGGATCCGACTACATCGAATTTTTCACCTAAAAAAATTGACAGTGTATAGTAAGGATATCTGAGCCCTTTGATGGCTCATCTTCCAACTGCCACAGCGGCCGAACTAGGCGTACCTACGACCTGTGTACACCTGTGGTTATGTGTTTAGATGTGTATTATCGAAATCCAAAGACTGGAGTGGATCCGACGACATCGAATTTTTCACCTAAAAAAATTGACAGTGTATAGTAAGGATATCTGAGCCCTTTCATGGCTCATCTTCCAACTGCCACAGCGGCCGAACTAGGCGTACCTACGACATGTGTACACCTGTGGATATATGTACAGATGTGTATTATCGAAATCCAAAGACTGGAGTGGATCCGATGACATCGAATTTTTCACCTAAAAAAATTGACAGTGTATAGTAAGGATATCTGAGCCCTTTCATGGCTCATCTTCCAACTGCCACAGCGGCCGAACTAGGCGTACCTACGACCTGTGTACACCTGTGGTTATGTGTTTAGATGTGTATTATCGGAATCCAAAGACTGGAGTGGATCCGACGACATCGAATTTTTCACCTAAAAAAATTGACAGTGTATAGTAAGGATATCTGAGCCCTTTCATGGCTCATCTTCCAACTGCCACAGCGGCCGAACTAGGCGTACCTACGACCTGTGTACACCTGTGGATATATGTACAGATGTGTATTATCGAAATCCAAAGACTGGAGTGGATCCGACGACATCGAATTTTTCACCTAAAAAAATTGACAGTGTATAGTAAGGATATCTGAGCCCTTTCATGGCTCATCTTCCAACTGCCACAGCGGCCGAACTAGGCGTACCTACGACCTGTGTACACCTGTGGTTATGTGTTTAGATGTGTATTATCGAAATCCAAAGACTGGAGTGGATCCGACGACATCGAATTTTTCACCTAAAAAAATTGACAGTGTATAGTAAGGATATCTGAGCCCTTTCATGGCTCATCTTCCAACTGCCACAGCGGCCGAACTAGGCGTACCTACGACCTGTGTACACCTGTGGTTATGTGTTTAGATGTGTATTATCGAAATCCAAAGACTGGAGTGGATCCGACGACATCGAATTTTTCACCTAAAAAAATTGACAGTGTATAGTAAGGATATCTGAGCCCTTTCATGGCTCATCTTCCAACTGCCACAGCGGCCGAACTAGGCGTACCTACGACCTGTGTGCACCTGTGGTTATGTGTTTAGATGTGTATTATCGAAATCCAAAGACTGGAGTGGATCCGACTACATCGAATTTTTCACCTAAAAAAATTGACAGTGTATAGTAAGGATATCTGAGCCCTTTTCGTGGCTCATCTTCCAACTGCCACAGCGGCCGAACTAGGCGTACCTACGACCTGTGTACACCTGTGGTTATGTGTTTAGATGTGTATTATCGAAATCCAAAGACTGGAGTGGATCCGACGACATCGAATTTTTCACCTAAAAAAAATTGACAGTGTATAGTAAGGATATCTGAGCCCTTTCATGGCTCATCTTCCAACTGCCACAGCGGCCGAACTAGGCGTACCTACGACCTGTGTACACCTGTGGTTATATGTACAGATGTGTATTATCGAAATCCAAAGACTGGAGTGGATCCGACGACATCGAATTTTTCACCTAAAAAAATTGACAGTGTATAGTAAGGATATCTGAGCCCTTTCATGGCTCATCTTCCAACTGCCACAGCGGCCGAACTAGGCGTACCTACGACCTGTGTACACCTGTGGATATATGTACAGATGTGTATTATCGAAATCCAAAGACTGGAGTGGATCCGACGACATCGAATTTTTCACCTAAAAAAATTGACAGTGTATAGTAAGGATATCTGAGCCCTTTCATGGCTCATCTTCCAACTGCCACAGCGGCCGAACTAGGCGTACCTACGACCTGTGTACACCTGTGGTTATGTGTTTAGATGTGTATTATCGAAATCCAAAGACTGGAGTGGATCCGACGACATCGAATTTTTCACCTAAAAAAATTGACAGTGTATAGTAAGGATATCTGAGCCCTTTCATGGCTCATCTTCCAACTGCCACAGCGGCCGAACTAGGCGTACCTACGACCTGTGCACACCTGTGGATATATGTACAGATGTGTATTATCGAAATCCAAAGACTGGAGTGGATCCGACGACATCGAATTTTTCACCTAAAAAAATTGACAGTGTATAGTAAGGATATCTCAGCCCTTTCATGGCTCATCTTCCAACTGCCACAGCGGCCGAACTAGGCGTACCTACGACCTGTGTACACCTGTGGATATATGTACAGATGTGTATTATCGAAATCCAAAGACTGGAGTGGATCCGACGACATCGAATTTTTCACCTAAAAAAATTGACAGTGTATAGTAAGGATATCTGAGCCCTTTCATGGCTCATCTTCCAACTGCCACAGCGGCCGAACTAGGCGTACCTACGACCTGTGTGCACCTGTGGTTATGTGTTTAGATGTGTATTATCGAAATCCAAAGACTGGAGTGGATCCGACTACATCGAATTTTTCACCTAAAAAAATTGACAGTGTATAGTAAGGATATCTGAGCCCTTTGATGGCTCATCTTCCAACTGCCACAGCGGCCGAACTAGGCGTACCTACGACCTGTGTACACCTGTGGTTATGTGTTTAGATGTGTATTATCGAAATCCAAAGACTGGAGTGGATCCGACGACATCGAATTTTTCACCTAAAAAAATTGACAGTGTATAGTAAGGATATCTGAGCCCTTTCATGGCTCATCTTCCAACTGCCACAGCGACCGAACTATGCGTACCTACGACCTGTGTACACCTGTGGATATATGTACAGATGTGTATTATCGAAATCCAAAGACTGGAGTGGATCCGACGACATCGAATTTTTCACCTAAAAAAATTGACAGTGTATAGTAAGGATATCTGAGCCCTTTCATGGCTCATCTTCCAACTGCCACAGCGGCCGAACTAGGCGTACCTACGACCTGTGTACACCTGTGGTTATGTGTTTAGATGTGTATTATCGGAATCCAAAGACTGGAGTGGATCCGACGACATCGAATTTTTCACCTAAAAAAATTGACAGTGTATAGTAAGGATATCTGAGCCCTTTCATGGCTCATCTTCCAACTGCCACAGCGGCCGAACTAGGCGTACCTACGACCTGTGTACACCTGTGGATATATGTACAGATGTGTATTATCGAAATCCAAAGACTGGAGTGGATCCGACGACATCGAATTTTTCACCTAAAAAAATTGACAGTGTATAGTAAGGATATCTGAGCCCTTTCATGGCTCATCTTCCAACTGCCACAGCGGCCGAACTAGGCGTACCTACGACCTGTGTACACCTGTGGTTATGTGTTTAGATGTGTATTATCGAAATCCAAAGACTGGAGTGGATCCGACGACATCGAATTTTTCACCTAAAAAAATTGACAGTGTATAGTAAGGATATCTGAGCCCTTTCATGGCTCATCTTCCAACTGCCACAGCGGCCGAACTAGGCGTACCTACGACCTGTGTACACCTGTGGATATATGTACAGATGTGTATTATCGAAATCCAAAGACTGGAGTGGATCCGACGACATCGAATTTTTCACCTAAAAAAATTGACAGTGTATAGTAAGGATATCTGAGCCCTTTCATGGCTCATCTTCCAACTGCCACAGCGGCCGAACTAGGCGCACCTACGACCTGTGTACACCTGTGGTTATGTGTTTAGATGTGTATTATCGAAATCCAAAGACTGGAGTGGATCCGACGACATCGAATTTTTCACCTAAAAAAATTGACAGTGTGTAGTAAGGATACCTGAGCCCTTTCATGGCTCATCTTCCAACTGCCACAGCGGCCGAACTAGGCGTACCTACGACCTGTGTACACCTGTGGATATATGTACAGATGTGTATTATCGAAATCCAAAGACTGGAGTGGATCCGACGACATCGAATTTTTCACCTAAAAAAATTGACAGTGTATAGTAAGGATATCTGAGCCCTTTGATGGCTCATCTTCCAACTGCCACAGCGGCCGAACTAGGCGTACCTACGACCTGTGTGCACCTGTGGTTATGTGTTTAGATGTGTATTATCGAAAACGACTTTTTGTTTGTGGTTTTAATTGGTCGTTGACTTTGAATGTTGGAGGAAACTAAGACTTGCTGGGTCAAGCTGATTTTTGACTGCGCGCCCAAGCAAACCAACCTCCGTTTGATGTATTTTTTTGTGTATTCAGCAGATCTCTTGAGCTTGAATAAGGTTTTTTTGAGACTGGGTCAAATATGGAAGAGAAATGTAAGTACAATGTCTGCGATTCAGTCGTTCACTCAGTTTAGTAGCCAACTAAGTGTATGAGTGAATCGCAATTTTTATATCCTGCTTCAATTGCAGTTTGTGCCCGAAAAGGGCTTGCTACCGACGCGCACGCTACTGCGTCCGATTGCGAGTACGATAACGATTGACGATTTGCGAATGCGAGAGCGATTTGCGAGACAGTGCACTGAACGATATGATCTGGCGAATGATAAGTTTTCATGCATGAACAAATACTACGCGACGCGCCCGAGCCATTACTGGCAGTGTACCTGAAAAGGGAAAGCCCTACCTATCCTCAAGGGCGCCTGTTGGTGCCCTTGAGCGGTCCCCTACCTATCTTCAAGGACACCTGATCGGGTCCTGAAGGCCTATCTAAACAAACTATAATTCTAGTTCTACCTATCTAAGCTAAACCTGCCCTGATAAATCCCTAGATATCTACAAAAACTACCCATCAACCCTACCTTCCCTACCAATTTTCGCGCTTCGTATTATAATCTAATCGAAATGAAGAATCGCTTCCCTGCTTTTGCCGGCCGTGTTCCTGAAAAAGAAAGGATTAGTCTGCTGCCTTTCCCCAATGATGCCTGTGTGGGAGCTAAAGGAGTAAATGTAAAAAGGTTATGTTATGATGTTAAATGTACGCAAGGGAAATGAGCTCATTTCATTAAAACCCGATTGAAAGCTTTCAAATTAAAAAAAGTGACCTACAATCTGTTCTGTTGACTCTTCCGCTGGTACCTGGCAGTCCAGTCCAACTGCTGCTAAGTGAACTACTTCTACTACTACTACTACTACTACTATTACTACAATTACAACTACAACAACTTCTACAACAACTACTACTACTACTAGACTACAACAAATTCTACTGCAAATACTACAATACGACTAAACGGACAATTAACCTTGTCCGTTGCTCACTCATGCTCAAGGACTCATCCACGACCATAGGCATAATCGGCGAATAACGGCCAAAGTGCCACATGGGTGGACAAGCTCTGAGTTGAGGAGCTAAGAGAAACCCAAACCCCTCTATCAAGATGCGAATGCTTACGAACTGCCATAGAATAGATTAATAGTTCTGAGAGACCAATCGCGCCGAAGAGGATGTGAGCGGCTGCCCTGCTTTGTACAAAATTCTATATATGGATGTGCATGTATTGACTCACCGGAGACCAGTTTCCTGCTCAAGTGCTTGTTTATGATCAAAAGCGAACTACAAAGTACTACAAGGACTACGACTACGACAAATGCTACAATACGACTAACAAGACAATTGATAACCTTGTCCGTCGCTCGCTCACGCTCAAAGGCTCATCCACGACCATGGGCATAATCGGCGGATAACAGCCAAAGTGCCACATGGATAGACAAGCTTCGAGCAGAGGAGCTAAGAGACTCCCCCAAAGAGATAAAAGCGCAAACAAGCAGTGAGCAGAGAAGGCGAACGCGATGTGCCTGAAGAAGAGCAAAAGGAAACGAAAGTCCTGAAAGTAGAAGAGCAAACCTGAAAATATAAGAACAAACCTGAAAAAAGAAGAGCAGAAAGCCTGCCTAGCCTCAAGGACACCTGTTCGGGTCCTGAGGGTTGCCCTACCTAGCCTCAGGGCACCTGTTCGGGCCCTGAGGGTTCCCCTACCTAGCCTCAAGGACACCTGTTCGGGTCCTGAGGGGGTTAATAGAAAATATTTGCAGAATAATAATATACCAGTATACCCGCGGAACCGAAACCGAATTCATGCTAGCATGTTAATTTGCGAAACGACAGTCATGACTCAATGCGGATTCACTTTTCGATTTAATAAAATAAATATGTGTGCATATTTAAGAGAATAAGAAATGAAAATGATAAAATATGGTTTAATATACTCATGTGCACATACTGCTCAGCTGTCCCTTGTTTGTAGTCTTCGATGGGTCGCTTGTGACCATTGGTGATGCATTGATGGCCGCATATAGCCTGTACCGAACCGAGAACCGAACCGTAATCCATGGGCAGAGGTGGCCCGAGTATAAATCGCTTGCGTACAAAACCGAACCGAGTACCGAACCGTAATCCAAGGGCAGAGGAGGCCCGCTTTTAATCGCATTTAGTTAGACGGACACACTTATGTATATCGACGGACGGAGTATGTGATGGGTGGCAATTCTCTAAAAAATACACGAAAAGGAGTAAACATCAGACGACGGGCGATGCAAGAATGTGACCGACCCCCACAACAAAACGAAAAGGCCTTCTCAAGATTCGCTTGAGCAAATATTTCTGGTCGCTCCAATGTGGAATGCGCCACCGCGTTAAGTCACAATTAAGTCGGTTAGACTGAACCGATCTGAATGGGCAGAGATGGGGGTAGAGAGAGAGACTCAGGCGGGAGTCCGCGTAGGTATGCATGTCCGTACCGGTGCATGGCTTTACCCGAGCATGCTGCAATAGGCGGACCATCATCACGCATGCATACCAATACTTTCGATCAAGGGTGAGTGGAAAAAAAATTTGGTTGGTGGTGGGTGCAACTCCTCAAAACGCGAAAGCAAGCTTGCACTCGACGACGGTTGATGCAAGAACGTACAAAAAGAAGATGGCAGCAAGTTTCGAATATGCGGCATGCTCCCCCACTTGCATCATGCTGCAACTCTTGCCCCACATCAGTGTTGTTGCATCCAGTCAGGGGTTGTTGGAGTTTCATACAAGTGGTCACATTTCACACATGTCGGATGGTCCATCACACAAGCGGCGGGAGTGGTCCCATGCAAGTGAGGAGCGGGTTGGGAGCGGAGAGTCCTCCAAAAAAATATTCGAAAAAAATTACCTCGAAGTGCACCCCTCGGCGGCCACCAACAGACTGAGAACTCTCCCCGGTCGGGGGCACCCTTATATAGAATCGGTCACCCCCTCGGTGGGTTTTCAGATTTTCAAATTTTTTTTGGGTTTTTCGTCTATTTTCATGGTTTTTTATATTTTCTTTAAATTTTTTGGGGTCGTCGCTATTTGTGGCGAAGGGGGGAGGGTGCGTGTGATGTGATTTGGTGGTTTAAAGGGGCAACTGAGGTACTTTTAAATGATTTTTTCGAAGTTTAAGCTCCATTGTTGCGCTTTTTTGGCTCCTTTTCAAGCAGTTTTTATTCTGATTACGAGATAATCGATTTTAAATAGCTTGCCGATGTCCACAAATGTGTCGTCGCTATTTGGTGATGAAGGGGGACGGTGTGTGTGCTGTGATCTGATGGATTAATGGGGTGGGTAAGGGAATTTTAATGATTTTTATGCAGTTTCCATTTTTGCACTTTTTTGGCTCCTTTTCAAGCAGTTTTATTCTGATTACGAAAGAATCGAATTCAAAGAGCTTGCCGATGTCCACAGAAGGCTTAACAATCATGTGGAGAATCGCGAATGTGGATCCTTGAAGTGCATAAGATCCAATACTCGATATGAACATATCATCTAGGATGTCGATACGCTCCTCGATTCTTATACATCTCCTTTGTTGCATTTTCTTTATGTTCTCATGGGGGACTTGGACATGGAGTTCCTTGCGTAAAAGCGATCAATATGAATGTTTAAGTTTAGGAGATGTAGGGTATAGCACATCCATGAGCTATTGACGTTTATGAACAGTTCACCTAAGTTAGTATGATCGTATGTGTGTTTTCATAAACGTCGGTCTAACAAAGGACTGCGTTATCCATGTTCATTAATGCAGATATTCGATCATACTGACTTAGGTGAACTACAGTAGCCACTGTTCATAAACGTCATCGATCGATGTCGTGTAGATTTTGCAGTCATTCACTGGAATGTGTGTGGAACAAATGCTCGATTCGGTTAAGGTTCGTAATACCGATGCTTAAACGCCTGTACTCGACTCTCAAAACGCCTTGTGTCGTTCAAATAAAACGACTTTCGTAATCGGGGTGATTATTTTTCGACTGCAAACAGGGTCGATTGGAAGATACATAAATATTTTGTACTAAAGCAAGTCTGTAGACATTCTGCATCAGAAAAGAAATGCGGTTGTACTGACGCAGATTTCCGACGTTTATGAAAACACCCGTACTTACCACCGTTGACTCCTTATGAGTCCTTTAGCTGGAACGGAAACGCCAATGAATACACCATGTTTTAGAGCCCCGTTTTTAAAACTAATTTTATTGTTGCTTAAATTGGGTAATTATATATAATAATTTATTATAATACATTGTTTGCTTCGACAAAAATATATATTATTGCATGGTTACAATACAATGTTCGATTTCTGTTTTCTGTTTCTGTTTCACCTAAAAATATATATTTTTCTCCATCTTCATTCATTTAATTTCATCATCCTTCATCTGATCTTCAACAAATACTTTACAAAAATAATAAATTTTTGCATTAAATGCATGTCTACAACGTAGTTTGAATTCCCGTCGAAAGCAATAAGCTGTGCAATGACACAAGCTCGCGCACACGCACACGCACACGCACACGCACACAGAGTGACTTCGCATTAGCGGCCATTGTACGGCTTTATTGCTTCGCCGAATTTGTTTATTTCTTTGTAAAAAAGAAGAACAATAAAACTGGCTGTGATGAGCTTTTGTTTTTTTTTTTGTTAGATAAATATATTCAATTGATTTCCGCGACGTAATTTAGCATGAACTCAGTTTCTCTTTTTTTTTTTTCTCCAACATTCAAGATAGCTCGTCGCATATCCATAGTGCGACCTTGAATTAATAACAAATTTTCTCTGTGCTCTAATCTAAAACTTATAAACCTAGGTATGTATGTATGTATGTATATAAAGTTCAGATTGTTCATGTAAGACACCAGCTAAGTCGAACTGCATGAACGTAAAACAATGATTAATTCTAGCATTTCTTCTGTTTGGATTTGTTAAAAAAAAATATATATAATAAACACAGTCAAAGTTAAAGAATATTTTGTAATATGTAATTAGTGTGTGCACAAGGGCCACATCTGAGTTGGCAGCTATCGACAAGAGATATGTGAAGCCTCGTGATATGCACACACCGCTGAACTAGAGGTTGAATATCATCTGTACAGAAGTTCAGAGTTTAAAAAAATATATATTTTATCTACAAAAGAAATCGCGATAGAGTGGCGTGGAGAGGGGGGAAATCTAAAGGCTAATAATATGAGGGAGGAACGCAGCAAAAAAATGAAAGAGTCGTTACAGTACGAGAAATTAAGTAAAAACTGCTGAGCGTTTGTCCCTGTTTTTGCCCCGGCTAATTGTACGTGCTTTAAATGCTGCTGCATTCAGGAGGTGCTGCATGGAGGAGAATGTTGTTGATTAGTTGAGAGAAAGAGGCGGAGATGTGTCGATGAAACTTACCCTTTCCAATTTCGTTTGCTTGTTCTTGAGGACTGGATTGAGGACAAGCTTTGTGCCAAGTTGGAAAATGTCACGAATAAAATCGTTTTCCTGTAAATGTGACGTCATACCGGGCCCCATCACTGAGCAGAGGGCTGTGTATTGATGGTGCACAGCCCATGTGTCCAGGACAAGGGATTCTGTTCCAAAACGAATCGTGATTTCTGGTGATATATCCTCCTGCAATGACAAAAAATCGAGAGAAACATTTAAGTGTGCCACAAAACGACCCTATTCAACAAAACAAAACAAAACAAAACAAAACAAAACAAATTTCAAATGATCACTCGAATTTAATTCAGCGAAAAAATGTTCATTTCAAGTCGGGACATGTTTGTCGCAGTTTGTGCTTGCAATTCTTGCCATTTTGACACTTCGTGTGGCTATGAATGTTGTTCTTGGTGATCACGCATCCCGTCTTGCTAATGGTATCCATATACTCGCTGAACGTTGTCTTCTTAGTGCACGGCGGCGCGGACCAGTGCGAGTAGTTGGGCGTGTTTGTGAATCTTGAGCTATCCGAGAAGCTATATTTAACTGGTTTATATGTCTTCACACATTCACCGCTATCAGAATTCGCGCGCAACTCAGCCATCACTTGACTCTTAAACTTCCCACATGCGTCCTCTTCTTGGGGCTGCCCAGATGGAGCAGCCTTTTTGTCACCGTCACCCAGACTCTCGTAAAGCCCCTCTGGGTACTCGCTAACATTGCAATAATCAATCTGATATGTGGTCTTCACTCTTTCGCTGTCCAACCGACGGCTCAGCTCATCTTGCGGCATTGCCTTTAGCCGTTCATACAAATCCGGATAGCATGTACTGAGGATTTTGAGAAATCGATTAGGCTGATCGCGCATGCATCCCTCTTGATCGCCGGTGAATTCTTGCATTTCTGTTGGGATTAAGCGAGGCTCAACCAAGCGCCCGACTGGTGCCATGCTCGTGCATTCTTCGGCGCCGCTACCGCACTGCGCCAGTACAGCTGCGGGCGGTTGTACAGATGCTTCGCAAACTTTTGTCTCATCATTCTTATCATCGCGTACGGTTTTATCGAATTTATAACGGTTCGTCACCGGCGATATAAAGTCGTGACGATAGGTTGTTGTAAACATGTCGTGCCGCAATTTGTATTCCAAAAAAAGAACAGAAAATTTCACGTATTTTTTTTTTTACGATTTCGGACGAATGAGAAATCACTCGACACGTCACATCGCCAAGGGAGACTACTATCATGAGCGCGGAAAGTAGAAGCGAAAGTGAACAAGTTCGGCTGTGCGACAATGCTTTGTTCACATGGGTACCGTACCGTGTCCTAAGCATCCAACACTTACCTCCAAATACCGCAACACATCACGGAAAGTAGCACGTTGAGCTTTGCGATCCCTCTTTGCCCTGTATTTGTGCGAATCTGTGGCCAACTGCTTCACGGCATCAGTGAGCTCGACGATATACTCCTCCAAGAAATCATCGTCATGTGCACGTCCGCTCTCCAATATCAATGCGAGGGTTTCCCCGGCAGCCATTCGAACATCTAAATGAGGCGACTGGAGCAATCCCAGGAGTTTCTTAATGGATCTGTGGGCCAAAGAGGACATGGATATCATTCAAATGTATGAGCATATGTATGTATTCACTTACGGTAGCATTTGTTGACCACTGGTCATGACGGAAACAAAATCTCCGGGGGGAATGAGAGTCAGCAAGAGTCCCCAAGCTGACAGTGCTTCAGCATGCAGAGTACCAGCTTCTGCGTTCACTGAAATCGGTGTCTTATCATCGCCCCGCAAGTAGCTGCCACTGAAGATGTTCTCAAAGAACTGCATCATTGTCAAGAGATCTCCGATGTCGTCGCCTCCCAAGAAGTTCAGCAATCCCAATGCAGCGCAACACTTGGCTCTGGCATCGAAATTGACCGACTTATCTTGCATGGTCGTCAAAAGAAACTGATTGAGTGCCTTCGAGATGGCCTCCTCGCCGCCCAATTGAAGGATCAAGAGTGGCGCCAACTTGGCACCCCACACCTGCTCTGCGCCCTTTCCACGACGGATAGATTTCTCAATGCAATCTATCAGAGTTACCTTGCGATCCTCCACGAAGTCCGGCATAAAGCGATGCATTAAAATTTCGCAAATACTTTGCAAGGCCATTGCACGCGTTTGCGCCGACTTTTCGGTTGCGTTCTCCATGGCTTGAAGGAACTTCTCCTCATAGCGCTCGTTCGAGGACAGCTCATCGGAATCGTCGACTGATGTAGCATTCTCCGAGAGGTACGAATACACGCTGGTGTTGTCATTGACCGACTCGTCTTCAGAGTTGGAGTCGCCTCCGCGTCCTGGAAACAGAAAAAAAAAACGTGTTTACCATTTATGCACGACACTCCCAAATCAGTGTTCAACCGTGTTCATAGGAATGTGGTGCGTGGAATTCTAGAACCGTGCCCTTTCAGACGAGACCTTACTCGTCGATCTAGTCCCCCGAACAAAGAAGTTGCAAGGTCTGCAAAATTGCGGAAATTTTTTCTGAAGTACTAGTCGCCCAGAAATTGCATCAGGTTTCTTTTTGCAAATTTGCAATCTTTGACTGCGAATATCTCGGGAACGGGAGGACGCGGGGAAAAAGTAATGATGAGGGATTGTAGGTTATTGCTCCCTCTTCTAGACGCATATAATGGACGCCCAGAAAGTCCCGTTATTTGTGTGAAACTTGACCGCAAAGGGGAAAACATGAATTTCTCATCAGTGATTGACTTGAATATTGTGAACGCTTGCAGACGGGGTTTGAAGCGACAAGCGTGCTCTTTCAGACGAGCCCATAATTGTTCATCTACTCCTAGAAACTAAAAAGTTACAAGGCTTGGAAGTTCGTCGAAATTTTCTGAGAAATTTGTCTGCAATCTGTGACTGCAAATATTTCGGGAACGGGGGGACGCAGGGAAAAAGTAAAGATGAACGTTTGTAGGTCATATATTCGTCTTCACTTCCTCCACAGAAGCATTACAGGTAAGATCTGCGAATTGTGTGATTTTTCATGGATTAGAGATCTACCAGAAGACTGATCGTGTTTTGTCTAGCAAAATGTGACGGAAGTTTACATGTCTGATCATGAATAAATGAGCGGCGGAAGCAGCCTTGTGCTATAATTACAGATATCATTAACCATCACATCGAAACGTCTAACGAACAACGAACACGGCGAAAATGTTTTCCCATCTGACTTCCTTGATTTCTCTTCTGCGTGACATGCTGAGCTAGCTCACATCTCTGCGATTAAACAGACGTGACACGTTGTGCTTCTAGTCTAGCTTCAAACGTGGTGCCTTTGTTTTGCTTGTTTTCAGATGATCAATAGTCATCGCTGATCAGTCATATCTTATCATTGGTTTGCCTTTCAAGGTTGTGTGTGAGTGAGTGTAGCAAGTCTGTGGGAACACTTCACACATTTGTTTACATCTAAATAAACAGTCCCTATTTCAACACAGAAACTGTCGAGTTTTATTTCGTACTTTGTGAAATAACAAAGTGCAGTTCGTGCAAGTGTATTATGTAAATAAAGTGTGGTTGGAAGAAACGACAATAGCGATAGCACACTACGAGCGAAACATTTAAAGCAAGCAATTGCCCGTGGATTGGTTTTTGGGTTTTTTCCTTTATCTTGTGTATTTTTAGAAAGTAAAAAACAGACATTTGTTTTGCTTTATTCTGCTTGAACAGGTTTTGCCAGCCACACAACCGAAGTGTGAAGCAACAAAATAAAATGATGAAACAAAAAGATTGACAATCGTAGAATTGCTGCATACGTACACACGAATGTGGATGCAAAAGTGTAGTTTATTTTCGAGTTTCTCGTTCAGTTGAATCGCATGGAAAATTCGTGTGCAAATCTATGCACGTGGGACTTCAGGCATTCCTTCCGAGTGTAAAGTGCATAACACCACACACGCACACCGATGCACATATGACCTCAAGGCCACGTTGAGTCTTCACGACAAATCTGTTTGGCGGGATAGTTTTCTAGAATCGCATCAGATGATGCGCTCGGCACCGAATTTGGCATTGAAACGGCTGTTGACACTGATCCTGCTTGCTCAGAGTGGGCCACAGTGAAGATGCGGCGGGTGTACTCCCCCGTAAAGCATTTTCTTCGAAATCACAGTGACTCATGGGCATGACAGCAAACGTTGCAAAAAAGCTCTCGCACACAGAGCACATTCAATTTGTATTTACATATGAGTGTAGATCACTATATTCTCACTCACCTTTATAACCCTTCTTATTCTTTTTCGGCATATTCGATTTCCTTCGGTTACTAATTTTAACTTCTATCTCGGCTCGACTTTGAGTCGACGATCAATTTAGAATGAAAAGCAAAAGCAAAATCCAGAAACGAGTGTGAATTCCCCGACACGAGGTCACACCGCACAACAAGAGGGAAACTCGGATTTTCCTTTTCCTCACGCGCGTTGCTCTCTTTCGCTCGCTCGTTTCTTTATCACCAATGAATATGAAATAATGTAATTCAACTAAAATTTTGTAATTTTTTTTTCTTTTTCACTTCTCGAGTCTATCTTCTTTTTTTTTGTGTTGTTGTTGACTATTTTATGTGAGGACACGATGTTTTCTTTTCTTTTTTCCGTTTGACTATAAAATTATATAAAAAAAAAAAAAAAAATTAAAACAATTTGCACTAGAACTTAAGGTCGTAATCAAGACGGAGGTATAAGATTGATTTTTCTCAAGTTTATAAGATGTTCCTCGTTTGCGATTAAGCAGTTCACTGATGGCACTGAGTTGTTTTTATAGTTGTTAAAAGTGTTTCTTAAATTGCATTCCGCACTTGGATAAACGAATTTCAACGATTTTTGCAAATTATTACAATTTTTATTTAAAGCAAATTTCATGATTATTCAATTGAACATCCGTGTGGACAAAAGGTTTCACTCTTTCTGCCTGCTTTTTGCTTTCTGTCTATCTGTTTCTTCTGGCCGTCTGCTCTGGCGGCGTTGTGTGTGAAATTCAAGCGAAGAGACGAACCAAAAACGGAACTCGCCGCCCCGTCGATGTGTGTGTGTGTGTACATGCACGCAGGTAGAGCAGGAGTTTGCCATGCATTTCATGATAAAGCGAAATATTCATCACAACAGGCAGGCGTGTGTGTGTGTGGCGAAATTTACCTTGAGCTCACGCGCACACGTTGTGTGAAAATGAAACGATGAATTGAAACAAAATGGCCACATTTGAATGGTCCCCTGTAATAGATCAGACATTTTGGCAAATCCCATCTACTACTCGAGTGCATGCGCTCCTCGTTGCATAGTTTTAGACGTCGTCTCTCCCCCCCATATTGAATTCAAACAATAAACAATGTACATAGGCATGTATGGTTGTATGTATGTAAATATAAAATGAAACATTTATTTTGATTACATTTTGAAAAAAAAAAAATGCAAAAAAGCAAATTACATTTAATTGAGCTTTGCTCATCATTTCCCTGTCAATCTATCACACACGCTAATACTATTCGAATTGGAATTTTGCAAAAATCAAGTCCACCAGCAAGTCCCCATCCAGGGAGCCATTGTTCTCAATAACCAAGTCCCATTGATCAAAGTCATCGAGGTCGCATTCGGATTGTACGTCGTCTATGCCCAGCTGATAGATCCAACCCCTCTCGGCGCGTATTATCTCTGGGCACGTGATGCGAATCGAGCGAACCTTATCACCGTATGTTTCCATAAAATATTTTACGTCGTTCTTCCGCCTTATATCACTGACAATCACGATCTCTCTGTTGGCTACATAAAATACATAAGTGATAAGTGCGCTATCACCACCCGGTCTTATTTAACATCAATGCCTACCGTTCTCCATCGCGGTTCTGCAGAAAAACCCAAAGTCATTTGCTCGCACTGAGTCGCTCCATTCAATCATGTCTTTTCGATACTTCTCTTTGTAGGGTCCATCACTGAGAAGTTGATCGAGATCTAGATTTAGTTTTTTCGCCCATTCAGTCTTGATAGGTGAGGAGATTCTTATGATTTGGCTTCTGTTCCCGAGTCTGCACGAAGATGGTTTTTTTTTTTTTTTTGTTTGTCAATTAACGCAAATTCGATTAAAAGAAATCAGCAAACCTTTTATTCAATTGCTCTGAGAGATAATCTTTGCCACATTTCCGTTTGCCACTGAATAAAATGATATACTTTGTATTTGCCATTTTCGAGCACAATTGAGTCAAGTTTATTATGTAGTACGTGATGTGTGATGTGCTGTGCCCTGTGCTGTGCACCACTTTCACCTTGTGTACCTAATGCGATGATGGCCGGCGGCGGCGGCGGCAGCAGCAGCAGTATGTGGATGGAGCTATCCCACTCTTCACAATGATGGGGTCACAGTGTGAACACTGACAGATCAACGGTATGCAAGACTATGCCCCCCGCTTGAGATATGAACAACTAAAAATGCGATGAAGAGATAGTGATGTTCATTAACATCTTCATAACATATTTTACGGGCGGTAAAGGCTCCCCTACCTACACAAAATAAAAATAAAGATAATCCACTTCGTTGACAGAAAGGCAATCATACACCCACACTACAATAGAATAGTGGGAATTTTCCACAGGAAAGCATTGCCAGGGGCAATTAATGAAAACGCTAACGATATTATGTAAATTTCCAGAGAACTATTTAGCAAACGAGAGCTGATTACATAAGAAAAGATAGGTTAATGGATGAAACAGACGTTCCCAAGAGAAACCCCCTAAAATCTTAGATTCTCGACCCTGTCTCACAGTCTATCCCTCATTGAGAGGTGTTACAGATGACCGTTGAGCTATCAGGTGGATTATGCACGAAGAGAAAGAATAACAAAAGCCGACGAAGCCGCTCAATCGAATACAACTCGATCCTAATTAAACAAAGAAAAATTAATAGAATTTACTTCTGAAATATAAATCATATAGAAATTACCAACATAACGGGAAATATCCGCGCAGTATGGCAATGCTAAAAAAGTGAACGAAAGAATTCTTGTCACGTTACCAAAAAATCGAATACGTGTAACTTGTTGTCAGTCCGATTTGAAATGGTATTGCAAACTGGACGAACTGCGAGGCCACACAAGCAAACCTTCTCCAGTGACGTACAGTACACTTCCGTGTGTGTGTCTGACAGTTGGCACAAATAATCGCCAAATTGTTGGGATATTTGTGGAAAAAACCCATTTTTCTGAATTGGAAATTGATGATTGAAGAAACCCAACGAAAAGAAGAGACCGACTGTCGACCGAATTGGCTGAGTTGGTGGTGACGAGGAAAAAAGAAGGAAAAAGTGAACGGTGGATTTTTTAATTGGCCGCTGCAACCGGGGCGAATCATTTGTGTGCTCTGTCGTGAATCAAATGATTTTCTTTCCTTTCGTACTGTGAATGTGATCGCCAGTAAAATAGTGTGTCGTGCGGTAGTAGGTAGCGTGTGCGGTTGTCATTTATCACCTATACACTAGAAAGAAAACGAAGTTCGTCTTCGCCTGCAACTATTACTTTTTTTTTTTTTTTTAAGGAGTTTATAAAATATTTAAAAAACTAAACCAGCCTACATAATGGGGAGTAAGTAAAACATATTCTTTTAAGTTATTTTGTTCACGATTTAAGTGAAAAATCGAAGAGGCGCTGCTGCTCATCGCTCAGCCTCTGATAAACACACTTGCTTACGTATACAATTTCTTGTGGGGCACGGTGGACTTCAATGGACATCTCGCATTTGGGCATTTTTTATGACTGCTTCCTCCACTGATCGCTTCTGATTAGTTTTGGATGGAAAATCTTTGTCCAATTCGAAAATGATGTGCTGTATTAATTTGATTTTTTCTCTTGCTTTCTTTCAGTTAAATTCCTTGAGGTTATTAAACCCTTCTGCAGTATACTGCCGGAAATTGCCAAACCCGAGCGAAAGGTAAGTGTTTCGGCCACAGCATCTATATTCAATGAAATTTGAGTTTAAGTCTCAAGGCAGAGGTGTTCAATTTCTATATATACTTATATGTACTGATAAGAATTTTTTTTTTTTGTTGGTATAATGTGCGGAGGAGCCAGTTCATTTGCAGGCTTGTGTTGGTGACCAGTAGAGAATACTGCGTGTGAAAGTTTTGTCTGGGCAGAGTCCCCTCGACCTAATGTGCATTTAATTGCATTCTAAGTACAATTTGATTTGAAATTCATTCAAGAAAATGTGTAAAGTCGGCGGTTTTCGTCTGAACAGAAGCACCTTCGTGTACATTCGTTCACTTGACACATCCAAGTGTTGCCATGTTCGCTTTCGAAAGTGATGACAAGACACTCGTCACTGATCCGCGGTCTTTCTGTTGGCTTTCCCTCTCCCTCTTTCGGAGGCCAGCCATTGCTTGCAAGTACTTTCACCAAAAAAAAATGAATATCATCTATAATTGTATATTTGCACGGTTAAATTATTAATTACCATTCGAACTGATTGCGTGGCACGCGTTGATCGTATTTTATGATTTGCTGAGTTGAAGTTCACTATTCGGTTTCATTCAGCATTCGCTGGAAATGTTCGCATTAGAGTATCTAGGTCACTCAAGTACGACTACGTTACCTCGAAACCTCATTGAATATGCAAACAGAATTTTTGTTTTTCGTTAAAGGGTTCTAGCCTTGTCTGCCTTTGACTGTTGTTTTTTTGTTTCAATGCCACATTTTCTTTTCAGATTCAATTCAGGGAAAAGGTGCTATGGACCGCAATAACACTCTTCATTTTCCTCGTCTGCTGTCAGATTCCACTGTTCGGCATCATGAGTTCCGATTCAGCCGATCCTTTCTACTGGATTCGTGTGATCCTTGCGTCGAACCGTGGTACGCTCATGGAACTGGGTATCTCGCCAATTGTCACGTCCGGATTGATCATGCAACTCTTGGCTGGCGCTAAGATTATCGAAGTCGGTGACACTCCCAAGGATCGTGCACTCTTCAATGGAGCACAGAAACTGTTCGGCATGGTTATTACAATCGGCCAGGCCATCGTGTACGTCATGACTGGCATGTATGGTGATCCAGCCGAAATCGGAGCCGGAGTCTGCCTGCTCATTATTATTCAATTGTTTGCTGCTGGCTTGATTGTTCTGCTGTTGGACGAACTTCTGCAAAAAGGATACGGTCTGGGTTCCGGCATTTCACTCTTCATTGCAACGAACATTTGCGAGACAATTGTGTGGAAGGCCTTCTCACCGACCACTGTCACAACTGGACGTGGTACTGAGTTCGAGGGTGCTGTCATTGCCCTATTCCATTTGATGGCTACACGAAACGATAAGGTCCGTGCTCTGCGCGAGGCTTTCTACCGTCAGAACTTGCCCAACTTGATGAACTTGTTGGCTACTGTTCTCGTTTTCGCCGTGGTGATTTACTTCCAAGGATTCCGCGTTGATCTACCCATCAAGTCGGCCCGTTACCGTGGACAGTACAGCAGCTATCCGATTAAACTGTTCTACACCTCGAACATCCCAATCATCCTGCAGTCAGCTCTGGTTTCCAACTTGTACGTCATCTCGCAGATGTTGGCCGTCAAATTCCATGGCAATGTTTTCATAAACTTGCTCGGCGTCTGGGCCGATGTCGGCGGTGGCGGTCCGGCCCGATCGTATCCTATAGGCGGGCTGTGTTACTATTTATCACCGCCTGAGAGTGTCGGGCATATCCTGCAGGATCCCATCCATGCGATCTTGTACATTGTCTTCATGCTGGGATCTTGTGCGTTCTTCTCCAAAACGTGGATTGACGTGTCCGGAAGCTCGGCCAAGGATGTAAGTTACTACACACATCTGGGATGAGGATTTTCCATTAAACGTGTCTCTTGTCTTCTTTCTTCGTGTATTATAGGTAGCTAAACAATTGAAGGAACAGCACATGGTTATGCGCGGACATCGTGAGAACTCCATGATTCATGAATTGAATCGTTACATTCCCACAGCGGCAGCATTCGGTGGTCTCTGCATTGGAGCATTGTCGGTCTTGGCTGATTTCCTTGGCGCCATCGGTTCAGGAACTGGTATCCTGTTGGCCGTCACAATTATATATCAATACTTTGAGATCTTCGTTAAGGAGCAATCTGAAATGGGTGGCATGGGCACGTTACTATTCTAAGAATAGTGCAAATAATGTGCCACTCACCCCTTTTAGACCTAATTTTGTAGGTTTCCTAAGTTAATTAAGTAATTAATTTTTTTTTAATTATAATTTTGTATTCTTCGTGAGATTCATTTAATACTGATGGATGAATGATAATAACTAAAACAAAAGAAAAACAACATTTGATTACAAAAGATTTAAAAATAAAACACGAAACTTAAAATAAAGAAAAAACTGAAAAATCTTTAAAACAAAACAAAAAAAAAATCGAAAAATAATACACGTGTTGCATTTGTTTTATTCGTTGGCACGATGAGATGGGATGAGCTCACTGATATGGGAGTCATTCTGGGGAAGGGAATTGGGGGCGACGCATTCTTCTCGCAAAAGGGGGAGAGACCTGGAGCAATGTTCCGACTAATCCGACGTGCTAACGGTCAAAAGAACTTGAAGAATGCAAAGTGAAACCATCGGGAGCGAGTATGACTCACAGAGCGAAGGAGCAATGAGGGGCTGGGTCCAAGCAAGCACACAGTCGAGTCGAGATAGAGGTGTGCAACTACACACCAAAAATGATCAGTTGTGAATTGAAATGAACTTGCCCTTGAAATTCAGATTGCCCCCAGTCAAGGGATCCGATTCTACAGATTCAGAATTATTCGAATATCTGCC
The DNA here is from genome assembly GCA_907269125.1 of Eristalis pertinax. Taxonomy (NCBI): domain Eukaryota; kingdom Metazoa; phylum Arthropoda; class Insecta; order Diptera; family Syrphidae; genus Eristalis; species Eristalis pertinax. Next base: position 1,535,276 of record OU026148.1, on the reverse strand, counting down.
CCCAAGACTTGTTTAATTCTCGCCAATTCCACTCAAGCCATTTTGTACTCACCGAGTCGAGTTGCACCCCATTCAACTATCAACCCCAAACGGGACCAACTTCGTGTCGCTACAAGCCGATGAACAGCTGAGAAATAATCATAGAATACTTAACGAACTGCCACCGCATAATGTTCTATATTTGTGCACTTCTGTGTGCACATCTATGCATAAGTGTGAGTTAATTAATGCGACTGCTGTCATTGTCGATGTCAGTTGACATTTTGTTGACGTTTCAAATGATGAAAATCTAAAGTGAACAACATTTAAATGAAAATGGCGACAACACGGGCATTAAATCGAAATGTTCCCTATTTAAAGCAACAATTCTCCGCCCTGTTAAAGAACACTTCGCCAGTTATCACAGTTATTTGTGCAGTCACCACTTGTGGTTACCTTCTATCGTATTCTGAGACAGCCGTCCGCATCCTTAGTGTCACTCCGGGCTACATTCTACCATCGGAATTCTGGATATGGACAGCGTTTACATTCTGTTTCATAGAGTTGCATTTCTACGAGGTTCTAGTTGACGTTATCACCGTTGGACTATGTGGAAAAATGCTAGAACCCCTCTGGGGTCAGATGGAAATGTTCAAGTTCTTTGCCATCACCAATTTGGGTGTTGCTATATGCACGACTTTCTACTATCTGTTCGTCTATATGTGCACAAAGAATGCGGAAATTCTGTTCGACGTGCACATACATGGTCTAGCTGGCTATGTGGCTGGAATATCAGTGGCTGTGCGGCAAATAATGCCGGATCATTTAATATTCAAGACTCGATATGGAAAACTCACCAACAGGTATGCGAAACGATTTTTTTGTTTCTTGAAATCCACTCTCACCTTTGAACTTGGCCTTTTGCAGAAATGTTCCACTCACAGTGCTCCTGGCGTCGCTGGTATTTTGGGTCTTGAATCTGCTCGAGGGCACCTATCCGGCAATGTTCTGTTCGGGACTCATCGTGTCGTGGGTGTATTTGAGGTTTTACCAGCGACATCCGAACGGCCGCGGTGACAGTTCGGAGAGCTTCACCTTTGCCAGCTTCTTCCCGAGTGTGATGCAGCCGGTGATCAGTATTCTCGTCAACCCTTTGTATTTGTGTTGCTTGAAAATCGGAGTTGTGCGACCGCCCGCGCCACCCCGCACAGTGTCCACATCGAGTTTGACATCGATAGCTATCTCCATGCCTGGTGTCGACCCGCACGACATCGAAAGGAGAAGGTGCGTCTCATTCTGCTGCTCTGTTTTGTTTTCTTAAATTCAATGTCGTTTCAGATTGATTGCGCTGAAAGCACTGAGCGAGCGATTGAAATCCTCCGATTCAGGACGCCAGAACACTTTGCCAAAGTCCTTCCCCATGCCGTCGGGCAGTAAACATCATCATGGACACCATGGCCACGGCCACAGTCACGCAGGCGGTCATGGTCATTCGCATGCCGCAGGACATTCACACCAGCATCAGCATCATCACGGCGGCAGCAGTAGTCCATCGGCCTTTCATCAGCAACCGCAAAGCAAACCGCAATCGAACCCGGCTGCTGTAAGCACAATGGCGCCACCCCTAGCCACTCCATCATTTCCTACCACAGCAATACCAAAGCCCGAAACACTCGCTCTAATTAGAGCCGGTGCAATGGCAATCCCACTTCCTGCACCCCCTCCTGCGCCGCCGTCTGGCGACACCGAAACGCTGATTAGTATAGACGCAGAGGCATCACCACAATCACCGTCGTCAAAGCAGTAGATAAGATATTGTCTTCAAATTTCGTTGAAAGCCTACGCGCCGCCACACGTTCACCAAGTGGAAGTGTTATTTGAACATTTTTTTCTCCTTTCTTTCATTCTTTCTTGTTTGTTTCTGCCGTGGGATATGTTGTGTAGGTCTCGATCGCGGTTTTTGTTTCTTGTCTTGACCTTCAGAATACTATAAATATATACATATATATATACAAAGTTTTTTAAATGATCTTCGAATCATTTGTGTGTTTGGTGAATATGCCGAACGAAAAAGAACAAAGTTTCACAGAGTTTTAAATAGTTATAACGAGCCTTGTTTATGTAAATATTAGAGAGAAACAAATAAAAACAAAATCTAAAAGTGTTACCGTTAAGCTTACATGGAACAAGAGAGATTTGGAGCAGAAGCCAATCTAATCAAATAAAAGTCTAAGAAGTAAACGACGAGAGTGTTCATGGTCTGTGAAGTGCGTGGGCATCACGTGACGTGTCTCCTTTAGAAGAGAGCTCAAACTCTGTGAAAAAATGATGAGCTTGGGCAAAAATACCATTCTTACCCATCCAAGGATTGGTAGACGACGACGATTGTGGTCACTGCACGTGCCTGGCTACCATTCTAACTTGACTTGGGGCACGCTACCCTCCTAACTTTTTTCCGTTCTTCAAAGTGCTTGAATCTGTTGAAAGACAGGAGACTACTACAGACTCCCGTTGTCTTAAATCCTCGCTACAAATTCTGACTAAAGTGCTTGATATGACTTGACTTGTGCTTCTTGGCTTCTGTGTGCCATCCTACAGCCTCACAACGTCGGGTCGGGGATTAGATGAATTGAATTGAAAAAAAGAACTTGTGTCACCTCCAATCCAGATGGAATCTGTTGTGGGGGGTTCAGTAAAAATGTTTATTCAATTGTGTTCACACTTGTACAAGATGACAAACTAATCTCTCATCCGGTTCACCGGTAATACTGCTGCTGACTCCATGCTTGTGTTGAGCTCGCAGGCATCGATCCCTGGTCGAACTGGCCATGAGTGAAGGCACCGCCGGAGGGTGCTTGCCCGAACTGCTGGTTGTAGTTGTAGAAACCAACGCTCTGCGCTGTCGTCTGGGCATTGCCTGAGGCACTCGATGGCGGGCCCTGATTCATGTGCGATATTGATTGATTCGGTCCAGTCGCGGGTGCTGATCCGTAATTCTCTGATCGCCCCTGTGGCCCACTTCCGTAGGAGCTCAACACTGAGCTGTAGTATGAGGCATCGGCGACGGCTTCCGATGGTTGGTGGTGTGACTGATTGATTTGCGTCTTCTTCATCGACTGATGGAGGGACACCTTGCCCTGATGGCAATCTTGCGCGTTTGCCATGTTATTGCGGGCGATGTTCGCTTGAGTCAGATTCGAGTTTGATACGGGCGTTGGCCGTATCTGTGGGCGATTGGAGAGAATGGATGACGTGGGGACGGGGGGATTGGCAGAGCTCTCGGATATTTTCCTCTGCAGAGGAAGGTTTTTCAGTGCGTCGATTGTACCAGCGGATTTGAGACTCAAAGGATCCCCTTGACCTAGGGATAGTGGCGGTTGGGTTACGTGCCGGTGGTTGATGTGAGCTTGTAAGTCTCTCTGCAAAGGATGTGAAAGTTAGGCAAATGAAATATTCAGCGAAGACAGCGGGCAACAAACCTGTGACAAATATGTACGTCGGCAGCCAGTGTTTCCGTATCGACTTCCCCCGTGTGTGCACATGAACACGGTGCCCAGACCGCTTTGTTCGACCCGCACAACCTTGTCCTTACATCGGGGGCAGATTTTTACCGGCTCAGCTCGGGCGCACTTCAAACAAAAGATGTGTTTGCACGGAATCATCCGACCGTAGAGCAAGATTGGTTTGTCGCACTGATCGCAACAGTGGATCATTGGATTGAGGACCTTTTCACCGATCAGCGAAACCTTATGGTCCCACTTGAGACGAAGCATTGGTTCTGGCGGACCCCGCGATATTGTGGTAAAAGTTGGTGCTTCCAGCTGCGATATATCCGCTTCCATGTCAACTGCAAATTGATCGATCGTCGGTTTGTAAATTGTCAGCAGAGATGGTGAAATTAACAACTTACTGGTGGGTGGAATCATTGGCGGCACCTCTTCAACTATCGGGAGTTCTTCGACAACAGCAACTGGAACCACTGGTTCGTTCTCTTTGTTGACCTCGGTTGGTGTTTCGTCTGTGTCCATAGCAGTTGCCGGCAGCGCGGTTTTACTATTATCAGCTGCATCCGTGACGGCCGGAGTTGCTGCTGGTGGTTCCACTGGTTGATCGGGAGTTTCTTCATCGGAAGAAACCACTACGGCTGCCTTCTTTCCTCGTCCACGTCCGCGGCCACGACCTCGTCCGCGAGCCCTAGCACCACGACCGCGTCCACGGCCTCTTTTATTTGTCGTATCTTCGGAATCCATTCGAATTTACTTTTATTCTAAGATTCCTATGCACTTTCACTTATTTAGGCTTAATTTACACAATCGTTGCGTTTGAAGCACTCTTTAAGGCAAAATAACAATAATCGATAGCTTTGAAGTTTCTCGAGCTAATGCAAGTCGTATTTTCCTCCAACTTAAAACACTTTGACAGCAGTCGTCAAATCAATACTGAACTTGTTTTGCTAATGACATTTAACGAAAGGAGACACTTTGAGCGGAAATCAATTTTTGGAGGTACAGTACGAAGCAACATTATGAAATTTTGGAAAATTTTAAATATTGCCTTTAACGTGTGAATATTCGATTGGGTTTTCACCTGATTTTAAAGAGGTAATTAGTTAATTGTTGCATGTGGCGATTTGTTTTATTGCACGGTTATTAGCGATTTTATTGAGGTTCATACGAGCTGTGGAATTAATTCAGCTTGCCGTGTGCAAGGGGAAGCACATAAACGTCTTGCATGATTATGTAGATACATATATCTAAGTGTATATACAATTTATGCACACAATCATTGCAGCATTCAATTGCGATCTCCAATTTCCGCCCGCCAAAAATAAGAAATATAACAATATATTACGCTCCCTGCATATGCATTCAATTATTTCTTACACACAAATACACTTTTCTCCTTCGGGTTTCCTTTTTATTTGATGAGCCACCAGTTGGTCTTCAATTTCTCATGCCTTCACATAGAAATCATCCCCTCAAGCAATTGCGCGCTCTATTGTGTTCCCTTTTGCAGTTATACCTTTACCGTGTGCCTATAATAATAATCCCCGTAAATCGCCCTTCTACCGTTTCTTATTACATACCTCCGTTGCACCTTTCTCTGCGACATGGGATCTTACGTGTTGTTATTTCTTCGTCGTTTTTTCCCTCACCGGTTCCCGAGGGTTAACCAAACAACCACCACCACCACCAACACCAACACCATCAAGAAAAAGTATCTAGAAAGGTAAGGATGAAGGAATCCCTTGCCTTCGTTCGTTGCTGGCTCACAGCTGCATAGTTAGTTAGGTTTGATTTGTTGTCGTGTTAGGTTTGTTTCTCCGGGTTAAATTCTTTATTCCATTAAATTTTTTTTTCTGTTAGAAGTATAGTTAGTTTTTGTTATTGTTTTTTTTGTTAAATTTAAAGTTACAAAGTTTTTTTTTTCTACTGAGTGTTTCATTTTTGTTCTGTTAGTGCGAAAGATTTTAATTTATGAACTATTAAGATCAGATCCTTTTTCCATTTCCAATTTGAGAGCAAATCGTATATTTTTACTTTACCAACAATAATGTCATTTTCAAAGGCTAAATTGAAGCGTTTTAACGATGTTGACATCTGCGATTCCCCATCAGGGGCCGCCGCAGCAGCACCAGCGGCGACCGTAACAGTTCTAACGCCAAGCTCTGCTGCTCATCCGGAACGAAAGGAGCAGATCGAGAAATTCTTCAAAGACGCCGTACGAACAAATGGCGCATCTGCTTCCGCTAAGGAGCCGAAGGAGGTCAAAGAGAAGGAGAAGACCAGTTTGAAGGCAAAGGGTCTAAGGCTGTTCCGCACACCATCACTTCCCCACCGTTTGAGGTTTAGACAAAATTCAGACCTGACGTCCGCCGCCACTGCGTCCACACCCCTGCAGTCGTCCAGCTCAACCCCTATCAAAGAAATTACAAAATCTGCGTCCAATTTGAAGGGAAAAGAAGCGTTACATTTTGAAATTAGAGCCAAGAATGAGCTGCTGGATAACTACGCATCTCAAATCGATGTGTTGAAACGTCATGTAGACCAGCTGAAGGATGCAGAAGCACGATTCAGGGAAGAGAATTCGCAGTTCTCGCAGAAGAACGAAGCCGTCATCAGGGAGCTGGATGAAGAGAATAGTACACATAAAAGTACAATTGAAAGCATAAGCTTGGAAAACTCTGAACTCTTGAGAAAATCCACCCAGCTTGAGACCGAAATTAAAATCCTCACCGAATCACACGCTTCAGAGATTGATAAAATTAAGTGCGCCAATTCAGATCTCCAGACAAGATGCGAAGACTTGAACAACAAGTACGACGAGCAACTTAAAGACAACTGCAGTCTGAACGAGCAAATCGAATGTTTGCAAAATGAAATCTCTCAGCTGCAAGAAAAACTGGATTCTTCTGAGAATCTGCGCGCACAAAATATGCAAGAAGCTGAGAACATCCAGAGCAAGAACGCAGAGCTTCTCGAAGAAGTCGCCAAGCTGAAGATTCAAATCGAAAACGATGCCCTGGCATACGCTGCAGAAGCCAAGGGAACATTCATCGAACTCGAGTCCCTTAGAAACGAAAAGAACTCACTGAAGAATGACTTGGCCATCAAGTCCGATCTCATCCAAAGTCTGAAGGATGAGATAACCGACAAGAACTGTGAAATTGATTCCCACTGCGACACCATCCGCGTGCTGGAGGACGAGAGAAAGAGGATCATGAACTTCGAGCATTCGATTGAAAACGCCGAGGAAAAGGTGCGCATTGCTGAGATTCAAGCTGAGCAAAAGATCAAGGAACTCGAATCGAATCTGCAGAAGTCCGTTGATCAAGAACGAAACTATTGGCGCGCCGAACTCAACAAGCGCCAACACCAGGCCGAAAATCAAGTCATTAAAGTGGAGCTTGAAAAGCAAGACGTCATGATTCTTCTTGAGAGCACAAATGACATGCTGCGCGAACGAGATGAAAAGATTCAAAAGTACGAAGAGCAGCTGCGCAAAGGCCTGGACTACTACATCCAACTCACGGACAATCTGCAGAAGCAAGTTGTTGACCTTAAGGCCGACATCGCGAAGACCATCACTGAGAAATACAATTACCAACTCACGCTCAGCAACACCCGCTCCACGGTGAACATCCTGATGGAGCGTCTGAAGAAGTCCGATTCAGATGTTGAGACCTTAAAGTCCGAGTTGGATGCCGTCCTAGCTGAGAAGGCCAAGCTGGAGACTAACTACAGTGAGTTGCAGAACGAACTATCTGCTCTCAAAAGCGACCTGATTGAGAGCGAGAAAAACTTAACAGCATTGAGGGAGTCATCGACGGCGCTACAAAATGAGGTGAGAGCTAAAGAGACAATGTTTACTGCAATGCTCACCTCTGAAGAGGAAACTTTGGGAAAATTCAATAAAATTGCGAACACTTTTCAGGAGCGGATCGATGAGAATGTAGAAAAGTACGTAGAAATGTACATGGACCTAAAGAATAAGGACGAGAATCGAGAGGTCTACATGGCTGATATGCGAAAAGCACTGGACGAATTCGCAACCGTACTTGAGCTGGCGCAGCTGGAGATCGACAATAAGGACAAGTGCCTGATGAAGTTGAAAGACGAAAATGAGGAATTGAAACTGGAGAACATCTCATTGAAGTCGAAATCGCATGAAAAGTGCGTTGCCGAGAAGGACACCGATTCGCACAAATACGAAGAGATTCTTATTGACTCGCATCTGCGAGCAGAATGCGACAAGATCACCAACTGGTTATTGTCGGCGTCTGATGATTCGAACGATGTGAAGGACATATTGAAGGAGAAAAAGTCTGGCACACCAAAGAGTCTGCCCAGGACGCCAAAGCCTTCGCAAAATACAACGCCGACCGCGCCAAGAACTCCGCGCACACCGACGAGGACGCCGAAATCGCTGAAAACCGCCCTGTTCACTGGCAAGGAGAACTTGGCTCCTGCTGTTGATGTAGTCAAGAGTCCGTTGAAAACTCGAAATAAGTAGATACGTTGATATGAGTTTAAGTTTTAGAATATATTTCCCTTTCCCTTTCCCTACCCACTTCCTGTACACACTTTCGTCCCCCTAAAATTTACTCTTTACCAACTTTCTGTCTGCAGTTTCGTTCCTACATACATGTGCACATGCCCGGGCATATGTTTACCGAATCACGATCAGTATATGAGACATACAACTTCTTACGAGGTGTTTACTATCGCCTGAATGTGATCTATTTACATAACAAGAGACCATGCGACACAATGTCTTCTCTTCTTTCACAGCACACACAAAAAAAAAACGCAACATCAAAAAAATAAAAGAAAAAAATGTGAAAAGAAGTAAGTAATGACCATGTCGAGTTACCCTCATCGAATCAAGAATTGCAGATGGGTCCCTTCCCCTTTTTGTGTTCCGTTGAACCATTCCTTTGATACGGGTTGTGCACCCAAGGTACAATTAAATGTATTTCCTCAAAGAAAAGGTGATGAGAAGGAAGCCTATTCTTCGTTTTGTCGTTCATGTGGTTCTCATTGTGTGTGCGTAGTAGATGGCCAAAGCGCAACAGGAATTGTAAGTAAGATTAATGTCGTCTCTAGAAATAGAGAGCAGATGTTCGAATTTTGTCAATATTTTGGCGCCAGATTTGTTGATTCTCCTTTTTGAGCACGTGTGCAAGTTGCTGTACGTTCAATGAACTCTGCCCGGTTGCAATCCGAACCCCTTGACAAAGATAGACACAACACACACACTCACACACATTCATCACGTATGGTTCTTACTGTTTTTTTTTTTATTTTTGTAAAAATTATTGTTTCTATAGCTTTTAAAATAACTGCAAATAATTTGTTTTCCTTCCAAATTTGTTGTTTCGACCTTAGCTTGTTTTTTTTTTTTTTTTTGTGTTTTTGTATGCTTTTCTATTTTTTCTATTTGCCATCATTCATTTTCATTTTCAATTTCCATCACTATTTATTTTCAAACTTTGTGCAAGTGCATTGTAAATTTTGTAAAGAATAGAAAAAAAGAGAAAAAATTAAAAAATTTGAACTTGAAACCGAAAAACAAAAGTGAGCGAGAACGAGAAACATTTTTTATATTTTTGTTTGTTTACAATTTCACCCCCCATTTATGGGCGTTTTGCTAAAGTTTTAAAATTGTTGTGTATTTTTTTCCTCATAGACCTTTCAACTGAACTATTATGTAAGCCTAAAGATTAACAAACTTTATAAATTGTGTTTTGTTTTTTTTTTGCCGATAATATGCATTATATACTTTCTATATATGTACTCGTTAAGTTATATAGTAATTTTATGTTTATATAAGATTCTTCAAAAACGTTCGCTTTGCTTGCAGTGTGAGAGAATTTTTGGTTCGTTTTAGATAGGAAAACACAGAAAAGATCGTACACTCTTGTGAAATCACAGAATTACAAAAGAAATATGTTTCATTTTAATTATCTCATTAACAATAGATTAAATTTATGTTTTCTTAAATATTGTTTTCGTATTGTGTTTTTGTTTATAAATTATTTGTGTTGGGAAAAAAAAAAATAATAATAAAAATATATATTTGTATTTACTTAGGCTTAAGCGTAATTGCCTTTTGTTTTATTTCGTTTTATTCTGGGAAGGTGGTTTTTATAGCATGCATTGCGAAGAGAGACGAAAGAGAGAGAGGAGAGCTCAATGTGTAAAATTGGACTAAAAGATGAAAAATACTTTGTGGTAGAATGTGAATGCTTGATTGAGTGCGGTAAGCTTTGAGTAAGCCCTCCATTTCTCAGATTTGTGATGAAAAACAAAAAAAAAAAGCGTGTCTGGATGGAGAATGTGATGGATGGAACCGCGTCCTTTGGTGATGTTTAAAACACTCGTAGCTGAGAGCACAACACCGTAGAGGATGTAGCATGTAGGTGGGCGGGTAAGCAATGAAAAATAGACTGCGCTGGGCTGTTATCCGTTCGCCTCGCAAAGTTCACACCATTAATGAGTGAATATCGATTTTTGTTTGTACTTATTTCACACATGCACGAGGGTTTGAAGGATAGCCAAGGCTGGGTAGAGGTGATGTCATGCTACGAATTAACACAACAGCACTACTGCAATTAACTGGTCGTAACAAACGTCCGTCCAAGCAATCGATGCGAACGAGGTCGTGTCGCCGGCACAGAAGACAATCGTTCCACCCACTCAGAGCAGATAACAAGTGGACGAGAGTATATATCAGTCTATATGTTAGAACTTGTCAGAATTCTAACATTTCATTGCCATGACACGAAACAGTTCAAGGAGCAGTTTCAGGAAGGGGAATATCATAGTCAAGTTACAGCTTAGACTAACTAAAATGAAAAAAAAAATACTATAAGATAAACGTGTCACAAAGTCGTTGTTGTCTTTTTTTTATGTGTTGTGTTGTGTTTTTGTATACAAAAGAAAAACATGATGTTTTGTATTATATCAGTTAAGTATTTGAACAATTATCGCTAACACAGAATGGAAATAAAAATAAAATTAATTAAAAAAAAATTGAAAACAATTTCTTTTTTTTTCACAGCTATGACTACTACTCAATAGGAATATTAAATACCAACAATAATTACAATAAAATTAAGTTCAAATAATATTACAGCAAAAAAAAACGTACGTACACGTATGTATGCATGAGTTCATCATACGAGCAATGTTACGAAAATTAAAAAAAAAAATATATATATATAGATGTGTAAATATATATGTATAGTATTTATGTATATGTGTGCAGCAACAAAGAAAATGTTCTCCTGATCATTGTATGGACAACATTCAGACGTGTTTGTATGGTTTTTGTTTTTTGCATTTGCTTCGGTTCGGAAGAAACTGTCTTACAGCTATTACAGATATTTTGTATATGTATATATTTTTTTTTATATTAATTTGCATTACATTTTAATAACAAAAGTAAAAACGCTACGTTTTGAGCACTTTGGTTAAGTAATTGTATTTCATGTTTTGTGTTTTCTTTTTGTTTCTAACCTTAAAATTGAATGTTTTAAAAAACCCCTACAAAGTTGTTTCGTTTTGTTGTTTGTTTGTTTCTATATGTATTAAGTATGAACTCGGGGGCTGCGCCCGTGTGTCAGAGTTCGCCAGTATTGTTTAAGTAAACAAAGAAGGATACGTTTAAAAAATAAATTAAGAAAAATTGCGTACAAAAAAAAAAAACAGAACTAAAACAAATAATTTACACAACTATAAACTATTCAATCAGCAGATCATCTTAATTATTCCTGTCGTGGCCGTTTTCCGTGATCCTTGAGTCAATTTTGCATTTGTACGTGTACAGCGATTGCAATGGCACATGAAGCAATTCGACTATTTGAGTGAAGTGGAGTTCTGAAATTGAATTTGAACAACCGTCAGATCATACTGATATACAAACAGTCAAGTATTCACTTAATGTGAGCAACTTTGAAGAAGAAGGATTGCGTTTTACCATTTTCCGGTGTGATGTATCCGTGTCTAATGAGAAAGTCGATGACAACTGGGCAACTCGTTGTTTTGAAATCTGGTGTGAAAACCCTTTCTATGCACTCCTTGGCCGGGAGCAATTCAAAGGCTTGCACCTCGCCGTCAGCATTATGGGGCACAAAATCAATTGGTAATTCCAAATCAAATACGTACTCCGTATTGGGGAAGAGGCCGCGTTCGCTCTCGAAAAAGAATGATACACAACCGGCCGACACTAAGTTCTTGATGAGATCACTTGGAATGGATGCTTCTTCGGCGGCCTCCTTCACAGCGGTTTCATGGATACCATAACCGACTGACAGTCCCCCACCGACCATATTGTCCCACTTGCCGGGCCAAGTTTCTTTTGTATTCGAACGTTGTTGCAGCCAAATGCAGATGCCGTGCGTCGGATGCCGAACGTATCCATTGATGTCCACTCCGTACTTGCGCACACCGAATAGGCACGTAGCTGATCGGTCCATTTTCAACAGACTCTTATACTCTGATGATTTGACCTCGTAATACTGCAAAAAGATGTCATTGTTTATGCTTGAATTTCACTCAAAATGATGCGTCCAATGTCTTACCTCGTCCCGCCAGCCTTGAAGAGCCGTAAAGATGTCATTTGATCGCAATTCACGGAGTATCTTGTCCAACTTCTCAGTCCTCTCGGAGTAATCACGAAATGCTGGATTCAATTCGACTATTCCCTGGATACACATGGTTTGGAGTTTGTTAATTAAAAATGTTTGGCGAATGTGGTTTAATGTAAATGTTACCTCCTTTGTGTATTCGCAGTCACGAATACAAAACACTTCGGGATACTTAAGCAAGTGCTTGGCTATGTCCGCCTTGATGAGGCCCACTTGCTGACCTTCAACCAGGAACGGTCTAATTTCACCTTTCTGATAACCTGCAAGTGTGAATGAAATGAGTACGTACGTCTGTGTTTATCTACTGAGTAGTATGCCTTCCCCTCTCGCATGTAGTTCTGACATCAAACATTTTACTTTTAGCGAAAAATTTGTACAACAAGCTGATAAATTAAGTTCACGCGAACACCGATAAACCACAATCACATGCGGGGTTCAACGCAACTTTCCCGATTGCTCACTTGGTACTTTGGCCTGCCAGTGAATCAAAAGTTTATTATTGTATTTAGTGGTGGACGGGCATTAGAACAATAAACAAATCCATTTCCACGTAGAGCAATATTTGAGAAGTTTACGAAAGATAAACACGGCGAGCGCCAGGCGTCCGTCCAATCAAATAACTGAACTGAATAATTAGCTACGTTTGTTTTGATGGGTGGATCGTGCTAATCACGTGAAGAGTACGCGCTTCTGCCCGCTCAAGAGATTTCTTAAAATAGTCCACTTACTCCATTGCTCGTTGCGGCCTCCCGACATTGGCGATATTGGCCGCCACTTTTCTATTTTTGATTAGCATACTTTGAAGAGCGTCAATTTGTTTGCTTATGACACGAAATTTGACTTTGTTCGACACACATAGTCTGCTCTTTGATGTGTTTTATCTATTTACATATGTTCGCACGACGCCATGTGTTAATGGATTCTTCGACATAAATCAAACTGATAAGAGCAGTCGATCTAAATTAATAGTCGGCCATCGCTAACCTGTAGGAAATACGGTGAGTGAGAGGACGCACACTGTGCGTGGGATAGGAGTGGGGAGGAAGGAAGCAGCCTTTGACCTTGGTCTATTCTTTTGTTGGCTGCCATCTAATTTCAGCTTCCACTGTTCTTTATTTATCTGACGGGTTAAGTCTCGCCAGAGTCTGCACCGTTACTCATAGGAACACACAATGAGTAATCAGATGGTTTAAAAGCCGTTCTTTGCATTTACATTTGGTGAATATTTTCATAATCATTGATGAAAATCTTCCTATCAGAGGCACGGTATGAGTAAGCATTTTTAATTCAGAAAATTGTTGCAATTTGTAATCTGCCAGATAAACAATAACACCCTATCGCTCGTGTCCTGAACACGATCTCGTTTCTTCTAATGTTTGTTATCAATAATTGCTCGTAGAATTAAGTAAACAGCAAGTGTGTGCTTATGAATGCATTAATTCTTAAGTTCCTGTCTTTGTCTCGTGTTCTTCTTCGTGAATTTGAAAATAAATGGGCCCCGGACCACAACGAGAATATAAACAAATTACGTATAAAAGCAATAAATTAAAACAGATAAGGCTGTACATACATACATACGTCATGTGTAGATGTATACTACAATCTTATGTTTCCGTATTCGATTCTATATACATATGTACCTTCATAGCACGTACTTCTTGAGGTTCACCTGAGTCTACTCGTATGTTTGTTGACTAAATAATAAAAGAATATGCGATGAATATACGCAAGCGGCGATTTCAAACTCTCTCATACTGGTATTCTGGACAGCAAAAAGCTCTGTGATTTACAATTTCAACCAAATTTCCTACAGATACCCCGACATCTCAGTGGCCGACCCGAAGATGCAAGCTAACAACACAACAACAAATGATTTCATAATCGCCAAAAAAATAAAAAAAAAAATACAACAAAAAAAAAAGAGGAGACAAAAAGAAAGAAACAAGACCCACTTATTCAAGGGTGAACTCTGAAGGAAAAGAATTTTTGTGTAAATTATGAAATCTCTCATACCAAAGCAATTTGGAAATATGTATTATTTTCATTTTGACTAAAAGTTCACTTGGACAAATCGATAAGCCTCTAGTTCGTTGCAGTATTGGGTGGATTTCGAGAAGAGCCATGGGGGTGAGAGAAGAAAAAGGGCGACTACGAGTACCCGGCTCTTTTTTTCCATAATAAAATGTGAAATTCCTATGCGATTACTCACCGGTTAGATAGAAGTTGTTAAATTTTTGTGCAAGCTTGAAGAGTCTGGACAATTTTAAATCACTTGACGCCATTTAAATTAGTTTTTTTTGGATAATATATAGAGACTGGGCAAAGCGGAACCTTTTTTTTACTTCTACACAAAACACAACCAATCACAACGACCACTAACGATATATTAACGAGTACCGAGATCATGCACTGAGCGAATGAAAGCAATAAAATGAAAACAATCGTTGACAGTTGACTGATTGTGAACTTGTCGCGACAAAATGAATTGTGTCTGTGCACAATGATAAACATACACTTTCCTTAAAACAACACATTCACATGTACGCACATTGCACTTTGAAATAAATAAATAATAATTTATATTCCCATATAAACATAGTCCCGTTATTAATTCCAAATGAACGTCGAACAAAAATACTCAGTTATTCTGAATAAAAAAAAATAGTTTGATAATTATTTCCAATAAGCAAGTAAAACCATTGTGACTGTGCCTCTACTCAACGAAAACAACGAGGTAAAATAAAATGATAGCAAGCGGCTGTCAGTGGGACTTGACATCAGGTTGACATTTTCAGAAATAAAAAAGTGGTATCCATAAATTGTTCGTCTGATATTATTTCTTTCAATTGTACAAAAGAAATTCATTGTCTGCAACATAATTAAAGAAGCTTGATTACAAAAATGAGTGACGACTATTTGAACAAACCACTGTCCCTTGATTCATCGGCATCTCGTAAGTTATTATGGATTACGCAATGTAACAAAAATTTAAAACATGTGTTTTTGAAAATAGAATCAACATCAGAACGAGACGTACGGATACGACAACCCTTATCTCCCTATCTGAATTATGATCCCAGATTCCTTCAACAAGCCCAACCGGAGTTCATTTTCCCAGAAGGTGCGAATAAACAGCGTGGAAGGTTCGAGCTTGCCTTCTCACAGATTGGATCTTCTGTAATGGTTGGCGCTGGAATTGGAGGTGTAGCTGGTTTCTACAATGGCATCAGGGCAACATCAGCACTCCAGCAAACTGGAAAACTAAGGAGAACACAGTAAGGACGATATTCATAGGTGATGTAAAGGGCTAGGTGTATAATAAATAAATTTCATGTAGACTCCTGAATCATGTGATGAAGCAAGGCTCTGCAACTGCAAACACACTGGGCACATTGGCCGTCATGTATTCAGCGTTTGGAGTGATCTTGCAATTCGCACGGGGAGAAGATGACGATATGAACACAGTACTGGCAGGGACAGCTACAGGGTTCCTATACAAATCCACAGGTACGATATGCCTGGAGAACGAACTGCCAACTTGAAACTAATTCATGTGACTTCTCTCTTCCCTTAGCTGGCCTTCGGAAATGTGCCATCGGCGGTGGAGTTGGTCTTGGCATCTCTGCGCTCTATGTGCTGTTCCAGTTGTCGCGGAATGATTCAAACAAATCGCAGATGAAGTCGTTTTTGTGAGAAGTTGCGGGCGGATTAAGGCCGAGACCAGGGGTTACTTTAATTTTAGTTCATAAAATGTTAGCTTGAGACAAAACTTAAGTAAAAACCAAACAAAAAACGTCACGCTTTTTCAATCAGTCGCTGCAATTGATTTCTGGCACCGGGAACTTGCTATTAGGTCGAAATTCATTGACAAATGTTAACAGCTGCTAGATGTTTATCCAAACAATACACACAAGAATAAGATTCAATTCAATTTTGCATCACTTTTATTTTAAGTTGTTTTATTTTAATTATTATACTTAAATGTTCATACTTTGAAAAGAGAACCCAAGAGACTCAGAGAATACAGCTAAGACCTTCTAGAAACAAAAACAAACAATACGAAGAGGGGACCGCTTTGAGAGTATCTAATCCTTTTTGCAGTGATAACAACTGCAGCTTACAGCAGACTTAAACTTAAATGTGTGGAAGCCATCCAAGCAGAGCACTCGTCTTTTTATCTATACGAGAGAAAAGAAAAACAGAAATAAATTGCTATTCAGTAGAAACAAAATGATGTGAATGAATTGTGTACTTCTTCCGATTCCATCATGTTGCAGCATTGGCCCACGGACACGACCGGCTTTGGCGGTTTGAGTAGACCACCCCAGGGAATCGACGGCACAGCGTATGACTCACAGAAGCCGCGACATGCGTTTGTTGTTATACGAAACTCAACACAATCGGGAATGTTAATCTTTCGGGTGTTGCCGACCTTGTGACAACCTGGCTTGTGCCAGTGATCCTTCGCAATAGCCGATATGATGCAGAACAGTACGACAGTCGCTAAACGTAACCACAACATAGTCAAAATTCGTATGTACCAGTTCTCTCTTTTCTGTATGTTTGACTAGAACGAAGACAGTTGCTTGACTGGCACTGATGGATTATTGTACCTTGGTTTTATATCTATTTCTAACATCTAAGGATGAGCCTGCAAACGACATGCGCCGACTTGGGTTCGTCTTTGCATCATCACGTTGAAGAGGAAATGTTAAGTGGAAACAAGGAAAAAGAACTCTTAAAGATTTTGATTTAATTCTGCATTTGAATAATTTGGACGGTTAAGCAAGGGGGATTGACGTGCGCTTAAGATTCCGCCGAAGTTCATGTGCTTACCCCTCCCAGGGAATTGTATTTTATCTGTTTGTCAGTTAAAATCATTGTCGTCTTCCACGTCAGGCTCTGCGACCATTTCTTCGTCGGCGCTTCCGTAATCCTCCACAGCTTCGAGGACGTGACTGTTGGGGAACATCCTCTGGCGGCGTTCCTCCATTAGGCGTTCTCGATTTTGATGGATGTAGTCTCTTATGTTCGGCAGGCCACCAATAGCGTTCGCCGTCAGGGCGGATCGCACGATATTCATGTCCGTCGCCTCCATCCTGTGGGAATAGAATTTTAGCTTCTCTTCGAAACAGTATCCACATCAGTACCACTCATCGGTCTCGGCTACGTAGCACTCCGTGTGGGGAATCGTCGATATCCCATTGAATCCTCCAATCGCAAATATCATGTCGTCGATGATTTCCAAGCCGAAATTACTTCTTGCATGGCACATTTCGTGGATGAACGTCCAGTCCTCGGTTTCCGGGTCGTACCGTTCGCCCGTGGACAAGCGTGCCAGTCCGTTAAACCCCCCAATTACGTAAACGTAGTTGCGGTAGGCCACGCTGGACACGCCTGATCGGCGGTGATTCATATTCGCGATCGGGGTCCACGCGTTTTTGACTGGGTCATAAAATTCCGCCGTTGCGAGGCACTCTTGACCATTAAAACCACCTGCAGACCATAGAAAATATCGCTCTCTCTGATTAATGCATAGCCCTTAGGTCAACAGCCATAAAAACTCTCCTACCCGTTGCATAAATCTTTCCATTCAACGTACAAGCGCTTGCATCAGATCTCTGCATATTCATCGGCGTTATCACGGTCCACTGATTCGTTTTCGGATTATACCTCTCGACGGTGTTCAAGCGATTGTGACCGTCATATCCTCCCATCGCGTATATTTCGCCGTTTAATTCCGCGACGCTGACGTAACACCGCCGATTGTGCATTGGCGCTATCTACAAGAACACAAAAATAACAAAACACATCCAAATGACCGAATTCAAATTCCTTCTCGCTGCTATCGTTTTCCGCACAATTAACCAGCTAAGGCAGAAAAATGTCTACAAGATAATAGCTCGAGATTACCATGCAATTTGCATACTGACCTCGCTCCATGTTCTTGTGACTGCGTCGAACACGCGGCACGTATTGAAGTACTCAACACCGTCATAGCCACCGACACAGTATATGCAAAAGCCTATCACCGCGGTGCCGTGGTATGCCCTTGGGCCAGCAGCATCTTCAGCTGGAATGTTCACCCATCGGTCAGCGCGTGTGTCGTAGGTTTCGATGCATGCCTTCGAGGTGCCTCCACTCCAGCCACCAATCGCGAAGATTACCTCATGCGGAAGACGTGGCATCGCAATCGACGGTGTTGTCAACTGTAAGACGCGTAAAACTGTATCATTTTGGATGCATTGGAATGGGCAAGGCAAGAACATCACCTCTTTGTCGGTGGGCCTCATCATGTCCAGTTCGTAGAGGAACGAGAGAGTTTCTAGAATTAAGGGCTTCGTCTCCTCACACCTCACGACATATGGATGGTCTTTTACCTCATCCATGAAGAACTGAAAGCACAATGGGGCTGATTTAATAGCTATTTATGGCGTAAAGCGATTTGCCGATGCAGTCAATCCATTCACATCCATTATGCAGCATTAATCCTCATTGAGGGGGAGGGGGGATGTGGCATCAATTAACACGATTCTCCCATGCACCTACCTTTGCAGTCATCAATCCCAATCGTACACCACGCATTAGCCTCGGCAAATGCCTCTGCCTCTCGTTCACATCGTAGTCCACCCATTTAATGCACAGTTTCCATACCAACTCCTCATCCCTTGTGTTCAGCATGTCATCGCTTATGATATCGAGGAAATCCTCTAAGCCGATTTTCAGGATATCCTCGTTTTTTGCAGCAACTTGAGTGAAATGCCGCAATAAGTAGGTGCGGGCTTTCTCGTACAAATCCTCACAGAAATGGAAGCTACTTTAGAACGTGCCGAGGGAAGATTACCATTACACCGTGGCGCATAGAATGTCAATCGATTACCTTGCAAACCGCATAATGCCGAAGCAACTCTCAGGAGTTAACATTTGCTCCAGAACCAGTTTGCATTGCTTCACCAGTCCCGTCATTCCTACGTAATCCGCCAGAGCCAGCAGCTCGTGTACATTCGCTGCGTTTATGTCACACCTCCGCAGGTAGGCGTACGAAATGATTTCCTCCATGATGGCGGCCCGCATATCCGGGAGATAAACATTTCGCGGCTCGTTTGACAGGGAATTTGTGAACAAAGCTCTTTGAGGAGAAAAACGTTTGCAATTACGAATGATTAGCGTACCGAGCCGTACCTGAAATACGAACTGCAAGAGCTCAAGATGGCCCGGTGTATATTGAACGAACCGTCGGGTACGTTTATAACGGCGTCACAGAGTAGATTGTCCTTTCGCATTTCATTCAGGGCATTCAGCGCCTGTTCACTGATGCACGCGCGCAGAGATTCCGCGTCGTTGTCCTTGCAGGTGGTCGCTTGGGTCGTCTCAGCCTGACAGGCCATAGGGTGGTCCAATCTTTGCGTTTCCCAGCAGGTTACTGAATAATTTTGCACAGAAATTTCGGGGCACTTAACTCACAAGAGGTCGCCGGTGTCTGGGCTGGGCAAGTTTCGGGTTTGTTTGGGTCGATGAATCCGGTAGCAGCAGACCTTTTTTTTTCGGGTTTTCTGGGAATTTTGTTAGGCTTTAACGACTGACTTAGTCAGTTGCATTCATTTAGAAGGTTTCACGGAATGTTCAAGGGAATATAAATATATGTAAAAAAAAACTATATATTTATATGAAAATATAACGGAATTGTTAGTTTAAATAACAATAACAACAACTGACAATTTATTCAGGGCATGATTCAGGGGAAGTGAGTTATTAGACGAACATTTTGAGAAGTGATGGGGTATTTTTGAACTTGCAGAGTTAGAGAACACGGGGTGCATACAAGGAGATGACATTTGAGAGTGCATTTTTACGGTTCAACGGACGAATTCAAACAGAAATACCGTTTCGCAACATCGTTTGCTTAAAGTGGGCTCCCAAGACAGGCTTAACCTCGGTAGGAGTCCTGCCTTGATTAGGCCCACCACCTCAATCCGATGGCTAGCAGGGGAGACCGTAGGTATGTCCTATTGCAAAAGCGACAGCTCTAGGCCCCACCTGCTGGCCTTAGCTAATCTAGCACTGTTGTTAGATTATTACCAGCCGGCACCCACGGGGAGGGTTTGGATGAGGATTTTTGCCGGCCATAGTTCTTAAATCACTTTAAAGATGATTTCATTTCAATAAGGACGCTCATAACCTCATTATCGACTAGGAAAAGAAACATAACCTTACTCACAAGCAAAAATTCCCTATTTTTGTTAAAGCATCTTCAACAGAGAAGCAAAGCACAGATACACATCGTCCTGCTTCACCGCACACACACCTGCACAGAGATTAAGGCAGCACTGCGCATGCGGTGGACTTGGGAAAATTTGAATTATGCCTCAGCATAAAAACGGTCGCCGATTCCATACAGAACTCAGTCTGAAGTTCCACTTTCGCCATCGACATCGAACATGAACGGCGAATTGTAAGTAAAGTTTATCTCTCCTTCACTTCTTGATGTTCATCCTTTTCTTTGCAGTTTACTCGTTTTGTGTGCGCTCTTAGCAATCTCCAGTGTATTCACAAGTTCAATAGAAATTGAACCAATCGCTGGAAGTCCAACTACGGCGCCACTGGGCTGCCATCGACGTGTCTACACATACCGGGTGATTCAGGCCGATTCGAAGGGACGCGAATGCTGGGATTTGGTGAGCGTAGTCTCATGCTGGGGCCGTTGTGATTCTAGTGAAATCTCCGATTGGAAGTTCCCCTACAAGAGGTCCTTTCATCCGGTGTGTGTGCACGCATCACGGGCGCCAGCGGTGGCGATCTTGAAAAATTGCCACCCCGAAGCTAGTCCCGAGGCCAGACGCTACGAGTACATGGAGGCACTGAGCTGCCACTGTCATACATGCTCTTCAACGGACACCAGCTGTGAGGCACCCGGCAACAATGTTCTGGATGAGAAGTCTGGCGTTAAGCTACTGAAGCTGGGCGGCCCCGACTCGGAAGGCTTGGACTATTAATTATTGGACAAAATGTTTAGCAAAAATATGAATAAATCATGTTTTGTATATTAGCAGCATACAATGGTGTTTGGTTTTGTATGTGATATCTTTTTAATTTCTGTGTAAAGAATAGAGAATAAACCGAAACCGAATGAATAACACACGACAGTTCTATTTCATTGAATGCATACAAAAATAGGAAACAACTCCGATGTGCGTCTATAGTTTATTTTTAATCTTCTCTCCACTCGTGCAAAGAATAGCGGCCATATCTGCAAAAGCTTCTCTCAGTGCTTTGACGTAGCGATCCGAACAGGTCTCCGAGCAGCTTCTCCACGATGTAACGGCTAAGATCATGTCGTCTTCACGCGGATTATAGCAACAACCATATCCATCGGACGTGGATGGAGCATACGACATGAAGCAGTCATTCTTTGAGGCAACTTGGCTTGTGCCGAGGCGCCAATGTGCGCTTTGCTTGACGCCCTTCAGATTAAAGAAACTTGGGAGCGGTAGCTTTCGTTCCATTGCCATGCACTTCAGTCCGAAGAAGTGACGGTCGACTCCTTTTCCCTGCAGCGCCATGGATGTGTACTGCCGATGAGCGTTTATGGCCTTACGAAGCAAATCCACTCGTTTTTCGTCTGAGTTCGGCTTGTACATGGCTTCCATGAAGTCCACCATTTCGGTGGAACATGAACGAATGGTCTCAGTGCGACCATTGTAGTATATGCGAAGATGGGCCGTTTCATATGTGGGCGCTGGGGTTTTGTGTAACCTGTAAGTGGAGACATCTGTCACTATTGCTCCTCCTCATGGTTTTGGATATGCAACTTACTTGTAGAAAGCATACTGAATGGCTGCCTGGACATAGCTGTCGGGACTTAATTTCTGGGACTTAATAAAGCCTTTACCATAGTCCTTGAAGTGAAGGACGTTTATGTGCAGATCCTCCACAAGTTTGTCGTAGTTGCTCTTCGATGTCGATATACAAGCGTCTAGTTTCGAATTCGATTTGAGGGCTAGCTTTGAATGCGGCTCGTATTCGTCACAACCGGCTTCTTCGAGTAATTTTGAGTCATTCCTGAAAGCAGCAAGTGTGAGAAGAAAAGCTAGGAAAAGTCAATTTGTCGAACACGCACATATTCTGCACAATGTAGTCCACCATCATTGCGATGGGCTGGCCTTCAGCTGGCGAATGTTCATAGGTGTACCCGTAAATGCCGCTGCGACTGAAGTTTAGCTAGAAAGGAGTGCAAAGTCAGTCTCTGTCAGTCAGCGACTGTCATTCTCACTTGTATGGTTTTATCGAACCACCGATTGCCACTATAGAACTTCGATCCGAGGCCATGGATGGTTAGACCGCTGGCCGCGTTCTTATCTCCCTCCGAGGGGTCGTAGCATGCCTCTCCGTCGATAGCAACGGCTATCAGGGCTTTCTGAATGGTTTCCACCGACTGTTTGTTGCCGTCTATAGAGATGAGTTCCTGATAGGCCCTCGCCCAAGTGTCCCTATTGTCGGTAGTCAGGATTCCGAAAGGAATGCCTTCCGTTTTCTCGGTACAATAAATGTCCTGCAGTGCTTTGTACAGAAGCTCTGGATGTATAGGCTTCAGTGTTTTGGTGTACACTGGAAGTTTGTAAAACTGGAGGAAAAAACCATGATTTAGCAGAAGTTAGAGGTTTTACTAGAAGCTGTGCCTTACGTGATTTTTGTAAATGACAACGATGTGAGTCGACTTTGGATTGTACTCCATTTTATCCTCATTCAAACAAGGAATTCGATTGGTGCCAAGAACCTTTCCGAATTGCGAATTATCCAACTCAAATTTACCCATTTTCTGGATGGGAATTTTACCGGCATCGACGATTTCTTTGAACATCAGTGTCGTGTAGATCACCTTCGAGATGTGCTGCAGAAAGTGTGTATCATCGGCGAACACAACTGAGGGGAAGGTCATGCCCGGGCTGGTGTAGGTGATTGGATCACGATTTTGCAGATAGGCATACCGTAACCATCTGTCTGACATCCAGTTGTCCTCTTTGTTGCTAGCTTCCTCGAGGAACTTCTGCAGTTTCGGTGCGTCGCATTTGAGGAATACCTGTGCCTCTTTACGGTGTTCTTCCAGTTCTTGTGGGGTCAAGAATGGCTCAATGGTTTTTAGGAATTTCGGTATGGTCTCCTCCAGAGGGAGCACCGGGAAACGGAGCAGATTTTGGGCATTTTTCGTCACATAGTTACGAGCGGGAAAGACATTCGATTGTGCGGTTAAGTTATGCTGAACACTGGCAACATTCGGTAACGTGTATCTCAAATGTTTCAGCAAGTTCACATTCTGCTGGGAAAGAAGGGATTGAAGAGAATTTGTTGCGCGTCCTTTTATGAGAACATACTCACATTGTGCATTTGATAGGAGATGTTTTTGGCAAGCGACTGCATCTTGTTGTCCTGTTTGTCTTCAGTAAACAACTCACTGTGGGGAAAAAGAAGAGAGTTCTTAATGTTTGCTAATTTATCTCCACCTCGAAAAGCTTTACCTTTGATATTTAAACATTATTTAACTAATACCATGCAAGATAACAGAAAAACCTATTAATAGCAAGGCTAAATTGACGAGCGATTAGCACAAATAAAGCCACTAAACAGAGTTTCGAAGCGAGTTACCGTCCACGTAGCACAAAATCTACAATTTGAATGTACCTTGATCAAAGAGGTGCACCAGTCAGCAGTCGTCAACCAAGACAAGTTTTACTTTCTTTCCAGTTTATCACGCCCGACACTGCGCGGCATACATTCAAGGCAAAAACAACAAGATAGGAAGCAGGCATATTTATGCATGACATGGACAAGCGTTCGACTTGTTGATTTTCACGAAAACAATAACAAAAGCAAAACGAAAACAAAAATCATATGAAATCAACTGACAGCCCTATGGAGTGTGGGGCAACAACGGGGTTGAATGCTTCCAATTTGCAAGCAACACTATTTTCATTCTGCGCTGCATTGAAATAATTCAAGTTCGAGACAGAATCTCGGTTCAGGGATAAGTAAATTGGTTACAAAACTTGCCTTTAACCACCAGTATCACAATTTGTGTAACTTCAGAAATAAATTGGCGAGAGTTGACTCGAGGAAGACTACGGGAAAAAAAACTCAAGTGACAAACTCAGATAAAACTGACATTTGAGTAGTGTGCTGTTCTTTCGTGCCGGTTCCGCTCAGTGACTACGCGCAAAATACAATCGAATCTCTTTCGATATCGCCGTTGTATTACTCCTATTCTTTAAAAGTTGCGTTTTGCTAACAAATAATATTCATACATCTTCGATAACGCAAACTATCAGGTTTTTGCTGATAAATTCCGAGAAGGTCGCAAGATTGATATAGTTTGTCCGATTCGACAAGCCAGTGGCTCTCAAGTGTTGTCATAAATACTAGCAATGGCTCTCAATCTTGGAGATCAGTTTCCCAATTTTCAGGCTGAGACAACAGTGGGAAAAATCGACTTTTACGAATGGATGGAAAGCTCGTAAGCTCCTCTTGGTTTATCTCCAATGAAGTCTAATACCAATCATTCATTTTAGGTGGGCAATCCTGTTTTCCCATCCATCAGACTACACGCCTGTGTGTACAACGGAGCTGTCCAGGGTTGCGGCACTGCTTCCCTCATTTGCGGCAAGGCGCATCAAACCAATTGCCTTGTCCTGTGACAGCGTGGAATCGCACAACGGATGGATTGAGGATATAAAGAGCTACGCAAGTAAGTGGCGAACTAAGTTATTATCCCTGCCTCAACTATCACTGCGAATGAATTTTTTAGATATTTCAAAGTTCGAGTATCCAATCATTGCGGATCCGAAAAGGGAGTTGGCGGTGAAGTTCAATATGCTGGACAAGGATGAAAAGGACAAGGACGGAGTGCCATTGACGTGTAGGGCGGTTTTTATCATCGACAGCAGTAAGAAATTGCGCCTAACTTTGCTCTACCCAGCAAGTACTGGAAGGAATTTTGAGTAAGACTTGAGAATCCGGCACGTAGGCAAATAACAAATACCTATTCTCTGCAGTGAAATCCTTCGTGTGATTGATTCTCTTCGGCTCACGGATGAAAACAAGGTCGCTACACCAGCCGATTGGAAGGTTTGTGAATTCTTAGGTGTCAAATGTGTTTTTATATTCATTTTTAACGTTTCAGAGTGGCGGCGAGTGCATGGTTTTGCCAACAGTGAAACAGGACGACATTCCAGATCTATTTCCGAGTGGTGTCAAGGTTATAAGCGTGCCTTCGGGAAAGTCTTACCTAAGGATGACTCCTCAACCAGGCGGCAGTACTTAATTGCTTGTGAAAATACATCAAAATCTGCAAGAATAAAATGTTAACAGAAATCTTGTCTTGTCGTTGAATTGATTTTGAATAAAGCACATTTCCTTGGTTGGAATGTGCTTCGGCGGTGAAATTAAGTTCCGTACAAATCGTAACATTTTGAGAACCTGTTCGGCAAGTTTTCAACCTGCAGGCATACACTTGTCAAGGTTTAGCAACTGACAGTCGCTTGCCTGCAGTTGATGGAATTTGTTCCTCAACGTAGCGACCTACTTTAGTATTCCTTTTTTTTTCTAAATTAATTTATATTTTTTCTTTTGATTAGATCAATCAATTTAACCAAAATCAAAGCCTTAAAAAATTAACATACAGTTCGTTCGGCAAATACACTTCGCCTGACTACGTTGAGTGCCAAACTTTGTAGCTGTAGCTAGTGTTTTGTACTCTTCTCGGAATTATTAGTTAATCTTTAAAATCATATCTCCCACTGGGGGCGCATTGCATTGAATCTATTTGATTCGTAATCAGTGTGAGCGACATTATCGTGAAGTAGCTGCCACAAGATCAAAGGTCAAAAGTATATTGCTTTTCACATTTCTGTTCGTCGAGGAAAATCAAATTAAAGAGCGTCACGATGTCTGGTGATAAACCGAAAAACGAACAAATCGTCAACCCGTTTAAATCTCTCATCAATGGAGGTTTTGGAGGAATATGCAACGTCCTCTCGGGCCATCCCTTGGACACAATCAAAGTAACTATACACCTGTGCATTTCCATTCGAAATGGACATCGATAAACCATATTTTTGTATGTTTCCAGGTTCGCTTGCAAACGATGCCACCACCGGCACCGGGTCAGCAGCCACTGTACAAGGGAACCATTGATTGTGCCGCAAAAACCATTCGCAACGAGGGTCTCTTGGGTCTGTACAAGGGCATCCAAGCCCCCCTGACGGGGGTGGTGCCAATTTTTTCAGTTTGCTTCGCTGGCTATGCCTTGGGCAAGCGGCTACAGCAAACGCCGGAAAACCCGAAACTGAACTACGTCCAAATCTCAGCGGCTGGATCATTTTCGGGAGTTTGTTCCACCTTTATCATGGCGCCGGGAGAACGAATTAAGTGCTTACTTCAAGTGCAGACCGATACCAAGGGTCAGAAGAAGTACAATGGCATGGTGGATTGTGCCGCCAAGCTGTACAAGGAGGGTGGTCTGCGCAGCATATTCAAGGGAAGCTGCGCCACTATGTTGCGAGGTGAGTTACACGAGTAGTCAATGAGAGTCTGTCTGACCTCATCATCACAACTACTGTCACCCCAAACATTGTTGATTTGAAAATAAGAAGAGATTAGGATTTGTAGACGGTTAATTTCATACGTGATTTCTTATCTCTCTCTTCTCTGCGGGTGGATTTCAGTACGTACTATTCGCCACAGATGTGTCCCAAAGCACTGTGCTATCTCCCCTCGCGGTGTTCTTATCGAGGAGTCCGAAATATACGAGATAAGCTGAAAAGCATTCGACGTCAGCGAACCCAAACAACGTATGGCCTTTGAACAGAATGACTTGCACGGTACCACCGATGAAACTAAACGGAAACACGGTTGTTTTTATTTTAACTTGGTTTAAAATTACATTCAGTCAAGATATAGAACGTTTACAAAACTAATATTAACAATATTCACATTAATCGCCATCGTCTTCCTAAATACTATTGAAGTTGAATTGCTCGTCAACTCTGCCCCCAAAGAGGGTGTTTATGGCCTCCTCTGATCGGTTGCTTCGAGCACCTTGGCCCGAGAGGTATTGCAAACTATTTATATGCGAAATGCCCTTGTGCATGCGGAAGGCTTTCCCTTGGCGCACTGGCGTGGGATACTCAATTTGTTTGTTCATTGCTTTCTTTATTTGTAGCTTGTTCTTGTACATTTCGCGGCGTTCCTCCAACTGCTTGTGCTTTGGCGCCCGTTGTTTGCCTTGTGCGAGGTGATTCTTGAGGTTTCGACTGATTGCCTTCTTGATGTTGCAGCGAAGGTCTTTGCGAACGGCATAGTAGACGCTGTGTCCGTTGAAATTCTGGCATTGCGGCGACAGTGCTTTCTCGTATCTGTAGTTGTCCATTTTTCGGCAAGACAATATCTTTCCAGACTGAAAGTCTTTGATGCAGCGCGTGGTCTTGGTTCCGCGGTGCTGGTTGGTCATTTGCTGCTTCCACAGGAGCATGTCACATGTGCATTTCCACGGGTTATTCGTGAGGCGAACTAACTTCAGCGTCGGGTGATGGAAGAACGTGGAGGGCAGGAACTTAAGGTTGTTGTTCTGCAAATAGAGCTCCTGCAGTTGCAGTTGGTCATCGAAAAGGCCAGGAGGGATGAAGGAGAGATTGTTCTGCGAAAGATCTATGATCTCCAGACGCTTGCAGCCAATGAATGCATCCATGGATATCTCTCGGATATTACACCGACTCAGATCCAACTCCCGCAGACGCGACATGTCCGCGAACGCGTCAAATTCAATGCTTCGGATCTGTCCTTTCAGATTCAGCGCTTCCAGGCTGCGCAAATCTTGGAAAACATCGTGCTCAAGTATGCCAATCGACACGTTCGTAATGGTTAGGATTTTCAGCAATTCCAAGGAGCTGAAGGGCTCATTTCCCCACAGTTCAGCGGCTGTTTCCATCGATCCCAGGTGCATCACACGAGTGCTGTTCATGACACCAAAAGACGCCGGGAATATGTACCTGATTGGATTGTGCCGAAAATCAATGTATTCCAACTTTGGAAACGGCGGAAAGCTCAACTCCGACAGCTTGGTCAGGCTGTTGTGACTCAAATCGAGCACTTCCAGCTCCAAGAGGCCAGCGAGCGAGCGATAGTTGAAATCCAAAATAAAATTATGTGCCAGAGATAAAGTCTTTATATGCATGGCTCCGTATAAGGCGAATGCGGGCACTATTTTTATCTCGTTGTGCTCAAGTGATAAGTGTTGCAGTTCCAGCAGACCGTCAAACATCTCCCATTGCAATTCGTCGAGTTTACAGCGATTAATGCGAAGCACTTTCAGATGCTCCCACCCGTAGAATGTGGCCATTCGAGACTTTTTTATCTCCATTATATAGACCTCGTACGGGACGACATCAATTTCTTCATCTTCGGGCACGGATTCGAGTGACACATTGTACGCGACTTGTTCACTGCTTGGCACATAATCGAAACTATCGCGCGGGTGAACTGGATTTTTGGGTCGTTTATAGTTCTCGCTTCCGATTAAAGCGATCGACTCGAAATTTGCATTGTGCAAGAATGTCATTGGCTCGTCGATGATGAGGCGAAAACTTCGGTCCTGCAGTCCGCGAATCTCCAGCGTTGTCAGTTGATTGAGTGGCTTAAAGGCACTGGTCGGTACTGTCGGATTGAAGTAGAAAAGTTGTGTAGTTTTATCCAAATTGCCCTTCTGGTTGAAGACCCCTTACCTGTCTTGTTCTTTCCTTCGGATGTGTAGAACAGAACTAGTGCCTGCAGATCCACTGGCAGTTGTCGCACGAGTTCGGCCACGTCGCTGTCGATTTGAACAATGCAAGTGGCCTGCTTGATGAACGGGTTCTCCATGAAACCATCATCCTCATCGAATGCCACTTCGTTCTCGTTGATCAGCTCCTCCCTGGTCTGTGGGTGTATCCCTCTACTGCCGACCGATCTGTCTGCCCGTTTGCTTTGCATAAAATTAATCCACCGCGATATTGGTAGGTCCATCATGTGTGCATACTGGCAAACGCACCCTTTTGCACATTTCATGTACGCTGACGTACCAACGCCTCCCTTCACGTGGCAAATCTTTCGAAAAACAAAAAAAAAAAACACGAAGCGCAACGCCATAAGTTTCTTATCACTAGACAAACTTGCACATCGTTTCAAATACTTACCGAAACTGCTACGAGCACAGTTAATAGCAACGATTCTGCAAACCACTTCATGATGGTGCATGCACTTTGATTTCGAACAAATCGTTGAAAGTCCACCGAAAAAAAATGTGAATTTATGAGCCGCTGAAGCACTGTCGTCGTCGCATTTCAAGCAATACTACCGCTGGGTATCGAGAACTTTACTGTTTCACTCCGATCTTCGTGAAGAAGGAAGTGACGACGAGTAAAGCAACGGCAAAATAGTAAAGGATGTGGTTTATCGCAATCCAGCACGTTAAACTCGCGTCGGAGTTGCTGATAACGAGCGAGCTATTGTTACAGAACAGATGAGACGTATTCTTTCGAGCTCTTTCCCACTCGAGCAGGAGAACCCACCCAAGGAGAACTCTTTTTCAAACAGCATTGACTCAATCGTGCTTAGGGATTACGACAGTTGATAATTTCTTTTGAAGAAACAACGAAAACAACGTAAAACAAAATATTTCACAAACTCTCTGTACACTCTCGCAAGATTTTCTCTCTCTCGATCAATGCTGATACCGCAGTCAGTGATAAACACCGATGATAGTTTTATTTTTGTAAAGTACGTACAAGCTGCTGCGAATTTTGTTTTCCAATGCAATCGTGTCTCATTTCCGTGTTGGAAATTTCAGGCAGTGATGTGGACGCGACTGCGAGTGTTCTAGATTAGTGCCTTAACGCAAAAGATCGTAGACTGTGATGTGACATATCAATGCTCTTTCGATTTCAGACGTTCCTGCCAACGGCATGTATTTCTTCGTGTACGAATATCTGCAAGACATGGCGAGAGCGAAGGCCGCTGAAGCTGGCAAGGGAGAAATTGGTGTGATTTCAGCGATATTCGCTGGCGGCTTTGCTGGGATGTCCTATTGGCTTCTGGGAATGCCCGCCGACGTGCTCAAGAGTCGATTGCAAACCGGTATGTTCATGAAATAAATCATATTTGCTTTATCGTCATTTTATCGCGATTGTTTTTTCTAATTTCTTTCAGCACCCGAAGGGAAATACAAGCACGGTGTTCGTAGTGTATTCGTTGAGCTGATGAAGAACGAAGGACCGGCTGCTTTGTATAAGGGAGTTTCCCCTGTTATGATCCGAGCATTCCCCGCGAATGCGGCTTGCTTCTTTGGAATCGAACTGTGCGATACGCTCCTTACTAAGATGGGTTTTTGAAAAAAAAAAAAAAAAAACGAAGATAGGAAAACTCAGCGCGACTAGAACATTTACCAGCGAAATCATTTTTTTAAATAAAATAAAAATCTAAAACCTTTGTTATCGACTGGTTTGAGTACACGTAGGAACACATAACCAAAGGTGTACTAAAGTCGTAGGTACGCCTAGTTGGGGCGCTGTGGCAGTTGGAAGATGAACCAGGAAAAGGCTAAACAAAATCCTTTAGGCGGAAATTTCGACGTTAACAATTGCACACCAGAGAGGAGACGCTTCTTTTGAACAAAAAATCATCCCGCTACGACCAATAGTAGGTAGAAAAAAAATGTGGGAAGATTTTGTAAACTAAAGTTATGTACAACTTCCTTGTTTGAAGGACTAGACCAATGAACAATACCTCGTTTTAAAGGGCACGCTTCGTACTTTAATCCTCCATCACACGCGTTTGTAATTTTTAACTTTAAAGCGGTAGAAAACTATGTTTTTCAATTTTCTGCTGAATTTTGACACAAATAACGGGACTCTTTGACCGTGAACATTTTGCGTCGAGAAGACGAAGTCATAACCTACAAAGCCTCATCATTACTTTTCCCCTGCGTCCTCCCGTTCACGAGATATTCCAAGTCAAAGATTGAAAATTTACAAAAGTATACCTACTACAATTTCTGGGCGACTAGTACTTCAGAAATCCCAGCCACTGCCAGTTTCAGACCAATTTTCCGGCAAAGTTGGCAATATTGCCGAGAATTGTGGACGGATCGAGGTGAATGGGTACTCATATGAAAGGTCTGACTTAGGCCTAGATCACCAAATGCATGTCCTTCAAAATTCGTCTAACGGTAAAGGACTTATAAGGACAAAAGGGGGTAAGTAAATTTGTTCAACCAAACCCCACATTAAATGCAGGCACATCTCTCTGGGTTAGCAGTTAAAGACTCAGCTCGACTCAGACAGATGTAGAAGCCTTCGACAAAAAGTCAACCCAAATGTAAAACACACATACACACAAATCGTTCTTTTCAGAACGACACACCTAAAAGGTCCTTCTCAGGATCACACACCCAAAATGCCCTTTTCAGGGCAACACATCCAAATGGTCCGTCCTTCTCAGGAACCACAGTCAATATCCACCCAAAACACCAAGTCAAAAAAAATGCCACTCAAAAAATCCAATACTCATACAAAAATTCGGCCGAACACCAGGCCACCAGAAACGCAGAAAAAGCAGTAGGTACCCCAATTTTTCGCCCGGAGGATATGCAACGAAATCTGGCTCGGTCACATGATCACTGGGTGAGAACATCGTTGCATACCTCCTGCCTTACAATTGGGATACCTGCTGCTTTTTCTGCGTTTCTGGTGGCCTGGTGTTTGGCTGGGTTTTTGTATGAGAATTGAATTTTTTGAGTGGCATCTTTTTTTTTTTGAATTGGTGGTGCCGATTTTTGGCTGAAATTCTACGATTTTGGTCGCTTTGGTTTGTCGGAGCGGGACGCTCAACAGATGGATGGAATTTGAATTTCAGCGGCGGTATGGACAGCGACATGCTGGGCGGTGCCCATGAGAGGTACAGACCTCAGTACCCTTAAAATACTCACCTACCTGTTTTGTGCAGTCCTGAAAAGGACCTTTTTTGTGTGTGTGGTTTAAATTATGGGTTGACTTTGAATGTTGGAGGCTACTTGGACCCGCTGAGTCAAGCAGATTTAACTACCAGCAGATCGACCTCCTTTTAGTGTATTTATTTTCTATTTTAGGCTTAAAATGTATTGTTTGAAGGAGCAGGTCAATGAATATGACATCAGCTTAAGAGCAGCATCGTCTGCTCTTCATTCTACCTGTCGTTGCATTTCAATTCCCTCTCACCTTACCACACACTAGCTAATGAAATGCTGCAGAAAGCCATAATTTGCACAACTTTGACTGTTTTACGTTAAAATTCGATGCAAATAACGGGACTTTTAATCAGCATGTGTATGCGTCTTGACGACGAAGTCATAACCTACAATCCCTCATCATTACGACTAGTACGTACAAGTACCTCAGAAATTCCAGACAGTGCCATTTTCAGACCAATTTCCCGGTAAAATTGGCAATATCTTCAAGAATTGTGGACGGATCCAGGTGAATGGGCACACGTCTGAAAGGTCTGACGCCTAGGTCACCAATGCATGTCTTTGACAATTCATCTAACGGTAAAGGACTCATAAGGATAAACTGTAAGAGGGACAATTTCGTCCGTTCTGCGAAGGTAATGTATGTACAAATTCCTTGTTTGAAGAAGTCAATGAGTGATACCTCATCTTAAAGGGCATGCTTCGTATAATTCATCGAAGTCATAACATACAATCCCAAATCCCGAGTTGGGCCGCTGTGGCAGTTGGAAGATGAGTACCATGAAAAGGCTAACCACAGGTGCACACAGGTCGTAGGTACGCCTAGTTGGGCCGCTGTGGCAGTTGGAAGATGAGCCATGAAAAGGCTCCAAAATCCTTACTATACACTGTCAATTTTTTTAGGTGAAAAATTCGATGTCGTCGGATCGACTCCAGTCTCTGGATTTCGATAATACACATATGTACATATATCCACAGGTGTACACAGGTCGTAGGTACGCCTAGTTCGGCCGCTGTGGCAGTTGGAAGATGAGCCATGAAAGGGTTCCGATATCCTTACTATACACTGTCAATTTTTTTAGGTGAAAAATTCGATGTCGTCGGATCCACTCCAGTCTTTGGATTTCGATAATACACATCTGTACATATATCCACAGGTGCACACAGGTCGTAGGTACGCCTAGTTGGGCCGCTGTGGCAGTTGGAAGATGAGCCATGAAAAGGCTCTAAAATCCTTACTATACACTGTCAATTTTTTTAGGTGAAAAATTCGATGTCGTCGGATCCACTCCAGTCTTTGGATTTCGATAATACACATCTAAACACATAACCACAGGTGCACACAGGTCGTAGGTACGCCTAGTTGGGCCGCTGTCGCAGTTGGAAGACGAAGAGCTCCAAAATCCTTACTATACACTGTCAATTTTTTTAGGTGAAAAATTCGATGTCGTCGGATCCACTCCAGTCTTTGGATTTCGATAATACACATCTAAACACATAACCACAGGTGCACACAGGTCGTAGGTACGCCTAGTTGGGCCGCTGTGGCAGTTGGAAGATGAGCCATGAAAAGGCTCCAAAATCCTTACTATACACTGTCAATTTTTTTAGGTGAAAAATTCGATGTCGTCGGATCCACTCCAGTCTTTGGATTTCGATAATACACATCTAAACACATAACCACAGGTGCACACAGGTCGTAGGTACGCCTAGTTGGGCCGCTGTGGCAGTTGGATGATGAAGAGCTCCAAAATCCTTACTATACACTGTGGATCTCCAGTGTATCGAATTATTCTACGTTTTTTTTTCTGTTTAATTGCTGATTCGATGTCTATTCTGCCGAATCTCTCAAGTCAATCGGTCGACACTGCAGTCGTTGAGACTCTTTCACACACGTTCTTGGTGAAGCAATCTGGTTTAGATCATTTCTCCTTGAAACGAGGTCCATACTGTTGACATTCGGTTGTGCGGCATCAGTATTGGTTGCTGTACAGTCCATCCAAAGGCAACGCAAACAGCAAACGAAATAAAACAAACGTGCGGCTCCAATATTACATAATTTTATTTTTGCTTTACCCTAAATACAAAAAGGAATACAAAATAAAAAAGAAATAACTAAAAAACTAAACTCTACATAATATGTACCTTTCAAATGTTTTTGGCCGTTAAAGAGAAACGATCTCTTACGTTTCAGAACAAAAAAATACACATAATCACAGCGTATGATATTAAAGGATCCAGGTATGCAATCTAATCGTAAAAATTATCTTGTTCCTTAACACATAATTTACAACAAAATTCGTAATGTTCTAGCCGTCTTAATGATTTTTTTTTCCTTTTTTTTTTTTTGCAAAAGAAACAAAACAAAACATGATACCATAGAACAGTGCCCTGCTTCCCGTATGATATGCTCTAGGAAATGTGCAAGCTATGTGCGCTTGTGGGTGCATACATTGAAATTGCCTTTAAATTATAGAATAAATCCTTATTAAGTCCTTATGAGTTCAACCTCACGGAGGTGAATAAAATAAAATGCTTTTGTTTTTGCAGCAGTAGTTAATCTAGGTTCGAATTAAATTAGGATTCAGTTGAATTGCCTTGGTCTCAGTGAATGTATGATAACCATATTTATGCTTAATTTGAATGAGAGAGAAATCTGAATTTTGATAAGTACACTGGGAGGTTTTCGGAAACGATAGACGTATGTCTTCAACGGTGGGAGTCAAATATTCATATACATAAGAGAAGAGTGTAATTCCTAACGTATTTAATAAACTAGTCGCTTTGTGTAGAATGCATAATTGAGGGGGTTTTGTCAGCGCGATCAACAAAAGGACAACTACATTATACCAGTTAACACTTATTGTATCACAGTTGAAACAAAACCAATCGAACTCAACGATGGGAGTGCGAGAGACGGACAAAAGTGAGAGCACCAAAAACCAAATTATGACAGAAGTGAAATGAGAATGAGGAGAGACAGGGGGAGGGGGGGGGGGGGGGGGGAGAGTAAGCATAAATATTATAAAATACGAGTGAGAGAGAGAGAGAGAGAGTCACGCATGCTTAAACTAATAGTCACTAATTTGTTGTCTTTCAACTACTAGGCTTAACTAAACTCGAAGTCTGACTGCTCGGGCTGTGCTCCTCTTCGCCCTCCTCAACTATCCGCAGGGGTGGGAACTCTTCGGTGCTTATGTGCTCTATTGTTAGCACCGAATCGCTAATTGGCCAATTCTCTTGATCCTCATTGATGCCAGTTGACTCGAAGCCACTGCTGCCGAAGCTAATCGTCATCTGAAAATAAGAAACATGTTAAATTAGGAATCCAATCTTAATTGCTGTTCATTATATTCTCTGAACAGGGGGAGAGGGGAAGAGATGAAGAAGAAATTAACTCCTATTCGATTCATTGAGGACTGTGGGTTGAACTGGCACTGGTGTCACCAGAGGTGTCATCTCCGAGTTCGAACAGACAGAGTGTCGGCTAATTATGCTCGGAGTCTTCCCACTATTTGGCGAAGAGCGAGCTCTTCAAATCCACCGCCGTTGACTTGGTTAAGAATGTTTAAGGATTCACAGCCCCATTCATCACTCTCGAGCCGTCGAAATTATTCGATCTTTGAACCGCGGCTTTGTCCACAATTCTTAATTCTTTCTTTTCCCCTTCTAAATGCAAATCAGATCGCGTTTTTCCCCCATTTATGCAAATCCAGACTCAAGCCCATTAATATATCCCACACTGATATAGTGAAACTATTTTTATTACGAACACCCGAATTTTGATTCGATACGACGAGCTACATATGCGGGCCGGTTCAGCAGAGCACGCGCAAGCTTCATCCGTTCGCGTTCGGCTCTTCCGAAAATTAGCATTCTCTGTTTTTATTATTGTTTATCACTTTTACCCCAAGCAAGTGTGGTTCTGAATACATAAGACCGTGCCGCTCGAACTGTACACCCACCTTTGCGACACGTGGGCAGAACGCGGCACATACTCGTACGCATGTGTGTTTTATCAGATTTGAAAGCGACGCGAAACGATGTGTTACTAAGCAACTCAGACGACCAACGGTGGTTAGGGGTTAGTTAGTGAGAGCAGTCTTCGGCGAAGACATTCGAGCAACACCTAGAACCGGATTGGGAAGAATATTAAAGCCATCGTTGAATTGAATCGATTTCCATACAATTTTAGAAGGAAACGAAAAGATTCAAAGGGGACAGCAGTCGATAGTGGTCCCCTGTGGTGGATGAGTGGATAAATTAATTGCCTTGCATATGCTGTGCATTTCAATCAGTAGCCGAACGCTGGAATTGGACCTTGCCCTCGCATACGCAACGAGTGCGTTCAAAACAACTCCAAATGCTTCGACGAATGCGATCACAAAGGCGACAACAGATCAATTTTGAACACAACATTGAAATTCTGTACGGTCGTCGGGATCCTGCTGGAATGCGAGTGGTGTTCCAGAAAGAAGGGAGGGGTGAAAATTCTGGCGCCACTGAAGATTTGTTGTGTTTGCTTTGACTTCTTCTTCATTTCCTATCTCAGCGTGGACTTACCAACTTCTCATCGTCCGGATGTAGCTTGTGACTAGTCTCGGTTTCATCGGTCATGTAGTAGTCCTCCACGGCACTGGAAGACCGCTGACTGAGGGTCTCGCTGCCATTGCTGGTGCACTCGTCAGCATCAATGTCCGAGAGAACGGTATCGTCCTCCAACATATAGCCGCCGCCATGCGTCTTCACTGCCACATCATAGAGCATAGCGCCCTTCTCCGCCTCGATGTGAACTTGCTTGGTCAGCTTCTCCTTCTCGTTGCATTCGATCAGCTTCATCTCGCAGGGACTGTACACGCCCGACCGCAGATTCGCCTTGCCGTACGTCTTGCCGTTCTCCGAAATGCTCGTGAAGTGAGACATATTCACTGTCGCCCGTGATATGGCGAAGACGAGGAAGACAATGCCCAAGGTCAGTCCGCCCCAGAAGCCGATGTAGTCAATCAGTGGCAAGTAGTTCAGGTAGAAGTTGAATCGATTGCTTAGTGACGACGGCAGCTCTTTCATCGTCTAAAAGTGACAGCATGAGTTAGGCTATGTGATTAAATCTATCTGAGAGGGGTTACTTACAATCTCGAACCAGAGCATGGGGAACGTTTGGTCGCTGAACCGCTCGACCTTGTTCATCTTGCGCACGTCCCTCATGTGCATGTTGATTTGAATTTTCACCGAGATGGTCAGCGGCAGGCCAGAATCCTAGAGATGAAAAGTGAGAAAAACAAAACGATGCTTTATTTGGAAAGGTCGCCAAACGAGTTTTTTGTTTTTAATTGCTAAAGCTAATTAAAATCGCCTTGAATTAGAAAATTCTTTCCTGATGAGGTCGCACGCCGTAATCGAGTGCGGGTCGACTCGGGTCTCATTAGAATGCTACGAGACGCACGCAATCGTGTTTCTATCGTATCTTGCATAAGACCGGATTGTGCATTCCGATCAGATGCATTCGAGCGGTGAGCGACTCGATGAGTGGTGGGATGCGACTGTGATTGATGTTCGTCGCTACTTACCGGTTGAATAATGAAAAAGCTGGAGTGCTCGGATCTGTTGGGCCGTAGACCAGTTACATTATTCATCAGACCCGGATCGGCGTCCATGAAGTGGGGGTAGCTTAGGGAGATCGGAAATCCGTAGTAGCAATCAGTTACATCTTGTAGTCCGCGCGGTTGACAATAGCCTAGAATCGAGAAGGGAAAATGTTGTTGCTTTTTAAAAGAGTCACGACAGTCGAGCGACGAGAGACAGATTTTTCCATAATGGAAATGTACCCCGAGAGTGAGCGTGCGCTATGAAGTCGCGTGCTGCATTCGATCGCCAGACACACGAACCCCTTGTGACTCACTATCAGACTGTCAGGCGGATCTTGAGACAGACTGCGACAGCGACTGGAATATTTTCTAGGTTCGGGTTGAGTCACTGGATCAGTGTGCGCTGGCCTAGTGGAATCTTGTCACGAGACTGGAAAAGTATGCAAATGGTCACGTGTGAAGTCACATCGCTCGGCGGGGGGGTAGGAAGCAACTTGCGACTGCGTACTGTGGTCGGGTGTGTCGAATCACCCGTCAATTTATGTCGCCGCTGGTTGCAATCAAACTAGTTTTTCAAGAATACTCCTGAATGGTGGGAGGGATGGGGGGAAACACGAGCGTTTTTTCCGCTGCAACCACATGACGCGAAACGTGAGGTTCCGATGCGCGACTCAGTGCTGACTGCTGACTGAATATGTCGCGTTGAATTTTGATGAGAGTGCCAGTTTTAGCGCCAACGGTCATCGCGTCTGCACGGCCCAGCCACCAGAAGCGTAATTAAATTATAAATTCCGCTGGATTATAATTCATTGCATGCGGGTGTAGCCGAGTTAAGGTTGACACTCGGTTATTTGTTTACACTGCGAACACAAATGTCGCACCGCGAGCGAATACACAAATGAATGCTGTGTGTGGTCACACAATGCAAATCGGCAGCCGCCAAAAGGGATTCAAGAAGGATTTTCACTTTCGTCGACTCAACCGAGGGCTGAATGCAAATTCACTTGGCCATCAGAGCAGTGTGTCGACTGCAGCGGCGGCAATCAAATGAACAGGGAAACAGTTGCAGTTGAACTTGAGCCAGTCGTCGTAACTTATTCTAATTAAACTGACGGTAGTCTGAAATGCACTCACCATTCCGGCAGTAGCACTTGTTCTTCTCCTCAACTTCTCCGTTATCTAGCGCATTATCTTCGAATACATATTTGTATCCGGCCAGATTGTTGAGAACGACTTCCTCGCCAACACGTATCTGCAATTAAAATACACACAA
This sequence comes from Eristalis pertinax, assembly GCA_907269125.1. Lineage (NCBI taxonomy): Eukaryota > Metazoa > Arthropoda > Insecta > Diptera > Syrphidae > Eristalis > Eristalis pertinax. Next base: position 1,496,262 of record OU026148.1, on the reverse strand, counting down.
TACAATTAGTACGATCTAGCAATTGGCTAGTGAAGTGGTTTTAGAGGTCTTTTCTTGGTCAGCTGACGTACATCGGCCACCCAGTCGAAGTATTTTAATGTCTCCCCTCTAGCCATGCGCGTGCGAATGACATCAGGCTAAATGCGAACGAGAGAGAGATAGAAAGCGAACTCACCAAATTTTGCGGACGACACATGCTCTTTCGGAAGAACCGAACCGATTCGTTGGGCTGGATCATACTCTTGAATTTCGTTCCGTCCGAAGCTAGATTAATGTTGCTGCAATGTTCACCGTCCCATTGGCGCAGATTCTCAGAGCCTCGGTACGTCGCGTAGAGGCCCGAAAGACTTGGATTACTGCGTCCATCGTGGAATGTCTCATAATCTGTGTCGAAGTCGTACATCTGCACGCGGGGAGAGAAGGAGATGGAGTTAGCTGGGCGATGGTGGCGATGTGTACGCAGTGTGACTTACCCGATCGATGAGACCGACTTTGTTGAAGTACACCCAGCCGGGGAACAATTTGTTGCCCAGCGTGGTGATGGACGAGGGGTAGCCGAACATGAACTCCCGGGCAGTCATCTTGGCTATGGGTTGATTTTTCTTATCAGCCATCACTATGTTGACGGGGAGACGGGCGAAGAAGCCTTTCGGTGACACAACTTGTGCTATTGACTAAAAGAGAAAAAAAAACCAGAAGTGACACATGAGACTTGAGAGAGACGAGGGTGACCTGAGAGATGTCCAGCCGAACACCTCCCGACGGGGGTACTTGTTTTATGACCGCCTCGAATAATAAATAACAAATGAGCGAACGATTAATTTAACCATCCTAGCTTCTTAGTGAAACCAGCTGGACCTGATCTGCGGATGTGGCCGAGAATGTTGAAATGTCAGGCGCGTCCAGCGCAGCGCATGTGCATGATGTATGCGATTCGAATTTGGCATTCCCAGGCTTGGCTGTGAATTCAAATGCCCACGCGATGATGGCATTTGTTTGCCTTCGAAATTCTATGCAGAATGTTAGCCCCGAGTGGGTAAAAATAGTTCTCCTCCCCCGGCCCTCCTCCAGACATGACCGCAAAAACCGCATTCATTAGCGTTGATTCCGATGATTGACGACCGATTGATCGGAAGGGGGGCGCGAGATTCGAAGCGTCGTTTAAGCCCATTCATTGATCAGAGTCCAATCTGTCGGCGCGGGGGGGTACTTCAGACTCTGATGTCGTGAGTGATCAGCTTGCGCTGCTCAAGAGGTCTGAGTGCAAAAAGTGATGACTCACTTGATGTCGGGTGCTCTGTGAGGATTGGTTAATCACCACACTTCTTGTGCAATTGCCATTGGGTACGCGTACGTCGTTGCAATCTTTACATCTTCTTCATTTCTGGGTCATTTGCATTGCAAGTTTGACTGGCACGTCGCAAGTGAGTTGCTTGCCTGGGAAACGTTGACAGACATGACATCGTCCATCTCGCACAGAGATTAGCTACTGTCTAGGAGTTGTTGTGGCAAATTCAAGATCAAATCAGCATTCAAATGACTTCCTACAGGCCAGGCTAGAACGCAGTATTTAAGTGAAACTGGCTAAACGTGTTTTTTGCTCAACCTTCTCGATGGGGAGTGCAATTTGTCTTTTTGCTCACATCATGGTGACATTGATACTTTAATTGCAATAATTGGAGTGATTGAATTTCTCTGAAACTTTGACATCGGTTTCGGATTGCACTAAAGCCCGGGAACCTGCTAACAAATCGAATAAACACCTGAATTGATCGACAGCTGAAGCTGATTGTTGTGTGTGTTAACACCGTGCGACCCGCCTTCTGCGGACCTTTTGTGAAAGTCGACCGATTCTGTTATCTTTATTAGCTCAATTAAAACTTAAACGGCAGCAATATGTGCCGCTTACAGCGGTAATTATCGATTGACGACCAATTGAAGGTGTTGTTAATATGTTAAGTGTCTTGTAAGGAATCGAGAACTTGACTAAATTAGTCACTAAGTGGAACTATTAGTTATACAACCGTTCACTTGAAGTGCATCGATGATCTAGAATTCCATTGATATGGCTTTTTTTTTTTGTTTTGATGAAGCGAGTTCGAAGTAGGATCTTAACTTGTTTTGCAATTAGAGAGAATGATGATCTATGCTCTGTGACACACGACTGTGGCTGTGGTTGGGCATAGGAACCACAAATCATGAAATGTCAGTTCTGAGTCATTGTGGTTATTTTTCAAGAATCAACCCGGATGTCTGGGGACAGTCGTCCGTCGAGAAACCCCATGATCTTTAGTCCTTGTTGCGTAAGATGGCACTAACCACAAGCCACTTGATCTAAAGATTAATTCGTGGGGTTCTTCGAAGTGTATGCGAACCTCGTTTGAGAATGGAATACCAGTCTGTGCCACCTTAGCGCACTCCATTCTGCTTTCTTCCTCGTGAAGTTCTAACGACTGAGGAATGCTCTTTGAGCAATGTCAATGACTCACGTTTGAATCTAGAACCCCCGTCGGTCGTAGGAGTCAACGCACTGAACACAATTAAAAATTCCATTCACTCACCAGCATTGCAATGTTGAGCATAATAACCACGTCATCTTCTCTTCGATCGCCAGACATTTCTTGCTGCCAAACTAGAGGATGCCGTGGTATAGTCGACACTGTTCCGTTTGAATTGAATGTCACATTCTCGTGCGTCATAAGCTCCCTGCAGGAAAAATGAAAAAGAAAAAAACATTTATTAGAACTGGTTCACTCGATTTCATCACACAACTGAGACTTACTTGTACACGTAAGGTCCAACCTCCTCGACGTTCATCTTCTCACGACCGGCTAGAAACGCTTCAGCATTTGTGATGTTAAAGAGGTACACCTTTAGATACAAATCCACGGGCGGTTTCTCCCACAGTCCGAAGATCTCTCCGCCTTCCTCGAAGACGAGTTTCTGCAAAACAATCGATTAGTCGTCTACTCAGACTGCAGTGCATGTAAACTTACCCATTTGAATATCATGTCATAGGGTCCAAAGATCTTGACAAGAATTGCCACTGCGATGGCCAGCAGTCCGCCAGCAAGCAGCAAGAAGGCGCCTAGAAGCACACAAAATCAATCCAAACTATATCAAGTCCATTTTTGACACTGTCGCAATCAAACATGCACACACACACAGCAGAAAAAATATACAAAAAATAAAAATAAAAAATATTTCACATACGCCCCCCAAAAAATTAGGTGTCGACTTGACAGTGACCGTGTTTCGTGCGACTGTGTGCGGCGCTTATATCCGAAAATAATTATCGGCGATGGATTGAATGTTTCAAAAGTGTAAGACGCCATCCATATAAATGGCCCACTTAGAGCCGGTTGTGGGCCTTTGAAAAGGTGTCTAACCTATTGCAATTTCGGCCACTCGAATAGACGGTCTCTCGAAGGAAGGGGCCGGGGTTTAATGCAATCTTTCGTGGCCAACTCACGGCGGGTGACATTGAATTGTGTGTCATATTTAAGACGAATTTTCAATGCTGTGACAAATGGGTTTTACATATCCAGTGTTAATGACGGCTGCACATACATGGTGTGCGAGCTTTGGGCTTGCTCATCCCTATTAGGCCCGACATGACCGGCTTACTAATTAGATTGATCTCTCATCGTGTCGTGTGGTTTCCGAGTTTCCGAGATGACCACCTATTTCAGCCAAATTGACACACTCCTTAGATCAGTCACTCCGGGCTTTTGAGATGACTGGACATGTTCCTAGTCCACCCAAATCGACCACTCTCTTCGAATCCATTTCATTGTTCGACCATCACGTACCTGACGTGTGTGGGAGGTCATTGGTTCTGGGCGGGCAAATTCATGCACGATTCCTCAGCCTGATGGGTGGTCTCGGCACAATCAAAACAATAGAAGGCGACATTTCCACAGAAACCTAGATTTCTAGCCTCGTTCATACACAGTCCGCATCGCAAATATAAAAAAAAAAGACAGGCGGACTATTTGAATGGCTCGCAAACATGGATCACTTCAGTTCTGACTTCCTTACTCATCTAAGCGCGCACGCTTCCAAAATATGTATCCAACTATCGGCTCTGCCCCTCCTCCCGTTGGGGTGGCCATATCGTAAATCAGCAGATAGTCAAGTTGTTTTGATATTAAACCGTTTATTGAATTCCGATGTGCGAAATGAATACCAAGAGCATGATGCCACACACACACCGACGCCACGAAAAAAAACCGACACGAGACTTTTTCGCAAAGCTCTTCGGTTTCTTCGTCTTCTTCCACTTCCACTCGTCGTCTCTGCCTTAACCTCCTGGCAAAGTCGCCCTCCTCTCCGCTGCCCTCCCTCGCCACGAGCAAGTTGCATAAATTTACTTTGTGTACTCTTTACATACTCATCCTAGGCGATCGGAATATAAAATTGCTAATTAAAATAAAAAGAGTCAAAGTTTGGAGCTGAAATTGTTTGGGTTACCGCCGCCCCGCCAGCAAGTCGAGGCGGCTCGTGAGTGCTAAGAATCATTACGCGATTCAATGATCCCCGCCGCGAGGCACTAGGCTGGAACCTTTGGCTTGGAATGCGATTGCAGATGATTATCTGTGCGCATTTTATTCCCTTGCACACGGCCTGACCTTGACTGCTTGCAGAGTTGAAGCAGTTATCTCTCGTGCTGGCCACTTAAGAGGAGTCTAGTAACTGGTTCTAAATTGAACTGATTATAGACGCGACTCGTCCGCCCGTGGAGTGGAATAGTCCTTTGCCGGAGTAAGCCTGTTGGAATGCGGTACTTTAGATGGAGCCAGGGGATCTGGTGGCATCTTAAGTGGATCAAGGAAATCAAATCGTTGTGTTTATTGCTTCCTTTTGCCTTCAACTTGGTATCAGATGTGCTTTGGCTTGTCTTATAGTCATTCTCTGTCCTTGCGATGCGTATACGGGTTTAGTGGGTTTCCATGGCTTTGAAGTGAAGTTCAAGGAACGGAGAGACAGAGCGATGGCCCTGAAGTGAAGTTCAAGGAACAGGGAGACAGAGGGATGACTCTGAAGTCAAGTTCGAGGACCAGGGAGAAAGAGGAATGAGTCTGAAGTGACGCTCAAGGACTAAGGAATGATAGGGATGACTCTGAAGTCAAGTTCAAGGAACAATGAGACAGAGGGACGACTCTGAAGTCAATTTCAAAGAACAGACAGGCAGATGGACGACTCTGAAGTGAAGTTCAAGGAACAGGGAGACAGATGGACGACTCTGAAGTCAAGTTAGAACAGCAGACAGGCAGATGGACGACTCTGAAGTCAAGTTCAAGGAACAGGGAGACAGATGGACGACTCTGAAGTGAAGTTCAAGGAACAGGGAGACAGAGGGATGACTCTGAAGTGAAGCTCAAGGACCAGGGAGATAGAGGAACGATTCTGAGGTGAAGCTCAAGGACTGAGGAAAGAGAGGGATGACTCTGAAGTCAAGTTCAAGGAGCAAAGAGACAGAGCGACGACTCTGAAGTCAATTTCAAAGAACAGACAGGCAGATGGACGACTCTGAAGTAAAGTTCAAGGAACAGGGAGACAGATGGACTACTCTGAAGTCAAGTTCGAACATCAGCCAAACAGGAGACGCCGTTCCACATTGACGCTAGTCACTCTCAACTTTTCAGGAGTCCAACAAGAAGATTTATGCTGAAGCAACAGCCATGAAGCTTGACAAGTCCAGCCTTACGCATACTTTCTCCACCCATTCGCTTCTCCACCCGTCCAACCACATTGTAAGCCGACGACCATCCCTCTCCTCAGTTTGATCAATGAATCTCGCTGAATAATAATATAATTTCACAACAGATAAATATTTTTCAGAATTCAGTTCAGAATGATTTGCAAAATTTCATGCGGAAAAGCCCAATGGTGCCTGGATCGGATGGCAAACTGGTTACAAAAACACGTTCCACACAGCATTTAGCCGCCTGTCACTCTGCACAAGAACGAGAATTCGAATGTTTCAATTCAAGAAAGTGTATTGTTTCATCCGCAAAATCAAAAAGCGATCGTCATCGAAATGCTGATGCTGTTGTATCGCAATTATTTTGTGTTTTTTTTTTTTTTTTTGCAAGCAACATGCTGTCGCCCGACCTTGTAAATTATATTTTGCTAAGACATTGTGAAGCCTAATAGGCTTGACTTGACTATTGCCTATCGATGACTAAAAACGGGTTGTCAAAAACGCAAAAAAAAAATATGGGGAAAAAAAAAACAAAACAATACATTAACATATTTTTGTTTTAAATTTAGCAAACCCATGGTTTGTACTAACGTTGCGACGACGTTCTCAGTATGAATATGATCGAAAGATAAATATTTATCACTCTCGCATGACGATAAGAGTTGGATAAGATTTTAATTTTTTTTTTTTGCTGAATACCAACTCGTGTTCATTGACATTTGAGAATGTCATTGAAATCGGACAGAAATAGACAAAGTGAAACTTACGAAAACTCCTTCGACAGTCGGTGGGTTGCATTGTCTTGACAGGATACAGTGACTCCAATGTTTTCGCCCCGAAAATCCAGATGTTCTTGAATGAATTCCTTCGCAAAATCATTCTCTCACTCACATAAATCACTCACTGTGCAGGAGAGTACAAACGATGGATGGTAAATCTTTGAATTTAACACGCAATCAAATTCAACATTTATCTATCCGTCTCCCCCCCTCGATCACCCTCACCCACGCGCCACCTCAGACTAAGACACCAAAATGTTCTGCTCTAAATTACAAACTTCACTCTAACACACCACAAACCGAACAAACTAAACGAAATGGAACGAAAAATAAAAAAAAACAAATTGAAACCCTTCAGATATTGGCGACAGAAATCTTTTTTTTTAGTCTATTTTGTGTTTCTTTTTTTGTTTCGCTAAGATCTATTCTGCCACAACTGAAGTGTTCACAATTCAATTGAAGACTATTTGTGTGTATCCAATTAAACGAAGTAATATATTAACAATCAAACTGTATGCCACCAAAAAAAACAAAAACAAAAACAAAAACAGAGAAAAGCTTACCAAACACAACAGCAGACACACACTGCTCGTCCGCGCCGCCATTCGCACTCGAATTGAATTGAAGTGAATGAGAAAGACGAAGATGAAAACAATTCCTGCCCGATTCATAAGCCCTGTGGTCGTCCATTTAAATTGCGAAATTATGACAATTTATCGCATGGAAAATCATAATTTCTCACAAAACCAAAGCAACGATTTTTTATTGCCTCCTGTGTCGGCCGCGGGCCTCTTGGCATGACACATGCATTAAGTCGCCAATTAGAATTCGCATAAATGGACGTTTGATAAAAAAAAAAATGAAAAGGAGTCAGCGAATTTTATACTGTCTGCAGCACGCGCTCGTACAGCGAATCGGCTCACACCGAAACGATTCGCTGAATACCCAGAAGAACTTTACGAGGCGGCTTGTCCAGATCTCAGAAGTTAGTCTCTCGTAATTTGAGGTGTAGATTAGTGCGATTAGGCGATGTTTGGCAGCAGGCGTTAGGCGGCTAGCTGCTGCTTATGGTTTCTGGGCACGTCACACAAGAATTATATCAGGCTATTCGGAGTGTTGAAGTTTGACGAGATGATTGAATGCGCTAGCTCAGTGAACTATTGGGTCGAATGGAATGTTTTTTTTTCTTCGAATCACTGCGCACTGTGATCTGATCGTGTGTGTGTGTGCGTGTATGGCTTTGGATTGCGGAAAAGCTTTGCACTTGACTCACTTGTGCGCAGTGGTGGCTCACGTGCATTTGGCATTCGTAAGCGATACTGTGAGCCGGGTCGTAAGTCAATGTGTTTTGCCGCAAGTTATATGGGACCAGAAGTAATAATTGCAAATACAGTCGACTTTGAATCAAGGCAGGAGACTTAATTTGTTTGATCGTTGCGTGGACACATTCTGAGAGATGTGTGTCATTTGTTATTTCTGTATTTTCTAGGAATCGAAACTTGAGGCTAAATTGCTGAAGAAAGTCATAAATTGGAGCAAGAAAAAAAATGGCTTAAAAGCAACAGCTCGCGGTTGAGCTTAAATTTGGGCCGTAAACCACAAAGTCGCTATCAAACTGAATTCACCGAATTTTAACGGCTGCCTCGTCAATGAACCATCAACGGGCCGAATCGATGGCCGCTCATCAGAGGTTCAAGTTTGCGAAAGAAAAATCCAGAATGTTGCCCCCGATGAATCGTGAAGTCGTCTACCTGACCTGCTTTGCATTAATTGCCCCGCCCGGTGGGGACAAATGCAAATTCAAAGATTGTCACGTTTTTTCGATGAATCGACAGTTTTTCCGTACTCTCCGAGAAGCGTTAGATAAAGTGCATGTTGAACGCCGAAATTAGCATGAGCCGTCCCAGAAATCAGGTCTCTCGCATTAAAATAATTAATTTTTCCACCACACCATGATGATGATGATGTCGATGATTAATCAATATGCAAACTTCCTATTTGTTCACGGATGATTTAATGTTAAACGACGTCTTGAGAGTCGAAAAATTTATTCAATGCTTCAGAAGTTTCCAGACTGACGAATTTGCAAAATATGCGTGTAAGCCCGCCGCCGAATGGCTGGTGTGATTCATAGGCCAGCGCGACGATCTTTTTTGATGAGTTTGTGGCTTTTTTTTTTTGCTTTTATGTGTTATCTTTGTCTAAGAAAACCAGTTGATGGTGTGTTTTTTTCCGACGACTTTGTTGGTTTCGATTTGAATGGGGAAGAAGAACTGCTTTCGATAGTCGAACAAAAAGACAAGTTTTGATAGATCGTTGAGATTGTGTCGCCGCTTCCTCTAGGGACGACTGAGCACGAGACGCTAGTCAGGAACGCCCTTTTCTCGAAGAAGAAGAAGAAGAAGCTCCCGCCTAATGAGATGTACATTTAAATTCACAATTAAGACCATTTTCGACCAGTCGACCGTTTCGCGTCGAATCTCCATTGGATATCCACGTAGCCGATCTTGCATCTGCTTTGGCCGAATCTACATGTGTATGCATGTTTTCGGGTGTCTTGGAGGACGTCAACTTTTCCCTTGCCATTTCGAACACACATATGATGGTTCTAACAGCCATAAATAAATAGGCGGGCTGTGTCCAAAAAGCGCGTGTTTTGTTCGCGAGTGAAACGTATGCAAATTTTATTGAGTTGTTCTAAGCATGGCAGGCAGGCAGGCAAGCAGGCAGGCAGGCTTTTCAATCGTTTGACGCAAAAACACCGTTCTTGTGATGAAAATTACGCTCCCCATAAAAATGGTGTGATGTTGGGCAATTAAACAAAAAAAAATGAAGAAAAATAAGACGTTGTGACGCGACAAACTGAAACTGGAAGAGAAAATTTATTCAAACATCAGCTCGCTGCTGATTGATTTAGTTTTTTTTGCTCGTGGCGTGATCTCAGTGAATTTAATAAATTATTTGCAATCCGATCTGAGGATAAGAAATAACTCCATTCTCACACTCGGCACTGGGCACTCTTGGTTGCGGGTAAACACATTCGAAGGTCGGTGTCTTCACTTTTGGATGGTCTGCGAGTTTTGCGACGCAAGTGGCTTATTTATACAAAAACAAACAATTCTCTAAACATTGAATATGCGGAAAATGCTCTGTCTGCTAGCCAAAGAGTGCTTGTTGCGTGCAATGGCAAATTTTCAGAATACAGTGAACCACATGGGGGATGCGAGGCATTTTATGTGTGCTTTCTCAGAACTTCAAAAAGAACTGGAATTTTATTTCACGGGGGTGTTATGCAACGCGAACAGTGTGCGGCGTGAGTTGTAGCTACAAATGATTGCCGATTCCAAATAAAATCGCTACTCCAAGTGTGCCGAAATCATTGTGATCAGGTTTGGATGAGCTTGAGCGTTAGGCGAGGCGACAGGTTGAATGCCTAGCAACTACCGTCTCTTCACTTCGAAGGAGCCAATGGCCCACAAGACAAGAATCTCGTACCGAAGTTCAGTGCCATCCACATTCAGCCCACCCATCCAGATTTCTTCACCCATCGAATCATTAAAACATAACACAATTTAAATGCACAATTAAACATTTAAGGAGTCAATATCAGCTCAATCAATCCGCGATAAAGCATGTGGCTTGTTTGTAAACCAAATTAGGATCGATTATCATCTCCGTTTTAACTGATTGTCCACACAAAGCCGATTCGGGTACTATTTCATTGCTTTTCGCATTAGTCACTTGTGCACATGTCTCATGAGTAAGATCAGATCAAGCGAATAGGCCTCAGGCGAGAGAAAGGTCTTAAGCAGTGCCTGGTGGAGGGGAGGGGTTTATTCGCACGGCTTATCCATATGCAATCGCGTCTAAAGTGGGCCTGCAATGAGCGAAATTGCATGAGGTGCAATATCTGTTCCAGAGATTACCAGTTAAGTGCCAGCAGTAATGGGTGCGTATTGGGGGAGAAAAGTTTCCAAAGATCGGTATCCAATGCGGTGTCGGCGTTTTTTCCTCTTTTCGCACACACCTTGTGCAATTGGCGACGGTGTTGAAAATGCGGTTTCGTATTGATTATTCGCGATTGCGTATTGCAAATATTGACGTGAATAACTAAGTCAAACCCTTTTAGTTTAACGATCTGTGCCGACGGTGGTGGGGAGGCAGACTCGCAGCTGACGCCCTTGACGAACAGCTGTTTCTGATTTGATTTTGGGATCTCTATCGAAGATCGACCGAGATGTGGGTCAATATCATCTGCGATAGACCTCAGACCGGCTCTTAAAAGTGATGATTTTTTTTGGCAAAGGTGTGGAAATGATAAAGTTGGCGAATTGATATTCACTTCAACTGCCCAATATACTGGAATCTGTTGAACGTCTGTCAGGACAAGTAGCCTAGTCTTTTCCTTCGCACAGTGTGAAAGAGGCAACATTTCAAGCACGACTCCCCACTAATGGCATCTCCCGGCCATCCACGAACCCAGCGGCACGAAAGAATTCCGCAAATTTTCCACTCGCCCATAAAATATGCTCCCCTCGTTAGGCAAAACCACTCTTGTATCTATTTTTACAGACCACCACCGCACGAGGAGGAAACAAAAACAGGAACGAAACCCCAAAGGAATGGCCATTGCCTTGAACTTGACTATTTCGTTGGTAGCGACTCGCAGAACGAACCAGTTTGTTGATCACTCCGTCTTTGTTTCGTTTTTCGTTTCTTTTTTCTGCATCGGCAAGTGTTGCCAAGCTCTCTGCATCCATGAACCACCACATTTTAGCTGACTGCATCGAAAAAAATGACACAAAAACCACACCACGACTGGAGGTTAGCTCTTCTTCTTCGCTTCGTTATTGCAAGTGCAAAACAACAAGTGACTGAAGCAGAAATGCGAGAACGAAACGAAACTTCTGAGAAATCACTAGTTAGCGAGCATTCTCGGGCTAATCAAGGTGAGTACTGCACAAAGAGGTCGCGATTACGCATAGTTTTCCTTGAATTTGACACACAATCTGAGAGAGAATTTTGTAAAAAAAAAAAAAACACACATTCTTACATTTTGGCACACGGGTCCTCTTTCCTTCCGATCGTTCGCTGAAGAACGTATCCACAATGTTGAATCCTTGATTTAGCTGCCGATTGGGATTGAGGCTCTTCCTGCGCTTCTCCAAACTGACGGCGTTTGCCGCCTCCTCCTGAGCGCTCACCGTACTGTAGCGTCGGCCGAAGTATTCTGCGAGTTCTTTCATATTTTGCTTGTGTTTTTTTCTTTTCTTCTTATCAAATCAAATAACTAATTAACACCTTCACTAAGAACAAACTCAAACAGCTCTACGCATGGATTTACTATTTCGGTATTTAGATTGGTATTTTCATTTCACAATTTTTTTTCTTTCAGATGCGACGCTTTTCGTCGTTATTTTTGTAAATTGTAAATTATTTCAAGTGCGATTTAAATTCAAATTGATCAATTATTTCGTGCGAAAGATAAAAAATTAAACGATATATTCAATAAATCGACTTCATTTCCGTTACGTTACGTTTGGACACAACGAACCGTATAGCGTGCGGAATGACTTGTGATTTAAGAGAGCGACAGAATAAACGAGAGCTTTTCGCAAAGTTCGTCTGATCGTTAACGATGTTCACTTATGAATGAAACCCCTAGGTAGTGGCGAGATAAGAAGGAACCTTTTCGGTCGTCGATCGCCGACGTTGTGACTAAGCTTCTTGTGCTGGTGCTTGTCGGTGACCGGCGATCGGTGGTAAGTGGACGAGAAGACGAGCCGACGTGAACCCTGGATAGATTGACTTGGATGCAGGTTTACTTTGTATCACTCGAGCCAATGCGCGCGTGTGTGTGTGTGTGTGTTTGGATGTGTGGAGTGGTGTTTAGGAAAATTTTTTTGCGTGTGACTGTGGAACGTGTTTGCATTTTGCACCTGTGTGGGTTTGATTCGCTGTTTTCTGGTGAACGGTTGATTCTAGGGGGATTGAGGTGTTGAGTGGCTGCCGACTGCCAAGCCGGAAGAAAGTTCAAGTGGTGTGTTTCAGTTGAATTGACCTTGCCACTTCAATTGGTAAGTTGACTTGGCAGTGCTACTGGCGAATGGGGGTGTGCTCTGTATGGAGTGCCGGAAATGTTTTGGTTCTGCTGTATGCTAATGCTGAACGATGGTCTAGAACACGACAGTTGCAACGTCCTGTTTGTCGTTGCATTGAGAACTGGTTCGAGATCTACATCCGAGATAGCCTGTGTTGGGAAGGTTCTTCGTGTGTTTAGGATAGACTTTGCTTCAGCGAGCATCTCTCCACCTCATCAGAGTGACACTCCCATTTAGATTATTTTTGAATTTATTCATCAGTCGATCTTGTGTGAAAGACACATTTGCATCTTTGAAATGTTACCCAGCTTTGGACTTGTTTCCCTCGATCGGCTACTCCGTCTTGTTCCCGGCACCCCCCTCTTGCTCAGTTTCGCTGTCAAATTCTATTTCGGACTGGACACGTGTCCCAGACACTAGATAAAAATAGCCAGGATTTGCTTCTATATTCACTCGGCGGTCTGTTGATTGTCTTTTTTAAGGAATTTCTGCCAATAAAAATGTGCGATGGCAATCATTTGCGATTCAAACTTGAAGCAACACGCGACACTCAATGTTTTATAGTTCAAGGCTTTTTTTATTTGATTCACTTGATTGACATTCCTCTGAGGATGTCCGATTGAGATGAACTCTGAATCACAAGGCGGTCGGTCGGTGTGTTGCCAATGCAGTAGCTGACGTCACGAGATCTGATAAACTACTGCGCATCCTTATTTCCATAGAGCACTCGGAAAATCCATATTTCCATCGACAGACACAGATACTTGTCCCATTACTCAAGCGTTATTAATGGCAGCTGATGACTGGAAAGGCCAAAGGTCCTCTGAGATGAATTAGCACTGGTTTCTTTTTTGCCATCTCATCCGAGATGATTCCTTCGATAGCGCTTTGTCATCGGAGGAGACATCATTTGGCGTAAGTCGACACAAATCTGACTTCATTAGCATTTGGTGAGTTACTCGAGGCCCATTTGTTTCCACATATCCTGCTGGATCTGTTGAAATGACTGCATTCAAGCGACTGAAACGCGTGCAAGCTGCCTCCTGAGACCCCCGTTGCGTTGTGTCCGCAGACCGCAGGTCTAAACTGGCGACTTGATACACCCCGCGACACTTGATTTATTCCCCTTGTGAATACAGATCCTAAACCCGATACCAGACAACGCAAGCGTAACCGGAATTGCAATATTCGAGACTGTCTCTCTCTCTTGTCTCCCTCTCGTGTGTAAGTATCTCTCGCAGAATTCTCCTCCCAAAGATACGATACATCATCCTAATAACAGCTAGATAGAATATCATCTGAAAACAAGTTCGCATGTGGATTTTTATTGTTTATCGAAGGAAAAAAAGAAATAGTCTACTCCATCAGCGGATACCGGTTATTGTGAATTTAATCTAAGCAGACATTCGTGTGCTCGTATCGGATGCGTGCGGTCTTGCTAGAATCACTAATCATAAAGGCAAAACGCTAATTGATTTCAAATCGGTTCGGCGGTGACTAGAACTGCCGAATGGGGCGGGTCACTGACCTCACGGTGTTACCGAGTGTCAGTTCAATTCAGAATCGAGTGCACGCACAGGTGTCGCACACCTCTCAGTGTTCCTTTGTCTTTGCGGACCGATCAGGAACCTAGTATCGGTCAGGTTTTTTTTTTTTGAAAGGTCAGCTTTGACTGAAAAAAAAAGAAGAGATTACGAGTTCTAATATCGTAAGACTCGTACCTGGTTCTTAAGTTTATGACGGCATTTGCATATTCTTCCGTTTAAATTGATTCTTTTTGCCTGTTTGTGGCTGTTGCTTATTTGGTGTATCTATCTTGGTTGGAAGAGAATGTCGCGAACGAAGATTTAAGATATGCAGCGTTCAGCAGGAAGATCTCGCGGCAGGTGATGAGCTTTGCATATGCAGATTAATGGGCGAGATTTGCCTTGCTAATCGATTGTGCAAGTAGATGTAGATCGACACAGAACGTTTCTTCTCTCTCACTGTCGGAAATGGGGAATGGAATGGGCTTATGCGAACAGACCCCTTGGAGACACAGTTTTAGCTTGAGGGCATCCTCCTACTGGCTTTTGTCAGCGTTTTTAATCAGCTTCGAGCTCGATTAACCCAAATATGACAGCGCGTGCAGCAGATAAGGCTGCCTGCATTTCTTGGATCGATAACCTGCCGCCTCTGCTCGAAGGGGACAATCACACCGGATCCCCATGCCTCTGCCGCCACGAGGTCGGTGGCTGACAAATTAGTTTCTTGTTCTGTGCTTACTTTGTCTCCATCACACTCAAGGGCAATCAAAATCCAACCATTGCGCGCACCCACCTAAAACATGCAACAAATCACAAGTCAATCACACAACATTCCACACGTGACCTTTTCAGCGAACACCTTAATTCGTCGTGATTAAAAACTGTATTTCCGACATCCATCCAAATTGACCCACAATTAACAGCACTTTTTTGCCTAAACTATCCGATTGTTTATCAACAACGGCTATAACTTTGGCAAGAAGTGAACAAAAAAAAATAAATACAACAAGACTCAAATCAAAAAATAAATAAATACCCAAAGCAACCTCAAGGTCATCGTATAAAAGCCCACATGCATACCTACATACATATGCATATGTAGAGAATTTCAAACTAGTTTCGCCACTTGCATAAATCCATAAATAATTCACAAATCGATGTGCGTGTTGCGAAATCTCCGCAGAGCCCCGATAGATTCGCCTCTCTCGACACGCATTAATTAGGTAATTTCCCAGAGAGGGTGCTGGGGGGGAGCTTCTCTGGCATTCCCAGATAAAGGTCTCTGCGACACATCACAGATTCGTAATATGTCTCAGGGCTTGCGGCGCTGACGCGAGCTATGCGATGCGTTCGATTGGTTATGAGTAGGAAGTCAAAATCGAAGCGGCATTAATCACCAGAAGTCTGATCTTTGTGCGTGCGTGCGTGTGTGTTGGTCGCCACTTAGTTTTAATGAGTCTTCCAGATGCTTCTGCGTCTGGCATAGTGTGCTGACTCAGCAATGATACTACGCGTATCTACTATCTTTAGGCAGGCAATTACAGGGATTATGACGGAAGGTGCGCACTTAAAACAAGTTCACTCCACATTTTTCTATAATTGCGGGTTGTTCTCACAGTAGGTACATAGCTGTTTCTTTGTCAACGGCTAAGCTAGGGGTGGTCTTATTTATGCGTTTCTGATAGACACTCGTACGGGAAAATGGCTGCAATTAGTCTCCATTTGTCGGACTTGGTTACATTAGTTCTTGGTTCGCCGCGGTTTATCTGGACTTCGCGAAGGTCACATTTGTGTCCCTTATGGCGCGCTCTTTTCAGGGTTATCTGGTCCTCCTGGTCTCAGACGTCATGTGTGTCCCTGTTAACTACTCCCTGCCGATGCCCTGCCTCAATACTTTAGGGCCTCAAAGGAGTTCAATGTTTTTGTTTTGATTACGTCCCGACTTTGTTTATATTCACTGGCGACATGATTCATGTGCCATCAGCGCGTTTCCAGTGTACTACTGAATTTAAAGCAGATTTAAATAGTGGAGAGGTTTTGACTTCTGTCGCGGGCAAGTGCTCGATGGATGTGGGTCACTGTGCTATCAAATATGCGGAATTGTCATGAATGAATAGCAGATTAGCGACGATTTGATGAGGCGTGAAATTGTGTAGTGTTTTGAGGACAGCGACCGTAGGAAGGCAAAACTGAGCGTCATAGCTGATAAAACTGAGGTTAGACTTGTGTGCGTGTGTGTGTGTGTGGAGAGCCTTGAAACGAAGTGGATTTTACTCACAGTGGAGGACTAAGATGTCAATGATAATGGAAAAGGCGAGTTCACAAGTTCACAAACAAAATAGAATCCCCACGTCGACACAAGACGACGCAATTTCTTCGAAAAGACTAGATTCCGGGCAAAAAAAAAAGTGTCAACCTTGAAACCTGAGAAGACCAGGCTTTTTCAAAAGGGTCGCCCCTCGCTAGCAGCCATCAAATGAAACCAGATTCTATGCAAATTCTCGTCCGCGGGGCAATTTACAAATCGTTTCCCGAGCCGTGTAAATTGTGAGGTTGTCGATAAAGAATTTAAAACACATTTCTCAATCAATAGCCGGTCAAGTCGGTCCAACACATCTTACTGTTGACTTTTTTACGCAACAACGACGTAAAACAGAGAAGAAGAAGAGGAAGAGGATGAAGGAAGAACAATTGAAGCGAAATGAATACAAAAAACAGATTATCGTTAATTGCCTCGAAGTGGCGATAAGAGATGACACCAATAACGAGACATTTTGATGGACACAACGACCTTCGTGACCAGAGTCGACTGATTTTCTATTTAATTTGTCATTAATAAATCCCGCAGCCATCGGCTATAGCCAAGATTAAGACGCCACGCCGCTCCAGTAGGAGGCGAATACTTCGAGAATACAGAGCGCTCCCGCAAGCGATTGTCTTCGGGGTCTATCTGAAGTGCTAATCGGCGTGGTGTACGTGCTCCAGATTCGACGGGCCGATTTCCCAACTTCACCATGCAGCGCCAGCGATAAGGCCGATTCACCGAAAGGTCTCTCTTTTGTTTTTACTCGGCAAGCTGCTTCCATATCAGGACATTCTGGCGGTGTAAAGATCAAGCTGGTTAGCGGGAGTTTGTTTATTTCTTGTTTCCGCCGTACGACCCGAAGATAACGCGGCCACAAGCGTTGCGTAAACAAATCAAATTCGAAAGGGTAAACAGAGGTTTTTTGTTCGTCTTTTTTTTGAAGTGTTCTTATGTAAGATAACTTTATCGGGCGCTCTGGGTGGGTGGTGGGCTATTCTGTCTCGATTTAACGGTTGATTGAGTGCCACAAGGTGGTACTCGACTCGTGACAACTTCCCGATGGGCTTTCTGAAAGCCAGGCATCGTGATAAGGACCATCCTCGTCTGCCTTGCAGCATCTTGAACGGCTCCCTGATTAGCCCCATCTGTAGGAAGCAGCAGAGCGCGTGTTCTATTTTCGTGATCAGACTGATTAATTTGCTGTCCGAGAAGATGCATCACAGGCCTGGGGGTGGAATTATTCGATAGAGACACGTATTGATTTATGTGCGGTGGGGGAATTGGCTTGTAGGTTCGTCATGCACGGCGATGAATTCAGCCAAAGGTGTTTCCTGTTGACTGTTCAAGCAGTGTCTTGATTCACAGTTTGCTGGGAAAAACCGACAGAAGTGTCTGGGATTGTTGAAAACTTGACAAGTTCTCACCCCACCCTTCGCAGCCGTGACATCCGCGGATTATCAAGCTTAAACTGCGTTCCAGCAGACGCACAGTTTACACAAACCTGAAACAACTTAAACCCGAAAGACTCACGACAAATCGGGTGGGGATCCACAGGCGATATGTTAAATTGTTAGAATGTAAATCTGTGTGAATACTTACGTGGAATTGGAATAAACATGATCAATCACTCTCGTTGTCAGTCCTGCAGAGCACACAAATTAACACACACTTTTTTGTTTGTTTTTCAAACGTTTAATACTGCAATGAAACGAACGTATTGAGTGAGTCTAGAGTGTGATTAGACTCGCACTGAAACCAGTCAAAGTGAAGCGAAATAATTTGTAACGTTGCCTAAAGCACACTCGACGACGTTATGAAACCATCCGACGAGTTTCTTCTCGTCGCAATGTGCCCGACTGTGTACGGATGCGAAAGTGATAAGAGCCAATATCAAGGCGAAACGAACGTCTAGGTGTTTGCCTAGTGCCCCGAGACAGAGAATTTTTTGAATGTGCTGGTAATCCTTTCCCCGAAAAGAAAGATACGTCACACTCTGCGTCAAATGGGTCACATGCCAGAAGAGCACGGAGGTTCACGGAGAAGATGCGTACGCTTGTCCTAGTTCTTTTTGGGGAGGTTGAAGTTCTCACAGCTGTTGCAACGATCAGATGGCTCTCTGTCTGTTTGAGGCCCAAACAAAACAAAACAAACACAAACGAAAATCAATTCGATCGCCTATTGATCTCTAACCGAACAGAATTCAATTCACCCAATTGGAGGCAAAAAAAAAAAAAACAAAACAGAACCTGGGAGGAAAACAATTTCGTTCGCAAATTCTATGCAAATCTAATTAAGAAATCATTGAGGACGTCAATTAAATTATGTGCCTTCAGATGTTTGGTTTGCTATCGTGCTGTGCGTGTGTAGGGCGGCGGCAGCAGCGAAGGCACAACTCGAGTTCAAACGAACACAATAGGGTGCCCGATGGTGGAGAGGAGAACAACCTCACATCGTAGACATCGTCGAATTGGGTCATTGCAAATTAAATTAGCCGCACACTCGGCAAAGTCTAATAGCCTCTATCACTTCAGTTTCACTTTGCCGGTCGAGTACTCACTCTCACTTTTGTTCGAGGAGGACGCGAAGGAAAAAAACGAAAAAAGCAAGAAAAGAAACAAAACGAACTCGTTCTGATCGAATTTCGATGAGTGGACGATTAGCGGGGGCAACTTATGAAACAATCAGTTTCGAGAGACCGATGGAGGAAGGAGGCTAAAATTAGATCACCTACGCGGCTTCACTCGGGGGAGACGCGACGCACTCGCGTAAACTGCTGAATCTGGCCGAACCGTTTTTTACCGCCGAGACTGGTTGCTCCTATCCAAAAGACGATCTTGAACTTGTAGATACCGCGAAATGAATGCCACCGACACAAACAGATACAAATCGGAGAATGGCCAAATGTATCCAAGGGATGAATGAACGATGTTTTTTTTTTCTTTTTTTTTGTTCGATTATTGATTTTTTTCGTCAGTCTTTCGCACTTGACTGCGGGAACGCGTATGTCTGCTCGTTAAATATGTAGCCGATCGTAGTAGCCAACCAACACCTATTCACCGAATGATAACGTGCGGGAATTGCTCGTCTTATCTTTCACTGGACGCGCTACGTACTTCATCGATGTCTTCGAAAATATTTTTTTCGTTTTTTTTTTCGGCTACTGACGCGGGGTTTGTGTAGACTGTAGACAAACATAGGCGAACACTTGAGCATGTGATAACATCAATGGAATGAGTTTACGCAGCGTTTGTTTGTTTGGACGCATGATCGGTAGAGCTGTGGTCTCTGCTCGGTGGGAGGTGTATGTTTTTTTTCTGTTTCTGTTTTTTATGGTCTACGCGGTGGAATTGGAAAATGATTTCTTTTCCGATTGGGGGTTGCGCACTAGTACGCAGTCATGAAGGTGACCTTGAATCGGTTGTTTTTTGTCAGGTGTTAAATAGCGATTCAATTTAGAGGTCCGATGTGTCGACGTTCGCATTCCCTCCTCCCCACCCAATGTCTGCATTCTAAATCCATTCCAGGCACACATTTCCAGCTCTTTGTTTGCCCTCATAGATCTTCCGCACATTCTGCCGCAGTAGCCACTTAATGAATCGCGTCATTCGTGGGTACACACCTCCAAAATAGTTGCTAGGTACCCGGATTAAGAATCACCGAAAAACGAAAAGGAACAAAAAGTATCTCTGTTGATTCTGAATTCAATTAAAGCCGGTTTACTCACCTTTTATCAGAAAGTAAACACAGATGAGCACACAAGGCGTGAATCTGGCGAAAACGAAGAACACGGAATCGCCCCTGAGTCACGCTCACAGGCATCTCACCTGTGCATCTCTGCGAGACGAGAGATCGGGATCATTACCAAATCAAATCAGCCAAGTCATGCACATGTGCTTGGGCTGTGTTGTCGTCGTCGTCGTCGCCTGAATTTGGGTTTTTAGATAAAGCCAATTAGCGCCGACTGATTGTTCTTGTTCTTTGAGCTGCGTCGGCGGCGAATTGAAAACATCTGATCGATTTATGAGACGGATGGTTTGGAAAACAGTCACGTATCGTGCGCTCATCACGTGTCACCGTGATCGGTCGACATTTTGATCGCGTACGAGATGCATAATTTCGGTGTATTTTGCCGAAAAATGGGTTTTTTATTCTTGTGGAATGTGTCGGTCATGTGATCAGCTGGCGGGTGGTTTACAGAACTAGATTCTGCGGTGAATACTGAAGATTAAGCGTTGGTAAGTGAGGATGAGTGAGTCAATCTTGTAATGCTGAGCACGCAGTCCATGGCCGCCGGGGATCACCTGATGAAGAGTGGTTGGTTAAATTCGGTTGAAATTGTGGGCTTTTTTTGCCCAAACGATTATGGAAGCTCATCTCCTTGATTGATTGATGATTGATGACCTTTCCCTGCCACCCAGACTTCATAGAAATACCTTTCTCCACGGGAGTCGAGCTTGTCGCATTAATCATTATAGCTTATGTCAGGAAAGTCACATTTTCCCCATCGACCTTGGCTGCATCTCGTTTAGCCTGTTCTTTAATTGGCTTAATGACACCGCAGACTGACAGCTACGACTGATGGCAGCATCTATTTTTACACATTTTATGAGGATCACACATCGTCCTGACGACGAACCTCTCAGATGCCACGTGAGATCGATCGCGCAGGCAGGTGGCAGGCGAAAAATCGATAACAAAATACGGTTTTAATCACTTTAATAGCCCGGTCAAGTTCGCAGCAATTTGCTGGCAAAGGCCGATGTGCCGATGTGCCGATGACGTAGCGCAGTGGAATACCAGCAAAATCTAATTGAATTTACACCTCGCCTGCCTGCACTCCGATGAGATATGGCTAATTGATAACCATTTCCCTGACGAATTATCTATCATTAGATGGATAAATCCTTCGTTCGTATTACGACCACGTCTCATTACAGTAATCGCACGAGAAAAATAATCCCCTGCCGCAGGGAATATGATGTGTTTTGTTTCTAATTTGATTTGACCAGTTTTTTAATGGCATCTTTTCTCAATAACACTTGTTCGGAGTTAGTTATAATTTATGCCGTTGATTATGCAGCAAAGCGCAGTCACGGGCGACGACGAATGCACAAAAATCACGGCATCCAACAACGTTGAATTAATGCGTGGCTTGTGTTAACTTTATGAGCATGCAATTTTTATTTAATTAACAAAAATATGTAATCAATGTGTGTGTGGGTTTTTTTTTTCTTTCTGAATTTACAATGTTTTCTTTGATCAACAAATGTTTACAATTTATTTAATATATATATTTGTTTTATTTTTTTTTTCTTTTCTTTTTTTTTTTTTTGGTTTTTAACTTAATTTAAAAGTAAAAAAATAAAGGGGGAAGCAAATTAAGAATAATTTCTTTGGGCATTGAAATTGACGGAATCAAGTCGAACCTTGTTACACCTATGAAATTATTTAGGAATTTTTAAAATTAAAAAAAAATGATATATATATAAATTTAATTAAGTGAGTATCCGCGAGCCACCGAGCGAGGATAGACTGGGTTGGGTGGGGGATGGATTAAAATGATTGATTTTGGAGACGTTTCGTGTGCGCAAACGATAGATGGGGGTGGGGATGGCTTTTCTGTATATGAGATACGTTGGCTCATATGTATCTGATTAAAAGGACTTGCATTTCTGATTTCCTGAAATTTTTTGCAATATTTTTTGTTTCTTTTTTTTTTTTGTTGTTCTCATTTTGATTATAAATAAATAACTAAAATCATCAGTCGAATAAAACGTGAATCAGTCAATTTGTCTGTCGTAGCTGTCGAAGCTGAACATTTGCTTTTTCATGTTTTCGCTTTTTGAGAGGCTGTACGGCGACAGGACCATCGGCAGGAAATCGAATGCTTTCAATTCGGGAAGCTTTATGTTGAGCTGAAAGCAAAGTGGTTGCGGTTAGGTTTGGGTTCCATCTAAGACCAGGAACAGACAGGCAACGTTGTACGAATGGGGAGAGGCTGGACACCACATTGAGAGAGACTACGCGACGATGTACGCAGACAGAAGACGGGGAAAGGAGCAAGGGATACAACGCTGAAGACAGACAATCTAAGGGACAAAATAAAGGGACGCTACAGGATACAGAGAATCACCACGTCTTCCAAAGGGAATGACACAGAGAGGACGAGCCAGAAAGGCAAGACGAGCCAGAAAGACAAGACGAGCCAGAAAGGCAAGACGAGCCAGAAAGGCGAGACGAGCCAGAAAGACAAGACGAGCCAGAAACACAGGACGAGCCAGAAAGGCAAGACGAGCCAGAAAGGCAAGACGAGCCAGAAAGGCAAGACGAGCCAGAAAGGCGAGACGAGCCAGAAAGACAAGACGAGCCAGAAAAACAAGACGAGCCAGAAAGACAAGGCGAGCCAGAAACACAAGACGAGCCAGAAAGACAGGACGAGCCAGAAACGCAGGACGAGCCAGAAAGACAGGACGAGCCAGAAAGGCAAGACGAGCCAGACAAGACGAGCCAGAAACACAGGACGAGCCAGAAAGACAGGACGAGCCAGAAACGCAGGACGAGCCAGAAAGACAGGACGAGCCAGAAAGGCAAGACGAGCCAGAAAGACAGGACAAGACAAGAGAAGCCACGACAGGATTGACTACAGGATAGAAATACAATCGAGCCACCTCCCTGGAGCGAAGGATGATACACAGATGATCCCACTCCTACTCTACAAATACACACAAGACATTGATTAGCAGCAAACTTGTAACAAAGGCTCAACTGACGCACTTACCGAATTGATTTTTGGTGAACTCTCACCATTACTATTCGCCCAGATGGGATCAATCCAGAACGGCATGTTCTGCAATCAAAGAAAGAACCCACGTCAAGCTATAACGCTCCACTTCGAACGGTTCCAACTTACCACATCCGACGGAGGAGTGTCCGGCTTGGGCGGCTCATAAACCGGATGCATACGCATATTTGTGCCCAGATCGAACATGCAGCCGACTTGCTGTTCGGCGTTTAAGTTGGCCGTGCTGTTGCAGTAGGTTGCCTTGCGACGATCCCACAGCCCGGTGAACCCGACCGGATTGGAGCTGTTGAAGCTGCCCATGCTCGTGTTCGGATCGGAGAGCGAGTTCAACGACGAATTGAAGGACGTGTTGAAGCCGGAGTTGTTCAGCGAATTCTCCTTGTTGCTGGACGACGTGGATGTCATGCTCAATGGATTGCTCATGCTGAGGTTTAGATTGTTGGTAGGGGTGGTGTTGTACCAACTGAGGGGCTGGGTAATCGGATCGGGCCGGATTAGAGATGCGGCAGCCGACGACGCCTGCGGCTGCTTGGTGGGCAGTGGCACGGCCACTGGCACTGACTGCGGCTTCGGGAAGAAGCTCGGAGCCATCTTGTTGGATGCCTTCTTTTGCGAGACGCCGTTTGATTTTGCCGCCACGTTGGAGCGATTGTTTTCGGTGAGCGGCAGCCGCTGGGAGCGTATTTTGCAGGGAAGCTTCTTGCTGCTTGCCGCCTTCTGAACGATCGGCTGCTGAGCCGAAACGTTGCGCGAGATCAAGTTCAGCGCCAGCTCTGAGCGGGCAATCAGGGAGATCTCGCAGCGCTCCTGGGAGGTGCCCATGTTGATGGAGAATATGTCCGGGTAGGCACGGATTATCGTGTACAGATTGGGGAAGCCGTATTGGAAGCAGTGGTTGCACTCCACGTTGAGGGCGCTCTTTATCTCGGACAAGAGCATCGTGCGGTGCTCGATGAACTGAACCACTTCCATGAGGAACTTCATGAAGCTCGAGACCTTGACGAACTTCGAGTCATTCTCGCTGATGATCTAAAAAGGGAACACATGTGAGTGGGGGCGGTGGAGAGGGGATGGGATTCGATTTCGGCTCACCTCGACGGCGTGCTTCATGGCGGCGATGGAGTTCTCGGGGAGTCTCTCGCGGTACTTCAAGCTAAAGGAACTTATGAACTCATTCATAGGAAGTTGATCCTTTCCGTGCTCTTGGATCACGCTGCAAGAGCGGTAGCACTGCGTGCGAAAGACCGCATCGTCGTTGTGGCAGATTATCCAAGTGGTGTTGTCGTTCTTCAGGACCTAAAAATGAGGCAAGTTAAAGGGGTTTGGTGGGGGTTGCGGCGGTGCTCACCTCGATGTACGGCAGAAGATTGACTCCCTCGTGGATGTCGGCCACGCCCAGAGCCTGCGGCTGAATGTTGTAGCCGAATTTCTTCTTGTGCAGCTCGAGAACTTCGTCGAGCTTCATGCAGGTCTTTGAGGAGCCGGTGAATTCGCGGATCAGCTCTTCCAGCTGCTCGGCGAACACCCGGCGGGCGACCTTCGCCGAGAGGAACACCTTCTTGCCCTCGTCGTTGGACTGCTCCATTTCCACGACTCCCTGGATGGCTTCGATGAGGTCGGCCAGCTTGAAGAATCCGTAGTCACTCAAGCGGCACTGGTAAGCGAAATGGTAGTGGTAGGAGCGAACGAATTTCTGGAACAGAATCGAGTATTGCGGGGCATTGCGGAACAGCTCCACCACCTCGCTGGCAAAGATGCTGGTGTTCTCGATCTCAGTTGAGGTCTGCTTGCGCTGCGGAATCGAGATGAGGATGTCCTTGCCGTTCTGCACCGTGGCCACGGTCACGATGTTCGAGTTCACCAGACCGTCAAGGATGTCGGTGATGTCACACACCCCGTAGTCAGTGATGTCGAATTCGCGGTGCTGGATCTGAGCGAAGATCAGCGGCAGCTGTGACAGCAGGACCGACTTGTTGCCCGACGCCCTCAAGATCCTCAGCAGGTCTGAGGTGAATCGACGCACCTGCGTGCGGTGGGTGAGGGTGATCTGGCGATTTTCGCCGTCGCCCATGATCTGGACAACAGTGGAAAGGGCTTCGAACAATTCGAGGAGCTTGGTGCAGCCATAGTCCGCCACGCGGCACTGCTTGCCGAAGTGGTTGTGATACGCCGGAATGAACCGGTTGAACTTCATCGTGGACTTCGGTGACATCTTCACCAGCTCGACCACCTCTCGCGAGATCTGATACAGCGGATCCGACGTCGAGGCGTTCTTCGCATAGAAGCGCCCGTCGCCGTTATCCTTGCCCATGGAGTTGGTCGGCTTCTGCCACTCCAGGATCTTGTTGCCGAAGCTGTTCGTCTGGATGTGTATCCCATGCACGCAGCACACGAGGTGCTCGAGGTTGACGCCGATCTCGTTTTTGGCGATCTTAATGTTCAGCTCGCCCTCGATGCAGTGGAGCAGGCTGGCGACGGGTATGTCGCCCGGGTGGCTCTTCAGCAGCGGATAGATGATCTGCTGGATCTCGCTGATGGTCATGAAGACGTTGGGCAACGGCTCGATCTCCTGCTCGGCCCAGCCCTTGTGCTGTTCGCGCTTGAAGTGAACCGTGCAGTAGGGCACACTGTGCTGCAGCCCCTCCATGAGGGGACTGCTGTCGAGTGAGTTGAAGAGGTCCGGCTGTAGGCTTATGAATTTTTCCTCATTGCTGTCCGAGTTGATGTTGCATATGTCTTGCATTTTGTAAAGGTCCAGCACACTGATGGACGTCTTGAAGCGCGACTGGAAGAGTTCGCGGAACTTGTACATTGGTAGAGTGTAATAGGGCACGTCCTTGAGTAGACCGGCTACTTGGCACCGGAGTGTATTGAACTCTGTCAGCGACGAGTCGCGCGTGTACGAGACAATCATGCGCTTGTGACCGATCTTCTTGCGGTGCAGATTGGCCACAACTTGCTTGGCGAAGTTGAGGTTCGGAACAGTGACCTTGGCATAGGAGCTGCCCTCGAACACCAGCGAAACCACCGGAGTGATCGGTTTCAGCTGGTTCAGGAGGAAATTCCGCAGGCTGGTCTCATCCATTGAATAGTCCAAGTTATTGATCTGTAACGTGACAGTTTGGCTGGCTTCGCTGCCAGACGGCGACCCGTTTGCCTGAAACTGGGACGCGCTGCCGTTCAGTGATGCTTTTGCGGTGCTGGCACCGGCGCTATTGCCAATGCCGACGCCCACGTTCGTCAGGGAGTTGGTGTTCGTGTTGGCTATCGCGGTAGTGACTGCAGCCACCGCAGTCCCAGCCGCGTTGTGGCCATAACTGTAGTCTAGCTCCCCAAGCCGATCGTACAATCCGCCACCAGTTGATCCAACTCCACTGGAGACTGGGGGAGCGATCAGAGACGATGCGCAACTCTGATAGATCGGAGCGAAATTTTGGAATTGCATATTCAGCGAGAGCGACGTTTGGCTGCCCAAGGAGGAGGCAGACGCAGCGGCGGCAGCTGCTGCAGCACACGCACGATTGTGATTGTACGGCATGTAGCGATTTCGATTGAAGCATCCGCTGCCAGTATTGTTCGCATACTGGCACTGCGGCGGTGCAATCTGCTGCTGCGCCTGCGGCTGGCCCAGCACCGAGGCAACACTCGACGGTGGAAGGTAAGTCTGATTACCTACCGATGTGCTCTGTTTCAGCAGTGTGTTCGCTGCAATCTTATTGTAATTCTGCTGATTGCTAAAGTAGCTCAGCATCGAACTGCGTCCCGCGTTCAGGTCATCGCCGGTCGATGTGATGTTGCTGCATATCGCATTGTTGTTCACATCGACTGTTGTCGATGAGAAATACATCGATGTTTGGCCATAGTCCGCCGCAGTGGTCACAGCCGCGTGCGGTTGCTGAATCTGCAGCCCTGTCGACTGCAGACAGCTGTTGTAATTTATAAAGCTATTGGCATCCTCCGGATGGAAGCTGTGCGAACATATAAAACGAATTGAGTCACAAATCAAGCATCGAATCGAAGAGCCACTAACCTAAAGAATCTATCTGCCATCTTTGTGTGATAGGTTCAACTTTGCTCCAACTGTCGGTCGGTCTGGAACAAAAAAATGAAGCAAAAAAATAAACAAAAACAAATGAAATAGAAAAACAGAGTTGCACATAAGCCGCCTAGCATGTAATTACGGCCGATTCGATTGGAAACAAAAAGGAATTTAATTGGAGACTTCTTGTCGATGTATAAATATCTCATTAGCCTTACACCGGGTTGGGCGACACCTAGCCGCTTATTATCTAAATTGATTTATTAATTCTAACTGCTGTGGACATTGATTTGAATAAAAAACGAACAGCTATTGAGTAACGCGCGACCGCCAGATATGACGTGATGACTTGCAGGAGGAAAGGAGGAGGTTACCTTTCACTCTGCGAACCGCAGAACGCAGTGCGAAAGGCTAATTGCTGGCAACTAACTAGCCGCCCCTTAAGTCAGTCCAGAAGAATAGGGGGGCAAAAAAACAAACAATTAAATAAGTGGACGGTTGAGTAAGATAAGCCTTTTAGATTCGAGAATATTCACCTTTCAAATCAATTAAACTAGTTCAGGCAGCAGGTTATATCAGTTATATCGGTTATAGAACGCGTTTTGCGGTTTCTCTTAAACTGTCCGCCCGTAAACTGTACGCCCGAGACCAATTCAATTTAATCATCAGTTATGTACATAAGTTTCACTCTGATTCCGTTAAAATAAACTCAAAACTGTATTGAAATGAACTATTCCCATCACCCAAGACTCCCCATAAAAGATACCACCCCCCAACTCACATTTGAGAAATTACAGCCGTTTATGGATAAGAAATTGCCAAATCGCTACCAATTTCTGTCAGCAAACTGTAAGGACTCATGTACTTGCGCTCACTTGTTGCATGAAGGAAAACAAAACAACTACAACAAAACCAAATGGAGCACAGCACTACGAACTTGGAGCTATTCGTTGGTTTCCTTCTTTTCTTTTGTAAATTTGATCACTTTTCTTAGCACACGCACCACCGGTTGTTGTTAACTCTTAAGACTGTTTTCTTAAATATTTTATATTAATAAAAAAAATAGGTTAAAAAATTAACACTTATCGAAAGACATAACAAATGAGTGGACACGGAAAAATAATCTTAAACCAAATGGACCAAGAGCACATAATAAAATGATTGCCACGGTAAGGCACCCCGGGGTGTGCGGGGGAGAGGCGACTTTTTTGTCTAGGACAAGGAATGTTATGGAATCCAAAGGCAAAAGCAAAAAAAAAATATGGAAGTCGTCGACGAAAGGCGGGAGTTTAAATTTGACCCGCTTCTAGCCTCATCATCGGCGAGAAACGAAGCATATTTTTAGGCTGATTCTGCCCCACGAAGCCCGTTCTACCGACACACGATCACACACTTGTTAGCTGTTGTCGGCTAACGGACCGAATCGCCCCGGTGGGGGGATGGGAAGAAGAAGACAACAGCATCCCTTGTACATAGTGCAAATATATTTCGAACCCATTTTCGCATGGCAAACAAGAATAAACATAATAAACTTACAAAAGAAAATGTGTAAAATAATGTGCAAGAAAAGTTTAGAATTCAAACGAATTCTCAATGTTCTCCATGTTCGAGTACCGTAGGATCTTCTTCACTGGCGTGATCTTGTGCAGGGAGTCGTCAAAGCTGGTCAACGGGAGTCGCGACTTCATCGACTTGCCGGACACCTCCACCGAGCGCGACCGAAGGTACGAATTGTTCTTGACGCAACTGAGCGGAGTTCGTTTGCCGTTCGCCGGTGAATCGAAGATCTTGAGCGCCCTCGGCGGCGTCTGGTTGTCGCGATCCTCGTAGATCATGTCCCTGCGGTATGGCGATTTGTTGGAGATCCTCTTCTTTTGCTTGATTCGCTCCAGCGGCTTGTTCGTTGGATTCTGCTGTGTCATCTCCAAGGAGAGTGTCGAAAGGATGCTCTCAATCATGTCATCTTCGTCTGCGGCCACGTCGTCTGTGAAAATGATGGGCGTTCTCTCAACGCCAATTGACGGCGAACGTGGATCACATTCGACAAGTATTTCCTGGCTGCCAACACAGCTAGCCATCTTTGGTGTGGAAACTAACTCCACCGAGTCCATCTTTGGTGTAGCAATCAATTCCTCAGTCTTATCCTCTCTTTCTTCTAGTTCTCCAGCGATTTCTGCCGATTCTGTATTCTCCTCCACCGCCGGCTCATCCATCGACGGCGGCGGCAGCTTGCTCTCGACAAAGAGGTCAGAGAATGTGTCATCTAAGTTCAATGTTTTGTCGCATGCGTCGTCGAAAATGAGTGGCGTACGATTGAGGAACGCACTCGGCGACCTCGGATCATTCAGATTGTACGAGAATCCCTTGAAGAATCGCTTCCTCAACAAACCGACGGGATGGTCGGTTGCGATTGCCGGAATGCAAGCTGCTTGTTGATAAACATCAACTCTTTGTACAGTTTCCTATCAAAATGAGACCATCGATATACTGAACGGTTCGAGGGGAAATTATTTGCAAAGGAGCCTTACGTGAATGGGTGTCCGGCAGATGTGTGGCGATCTCGGGTCCAGGACATTTTCTATATAATCGAGATCGGTCTCCACTGTGATCGGCTCCTGTGGCTTTTGTGGCAAACGCTCGCCTTCGAATTTTGTTTGTCTAGCACCCATGATTCGTTTAGATTATTAAATAAAGCGTTTCTTTTGTAAAACAATTACGACCAGAATAATTGAGTAGCACAACGAAGTTAACACGGACAAAGTTTTCAAACAAATGGCGGTTATATATTGAACTATTGAAGTTTGCGGCATTTTCGAATATTTCCACAGATGTCAACCAACCAACACTGACGCACATTCGAAGTGAAACCATCCAATGCTGCAAGATGTCGTAGATTAATTTCTCGCGTTGATTTAATTGCTTCAAGAGATGACCCATTATTCACTCAAAATATTATTCACTGTCACTTATTTGCTTAATTTCACATCACACGCCTTTTTTTTTGCAACAACTCACTTGACTCGCTTGACACATTCGAAGAGCACATAGATATTCGAAAAACATAGCATGTAGTAGAGGCGGCAATCTACTACGAATGCACGAAAAAAGCTACTCCCGTTTCATGGCACCGTACACTTATGTACACTGCAGGAGTCCGGTGTTTATGTGATTTTCCACAATTTTAAAAACAACAATTTCCGTAAATTTGTGCTAAACATATTCTTCAATATGTTGTGATATTGTGTCGCTTGAAATTTATACTGAAATAGTTGATATCCGTGTGGGATTTGTGTGTTCGTATTTTTTTTTTTTTTTCAATTCTCTGAAGCAGGCAAATGCCAATCATCAAACACACTGACGGCAGGAAAAATGGCGTCGTCCGACAAAGATGCTTCTTGTGCAAATGAACCCGATTTCGCTGTGATTTGTTCGTTTTTGGAGAAGTTTTCTGGACAATTACAAGTGGAATATCCAGATTTTAAGCAATTGCAAGATTGGCTAACAAATACGGACGAAGGTGGGTGCTGTGAGGGGATACATATTCGTGTGATTATCGGGAAATGGTAGTACATGGGGTTTTTTTTCTTTCCTTCTCATAATTCATCGGTCATTCGGACTTTCTCGTGTACGCATAAGAGAATCGGAGAGATGCCCGAAGAAAGTCGCTCTTACTCTCTGTTTGTTTGTGTATATTTGTCTACTCTGCGGAGTGGAGTCGGAGTTTTTTGTGAATTCGGATTTGGGAGAGAATTATACACACGTTCCCGTGGTAGACGTCAAATGTGATGTCTGCCCTGCGGAGCGGGTGTTAGGGTTGAAAACAAAACTTTATTTTGATGGTTGGTGGAGGAGGTTCTATCATGTTACTCCCTGTTTTCGTTCCAGTTCCGAATGGCTTGAGAGATCTGCACGTGAAGCTGATGCGTAAGACCCGAAGGACGGTGCATGAGTGTGCTTGGGAGACGGCGCTAAGCAAGTTCTGTTTTTCGTACTCCTCGCAAGATGGTTGGGAAATCGAGCGGTTTGGCTACAAGAAGTCCAGCCTGAAGGTGAAACTGCGGATCATGAGAGTAAGTACGCGACGGCTACAGCTTGAACGCATTTTACGTCACATTCTCTCTTTCGTAGGAGCTCCTCGAGAATCAGTTTGATCGAAACAACAAATTCCGAGCACAGGTACTTAATATGAGTGCCGAATGGTTGCGCACTGAGCCCATAGGTCGCGATCGTCTGGGACACTCCTATTGGCTCACGCAGGACTTGGACTGCAACCTCAGAATCTATCAAGAGCACCTGGACGAGGAGATCTGGCAAGTGGTTGCCACAAACAGGGACGAACTGGTCAAGTTGATTACGCGCTTGAAGGGCAACGAAGTCGTCCTACCGTCGGTAATCGGCGACGTCGATGAGGACAGCAGCAGCAACAGTTGCTCGGCTGGTTTGGTGAAGCCACCGCCGCCAGAGGAAAAGGACGACAGCCAGGAGAGCAATCAGAGCACCGAGGGTCGAATACCAAACATAAAGATCAAGCTGGGAAGCAAAGAAAATGGAGTGGTAGTGAATAGCGACTCGCCAGCCAGAGTGATCGACGAAACGCCGCACGAAAACGAAGCAGCACCCAAGGAGGAGAAGAAAGTGAAGGTAACTAGCAATCAATTCGAATCATCTTGCATTGTGTCCACGGACTTATTTATTTTGTCTTTCAGCCGCTGGTCATAAGCCAAGCAAAGATAACCATGGAGAGGTCAAAGAAACGCTCGCTCGACGAGGCTGACAAGGTAGAGCCCGAGGAGGTGAAGAAGCACCGGCCATCGCTTCTGGATTCGAAGCGGGAGAAGAAATTGAGCAAGTACGAGAAGGCCAAGCAGCAGGACGACGAAGATGAGCAGAACGACGATGATGGCGACGAGGAATGTGACGAGGAGGAAGAAGAGGATTCCGCGGACGAGGGAGAAGAAGAGGAGGACGTTGAAGAGGAAGCCGAAGGCGAAGAGGACGCTGATGGCGAAGAGGACGCTGAAGGCGAAGACGACGTCAATGGCGAAGAGGACGTCGATGGCGAAGACGAAGTCGATGGCGAAGACGATGTCGATGGGAATGTTGAACTCGAAGAAGACGACGGAGAAGATTTTGAAGAGGCCGACGATGCCGATGACGCGGAGGAAGACGACGACGATGACGACGACGACGAAGACGACGATGTTGGTGAAGAAATCGAAGACCCTCCGCTTATCGTGAGCGAGGATGGCAGCGGAAAGGAATGCGACAGCGGCTACAATCATTTTTTAGCGTTCGCAGGACTTAGTGATGAGCCAGAGTTCAGTGAGGTGATCGAAGAGACGACTCTGCATGTGTTTGGTGAAGGCGCAGGGGCCGAATGCCTTGTGGGAAACGCCAAAGCGAGTGAACCGGAGCCGAAAGCAACATTTTTCTTCGGTCAGCCCGGCTGCTTGAAGCTAAGTCCTGTGAAAACTCAAACAAAAGTCGAAGACGGAGAGAATCATAACGACAAAAAGGAGGAAGAAGACACGAAGAGTACTCCCGAACCAGCCAACGGAGAGAATCACACAGCCGAAGTCGAGGAGAAGGAAAGCGAAACCACGAAAGAAGAGGCGCCTGGTAAGTTTGCGGAGATTCCAGAGCCAAACAACGACACTCAGAGCCCAAAGCCAACAACGCGTCCGTCGATTATCAATCGGAAACGTCGCTTAAGCGAGGACAAGCCCGAGAAGCACATTCGGCACTCATCGGAGAGTGAGACAGACATCAACTCCGAGGTCGCGGACGACCAGCTGCCAGAGTCGGACGAACCAGAAGACATCGGCGGCAAACGCATTAAGATGCGAACCAAGATAATGAACGCCGACGTCAGGAAAAAGGTGGAAGCTCAGCGGCAGGTCGCCGCCGTGGAGGAGACCACGAGCAGCAGTAGTGAGGAAGAAAGGCCTCGCAAGAAGTGCTCCCCCAAGAAAATCGAGAGAGATCCCGAGCCCCCCATACTCCCTCTGAAAGCGAAGCTAAAGCAGGCCGCGGTGGCCGCTAGAGCCATGGAGCAGCAAGAAGAAGAGGAGAAGAAATGTCCTTCACCCAAGCAGCCAGAAGAGGTCGAACCAGAAGAAGCCAAAGTCGAGGTGAAAAAAGACGACCCCGACGAGAAGAAGCCCGAGCTTGAAGTTGTGGACGAAGAATCACCAGAGCAAGCAGTCACAACCTCACCGCCACCGAAAGGCGCTGTCGATGTCAAAGAAGAGCCCGAACTTGCCAACGAGTCACATGTCTCGCCTGCGAAGCACAATAAGAAGTCACACACCGTTGAGTCGAGCGAAGAGGCCGACGAAGAGGTCCCCAAGAAGAAGCAGTCACCAGAGCCGAGCCCCCGACCGAGCCCCGACAAGACGGACTTGAAGAAGACGGAGTGTGAGGAGCGCACGCCTGAAAAATTGGCGCCAAAATCTCCCGAACCAGCGCCCGATGAACACCAGAGTGTTGTCGAGAATCAAAGGAAACGGCGAAGTAGCGAGGATGACTCGGTTGCAAAGCAGCCCACACCTCCCAAGTCCACAGTTGCGCCATCGGTTCCGGTGAAAACCAGGACGGGTCGCCGTGGCGGTCCTCCGGAGCCAGTGCCAGAGCTGCCGCAGATAAAGAGGACCAGACTCAAGCCATCCGAACGCGCAGCAAAGCCAGACGTCAAGAAAACGACTCCCACGAAAGCGGAAACCGCTCCGAAGGCAAAAACACCGGCTCGAGCAGTGCCGACTAAAGCCGCTGTCAAACAGGAAGCCCCCAAGGAAGAGCCAATTGACTTAAAAGAAGAACAGCCAGAGCCGGAGCAGAAGGAAGTGAAAACCGAAGAAGTCAAAGAAGAAGAAGAAGTGAAGACAGAAGATGAGCCGGCCGCGACGCCCACAAAAACTCCGCCGAAATCAACGGTAGTACAGCGACCGCGGCAGCAAGCCGCACAGAAGCAGCCAGCAACTGTCCACCGGCGCAAGACCCACGACGCTGTCGACGCGAAGAACATAATCGACGTTGACGAAGCAACGCCGGTCCGTCAATCGCGCCGAATCGCCCAGCTCAAGATCCGCGAAGAGGCCGAACGCCGCAAGATGGAGGAAATCGCGCTGCGGAACATGAAGGCCGAGCTCAAGAAGAAGAAGAAGGCTGAGAAGGCCGTCGATGATCCTACGGTCAGCGAGCCCTCGGAACATTCCTCGGATCACGCCGAAAGCGCAGGCGAAGTCGAAGTCAAGAAGAAGGCGGAAAAGAAGAAGAAGTGCCCCGGCAAGGGTGGCTGGAGCTCTGGCTCCGAAGAACCAGAAGAAGAGGAAGAGGAACAATATGAGACGGATCCTGGCAGTCCATTGTTCCGGTCTGACCACGAGTTCTCGCCCGAATCCGAGTTGGAAGATGAATCTCAGGTGGTTCCGCTCAAGCGAGCCAGAACGGCGCGAAAGGAGGGCGAAGAGGTGGTGCCCACCGCTGTCACCGACGAATCCTGCCAGAAGTGCGGCAAGTCCGACCACCCCGAGTGGA
This sequence comes from Eristalis pertinax, assembly GCA_907269125.1. Classification (NCBI taxonomy): domain Eukaryota; kingdom Metazoa; phylum Arthropoda; class Insecta; order Diptera; family Syrphidae; genus Eristalis; species Eristalis pertinax. The sequence goes on along the minus strand of OU026148.1, from coordinate 1,461,467 downwards.
TTCTCTTGTGTGATAAGTGTGACAAAGGGTACCATTGCTCCTGCCTATCCCCGGTCATATTCTACATTCCCGAGGGCGACTGGTTTTGTCCTCCCTGCCAACAGGAAGAGCTCATCGCTGCGCTGGAGAATCACCTTAAGGACTTCGACAACCTGGTGCAGTCGAAGAAAGAGGAGGAGGAGGAGAGGCTGCGCCTCGAGATGCAAGAGCGACTAGAACTGGAACAAGCCGAACTGGAAAAGCTCGAGAAGAAGACCAAACGCCGACAGGTTAGGAAGAAAAAAGGGAACGCCGGAGGGGGCCGCCACAGAACATATCGCAGAAAGATGATGTCCGACGACAGCGCGGACGAAAGCGACGACAACGAGACAGAGACTGATGCTAGCAACTCGTCCAGGTCGAACTCAACGCGGGGCAGGTCTACCCGCAGTCAGAGCGAGTCGCCCACCGACTCCGATGACGAGCCCATCTACAAGCTGCGCAAACGACGTCAGATCAACGTGAGCTATCGCCTCAATGAGTACGACGACATGATCAAATCCGCCCTGAAGGAGGAGGAGGACGAGGTGGCCGGAGCTGGCAATCTGGGCCGTGGGAAGGACATTTCCACAATCATCGAGGCCGACAAGGAAGAGAAGCTGCGGCAACAGCAGCTGCGCATAGCCGAGGAGAACGGGGAGGCCGTAGAGGAACCGGAAAAAACTGCAGCTAACCCAGCTGCGCCAGAGGACTCTGGCAGTGACTTTGAACCACTCAAGCGCAAGCCCAAGGGCGGGCGGCATCTTAAGAAGAAATCACGAAAGCTAACAACACTCGACATCAGTTCGGAGGGAGACAACGACTCCGATGAGGACTTCAAGACCAGCTCCATGGACGACGACGACGAGGACGAAGAAGACGATGACGACGCACAATCATCGGACAGCAGCTTGGATGTATACCGTCGCAGAGGACGAGGCGGAAAGAATAAGAAGAAGACGCGAAGGGCAGCTCGCCGTTCGGCTAGGGAACGACGAAAGGACAGGAGGTTCATCGTCGACGACTCCGATGGCTCGGACGACGAAGAACGTCCGCGTCTGAAGAAGAAGCGAAAGAAGGACTCCGACTACACAGAGACAGAGACCAACGACGACGACGATGACGAACTCTCCGAGAACATCGACAGCGATGACCTGTGCGATGATTCCACGGAGAGCGAAGCAAGCGACGGAGCATGGCGCCCCTCGAAGAGGAAGAAGCAACGCTCCAGCACCATAGCCCGGAAGTCACCAAAACTGAAGCCGAAGTCGGCTTCGAGGCCGAAGAAGACCAAGCGTGTGGACGACAACAACCGCAGTTTCAAGTCGGGCATCTCAAAGAACCGCGCGATACGCGACGACAGCGACGATGATGACGACGACGCCGACAGCGTGGACAGCTCCCGAAGGACGCGCGGCAAACGGTGCACCTACTTGGAAGACTACGAGGATGAAAGCTCCGACGGCGGCATAAAACCAGGCGTGAAGCGGCCCGACACTCCCCCCGAGGAGAGGGAACAGTTCATCAAGAAGCAGGAAGAAATAAAGCGAATGCTGGCAGAGAAGAATGCAGAGGGCGCCAAGTTAGCGGCGACCCCCAGACTCATCCCCATCAAGGCAGGAGCGCAGAGATCCCCAGCAAAGCTGGATCCTCTATCCACCGTGCCGTTGTCCGTCATTCGCCAGGCCAAGGTCCTGGATATCGACTATTTGCAGCGCAAGGGCGAGTCAATCAGCGAAGAGGATCTGGAGGAGTCCGAGTTCGACGAAGACGATCTGCCCGACGACTTCAACCCCGAAGACATGGACGAAGAAGCAATAGCACGAATGGTGGAGGAGGAAGACTTCGCCCAGCAGCAGCTCAAGCTTCCACCACCGGCCGAAGTGCTTCGGAAAAAGCCATCCAAAGAACTAGACACGGTCCTGAAGCAAGTCCCATCTTTTATGGGCCCCCAGCCACAGCAGTCAACCTCAAGTTCCTCTTCGGGTCTGCAGGAGCCGGTCCGCAAAAAGCTCCCCATGCCGACCATGCATCCGCCTTTGCTCAGACATGGCTTTGGCGCCCCCTCGCAGCAAATGCTGCAACAGCACCGCTCCTCAGCACCGCCACACTTACCTCTTCTGCAGAACGCTTTAAGTGCTCCCCAGCATAACCCGATGTCTCGCAGCTTCCCACCCGCCAGTCAGGCGATACCAGCAACAACGGCTGGAATGGGTCCGCAACCGCCCGGTGGCAGCGGTTCCTTTGCTGGCGGGGACCCCAATAAACCGCGAGGCCGCCGGAAAAAGATAACCCCTCTGCGAGATCCGCTGCAGAAGCAGCAGGCTGCGGCCGCGGCGTCTGCCGCCGCTGCGGCGGCCTCAAAGCCCAGGGTCGACAACATGCCCGCAGGCAAAACAGAAGCCAAATCGCCGACCATACCGGTGGCCAGCCCAGTCGTCGCGACCCCGGGTGTCATCAAGTCAGCTCTGTCTATTGCACAGCCACCGCAGTTGTACAAGCCGCCGCCAGCGAATACTCAGCCGTCGGTTATCACTCGCATGCCCCATGTCCAGGGCCGGCCTATTATGCCCGTCAATGGACCACCCTACGCCGATCAAGGTAAGAGAGAAATTGATAAGCAAGAAAAAACTGAATTGCGTAAACTTGACATGACGTCTGTTGCAGGGCCTCGCTTCTATCGGCAGCCGCAGCCTCAACCCCAGCCTCAGCAGCAGCAGCAGCAGCCCCCACAGCCGCCGGGCAATGTGTTGATAGCCGGGGGCAGGCCTCCGATGCGACACCGGGGACCACCAATGCCCCCGTTGCCCGCACATCACTCGTTAAGGCCGTCGTATGTGGGTGGACCTCCACCATTGCGACCCTCGTCAAACGCTCCGCCAATGAGTCTGCCCAACGACGTGCGCGATCAAGTGCAGCAAAGGCAATCGGCGTCCTATCCCGGATCTGATCAGCAGTATACGCCACCACCAGCGAGGCATTCGGCGCCTCCTCATCTAAGTCCATACAGGTGAGCTTTTTTATTCGTTGACTTTTAGTTGCCCCCCACTTACTCACTCACTCCATTCTAGGCCACAAATGTTTGGGAATCCAGGCTTCCCACAGAGAGGGCCACCCACAAACTCATCACAGCCCAGCGCAATCCGAACAGCCGGAGCTCCGCCTGAGTACGCCTCACGTAAGAGCAAAACAAACCCACCACCAAATCCTGGTCAATTTCTCAGACACAACCCACTTAAAATTCCAGCTGGATCATTTGTTGGGGTCGGGGGCTACAACTACTACCCACCTCCGCTTTCGGTTCCTCACTCGGCACCACCACCTCCCACAGCCTCTGCGGTACCCAGCTCAGTCATAGTTTCGGCTTCATCGCTGGCCGCTGCCTCCTCATCTGCATCATCCGCAGCTGCAGCAGCAGCAGCAGCCGCTTCGATTCCACCACAACCGCCGCCAACATCGGCTGCAGCGGCACCATCGCGTCCGCCACAGCCGGCACCCTCTCCGCTGACCACGGACAAGCCCAGTGTGCCAGCCACCGCTCCAGGTGTATCGACAAAAGCCGCTACCCCATCCGTGATTGAGTTGTCTCGAAAGAAACTAACCACTCTGGAGACATTCAATACATCCAAAACAGTCACACCTCCTCCCCCCCTGACCGAGTCTTCCGAATCACGCAGCCCCTACTCCTCCAATCCGCCAACTGTGGGCGGTGTCGACGACGTCCCAGACGACGGCAGTGGCTCGCCACCGGCCTCCTCTCAGACAACAAGCGAGTTCAGCGGTCTGGTGAGCTACTTCAGCTCTCAACACGACGATCTTAACACATAACAAACGAATTTAAGCAAAATAAAGTATTTTCGCATATTCCACATGCTCCACATTCACCACCCCAAAACCACACACCGACACACTCATTCACATTTCTGTCTTTAAATTTAGTTAATTTATAAACAAACAAACAAAAGAAATAAGTATTCACCCAGAACTGCTGTAATTTGTACATAAGAACCGTTGAGAGCTGACGAGCTGATGATGAAGCTGGCTGGCGTCCGCACGCAAGGCAATCCCTCGAGGATGTGGTCACTAATTTCGTTTGTTTCTGTGGGACGTCTTACAAAACAAAACAAAACAAAACAAAACAAAAAGAACAAAAATCAAAAAGAAAAATAAACTACGTAGACAAAGCAAAAATTAAACAAAATCTATTACTCTTTAGGCATAACCATTGCAAAATTAAAGAACTAATAAAGCAAACCTACATTAGAAGTTCTAGACTTTAAATTAATGGATGTTTAGTAGACAAGGAATGAAATGCAAGAGAAACGAATAAAAATCAAACGTGAAGGGAATTCTCCGCTCACATCAAACTAAGGCTGGCATCATTTTGCTTGCGAGTATTCTGTTGTCCACCCCGCCCTACGCGGCGAGGGGAGAAGAGAGAGCACTCACGAGAGGATTCGTTTTGAATATTTTTTTTCGATACGTAAATAGGAACACATACATACACACACAGAGACGCCCTAAATTAGTCGTTTTATTTGATTAGTGATTGTTTTTTTCTTTCCCCCCCCCCTCCTTTTTTTGTGGTAGGAGAAGATTATTTAGGATCAAGAACACCGATAAGTATATGTTTAGGTTTAAAGAAGAAGAAAACAATTTAGTTAAAGAACGTGAAGCGTACGTAAGCGTGCGTAGCTACTCTAAGGATCACACTGTATTTTTACGTTTCGCTATACTGTATTTGTTTGTTTTAATTTTTAATTTAAATTTAATTTATGACGAGAAGGAGGAAGCTTCTAGTTTTCCCTTGATGATGTAACAAATTTTTCTCTGCGAGATGCAATAAAATTATATGAATGATGCAGTCTTTGTAAAATTTATAAAAGATTATAATAATATATTATGTATATGGAAATATATATTGTTTATATATAAATGTATTAAAGCAAGTGATTCTCTTTAGTTTTTGTTCGGCGATTATGAACTTGGCAAGGGTAAGCTTTGAAATATGTTGGAGACTAGAGCTCGAGTCTAGATCAGAGCGTAGCACGTGGGAAACTTGAATAGACTACGGTCCCCATTGTTGCCTCCACAGGGGCGATCTTCAACATTTCCCCCACCGGAGCAACATTCATTATTTCCCTCATCAGAGCAATCTACAACATTCCCATCCCCACAATTTCCCTCTGGCCCCACTGCCCAGCCACAATGTTTGAGACAAGAACTCGAGGTGGACCAGAGCTTAGCTCGTGGGAAACGTGAATGCACTACGGTCCCTATTGTTGCCTCAGGACGATCCTCAACATTTCCTCCACCAGAGCAATCTACAACAACATTCTCATCCCTACAACTTCCCTCTGGTCACTGCCCACCCACAAAAACATTCCAATACCCACAACTTCCCCCTGTCCACTGCCCACCCACAACAACATTCCCATCCCCACAACTTCCCCCTGGCCACTGGCTACCAACAACCGACACCTTCCCAAATACCACTGATTCCACACACCTGCCTAGAGGAACAACCTCCGTCTACCCTCCTACACTGTCATCCACGCCGCCTTCTTCAACGCCTCCTCGTGGTTACAGCTTCAAAACAACCGATTCGACCTCGACTCGACCAACTCCGATACCACCTCCGTCCAGCCTCCGCCAAAAGACTCCACCAACACCTCGTGGTCTCAGCCTAATTACAATCGATTCGACCTCAGCCGCCACCTCCTCCATCAGCATCTTCACCACTGCCACCTCGCCCCCTTTACCAGCGCCGCTCCGACTCCTAACACCACCGTTTTCATCAACACCTCAACTATGACCACCTCATCGCCTGTACCACCGCCACCTCCAACATCGTCTCCTACACCGCCTGTACCACCACCATCGCCTCGTCACCACCTCCACCTCTCCTGTCAACTCCCCGCGGTTGCCTTAACAAACATTACCTCAGACCACCCCATCCCCATATCAAAAGCGCCTCATTCTGATGTGCAACCTCGACGAGCATCTCAAAGCAAACGACAGACACACTTGGACAGTAACCCCAATCAACTTAAATGAAAAAAAAAAAAAACGCTGTAAACCTTACACATCGCTTCAGTTAGGCCACTTGTCGGAGAATACAACTACTCAGCGGTCCACTTACCCCCAAAAGGCACCACACTGAAGGAAATGGAGAGTCTCCCTCGCCCAGTCCAAGTCCCAGTCCCAGATAGAAAGTTCGCCCATAGAACCGAAGAACAGTTCTTCGGCCACAAAGAAAAAAAGGCCTACGAATCCGACGCTTCAAAAGGACAGCCCCAACCACGTTCATTTTTTTTTTGGCAAACGACAAGCAACGCCTGGCATACTCAATCAGTCGAACCGTTGGCCGGAACCATCGCCATAAGAGTACGGCAGAGTTCGACATCTAAAAGCCCAAAAGAGTCATCGTCAGAAATAAAAAATGGAAAAAAAACAAAGACGTCAAGTCAAACGACGCACGGCACATGAATGTATGAACCGTTAAAAGACCTAAATGCAATTATCATCAACATATCCGAATACTTCGTATCCATCGATCATAGCGTGGATTCCGAAAGCAAATACCGACGGCCGGGGACAAGTGGAACAGAAGAACAAAAAAGAAACAAAAATATTGTGTATTGCGCCAACACCTAGGAGGAGTTCGTCAAGCGATGGACTATGCCAATAGATATGGACAGTGGCTCATAATTAGATGCACAATCCAGCGCGCTCGCTGGTGGCGCAGACACGCCACCAACGGTTGTTAATGAACATTGAATGCCCAATCCCAACGAAACGTCGCGTCGACGCGCCGCCTCTATTTTCAACCTGTTGACCCATTTATTTGAAATTGATTATTTATTTATTTGTTTTTCCCCCGCCCGGGATACGCTCACTCTTTGATGTTCCTGTTCACAAGAAGTGGGACACACCGACTCAACAGGTCGGGCTATGCAAACGTGCAGTCTCATTCCACGGCAATTATTCTCGCATTTCCGACTGAATGCGGTCCTAATCAGTGGATGAAGTGGATCGATTGCAAACGATTGCAAACGAAACGTACATAATTAGGAAGCGATCGTCGCCAGAGTGCTGGAATGGAATGGGCGTCGGAATCCTCGTCCGTCGCGGAGACCTTGAGAGAGTGGCGTTAAATCAAAATAAATTGTTTTCACTTTTCACGCCGTTGCCACGTCGAATCCCTCGAAAATCTCGAGTCTAAGTGTGTGCGTCTTCACATACATTCATTCAAAATCATAATGTACGCTAAATTGAAGAAATCACCATTTTTACAAGCCACAGCCATCATCTCCACTCGCCTCGAGTGGGGTCCAATCAAGTGGAGAGAGAGAAAAATAACAAATCTTGCAACAGCCAGATGTACAGATACAGACATCGGTATCGTATCTGGGCACTGGAACAAGTTTTGCGGCTGGGCTTTGTATCTCTCTCTCTTTGCGGGCACCCAACTACCAGGCGGTTATTGGATTATTCATGGCAATGGCTTTTGGGTAAAACTTGTAGAATGCAAGCAATAGCAACTCCCAACCGCCTGGCTGGCTTATCGCATACGATTGGTATGTGTGTCAGAGCTCGGAATCATGTGAGGTATGTGTAAACAATTAATATTGCCCCCCTTCCCTCATCGGTGTTGCGCGGGTGCTTTGGGTGGATTTCGCGGCAGTACGAAGAAATGTCGGTAATTACCTGCTTTTGACAGGCGCTCGCCAAACAAATATTCTCTCTCAACTGCTGATGCTCGGAAAGGTCCCGAATAGGTGGTCGTCCAGCCCAGCCTTCCGAGGCACAAGCAGAGAAAATAGCGGCTCTGACAAGAGGACGCACGCGAGACCAAAGGGTGGAGGTGGTAGAAGGTGAAGAATTCAAGTCAAGAATATTCATAGCCTGGCACCAAAACGAGAGATTTTCTCAAAAGGCTGGCGCGCAGAGCCGCAACTGCAGATACTCGCATTTGGCTATGCCACGGATGGAAACTGTGCGAGGCACCAAGACAGACACGAGCCCGAGATGCTGACGTAGAATTTTTGCCACATACAACGTGCTGTACTCTCGTGAGAGGTGGAGGAGGAGGACGTGGACGGGGACCTCTGCGACGAATTGATTCGTGCGAGATGGAAGCTGTGACTTGAAGCTGAGATTCAGACCGAATTGAAGCAGATCTGGGCACGGAATGACGATCGCGTGGAGAGGAAGTTATAGGCATCGCGAAAAGTCGGTGAATTCTAATCGATTGTCGGCTGTAGACTAACGAGAGGAGGTAAGCTTTGATTATAGGCAGGCGTCTTCCAGCTGATCTGACAGATGACCAAGCATGGATGGCCGGAAGCTTTGTTGCCTCGAGGCTCGCATGACACCATCCTCGAGTGTGAGTGCTCTGTTCACAGCACCGCTCTGATCACAGAATTCGTTAATCTGAAACACTGCTCACAAAGGACAAGATGGTGAAGGCATTCAATTGACATTCGTAGCTGGTGTGGAAATATGCCAAAATTACAACAAACGTGAACTCAAACTCCTGTCGAAAGTAGTCGTAGATGATACAAAAAAGTCCCAGAATGTAGCAGAAGTCAATTCAACCTCCTGCCGAAGGAGAGCACTTCGAAAGTAGTCGCAGATGATACGAAAAAAGTCCGAGAATGGAGCAGAAGTCAGCTCAACATCCTGCCAAAGGAGAGCACTTGGAAAGCAGTCGCAGATGATACAAAAAAGTCCCAAAATGCAGCAGAAGTCAGCTCAACCGCCTCTTCGAACGAGGCTTCAATGCACACTCGTGGCTGCCGTGAAAAGCTGCACAAAATACGGCAAAAGTGACCTTAATTGGGGAGACTTTTCGATTTCTACGGAAAACTTTTAATGCGTCGCACCAGTGCGCGTAAAGTGAACGCTTTTCCCCCCGAAACCAGAAGATGGAGAGGAGAAAACTTCTCACGGCGCGGAGAAAATTGGGAAATAGGTGACAATTCGATGAAAAGAGATTTACGCAGAATCAATCAAATGTGGACCAAGTGACACCAGCTTAGCTCTGTGAAAGTGCCGAGCCGGGAGGGGCCCCCCGAAACAGAAGGATCTTCGGCAAACTACAAGGAATTTTTCATTTTTTTTTTGTCTGCTGTTACAACGAAGGTTATGACTCTTCCGGTCGTAAATCCCTTCATAAATCCAGAATGCACACAACAGACAGCCTTCCATACAGAAGGACGACGAGGTGGAGGGAGGAATGTTCCCAAATCAACTCACAACATCTGACAAGTGAATTTCAGGTGAAGTTTTGCCACTACCACTGCTGTGCACACTGCGATCGGGTCTTACGGTTTCTCCCAATACCTGTGCGCGGCCTGTGTGTTGTGTGCTCGGTTCGGTTCGGTTTGGTTTGGTGTACCTGTATTATTCTACACAGGTAGATGAAAACTTGTCGTGTTCATTCGTTCGTTTTTTTTTCTTTTGTATCTTTGCTTTTCTCTTTCTTGTTCTCTCCTTCTTCTTCGTGGTAGACACTTTGAATGCAAAAGACGCTAACTACAACGGCAATAGCAACAGCAACTCAGCAACGACACAGACACACGATAGGTATCCATAGTCGGCGCGAGAGACACCAAGTGCCATGTCTGGTTTAAAAAAATTTCTTAAGCAACTTTAGTAAGTGTTTGGCCTTCGAGTGGAATGGTGTGAAACGTAAATTGATCTCTTTCAATTAAATTTATCCCATATCCCCCAAAAAACAAGACATTCACAAGCTCTGAATGGACTTGTATTTTGAAAATAAAAAAATAAAAAATAAAAATAGTTCGGTACAAGGAACACAAAGTGAAAGGATACTTCAACAGTTGAATGTTTTTTTTTTTTCGATTTTCTTTCATTTCACATGGCGATGTGGAGGATCCCATTGAAATTGAATTAAATTTGCAATACATAACAGTGAAGTGAAGGAAGAGAGAAGAAATTAAATTAAAAGAAAAGAAAAGAAAAGAAAAAAAAAATTCTACATCAGTGCTAGTAGTTGCAATTGAACGGATTCGTGTGCTGCTGTGTGGTGTGGTGTAGTGTGCTGCACCAGCATAGAATTAAAATATGAAAAAGAAATATAAAATGGTTCTCAAGTCGCGCTCCCTTAACCACACTGAGACTTTATCTGTTCGCGTTGTGTTTATTTTGTTGCTGTTTTGTCTTCATGCCTGAAGTGGCAATCCGGTGCTAGCAACTCCTTTGCACACAGTGCCTTGGCTCGCCAATATTATGTTATAATCTCTTCGTTTTCTTCTTCGTCGTACCCTCGTCCGTCCTCCTTCTTGTCGTCGCATTCGATTGCGGTTTCTGGTTCGATTGGATCACACCGTGATGGAGTCATTTTTGGAATGCACCATCGCATAATCCAGGCACGAATTGTGAGGTCTTTTTTCCTCTCCCGTGATCCCGAAGCAAAACAACACTCGTGAGCATTCAATTTTCGAATTTCAAAATCATTTACCGAGCGGATCAGTCAAGTTCGGTCGTCAACTCTTTCGTGTGGTTCCTTCCATACGCACACACACACACACAGGCGCGAACAGACACGACGAAGAAGTGTGCCTGGCCCCCCCGCCACCGCCCTTGATTTGCCATCGACAGCGGAATGTGGATTGTATAGATTGAATCCACTCTGATGTTGGACATCGAATGAAATTTGCATTTTAACGTTCCCTCTATGATCTCGAGAACAGAACCAAATCGAAATGAATAATTCATGGCATGTTTCCTCAAATATTTGATCTCCACAAGCGTACCAAAATAGAATAGCGAGAAATGTTAGCCTCCTCTAGCCTTTTCACTTTGATCCTTAGCCAGAGCTACAGACTCTCTTGTACAAGCACACACACTCAAACAAGCATATACACACGAATCCACTCAATTTAAAAGTAATTTTTCCAGTTTTCATAGAATGGCCCAAGTGTTTCAGTAAGAAACTAAAGTGCGCTACTTACAAGTTGCCACAGTGTGAAAAAAAAAGGAAAAGAATAGAAGCCAGTGACTCAAAACAAACGAAACACCAACATTCCTGGATACAAACAAAATATATCCTCTAGGATTAAACAACTCCGCGCGCAAAGTGACCAATCGAAGACGAGGAAACATTTTGGATTACAAATCCGGGGATTGTATCTTCTTCTACAGAAAGGGTAAGTTTACAAATGGGATCTTTTCTTAGGCCACAGGCGCTGGAAGAACTCTCAAATGAACTGATAATTGCTGGGTCTGCGTCTGAGTCTGGGTGTGGGTGCGACGATGATTTATCAATTGAATCTGGGTTCGTCGGGGCACTTCATTGAGGCTTTTACCTTCTTGTCTGTTGGAATTTATGATTTCCATTAGGTCAGATAAAATCTCCGTGGGTGAAGAAGAAACATGCACTGCCTCTGTCAGCCATCAATAATCCGATTTTGTCTGTTCATACGCTGCTTGCTCAGTACATACATTTTTTCCAGTACATTTGATTGCGCGCCCTCCCCGCGCACGGAATCAATTAAACAAATGGAAGTTCACCGATGTAACAGAGAAGAGAAAGATTTTTTGATTCAACAAAACAGAAAGCGTAGAGAAATTCTATCATTCTACCTCGTTTTTTTTTTCTTCTTCTTCTAAATGTCTAACACTTTCGTTTAAGACGATTAACTTTGGGGAAACGAGGCACAGGCACAGAGAGAGAGGGTGATGAAGGGGAGAAAAAAAAATTGAAATTAAAGGTAATTAGACATACCTTAACGATTCGGGTCAATTTACCCGAATCCCATTCATCATTAAATCCATTGCACTTCTCACGCGGAACACAACAGCAAAGTGAACGACGGAAGGTGGCAAGGCAGTGATTGTAATCTGATTCAAATGCTCTTTAAGGTTAAGTGTACCTGCATTTCTGACGCATTTCTGTGCTGTTCGTTGTTTCTCTCCCATTGTCACGGCCAGAGTGAGAACTTTCTAGGCGAAAATGTGTCTAACCCATGAGTCGCAGCAAAACAGACACAGAAAGTAGTCACAGCGGGGTAATTAAAAAATTTGGCCACTTTGGACAGTGTCCGCAGCAACAAACAAACAAACAAAGGAGAAGAAGAATTTTATTCCATTTCAGAATATTGCAATCACAGATTGAGATAAGACGTGACTTTACTACTTCTTTGCCAGGCATTCAACTTTCATGGGGCGGTGAGTGAGAAACCCTGCTGTGGTTTTCAGAGGAATAACAAACAGACATGAGATCACCTCTGTGTGAATTACGTCATGCGGGGGGACATGGGTTCTTTATCTACCTGCTACTTGTACTGATCTATCTCATCATCATTGAGGAATTTCAATGATTATTATTGCAAAAGCCATCACCGAGTGGAGGGGAGGAGTCGAATGCGTACTGTGCACGACGGTCTGGTACCTGAACTGAGGGGTTTTTATTCGAAAATGATGATGATGATGTTCCATGGGACATGTGCTGAGCTCCTTCTTCAAGCGCTTTGCCCGAGGAATCAGCTCTCTGTTCAAAAAGACTAGGAATTTACACAGAAGGAGGCAGGCATTTGAGGAAATACTTCGCTCTTCCTAACTTTTACGTCAGCTTCCTTCAAAGCTGCTTGTTGTTCGTACAAAAAAGCAGCAGAAAACCATGAAGGACACACAGAATCAGAAGGAACAACGCTCTGCACAAGCATTTGTCCTCAAAAGCATCGCAGGGTGCTAGGATTCGTGAAAAAGAGAAACGCAGTGCACATCATTTGTCTTCTAAATCAACAAAAGCAGCGCAGGCTACTAGGCTTCGTGTGAAAAATGCGAAAGAAAACAACGCAGGGCACAAGCATTTCGCTTACAAATCAGAAAAACCAGCGCGTCACACAAACATTTGGCATTAAAATCAACAAAAGCAACGCAGTGTACTAGAATTCGTGCTCAAAATGCGAAAAACTAGCGCAGAACACCAGCATTTGTCTTCAAAATTAACGCTGGGTACTACTATTTTGTGTTAAAAATCAGAAGGAACAACGCTCTGCACAAGCATTTGTCCTCAAAATCAACGCAGGGTGCTAGAATTCGTAAAAAAAGAAACGCAGTGCACATCATTTGTCTTTTAAATCAACAAAAGCAAAGAAGGGTACTAGGCTTCGTGTTCAAAATGCGATAAAAAACAACGCAGGGCACCAGCATTTCACTTAAAAACCAGCAATTCTAGCGTAGAACACAAGCATTCGCCTTCAAAATTAACAAATGTGACGCAGGGTACCAGAATTCGTGCTCAAAACGCGAAAAAAAATAACGTAATGCTCAAGCATTTGTCTTCAAAACCATACAAAATATCGCAGAGAACAAGTATTTGCCTTCAAAAGCAACGCTGCACACAACAATTCGCCTTCAAGATAAAAAAAAAAAAACAACTCACTTCTTCAAAATAAATTCCCACACACACCCCAACAAAAAAAAAGCGTATAAATGCATGAATTCAAACAGATATTTATTGATAAACACATCATCTTACCCGTGCACACTTACCACAGCAAACAAAAATGCACTTACCACTCGTCGCACATATTTCGTCGATTTCTCCACAATTTCTCGAGACAATCCAGCTAAAATATCCGCAAAATCTGCCTGCATACTGTACGCACACGAGAATATACAATTTATTGAACGAATTAAACTTTAAACGCGAAAAAAGAACAATTTTTTGCAAAATTATTTCAGCACGAGTCAAAATTACCGACCGCTCTCGTTCGACTTGACATGATTTGACAAGCCATCATCTCGAATTCGATGATCGGCGAAATTCGAATCGAACGCGAATTCGTGTTTGAACACGAAATCATGTTTGAACTTGAATTGCAGTGCAATCAGATTCGTGTGTGAAATGTCAGGGCAGGTTCGTCAAGTGAAATTTCGTTCGATTTTGCAAAAGTGGACATCGCAGGTATTTAATTTTTTTTGCTGTGGTGTGTGATTATATTAGGAGGTGTGTACATTTTAAAAATGCAGTCGTTTCCCCCTTTTTCTCTCGACATTTGTCCTTTCATTCAAAATGCAGCCAAAGACAGAGCCTTCTCTGTGATCGAATGCAGAGCCTCGTGTTTGTTCTCCGAACAGTTTATGCAAGCAGTCTGAAAAGATGTGTCAAGTGCTCCCTTGTAATTTAATAACCGCCCAATCACGAGTTTTCTTTTCAAATCGCAGCGGTATTCCATATTATCATCTCGTAACAGGCACACACATCTGTGCGAGGCAACGAGAAAAACACGAATCAAAGATTACCTCTCGGTCTACGTGAGAGATTCTTACTTCATAGTTCACTGAAATATTTAATCATAGCTCACGGACGCATGTAACATGCTCGCATCGTTGCTAATCACAATCATATCGTGCTCACGGAATTCAATTGAAGAACATCTGAACATCAAACTTCCCAAAAAGCCCCTGGTCTGGAATGACCTCGATAGAGACCGAATTATCACATTTACTTGGCCTTTTTTTCGTGTTGTTCGCTTCTTTATGTGAAAGATGACATAAAAACCCCAAAAAAGAAGAACATTTAAGTCTTCTCTCGGATCTCTCGGCTCTGCTATCCGCCCGGATCACATGCATAGTTAAGTGAACAAAAATTTGGTAAAATATGCTAACAAACCTGATAGTTTGTTCGATTCAGGTTTTTATTGATTTTTATGCTTTGAGCCGAAATGAATCAGAAAGTGGTTAATGGTATTTATTTATTTTCGGCAGACCTATCGGTGTTGGCTTTTATTCGTGAGACGAAGCGACGATAGATCTGTGCGATCGTGCATTGCTTTTTTTTTTTCTTATTTTCTCCACGTTGGTCGAACTGGTAGAGATCTTGTAAAACCTGATATTTGCCCTGGGGCTGTTTGTAAAGATTGCTTTTGCAATAAAAACTTGAATTCGGTGAGGCCTGCCACCTTGATGTGAAATTTCGCTGTTGCTGTTGCTGTTGCTGCCGCTGCTGTTGTTGTTCGTTGCTTAGGTATGCTTTAGGGAATGGCTTAATGATTTACTTTCATTTGGTTCGCTTATGCTGGGCGACGACGACGCCTACTGGTAATCATTTAACTGAATGGCTATGGAAATTATTCGTTAACCACCGAGAGCAATGAGGAAGCACATTCGAAAACCGGTATTTGGAGATTTTTATTGAGCTGATTTGATGGCGTTTAGGTTGACACGGGCTTGCGTTAATGTGAGGGAGTGTGTTTATGGATGTGAGCCACATTCGTTCGAGGTGAACAGATCCTGGGGTGGACCTGGTCAGCTGTGAGCACGATCTCTTGCCGGCTGCGTCGCTCTACACACCGGGATACCTTTGGGCACACTTCTCACACCAAATTGGTTGACTCAAATGGCTCCTCTGTAGCGACGCCTCGTAAATGAAGACATTTCATTTCCAAAGAACCGAACAATTCACAGAAACAGATCCTTTTTTTCACCAAAGAACAGCTGCAACCAATGTCAGTGCAATCAAACCAGGAACTCCGACGAAACAGCAGCGCTGACATGTGTCACCATGCGATGCCGAGAAGGACCTTGACGAGCGACCGTCATTAGTAACTTTATGACCACACAGCCGACAACACAAAAGGCATTTCTCAAGCCAAGCTGACACAAAACCCCATTCTTTGCCTGGAAACCATTCCAAATGCACAGCCGAGCCAAGACACCATCAGACAATGGGTATTTTTTTCTCCCTCATTGTCTTTGGATATTTCACGCAATTTTGCGGTTGATTGAGAACTGGTGGAGGGGAGGGGGAGATGGGTGGGGGGAGGGGAAAAGAGAAAAACAACCAAAACACTAATTGTGTTGAATAACTGAAAATGTTAATCAAACAAGTAAAACAAACACAAAAGCGAGCCCAGCGTTACGCAACGCACAGCATTCACAACACAAAAGGCCTAGAGATGCAGATGCAAATGGCGAATTAAATCCAACCCACAGACCAGAAGCACACTTCCAAGTGGCTGCCGCGGCGGGTGTGGGCTGAAGAATTCCATCAATCCAAGCTGCTCCGACCAACTCTCCGCCAAATCCATGTGCCAGCCATTAGATCGACAATAAGTCCAATGGCGGTGCTGTGCCACAGCCGATTGGCCTCAGCTCTGAGACCCGTCTTCACTCGAGATGAACTTGATCCATAATTTGTAACCAATTCTTGAGAGTGTTTGAATGCGGTTTAATTATTACCACATCGTCGTCACTCGGAATAGGTTTTCCTTGTCAGCCGCTATTTCGTAACGCCAGCCAGCGCTGCAATTGAAATGTGAAATGCTTTTCCCTTCGTTTTGCAAAACCCCCAAGAGGTAATATTCAGATTAGATAATTAAACTCAAAAATTGTGCAGGGAAACGAGGAAGAAAGAGAAAAGACTGTCACCGTAGCCCACATTCGCGTGTGGCTTTGCCATGCCCACGCTGGTGGCTTGCACGGCCCACGAATTGAATGTAGGTTACAAAAAGTGGTATAACCACTTCTTTGATAGTATCTACTCGACAATACAAATTCCATCGGTGGCATTTCAAGACAAACTGTTTCTTCTTCTTTTTTTTTCCTCTTTTTTTCATTTTTTTTTTTTGTAAAGATTCACCTCGATTGTTGTGGCTTGTGTTGCTGTGTTTTTTTTTCTGCACACGAAAAATCATCATTCAAATGAAAAGAAGGTCACGATACTTATTTGCGTTGTGTTTTTTATGATCAGATTGCGGTTTGGGAATAGGATGAAGAATTGGGAAAGACTAAGCCTTTGATGGCCGCGGAGATAGGAATACTTGGCTGTCGGATGTGGTTATCCTTGTTTTGGCTTGCAGCAGGCCTTGTTTGTTGTCACGCATCATCGGTCAATAAGATTCACTCTTCGAGTCTCCGGAATGATGATCAAACGAACAGGTCTGAGACGCGAAATACCTGATCTTTCTCAGGGTTGCGTTGTTCCCCAGTCTCTTCCCAATTTTGCAACTAAAAGCAGCGTAAATGCATTCGTAGTTACAAGACATTCTCATCGATCTGAGGAAACGATCAGTCATTCTTCGGAGTGATCACCAAACTGCTAGTTTAAGATTAGTTGTACCTAGCGTTGCAATAAGTCACTTGTTGTCACACAACAGCATCGCCAATCTGATGCAGTTCTCTACATTTTTTAGCAACGATCTTGCTCGTCACGCAACAGCATCGTCAACCTAATGCAGTTTTCTACATTTTTTTAGCAACCATATCACTGATCGCGATCATCTCTTCGAATCTTCAGGATGTTCATCAAACGGAAAGAGAGATTCATTCTTCTTAGGATTCTTCGACACCTGTTCTCTGCTTTATTTTAGGCAACGATCAGCAAGATCATCCTCCGATCTTCGAATCGTTGTAATGATCGTCAAAAGTCCCTATTTTGCAAAGGAAGCAGTTCACTCCATCTTGCTGATCGCGATGGACTCTTCCAGTCTTCGAAGTGATCATCAAACGATCCCTCTTATGCGCTGTTCCCGAGTTAGTTTTGCAGCAGAATCCAATGCGTTCAGCGTTAATTTAAGGCAATGCCCCCAAATTTTGTACAATGATCTGCAAGATCACCATTTTAATGATCGTCAAAAACGCCATTTTGCAAACGGAACCCAATGAATTGCCTCGTCCTTCAAGAACTTAAGTTAATGTGAAGCACAACGATCTCACCGATCGTGATCGATTCATTGAATCTTCGAAAAGATCCTCAAAAGGTCAGCAAGCGGTATGCAGTGTGAATGATCGTCACCACAATTCCAGTTTGTCCCCAATTTCGCAAGCGGAACCCAACGACCCAACGACTTGCGGCTGCGCTTCATCAAGCCATGAAGGACATCGTTCATCGTTAAGTCATAATCAGCTAATCATCAGCATTCACACATGCACTTGAGACATGATTAAGCATTTATTGCTTGGATCGAAAGAAAAAAAAAATGATGATTGCACAGCTCCCGAGGCTTCACCTCTTGAGTCACCATCAGGCACCGAGTCTGAAAAGTTTTCTATTCGCCTTAATGACAGCAGCTCAGGTGTGTTTAAGAAAAAGTCTGCCACTGCTTTACTGGTCTTTAATCAAACGATGAAATCATCCACTCGAGATATTCGTACACTCTCTACCGAGGTGTGGATTCTCTTGCAAATCACGTCCATTGGCATTCACAATTTTTGTTCGCCGTTTTTTTTTTTTGTTTTAACATAAAATACTCGTTTATCAAATCATCTTCAGAGACCGGTATTGCAGCACACGTTCGGATGGATATTCTCTCCACACAGACACAGGCGCACACGCGCCCCAGCTATGAAAAGCGAAGAAGAATAAAGCACCTTCGACGACATTTAACGACTGAATCATCTTTATTGATTATTTATATTTACTGGCCGGACTGACTAGTTGGTTTGGTGCCGGTTGGACGATGGAATTCGCTATAAGCGTGTCATTTAATCGCTCTGGGACCTACCTTAAACTTTCACTTGCCATCGAAGAGATGTAAATTTAACACGCAAACTGATCATATTCATTCAGGCCTGCATGAAGATGATGCGCTGCTTGGAAATGTCACAGCCACCTGTGGATGTGGAATGCGTTTATCAAACACAAACAAGCACACGGAGTCTGTGTGAGATTTTGAAATTCTTGCATCCAACCACCACCACACATGGAGCTCTAACGTGCACATTTTGGGCACGAAAGGAGAAACTTTTCTTGTCTCGTCGTCGCATTGTTTATGTTTCGATGCGATGCTGCAGCCAGCCACTCCTCTGAACTGTCGACAGTTCACTCAAAAGGTGGGCAATCAAAAGCAATCGTTAGTTTGTATTCCAAACATGAGCGCACACACGCGAATGCACATATGCGCGCGCGTTGCATTTTCTCGTGGAGTTTCAATGGAGTTTCGATGGAAACAGCAACAGACTGGTTTTCCATCGAATATACCAGTTTGCCGATAGCTTTCTGTCGCTTGCCGAATACATTTTTTTTTTTCGTTTTTTAGGGACTTTCATATCCGACGACGCGACGTGGTGAGCATGACCAACAGAAAAAAAAAAACAAACAAAAACAAAAAAAAAAATGATGTACTCGGCATGTAAATGTGTGTGTCACATTTTCACCTTGTCGAGCGTTTAGGGCAGGTAATTTCCAACAGAACTGCGGGGCACTTGTGAGAGCATGAATTGTAATTGCCATATCATGTGAAAGTCATTAGAGGTCCGATCGGAGGCATGTGTGGAATCGATTCTGTTTGTTTTTCTTTCCCCCTCTCTCCCTGTGTGTGTTCCCACAAGACAGCGACGCGAAAGTTGCAATGCCGATCTAATGGCTAGATACACACATCCGATGAGCGCTTCACGTTGGGTGAGCTGATATATTTATTCAGTCGAAAGTGTCGTTAAAAGGCCCTTGAAGAACGTTTAAGCATTTTCGGCGGATGTGGAGCACCAGCTGCCGTTTATTGCCTCGTTTTATGGCAGCTTGCACGTGCAGAGTGAAAATATCCTTCGGTCAGAAAAAAAAAAGTTCGCACATCAAGTCTTTTGTCTCTGACTGACCGTTCGCGGCTGACTCCGGTCTCTAGCGATGCCTGGAATGTGCACAGTAATTTCCTTATGGCAATGAACCAGCTGAGAAGAGGAGGACAGAAAAAAGCTATCTAATATCACAACAACGCGTTGCGCGTTACTTAGATGGTGTCACTTTATGCGAACAAGTTCAACTCTATTTATAAACCGATAACCTTCATTCTACGGCTGAAATTGTTATTGCTCTCCGCGCTGCGAGATCAGTCGTTCGTCGGTGATGGATACGAGGGAGATACTGTTACAGTGGTATGCGCGTGCGTTGGAGTCTTGACGAGGCAGAGAGAGGGAGAGAGCGAGAAAAAAGCATGCATATTGACATTTTGAGCAAATGAAACGCTATACGAAATCTCAATGCTGCCGCTGCAGATGTGTGTGTGTGTGCCTGTACAGAGTGTGAAGTACAATATCTGAAACTGCGATTAAGTGGTTTGTGTGGCGATAATAGCAGCCAGCCTCTCGCCTTAGGGAACAGCGCACTTAATTAAAAGGCCACCGGGGCAGTGGAAAGACAAGGTGTTTGCAACCAAGTGAGCGGTGGTTGTGCAAAAGCATGCTTTTTTTTTGGGTAATATTCAGACTTTCGCTGGATTGTTGGAACATACAATTGCTTTGCATAATCATATGGATTGTGGAACAGCTGGACAGGAGGGAGTTCTGTTTGTCTTGTCGAATTGCGTGCGTTGCAGCCGTCGTTGTCACAGTCGCCACAGTCCGATGTGAACCTGGGACTCAAGCTAGGCTAACTGTCGCCAGTTTCGTAGGTTGAAACCCCCTCTACATGTGGTCGCCACCTGAAACGTGTCCCACTGGCTCGCCGAATCGAAGTGAAGGTCTAATACGCTGTCACACTTGCTTGTCGGATTGAAGTCAAGCTCTTATGCCCTCTCCCACTGGCTCTTCGGGTCGAAGTCAAGTTCTAACGTCCCGTTCGGAAAGAAGTTAAGTTCTCCAACATTCTAAACCTTAGCGTTGAAGCCCTAGACTCCTGGTCAGACTCATGTCGTTACACAGCTAGAGTCAAGGGCTCTACACGGCCAACGCTCGATCTCTAGACTAATGTCACGTCATGTGACAGATCGTGACAGATAGGACCCGCTCAGTGATTCTTAAGCATCCACGAACCACCGAGTGACCAGAGTGAAATCAATCGTAGGAATTTCGATCAAAAATCAGCTCTCACATGCAAATGCATTCAAAGTTACGGAAATCAGATGCACATCGCTTCCTCTAATAAAACCATGGAGAAATTTGTGTAACACCACACATCGTCGCATCAATTTATTCAAAGTTAGGCAACCCAAACCGGCAGACAGACAGACAGACAGACAAACAGCGACAGCCACACAAACGTTCATAAGTTTTCATTTTTCCAGTTTAGGCGGCCGCAAGTTTAACGCGCTTCAACGAGCCGCGACTTTCTCGTGGCATATCCGATTGACATTTCAAATCGATTTCGTTTGACACTTTCGTTCGACAATCGGCTGCGTTAATCTGGATTTTGCTTGCATAACTAAACAATCACCATTCGTCTTATAAATCTTATTAATTTCTCGCCTTCTTTTCGGTTACAGGGGACGATTGAACGTGTTCCAGTCATAGAGACTTTAAACGAAACGAAATGGGGAGGTTAACGGCGGCCAGTATTATATGGCTGTCCGCTTTTATTACGTCGGTCATAACAGAGGTAAGTTTTTTTTTCCCATCCAGAGCGACTACACGTGTCAAGTGCATTGAACACAGCTCTCGTTTGGCAAGTGTCAAGTCAAGTCATAACTCATTTTTCTCTCGTTCTTTCTTGCAGGATTTATTTTCGTGTCCAAATGGTAAGTGAATAGATCGGAAAGAGATATTTAAGTGTGGCCGCAACGGTTAATCACGGTTCATTTGCCGAAAAAGCCCGCGAAACAACAGTGAACAGTCGGGTGGAATACAATTCACGTAACAACAATTCCCACCTGATGCCCATCATAGCGAAACTAATAGCTTCGGCGGCACAAGTTCCAGCCAATCCATAAGATACTTTACCGAAAAACGTACGCGGTGGTGTTTGTTCCCCATTTCAAACAATTAACTCACAAGGCACAGACGCATACACAGGTTCAGCGACCTGAAAGCTTATTCAAGCGCAAAGTCGCTGTTCGATTTTTTTTTTCTTCTCTCGTTTGTTCGCCATTTCCCAGAGGATCGAGTGATTTCGTCACCTGCCGCTAACCCAAATGCTAAAGAGACGATTTAACGATCGATCTCCGGCCCCGCCGACGCCTCCTCCGATCTAAGAATGGAGAAAAGACTTTGCTTTGCTTTTACGGTTTTTTAGCACTCTATTAGCCTATTTACCAGCAGCAGCAGCAGTTACTTTTAGGGTGCGTAAGCATTCAACGGTTGAGGATGGAATTATATTTTTGCGTACGGATACACGTATCTGTTCATTTCTCTTTTGGTATCTCAAAAGCGCAATGATTGACGGCCGGTTCTTGCGATGAATGCTAATGACAATTACGCGGCGGCATGGCATTCGTTTTCAATATGAAGCCATCTCTCAGATTGGTTAATCCAATTAGAGATACAGCGCAGCGAAGAATTGATATTCCCTTGCCGTCTCTCTGGGGTAGCACATTCCATACGGTACTATCCGTGCCATCGATCATTACGACTGGAAACCGGTTGCGAGTTGCGACTGTATTTGCGATACATTCTGGTTCATTTTTTTCCTTCTTTTCTTG
The DNA here is from genome assembly GCA_907269125.1 of Eristalis pertinax. Lineage (NCBI taxonomy): Eukaryota > Metazoa > Arthropoda > Insecta > Diptera > Syrphidae > Eristalis > Eristalis pertinax. The sequence continues at coordinate 1,439,124 of OU026148.1, read as the reverse complement.
TCTTTTCTTCTCTTCTCTGACTTCCAATTGAGATTATGTTAATTTCATTTGTCTGCACTGAGTGGCTAGATACTTCGTGTTATGTGGAAGTCCCCGACATTTCATCTTAAGTGATTTCAATCGTCGTTGCTGCCGATTCAAGGACACCATGTATAGCTGCTGGCCAACGCACACACTCCACTCGACGCGAATAGCTGTAGATCGTCGACTATTAAATTGATGAAAAATAACGTTTCGACTTGAAAGTGATTGGCAACGAGTGTGTGACTTGATCGGGCGTCTAAACCAGTTGCTCTTAATCACTTGTACTTCTTGGGAACTGTGACAAATCCCGCGGTTTCCGGTGCACTGAATTCGATTTTAATTCCAGAGGTCTGAGTAACCATTTGGATTGTGTGTCCGGCTTGTGAATGGACGGCGGTCGGCCGACTGATTGGTCTCGGGGACGTTCTTGAAAGGTCTTTAGCCTCCAAAAGGCGGCACTACGGTGGGTCTGAACTTGAAAGCTTGGAATTAAGTCGATTTGTCGATTTGTCGATTTGAACGTTTTGCCGATTTTCGCCATAAATGGTCATGAATTCAGAATTGGACGAGGTTACGGAGTGGATATGGACACCAATCGTCTGCAGCTGACACGATCACTTGCTTTCTACATCTTATGGCGTCGTATGACGCTACAGTGCGGACTGAACTTGAGCCTCGACCAGCAAATGCCTGAAGCTAGCTATTGCTGCCTTTATTCGTCGTATAGCGCCAGTCTGTGACTCAACCGTCAAGCCGGACGAGGCGAAAAAGACGCTAAACTACTTCCAGTCTCGCACTCAAAAGGAGGTTGACGTCTTCTCCCACTTGTAGTCGCCACCCTGTCCCACTGGCTCTTCTGATCGAAGCTTAAACACTCTGCGCGTTGGATCCCTAGACTCCTGGCCTGGCTCACGTCGTCATACAGCCAAAACCAAGTTGTCTATGAGCGCTACACGGCCTAGCCACCTCAGAAGTTGGATCTCTAGACGCATCCCTAGACTGAGGTGAGAGAGAACGTGTCATTTTACAGCCAGAGCCAAGCGCTCCAAGGGCTCTCCATTGACTAAAGCTCGATCCGAAGACATCTCTCTCGACTCATGTCGTTGTACTGCCGCTTACAAGCGTTCCATGCTATCTACATGCCCCAGCTACCTTAAACGTCGTACCCTTGCATGTTTCTCTATACTTTACAAGCTGTCCATGCACTCTCCTCTGCCCAGCCACCTCAGACGTCGGATCTCTAGGCGCGTCCCTAGACTCGTGTCGATGTACAGTCAGCGCCAAGCGCTATAAGGGCTCAACATGGTCCACCGTTCGGTTGCTAGACGTCTCTCTAGACTCATGTTATTGTATAGCAAGCGTTCCCCAGTCACTTTGGAAGTCGGACCTTGTACGTCTCTCTATACTTTCCTAGCTGTCCATGCACTCTCCTCTGCGCAGCCACCTTGGACGTCGGACCCTTGCACGTCTCGCTACTTTCCCTACACTCTCCTCTGCCCAGCCTCATTAGGCGTTGGCCTCCCAGTCGTTGTACTCCAGTTCGATCACAAGAAAAAAAAATGCCATCAACAAATCACTGCGATCATTAAGCACACGCTTCCGATCGAGTCACCCTCTCCCTGTCACATCAAAGTGACAGATAGTCGCCGATGCATTCGCAGTAACTTTTACCGGATACCGTGCATGCCAACAATCGAAAGATTTTTCCACATTTTTCCACCTTTTTTCCCACAAAAACCAAATGAGAGAGCCGATCATTAAGCACAATTTTCACCTTAAAAATGATGAAATCACGTCAGAAGAAAACCCTAAAGGCCTTGCCTGCGCACCTCACTGTCAACGCCTCTTCTAGTTTCGTCTCACCCATCGTCTTTACGACCAGTTTAAGACACGGTCGACATAAAGAAAAGAGCATAACTATGGGAACATTAAGCAAGTTTTTCTCAAGCCTCTCGCGCGTCGAGCTCGCGCATACATTAAGACCGCGGTGCTATGCTGGATGTCATAACCCAATAATTAAGGTGGAACAGGCTGGTAGTGGAGACGAGAAGAGAAGAGAAGAAGAGCTCATGTCTCAATTAATTCCTGACGACATCTTTGCTCCAGATTCTCGCTCGCAAATCGATGAAATAATCTGAGGAGGAGCATGCCTGCATGCCCCAAATCCACCGCGGCGTGGCGAGCAGTGCCCACGTCGAAACAGAAATTAGCACAAGCAAAACATGCCACTCAGTGGGCAGAGATTCCGGCTGCAGTTCGATTGGCACATTAATTCCGCACAAAGCTGGAAAAAGTAAAGCAAACAAGACGGATAGAAGCTAATTTCGAATGCTAGCCATGTTCGTTTGGCCGGCTAGTGAGAGGGAAGACGATCGTAGAGTCCTCCGTCCTCGTCCGCGTCCGCGTCCCCGTCGAGGGCCAAGTTCAAGAGAGCCGCATTCTGCCAGCCCGAAAAAACAGAGAAAAAAAAAGCAAAAGATGGAACAGAACTCCGGGGGAAGTTGGAAAACCGTTGAAGCTGGCGAATGTGCATGCGGCAGCTTCACCATAACGGCACTTCGACTTACAGCTGTGTGTACACCGCCGCGATACCGCACCGCACCGCACTTGGTTTGCGCTTGTGCTGCCCCCAGCCTATCAGGTTCTTTCCTTCTTTCGACATTCATTCTCTTTCCTCGGCTTTTCTTCTGCATGTTCTGGTCTGTGGCTGTGTGCGGCTGTGGAGTTTTCCTCGAGGTTATTTAGCGGTAAACTGAGCCAGAGAGCGAACACAACAGACACTATTGTTGACCGCACACGGTGCAGTGGTTGCGAGTGTGTGGCGGTGGAACATCAGGAAAAACGAGTGGAAAATCGAGCTGGAAAAATGTAGGCCATCACTCAAGCAACGAGAGTAATTTTGGGCAATTACCAAAGACAGCCAGTGGCAGTGGCAGCGAAGAGCAGAGAAGCCGTCACCCATCACAGGAACCGGTGAATGCGACTGGCATTCTAATTCAATTTCCTCTGCCACTCGAGGAGTGTCTCTTAAATTGGTGCGCAAGCCATTTGCAGAGTGTGTGCTCGTCTTGGAGGGCTTCCGCCTGGCCTTCGCTCACGCCAATGGGAGTGGCAGGAACTGCTCGATGACTAACTGGCTGCAGAGTCGAATTTCAAATTAGAAAATGAATTCAATTCAATTCACTTAACCTGCTCGGCGGTTAAACTGGATTCTTTTGTCTCGCGTAAGCTCAGCGAGCGCGTGCCCGCGATTGTTGCGGGGAACGCAGGTGTGGTGTGGAGCCGGAGACATGCGTGCCAGCTTTGGGGTTATGAAATCATTTTAATCTAGGCCCTCAATGCTGCTGCCAGCTGTAATCGCCGGATGTGCTCGCATTTTGTCATGCATTTGTGAAAGACAGTGGCGCGCTGGTGAATGCTTGAATAATTGCATCAAAAGTGGCGCTGCAGCTGCAATAATACTCTCTGCTCTCGAATGTCGAAACAATTGATAATTGCTACTGCTGTTGAGGCTGGTGGTGGTGTGGGGTTTAATGGAGCAAGAGCTGGTGTGGAGTGTTCGAGATGTGGTCACATTTTGCACGTGCACGGTACTGGTGACCACGATTTAGGTGTGTCCACTGGAATGCCTGGCACTTTGGTGCTTGACGTGAAGCATGGTTAGGCTAGGGTAGGTTCTGACGGCAGGGTCTGGGTTTAGAGAGCACCAGGATCAGAACTCCTTCTTAAGACTTCTTCTTCATACGCTTTTGAAACTGTCCACAGTTTCGATCAACGTTTTGTCTAAATTCAGCTTGCTCCTCCGCAGAAAGGCTCAATTATGTGAATTGCCACTTGAGCGATTAGATCTCGGTAGTGATTGTATTCGCACTGATCCCCTCGGATCCAAGGTACAGCCTCGAAGCGAGAGCTGGCTCTTGCAGCTTAGTCATGACCAAATCGACGTTATTGTACATCGTCAACCACGATGCTCTCGCTTCAAATTCGCACCTCATCGCACCTTCTACACTTCAATACCTTTCCATTCTGATGTCCAGCAACCTCAAGTTCATCCGATGTACCGAGAAAATCGATCCACAAAATGCCCTGCCTTCCGAGACCAACCAACCACGCTCATTGAAGAAAAAATCCACTCTAAGCCCATATCTGTTCAACTTTTTCTTCCCATTCGTGTTCATTTCACAAGGACACACACACACAATCAAATCGGTCGCTAATCCATGCGAATTCATCGATTTCAGTGCAAAACGTCACCTATAACGGATTTCCTCTCATGAGAGCCAACCATCGAACTCCCCGTTACAAAGTCTCGCCTTATTACGTTTCTACACGAAATTCGCAATCCATGCTGACATCCCTCAGCCCTGGACTCGTCCTAGTTATCGAGAAATTAACTTCACTAAATCGACTAGTCATCAAATCGACTTCGCAGAAAAGTTGCTTGTTGTCAGCAAAAAAATGCGACCCAGTTGCGTTCCGAGTTTACTGCATTTTTTGGTGGAAAATGTGGCTTTTTTTTCAAAAGACGATTTTCTTTGTGTTTAAACGCAGATTTCGGCTTAAATGTATGGAGTCTTGGTCTCAGAGAGTCTTGAACTCGATGGGCCTTGAACTCGGCGGATCTTGGACTCGGAGGGCCCTGACCTAGGCGAGCCTTGAACTCGAGCAGGCTTGAACTACTGCATGAGCCGTAGACTACTAAGCTTTGGCTCGGTGATCCTAGGACTCGGTGGAGCTTGGACTACGTAAGCCTTGGATTTGATAGGACTGGGGCCTTAGATTCGCCGGGCTTTAAGTCGCGAGCCTTTGTCTACACGACTTGGGCTCGTTAGCCTTGCAATCAGCGAGCAGTGGACTACGTAGCTTCAGCTAGGACTAACGAGGGGTTCAGTCTTGGACCCTGAGAGCCTTGAATTCGGTTAGCCAATGGCTTGGCCTCGGTGAATCTTGGACTAAAAGCCTCGGGCTCGCTAAGAATTGTACCGGTGAGCCTTGGGCTTGGTGGTCCTTGAACACGGCAGACTTTGAACTCAGCGAGGCTTAGACAACAAACCTTGGACTCAGTCAGAGGCTCACTGACGTGGTGGACCTTAGAATAGGTGAGCTTTAGTCTCGAGTAGCCTTGGTCTCGTTGGGCGTGGAAGCAGAGACTGGCTTGGGCACCGCTGATCAGATACCGCCAATCGCACACGCAACAAACATGTAACAGGTCGTCGCACGCTCGTGCGCTACAATCGCGATGTAAAGCGCCACGTCTTCGATTTGCATTCCATCAAAGTCGCCCGCGCTCGTCGATCGCTTTGTGATTGAGTTGCATCTGATGGCTAAAAAGTTGCAAATTGGACACATTCCACGGGGACTACTAATGTTCGCGGAAGAGAAACCTCTCATCGCCGTCAATCTCGACCCGCCTCGAATGATTTCTTATTCGCGACGGCGACGACGCACTGCCATCGCACGCATCGCGCAGTCTGGCCAATCGGTAATGCGTTTTCTTCATCAATGAAAGTTGTGTCAACTCGATTTCAACAACAGCGCATCAGTCAGTTGATTGACAGCTTTCCATTAATTCCCCATAATCTCGCGGGCGCTAGCCATTTCATTACTGAGCGTCTGCGTGGCGGGAAGGGGAAAGGGGTGCGATAAATAGGAACAAACCATGTACACGCGCATCGAAACCTCAGACATCGCGCGAAGACGAACAAGAATTCAAGGCAGTCCGCCGATGGATCGGACAATCGGCGATCGGGCTGATTATGGGAATAAAAGATGAGGAACAGCTTTTTAATCACCGGCACACCACTTTCTCAGCTTCTCAGAAGAAAAACAAAGCGGACGACCTTTTATGGGACGGCAGATCCACATCCGTCGCGGCCGCCGCCGGGGCGAGGGACAAGTTGAGACACACGAAACAAAAGCACAGCAGGAGAGAGTGGATTCAATGCCTCGGATCGCATTGAATTTTCCGGTTCCCTCCACAAATCATCGTCGATGATGACCGTCGTCAACTTTTTTGTCTGGAAAGTTAAGCGCGCAGGCCGCCACGAACAGTTGCCAGACGAAAGTGTTGCGCTGCGCGGTGAAATTGATCGTGAATTGTTTCGCCTGACCGTTTCCTGTCCACTGTTCCACTCACATCCTGACATCTAATCCATCGTTTGTTTGTTTCTTTGTTCACAGGTTGGGAGCTTAGAGGACTGAACTGCTACAAGTACTTCAACATAAAGCACTCGTGGGAGAAGAGTGCGGAGCTGTGTAGAAGGTGAGTCATTGATGCAGATTTCCATTTAGATTTAGCTCGCCAGTCCGCACACGTGCATCGGCATATGACAACAAGTCAGCGTCGGCATTCCGCAAAAAGTCGCTCGCCTTCGAATTAATGCCCGGCCAAGTGAAGGCGACCGCTCCAAGTGCAGTTTATCATTATATGCATAGTCTCTGCGTTGGCTGGCTTCACTATTTTCTCTGCGTCCAAATGGCTGTGTCCTAAATCACATTCAGAGGAACGGACCGCAATCCAGATCAACGGGCAATTTTCATTTCTGGTTCTTTCAAAAGAGATTAAGGCCGAGCGATAAAGCTGACGCTGACGCTGACGCCGAAGCCGAAGCGCTGAGGCTGACTGAGAGTTGAGCGGAGTTTGAGATGTGTTTACACACACACACACATGCGCGCTCGCGTTTCTAGATTAATTGGGTTCAAACGGAGCGTGGCGGTCGATAGGTTCGGCTCGGTTGAGGGGGAAAGTGGTCAGCTATGGGGCAGGCTTTTGTGTGAGACTGGTATGAACTTGCAAAAAGTCTCTAAGCTGGAATCGTGTGTGAGAATACAATCTCGGGCAGGAGCTCTTGACTGGAATGTCGTCACAGAGACAATGTTTCAGGCATTTGTGGCCGTATCTCCACGAATAATCGTGGCTTCCTACGCATCGATTGTAGCTGGCTCGTCAGTGTAGGACGTGTTCGTCTTCATTAAGTGGCGCTGCGGTACACGGCGGACCTGGGCTTCGACCAACAAACGTCTTTAACAAGCGCGAGCTCTGGCTAGCTGCCTTCAATTGGGCACGCAGACAAATCACAGAGTCAAGCGTGCTCTGCTGCATCGCCCCACATACTCAGAGTCGAAGGCGCAACCTGTCCATGCTCTCCATGGTCTAGCCAACTTAGGCCTTGGATCCCTAGCCGTCTAGCTAGAGTCGTTGTACGGCCGAAATCAAGCTGTTCATGGCCCATTTGGATAGGCTCATGTCGTTGTACAGCCCGCACAGTTAGTGGTTGATGCTTCTCCTCCAGATGACCACAATTAAAGACAGACCAACTATCGCACACGAAACCCCTTCCAAGGACTGCTTGACCCTCTTTAAAAAAAAGTCCACACAGAGGACTCAATCTTTTCTCCAAAGTCAGTTTGATCGTTCGCTGAAGGGCCTCTTGAGCGTAGGATCTCAGTACAGTCCACCTCGGATCCAAGGTAGACAAAGTTTCCGACCATCTCGAAGCAGAGCCCTTATGTTGTTGTGCTAAGCCAACCACGATGCTCTCGCTTCAAATTCGCACCTCATCGCACCTTCTACACTTCAATACCTTTCCATTCTGATGTCCAGCAACCTCGAGTTCATCCGATGTACCGAGAAAATCGATCCACAAAATGCCCTGCCTTCCGAGACCAACCAACCACACTCATTGAAGAAAAAATCCACTCTAAGCCCATATCTGTTCAACTTTTTCTTCCCATTCGTGTTCATTTCACAAGGACACACACACCTTACATCATTCCAAGACATTTCACAATCAAATCGGTCGCTAATCCATTCGAATTCATTGATTTCAGTGCAAAACGTCACCTATAACGGATTTCCTCTCACAAGAGACAACCATCGAACTCCCGTCACAAAGTCTCACCTTATTACGCTTCTACACGAAATCCCCAATCCATTCTGACATCCCTCTGCCCTGGACTCGTCCTAGTTGTCGAGAAATTTGCTTCACAAAATCGAGTAGTCATCAAATCCACATCGCAGAAAACACGTTTATTTTCAGCAAAAAAAAGCGACCCAGTTGTGTTCCAAATTTACTGCATTTTTTTGTGGAAAATGTGTCATTTTTTTCAAAATTTGATTGTCTTGGTGTTTAAATGCAGGTTTCGGCTTAAATGTATGGAGTCTTGGTCTCAGTGAGTCTTTGACTCGGTGGGTCTTTAACTAGACGGGCCTTGGACTCGGGAAGACTTGAGCTACTGTGTGAGCAGTAGACTACAAGCTCGGTGATCCTAAAATTGGGTGAAGCTTGGACTAGGTGGTGAGGCTTGAATTCGGTAGATCTCGGACTGGCGGGCTTTGAGCTCGGCCGGGCTTTAACTCGCGACCCTCAGACTGCATGGCTTGAGTTCGTTAGCCTTGCAATCGGCGAGCGTTGGATTACAAAGGTTCAGCTTGGACTACAAGAGCCTTGAATTCGATCAGCCTTAGACTATAAGGCTTGGCCTCCATGAACCTCAGACTAGGCAAATTTTGGTATTGGCGAGCCTTTAAGTCGGTGAGTCTTAGACTACGGGCTTTGGACTCTGCGAGGCATGGTCTCGGGGAACCGTTTCCAAGGTGAACTTGGGTTTAACTTCTACAGTAACCACTCGTGTTGTACTTGCTTTTATGTGTGCTGTGGGCACTTAAGACCTCGAGTGGGGGAGGTTTCCAGTCTTAAGCTGACTGCGAACAGCAATGTTTGAGAACCTTTTTGCAGACTGTGACTCTAGAGGTGGTGGAATCGTGAACTATGAATGGTCACCGTGTCAGGGCTTACACTTGGATGCTCAGAGTATCAATAGACGGCCGCCGAGGTATGTTTAGAGCACAGTACAGTCCAGAGCACTGTGTAGGCCCACATTACATATCGGCGGCCATGCCATTACACTTCAAAGAAAGTGATTCATGTGGCGACAGAATGGATCTCTACCAGTTGCACCTACCAACCCCGTCATAGATGCAGACAAGGTTGAGCTGTTCGTGGACTTGTCTCACATTCCGTGGCACCACAAGATGCCTGTCCAAGAAGTACCAGCGTCGAACGAGTCAAACACAAAAACAGTATGTTCCCTCGAGCCCCCTATCAGAGTCCCTTCCAAAGACTTCAAAGCACGACACCTTCTCTTTATCTCACGAACAATGCCTTCCCAAACCGCCATTTGAATTGGTTTTGAATTGATTTTGAATTTCAAAGGCAACCTCGGATTCGATCCCCTCCCCATCCATCCGTGAACGACATCGAATTCTACCCAAGATTAGAGCATTTAGCATATATTCTTGATCTTCAAGTTCCGGCTGGGAACCTGTTTCGAGACCCTCGTCGACTGTTGCCACACACGTGTAGCCAGCCGCTCTGGATCAATCAAAGCGTGTGTTAATTTGCCAGAGAACGGTGTGAACTATCCAAGACCACATTCCATTGCCCAATTCATCAATATGGATGCGACCGATGTAATATGCCCAAATTCTGGGTCAGTGCCACGACATTCTTTTCGAATGCAAATGCGATCCGTCACAAGACTGTGATTAGCTGCCTTTTGTCGGGCGAATCATCATCAATTCACTTACCAATGCAATCCCCTTTGTGATGGAAAATGGTTTTTGTTGAAATATCGCCTGTCACACCGACACAGCGTCACAGCGTGGCCGCCTGATGGATTTCAGGCATTTGCCAAAAAGAAACTTGGCAACCCGCGTTCCGTTTCATTCACCCGGCGGCGGCCGAATGCCAACCTGTCTCCTCATCAGACATGTTGAGCACGTGCAACAGGCCAAATGTGCGTTAGAATGAAACTCATCATTCGCCACCGACACCGACGCCGACGCCGCAGCCACGACCACAGACGATGGGGTTAATGCCACCGTGAGACGTGAGTTTTCTATTTGCACTGCCTTGTGATTTGGATTTGAATTCGGATTCCGATGGACATCCGAATGGTTTTGAACTTCCACCAGCGTGTCCGCCCTCCCTCTCCGAAGTCGTGATGCGTGACAGTTGTGCCGCCTTCAAGTGAAACTGCATCGTAAACGAAGAAGCGCACGCTTTCGTCGGCCCTCTAGATGGTCGAGAAATCACCAGAATCATGGGCGCCCTCGCTGCCAAAAAAAATCATACGAAAGAAAGTGGTATGACTCAACGGCCGTCAAGTGTCCCCATTTCGGGATTACTTGGCTTGGCTTTCATGTGTGTGCTGTGGACAAGCAAACAGGTGTCATCGTCAACCTGTGGCATAAATTAGCCCACCAAACTAATCAATAACAGGCGACGACGACGACGACCACGACGACGCACGGGAGGGGCGACACTCAATGGCGAAGGAGAAAGGCCGTAAAAACAACAAACGCACAGAGAGAGAGAGAGAATAAGAGGGGCACAACGAGCGCAAGCGAGACTGAGAGGGGAGACAGAAATTTCTTTTGAGATACCAATCGACTTGGACTGGTTATCGTTCGCGGACCCCGTGATGTGTAAATTGACCAGCACCGCGCGCCCCACCCCCGTTATATCGTGGCATATCGAATGGAAAGAAAATATAAATATTTTTGGGTGTGCTCCTACTGCTTCAGAGCCCCCTTCGGTTCTCCACTGACCCACTTAGAAGAAGAAACTTATGCAACGGAGTTACTAGAACGCGCTTCGATTCCCCCCCCCCCCTCCCCCCCTCCAGCCAGCAGAGCTGGCCGCTTTGTTCTGTTCGCCGTCGCTTAATAATTCTTTTTGTTCATTTTCCTATTGAATCGTGATTCGGAAAGAATGCGCGAAGAGAAAATGCTATCGAAGCGGCACACCAGCTCGCTCGGGCTTTCTAATACCGAAACCCATTTCATTCGTTCGATTCTCCGGCCATGGCCGTGGCACGGCTGCTGGCGGCTCAGATACTCCATCTGAATGCCGGAGATAATTATGATGGCAGTTGCCAAACTTTCGTTCGGCTATTCATCTCCGGCGGAGTGTTACTCAAGAAGAACACAGCAACGGCCAGCTGACCTGATTTTCATTTTCTTTTGACTGAATTGCTCCACCTCCCCCTGCGTCGCGCAGTTGTGTCTTTCCGGTCACATGCCCCCCAAGACGGAGTGAACTTGGTAATGAATCACTTTTGGACGGCGACCGGGGATGGTGACAATTGCCTTCTCGTCTGCCGTCTGTGGCCTCGATTGGAAGAATCCACGCAACTGACTGACAAAACGATCTCCTTTCTCTTTCCTTCCAGATACGGAGCCGATTTGGTCGCCATCGACAACTACGCGGAGAACAATGACACGGTCGCCATCTCAAAGCTGGGAGACCCAAATCGCCGTGCTACCGACAAGTACTGGCTGGGTTTGGCATCCCTCGACGACCTGCGAACGAACACCCTGGAGTCGGCGTCTGGCGCGCTGATCTCTCAGTACTCGGGCTTCTGGGCCCTCAATCAGCCCGATCCGCTGTCCGGTGAGTGTGTGGCCGCCTCGTCGCAGTCACGCATGCAATCCTGGGAGCTGGGCACCTGCGAGAGTCTGCTGCCGTTCATGTGCCGATCGCCGGCATGCCCCCAGGACTCGCTGCACTGTTCGAACGGACTCTGCGTGAATCAGGCGTTCAAGTGCGACGGCAACGATGACTGCGGCGATGGCTCCGACGAACTGGACTGCCCGGCGCTGTGCAACTTTCACATGCAATCCGGCGGCGATGTGATCGAGTCGCCCAGCTACCCGCACAAGTACGGCGCGCTGAGCAAGTGCAAGTGGACGCTGGAGGGACCCCAGGGCAGCAACATCATTCTGCAGTTCCAGGACTTCGACACGGAGAAGACCTTCGACACGGTCCAGATCTTGGTGGGCGGGCGGACCGAGGACAAGTCGGTCTCGCTGGCCACGCTCTCCGGAAAGCAGGACCTGACGATGAAGCCCTTCGTGACCGCCTCCAACTTCATGATCATCAAGTTCACCACCGACGGCAGCGTGGAGCGCAAAGGCTTCCGCGCGACATGGAAGACCGAGGCCAAGACCTGCGGCGGCACACTGAGGGCCACCGCCCAGGGACAGGTACTGACAAGTCCAGGCTACCCTAAGCAGTACCCTGGGGGCTTGGAGTGCCTGTACGTGATAAAGGCGCAGCCAGGACGAATCATCTCGATCGAAATCCAGGACTTGGACATCACCGCCGGCCGGGACTACATGCTGATCCGTGACGGTGACAGTCCCATGAGCCGACCCATCGCCCGCCTGTCGGGCAGCGCCAAGGACAACGAGAAGGTGGTCATTTCCACCGGCAACAAGCTGTATCTGTACTTCAAGTCGAGCCTGGGTGACTCTGGCAAGGGCTTCAGCCTCAGGTACACGCAGGGATGCAAGGCAACGATCACGGCGCGCAACGGCACGGTCACCTCGCCAGCGTACGGCCTCGAGGACTACCCCACCAACCAGGAGTGCTACTTCACGATCCGCAACAGCATGGGCTCGCCCCTGTCCCTCAAGTTCGACAAGTTCATGGTTCACAAGAGCGACTTCGTGCAGGTGTACGACGGCTCCTCGACATCGGGCCTGCGCCTCCACTCTGGCAACGGATTCACCGGAACCGCCGCGCCCAAGTTGACGCTGACCGCCTCCTCCGGCGAGATGCTGATCAAGTTCACCTCTGACGCCCTCCACAACGCTGCAGGGTAAGACCTCCTCACCGCCTCCTCACGGAGAATCCCAATCTAATTGTATCCGATTTTCAGGTGGTCCGCCACGTTCTCGGCCGACTGCCCCAACTTGCAGCCCGGCATCGGGGCCTTGGCCTCGAGTCGGGACACAGCCTTCGGGACAGTGGTCACGTTCACGTGTCCCATTGGCCAGGAGTTCGCGACCGGCAAGAACAAGATCGTGACCGAGTGCATGAAGGGCGGCAACTGGAGCGTCGAGTACATTCCCAAGTGCCAAGGTACGCTACCCACCTCGGCGAGGCTTTCATAAGCGTCCGCGACTAACCCCCCTCTTCTCCTCCTTTCAGAGGTCTACTGCGGCCCGGTGCCACAGATCGACAACGGCTTCTCCATCGGATCATCGAACGTGACGTACCGCGGCATCGCCATGTACCAGTGCTACGCCGGCTTCGCCTTCCCCTCGTCGCAGCCCATCGAGAAGATCTCGTGCCTGCCCGACGGCAGGTGGGAGCGAAAGCCCACGTGCATGGCCTCGCAGTGCGCCCCTCTTCCCGAGGTGCCGCACGCCAACGTGACCCTGCTCAACGGAGGCGGACGCAGCTACGGAACCATCGTCCAGTTCGAGTGCGAGCCTGGCTACGAGAGGACCGGCTACCCCGTCCTGATCTGCATGTCCAACGGAACGTGGAGCGCCGATGTGCCCAAGTGCACCCGCAAGCGGTGCCACAACTTCCCCAAGATCGAGAGCGGCTTCGTGGTGGACGCCGCGCGCCCCTACTTCTTCGGCGACGAGGCCCGTGTGCAGTGCTTCAAGGGCTACAAGCTGGTGGGCCAGAACATAATCCGCTGCAGCGCCGACCAGATCTTCGAGAACCCACCCACCTGCGAGGACATCAACGAGTGCACGTCGACCCAGTGCGACTTGGCCACGACCGAGTGCATGAACACCAACGGCTCGTTCCACTGCCAGTGCCGCAAGGGCTTCGCCCCGACCACCGAATGCCGGCCCGTCGGAGACCTGGGCCTCGCCAATGGAGGCATCCCTGACGAGAGCATCATGTCGTCGGAGAGCGAGGACGGCTATTCCAAGGGAATGGTTCGCCTGAACTCCGGCGGTTGGTGCGGCAGCTCGGTGGAGCCAGGCGCCAACTGGATCATGATCGATCTGAGGGCCCCCACCATCCTGCGCGGCTTCCGAACCATGTCCGTGCAGAGGTTCGACGGCAACGTCGCCTTCACTTCGGCCGTGCGACTTCAGTACACGAACAACCTGACCGACGTCTTCAAGGACTACGCCAACCCCGACGGCACCGCCGTGGAGTTCCGAATTCTCGAGCCAACCCTGTCCATCCTGAACCTGCCCATGCCCATCGAAGCGCGCTACATCCGCTTCAAGCTGCAGGACTACGTGGGCGCCCCTTGCTTGCGCATGGAGGCCATGGGCTGCACCCGCCTGGACTGCGTGGACGTCAACGAGTGCACCAAGAACAACGGCGGCTGCGACCAGAAGTGCATCAACTCACCCGGAAGCTTCGCCTGTTCCTGCAACGTCGGCTACCAGCTGTTCTCGGCGAACGGAACCGCTGGCTTCTACGTCGAGAAGTCCGAGACCGGAGACCGCGACGGCGACTCCTACCAGAAGGACAAGTCGTGCGTGCCCGTGATGTGCCCCCCACTGCTGGCGCCCGAGAACGGCAAACTGCTGTCCGACAAGAACGAGCAGCACTTCGGCGACGTCGTCAAGTTCCAGTGCGAATTCGGCTACATCATGTCCGGCAGCTCGGCCGTGCTCTGCCTGTCCAGCGGACAGTGGAACGCCTCCGTCCCAGAGTGCAACTGTAAGTAGCCCATTCGCAGGCCGTTCTCCATCACTGTTTCACGCATTTTTCTTTTCAGACGCCAAGTGCGTGTCGCTGCCCGATGACAAGCTCGAGGGCCTGGCGGTCGTCCGCCCCGACCCTGAGAGCGTGCTCGTGCCGTTCAGAGACAACGTGACCATCGCCTGCAACAGCCCCGGCCGCCGGCTGAGGGGAAGCGCCACTTCCGGCTTCAGGCAGTGCGTCTACGACCCGAAACCAGGCCTACCCGACTACTGGCTGTCCGGCACCTCGCCGTCCTGCCCGCGCGTCGACTGCGGCGCACCCATGGCCACACCCGGCGCCGAGTACGGCCAGTTCGTGGACACCCGCTACCAGAGCTCATTCTTCTTCGGCTGCCAGAACACCTTCAAGCTGGCCGGCCAGACCTCGAAGCACGACAACGTGGTCCGCTGCCAGGGCAACGGCATCTGGGACTTCGGCGATCTGCGCTGCGAGGGACCCGTGTGTGAGGACCCCGGCAGGCCAAGCGACGGCCTGCAAGTGGCCCGCAGCTACGAGCAGGGCTCTGAGGTCTTCTTCGGCTGCCAACGACCCGGCTACATCCTCATCAACCCCCGCCCCATCACCTGCATCCGCGAGCCCGAGTGCAAGGTCATCAAGCCACTCGGCTTGACGTCCGGCCGTATTCCCGACTCCGCCATCAACGCCACATCGGAGCGACCCAACTACGAGGCGAAGAACATCCGCTTGAACTCCGTCACCGGCTGGTGCGGCAAGCAGGAGGCGTTCACCTACGTCAGCGTCGACCTGGGACAAGTGTACCGCGTGAAGGCCATCCTCGTCAAGGGCGTCGTCACGAACGACATCGTCGGCAGGCCGACTGAGATCCGCTTCTTCTACAAACAGGCCGAGAACGAGAACTTCGTGGTCTACTTCCCCAACTTCAACCTCACGATGAGGGATCCCGGCAACTACGGCGAACTGGCCATGATCACCCTGCCCAAGTACGTGCAGGCCAGGTTCGTGATCCTCGGCATCGTCAGCTACATGGACAACGCGTGCCTCAAGTTCGAGCTGATGGGCTGCGAGGAGCCCAAGAAGGACCCCCTCCTGGGCTACGACTACGGCTACAGCCCGTGCGTGGACAACGAGCCGCCGATCTTCCAGAACTGCCCCCAACAGCCGATCATTGTGCGCAGGGACGAGAACGGCGCCGTCATGGCCGTCAACTTCACCGAGCCCACCGCCGTCGACAACTCGGGCTCGATCGCCCGCCTCGAAGTGAAGCCACAGAACTTCAAGACCCCGTCGCACATATTCAAGGACACCGTCGTCAAGTACGTCGCCTTCGACTACGACGGCAACGTTGCGATCTGCGAGATCAACATCACGGTTCCCGATGTCACGCCGCCGCTGCTCTCGTGCCCGCAGAGCTACGTGATCGAGCTGGTCGACAAGCAGGAGAGCTACACGGTCAACTTCAACGACACCAGGAAGCGGATCAAGTCGTCGGACGACTCCGGCGAGGTGACCATCACCTTCACCCCCGACAGGGCCGTCATACCGATCCGAGGATTCGAGAACGTGACCGTGACCGCCACCGACAAGTTCAACAACCGCGCTACCTGCCACTTCCAGGTCTCCGTGCAGGCGTCGCCCTGCGTGGACTGGGAGCTACAGCCGCCCGCGAATGGAGCCATCAACTGCCTGCCCGGCGACCGAGGAGTCGAGTGCATCGCAACGTGCAAGCCCGGCTTCCGCTTCACCGACGGCGACCCAATCAAGACCTTCACCTGCGAGACCTCGCGCCTCTGGAAGCCGACCTCCGTCGTACCCGACTGCGTGTCGGAGAACACCGAGCAGGCTGACTACCAAGTGACCGCGACCGTCACCTACCGCGCCAACGGAGCCGTGGCTCAGTCCTGCCTCGGCCAGTACCAGGACCTGCTCTCGCAGTACTACGGCGGCCTCAACAACATCCTGTCGCAGCGCTGCTCGGCCGTCAACGTCAACATGAACGTGTCCTTCATCCGCTCGGTGCCCAGCCTGCTGGAGGAGAACGTGGTCAAGATGGACTTCATCCTGTCCATCCTGCCGGCGATCCGCCAGCCGCAACTGTACGACCTCTGCGGCTCCACCCTGAACCTGATCTTCGACCTGAGCGTGCCCTACGCCAGCGCCGTCATCGAGTCGCTGCTGAACGTCTCCAACATCGGCAACCAGTGTCCCCCACTACGGGCGCTCAAGAGCACCATTACGCGAGGTTTCACGTGCAGCGTCGGCGAGGTGCTCAACATGGACACAAGCGACGTGCCCCGGTGCCTGCACTGCCCGGCCGGCACCTACGTCAGCTCCGGACAAAGCATCTGCACCTACTGCCCACGCGGCTACTACCAGAACCGGGAGAGACAGGGCACCTGCATGCGCTGCCCCGCCGGCACCTACACCAAGGAGGAGGGCTCCAAGTCGCTGTCCGACTGCGTGCCAGTCTGCGGCTTCGGAACCTACTCGCCAACGGGCCTGGTTCCCTGCCTGGAGTGCCCAAGGAACTCGTTCACCGGTGAACCACCGAACGGAGGATTCAAGGACTGCCAGGCCTGCCCCACGGGCACGTTCACCTTCCAGCCGGCGGCGGCCCGCAAGGACCTCTGCCGCGCGAAGTGCGGACCCGGTATGTACTCGTCCACTGGACTCGCCCCCTGCTCGCCCTGCCCCGTGAACTACTACCAAAGCATCCCCGGCTCCCAGACCTGCAACGAGTGCCCCACGAACATGAGAACCGATGCGGCCAACTCCAAGGGCCGCGAGGAGTGCAAGCCCGTCGTGTGCGGAGAGGGCGCCTGCCAGCACGGCGGTCTCTGCGTCCCGATGGGACACAGCATCCAGTGCTTCTGCCCCGCCGGCTTCTCGGGACGCCGCTGCGAGGTCGACATCGATGAGTGCGCCTCCCAGCCGTGCTACAACGGCGGAACCTGTACCGACCTGCCGCAAGGATACCGATGCGAGTGCCCGCCCGGCTACTCGGGCATCAATTGCCAGGAGGAGGCCAGCGACTGCAAGAACGACACCTGCCCCGCGCGGGCCATGTGCAAGAACGAGCCCGGATACAAGAACTACACCTGCCTCTGCCGCAGCGGCTACACGGGCGTCGACTGCGACATCACCATCGACCCCTGCACGGCGAACGGCAACCCCTGCAGCAACGGAGCCAGCTGCCAAGCCCTGCAGCAGGGCCGCTTCAAGTGCGACTGTCTGCCGGGCTGGGAGGGCGTCCACTGCCAGGTGAACATCGACGACTGTGCCGAGAACCCGTGCCTGCTGGGCGCCAACTGCACGGATCTGGTGAACGACTTCAGCTGCTCATGCTCGCCCGGCTTCACCGGGAAGCGGTGCGAGGAGAAGATCGACCTCTGCCTCTCGGAACCGTGCAAGCACGGCACCTGCGTGGACCGGCTCTTCGACCACGAGTGCGTCTGCAACCCAGGCTGGACCGGCCCCGCCTGCGACATCAACATCAACGACTGCGCCGAGAACCCGTGCAAGAACGAGGGCACCTGCGTGGACCTCGTCGACGGTTACACTTGCAACTGCGAGCCTGGCTACACGGGCAAGAACTGCCAACACCCCATCGACGACTGCGAATCGAACCCTTGCCAGAACGGAGCCAGCTGCGTCGACCAGCTCGACGGGTTCCTCTGCAAGTGCCGCCCCGGCTACGTGGGGCTCTCCTGCGAGGCCGAAATCGACGAATGCCTCTCGGACCCATGCAACCCCGTCGGCACCGAGCGCTGCCTGGACCTGGACAACAAGTTCGAGTGCGTCTGCCGCGAGGGCTTCACCGGCCCTCTCTGCGAGACCGACATCGACGACTGCGAGACGAACCCGTGCATGAACGGCGGCAACTGCCGCGACCGCATCGGCGGCTTTGACTGCGTCTGCCTGAACGGATGGTCCGGCGCCCGCTGCGAGGACCAAGTGACCACGTGCAACATTCAGAAACCGTGCCAGAACGACGCCCGCTGCATTGACCTCTTCGAGGACTACTTCTGCTCGTGCCCCAGCGGCACCGACGGCAAGAACTGCGAGACCGCTCCCGAGCGCTGCATCGGCAACCCGTGCATGCACGGCGGCAAGTGCCAGGACTTCGGCTCCGGCCTGAACTGCTCTTGCGCCGATGACTACTCGGGCGTGGGCTGTCAGTACGAGTTCGACGCCTGCGAAGCGCACGTCTGCCAGAACGGCGCCACGTGCGTCGACCATGGTGCCGGCTACACGTGCATGTGCCCGAAGGGATACAAGGGCAAGAACTGCGAGGAGGACATCATCGACTGCAAGGACAACTCCTGCCCGCCAGGAGCCTCGTGCATTGACCTCGTCAACGGCTTCTACTGCCAGTGCCCCTTCAACATGACCGGCGACGACTGCAGAAAGGGTAAGTTTCCAGCGCCTCCTCAGGTCTTCCTCAGCCCTTAATGACCCCCCCCCCTCCCCCCATCCCCCTTTTCAGTTATTCAAGTGGACTACGATCTGTACTTCAGCGATCCCACCCGCTCGACAGCGGCACAGGTGGTGCCCTTCTTCACGGGCGAGTCGCCCAGCCTCACCATCGGCATGTGGGTGCAGTTCGCGCAGAAGGACGACTCCGGCATATTCTTCACGCTCTACGGAGTCGAGTCAGCGCACGTGGCCAACAACCGACGCCTCCTGATCCAAGCGCACTCCAGCGGTGTGCAGGTTTCCCTGTTCCCCGACCTCCAAGACGCATTCCTCTCGTTCCGCGAGTACACGACCGTGAACGACGGCCAGTGGCACCACATCGCCATCCTCTGGGACGGCACCACGGGCCAGCTGCAGCTCATCACCGAGGGACTGATCGCCAGCAAGACTGAGTACGCAGGCGGACGCACCGTGCCCAAGTTCGCGTGGGCCGTCCTCGGCCGGCCACAGCCGGACGAAGGCAACTCGGCCACATACGCCGAAGCAGGCTTCCAAGGAAAGATAACAAAGGCGCAGATCTGGGGACGAGCTCTGGACGTCACTTCGGAGATCCAGAAGCAAGTCAGAGACTGCCGCAGTGAGCCGGTCCTCTACGAGGGCCTCATCCTCAACTGGGCTGGCTACGAAATCACCTCGGGCGGCGTGGAGCGCTCTGTGCCGTCAGTGTGCGGCCAGCGGAAGTGCGCCAACGGCTACACTGGGCAGAACTGCCAGCAATTGCAGGTCGACAAGGAGCCACCGCGCGTCGAGCACTGCCCCGGTGACCTGTGGGTGATCGCAAAGAACGGCTCTGCCGTGGTCACCTGGGACGAGCCGCACTTTAGCGACAACATCGGCGTGACCAAGATCGTGGAGCGCAACGGCCACCGGCCCGGCACAACTCTGCTCTGGGGCTCGTACGACATCACGTACGTGGCCTCGGACGCAGCCGGCAACAGCGCTTCGTGCAGCTTCAAGGTTTCGCTCTTGTGTAAGTAGAGACCCCCACCGCCTGTGGCAGCCAGAGATTGACTGTTTTTCTTCTTTTTTAGCTGAATTCTGCCCGCCACTCACGGATCCAGTCGGCGGCACCCAGGTCTGCAAGGACTGGGGCGCAGGCGGACAATTCAAGGTAAGTCCTTCGGCGCAGCGTAATGGGCCTCTGACTAATCGCATCTCTTTAGGTCTGCGAGATCGCCTGCCACCAAGGACTGCGCTTCTCCGAGCTGGTGCCCGAGTTCTACACCTGCGGAGCTGAAGGATTCTGGCGCCCGACCCGGGAGCCTGGAATGCCGCTCGTCTACCCATCATGTTCACGTAAGTAGACCTTCACCATGCATCGCCAAGAGGTGCCTAATCATCATTCAATGCGTCAATTGTAGCGTCCAAGCCCGCCCAACGAGTGTTCCGCATCAAGATGCTGTTCCCGTCGGACGTGCTCTGCAACAAGGCCGGTCAAGGCGTGCTCCGCCAGAAGGTTTCGAACTCCGTGAACGCGCTCAACCGTGACTGGAACTTCTGCTCGTACTCCGTCGAAGGATCACGGTATGTTTAAAGCAGTTCCTCAAGGGATCGCGAAACCTAATCGAATCCTTAATCAATTCCAGGGAATGCAAGGACCTGCAAATCGATGTCAAGTGCGACCACTACCGCGGCGGCCAAGGCAACCGAGCGCGACGCGCGGCCGAGAACGAAGAAGGCGGCGGCACCTACGTCCTGGAGGCCGTCATTCCAGTCGAAAAGTAAGTACTCCCCCGTCGTCGCATGGAAGGTCCTTAGAAAGCGAGTGACTGACGATGCATGTCCTGTGTAACCGTTGAATTTCTCTTGTAAACACACGAACTTAATGCGTAATGCAACTTTGTAGAGATACAGCGGACGACGAAGAGCTGCGAGGACGTCAAGGTAGACAGCAGGCCGGCGACACGTACACCTTGGAGATTGCATTCCCCGCAGTCAAGTAGGTTCACTTGAAACACACCCTCTACCTCTGCGCTTGGTGACAGAGCGGCACACGGCCTCGTAGAATTTGCCTCAGTTCTTTGGTCTTTGGTCAACGCTAACCTTTTGCTTTCTGCCGCAGGGCACGGCCCACGTGCGGCTCGCGGCCCCGCGCCTCCTAACTCAAACCTAACCTTCGCTTTAAACCCCTTTAACTTTCACAAGATCTAAACCACGCACGCAATGCACGCCCACAGCCCATTAACTGTAGCCTTAGTAGTTCATGCGATTCTTTAACACACCCCCCTCGCCTGGGCAGCCAATTCCCAAATTCTGATTCCATTGTGGTCCCTTTTCAGCGATCCGGTGATCCACTCGTCGTCGGGAGAACGCTCCGACGTCAAGGCGTTGCTGCAGAAGCTGATCCTCGAAGACGACCAATTCGCAGTGCACGACATCCTCCCCAACACAGTGCCCGATCCGGCCTCCCTCGACCTCACATCCGAGTACGCATGCCCCGTGGGACAGGTGGTGATGGTGCCCGACTGTGTGCCATGCGCCATCGGCACCTTCTACGACACCGCCAACAAGACGTGCATAGCTTGCTCCCGTGGAACGTACCAATCCGAGGCGGGACAACTGCAGTGCTCGAAGTGCCCCACCATCGCCGGACGACCAGGCGTCACCGCTGGGCCAGGAGCCCGATCGGCTGGCGACTGCAAGGAACGCTGCCCGGCCGGTAAGTTCCTCGACTCCGAAACCGGCCTCTGCAGGCCATGCGGCCACGGCTTCTACCAGCCAAAGGAGGGCTCCTTCGGATGCGAGCTCTGCGGCCTGGGACAGACCACACGCTCGGCCGAGGCCACTTCCCGCAAGGAGTGCCGCGACGAATGCAGCTCCGGACAGCAGCTTGGCATCGACGGCCAGTGCGAGCCGTGCCCACGAGGAACCTACCGCCTGCAAGGCGTCCAGCCTTCCTGCCAAGCCTGCCCGCTGGGCCGAACCACTCCTAAGGTGGGCTCGTCCTCCGTGGAGGAGTGCACCATTCCCGTGTGCGCCCCGGGCACGTATCTCAACGGCACCATGAACATGTGCGTCGAGTGCCGCAAGGGCTTCTACCAGTCCGAGTCGCAACAGACCAACTGCATCCAGTGCCCACCGAACCACAGCACAAAGAACACCGGAGCCACCAGCAAGGCCGAGTGCACGAACCCCTGCGAGCACATCGCCGAGGGCAAGCCCCACTGCGACCTCAACGCCTACTGCATCCTCGTCCCCGAGACGTCCGACTTCAAGTGCGAGTGCAAGCCTGGCTTCAACGGCACCGGCATGGAGTGCACCGACGTGTGCGAGAACTTCTGCGAGAACTCCGGCACCTGCGTGAAGGACCTCAAGGGCACCCCATCATGCCGCTGTGTCGGCTCCTTCACCGGGCCACACTGCGCGGAGCGCTCTGAATTCGCCTACATTGCCGGAGGCATCGCCGGCGCCGTCATCTTCATCATTGTGATAGTCCTGCTGATCTGGATGATCTGCGTGCGGTCCACCAAGCGGCGCGATCCAAAGAAGATGCTGACGCCTGCCATCGACCAGACCGGGTCGCAGGTGAACTTCTACTACGGTGCCCACACCCCGTACGCCGAGTCGATAGCCCCGTCCCACCACAGCACGTACGCGCACTACTACGACGACGAGGAGGACGGCTGGGAGATGCCCAACTTCTACAATGAGACATATATGAAGGACGGTAGGTAGACGATAGTCGGATAGTCTTCCGAGTCAGTTTTTATCAGCCGCCCCCCCTTTTCAGGCCTCCATGGGGGGAAGATGAGCACACTGGCGAGGTCAAACGCTTCGCTCTACGGAACTAAAGAAGACTTATACGATCGACTGAAGCGGCACGCTTACACGGGAAAGAAGGGTTAGTTACCAGGCCTAAAATATATCTACCATCCCGCAGCCAATTAAGATTTCCGTTTAATTTCAGAGAAGAGTGACAGTGATAGCGAAGTCCAATAAGATTAAAAAACAAAAACACACAAAAACAAACAAAATTTAAGAAAAAAACAAAAGTTAACTTAAACTTTTCACGGTCATATCGGTTGAATTTTGAAACCCCACTCTCTTCCAAAAAAAATAAGAAACCACACGCACACGAACAAAAACCCAGAAGCAAACGAGCTAAGACCCACGAACACCCACACACACACACCCACAAATCACTGCCTAAACAATGAATGAATGAAATACTCAAAAAAAACAATTTCGTGGTGTGTGGCAAGGCGAGTGCTGTCGGCTGCCAAAGTTGGGTTCTTCTGAACCTGAAATGGTGGACGAAAGCGACGCGCAAGCGCGCACCACACTTGTGTGGTGTAAACAAGCCCCCCCCGCCCAAGTCTAGCTCCAGCTCTGGCAGTGCACCTCCCATTGACTGTGCGAAATTGACGATGATTTGTACATTTGAACGCGGTTCCATTTGTTTTTTTTTCCTTTTATTTCTTTTGTTCGAAATTGCTTCACGATTTCGCACGAACTGGAGAATTTCCACACTTAATGGGAAGTGCAACGAAAGTTTTGTTTTATTTTTTTAAATACCAGCGGCAGGCCTTGACATCACATTGCATCGCCTCGAGCGAGATCCTTCACTTCTGCTGCACAAGCACAGACGCAAGGTGCAACAGCGCGCGCGACGATGCAATCTGATGTCAAGCTCTGTATTATTATTTCTCTAGATATTAATTTTAATTTAACAAATTTATTTATAAATAAAACGAAGACCAATCGAAAAAGAGAGAGAGAGAGTGAGAGAGAGAGAGAGTCAGTCCCAACTTGTAAGTCTGCCCTCGGCAGGCAAGAGTCTAACCACACACACACAGAACTGTACAAACAAACAAACAAATGTGTACGCCTTCATTTTCAAGGCAAAAAGCAAAGCACAACGCCAGCGAAAGATAAACACAAAAAATTAAAAACAAAAAAAAAAAAAACAAGCTAACATGCACCACGCGCATGGCAATAGAATAATTACTTAAAAAAACAAAAAAAAAAAACAAATAATTGAAATTATTTTTTTATATATATATATATTGTAATATTCTTAAAGTAAACATTAATGGTAGTCGTTATTATTTTTATTTTTATTTTTTTGTACTATACATAAAACAACGAAAATTAAATTAATAAAAACAAAAATTATGTAAAATAGGCAATTCGTTTCCATCTCTCACACACACACATCGGATAGTTCAACTCAAGCGAGGACTCGTCTCACGAAAAGCAAACAAATCACACATTTTAACTGTTTTTGCTGAATTTCAAAGCAAATAACGGGATTCTTGAAGACGAAGTCCTAACCTACAATCCCTCATCATTACTTTTCCCCTGCGTTCCAGAGATATACAAAGCCAAAAATTGCAAATTTGGAAAAGTATACCTGCTACAATCTCTGGGCGACTAGTACCTCAGAAATCCAAGCCAGTGACAGTTTTTTCAGACCAACTTTCCGGTGAAATCATGAATATCTCCGAGATTTCTAGTCGGACCAAAGTGAATGGGCACTCATGTGAAAGCTCTCGCTCAGACGTAGATCACCAATGCATGTCCTTGACAATTCATCTAACGGTAAATGACTTATAAGGATATGTTGTACGAGGGATCGTTTTGTGAAGGTAATGTATATACAACTTCCTTGTTTCAAGGAGTAGATCAACGAACGATACCTCATATTAAAGGGCACGCTTCGGACTTCAATCCCCCTCCACACGCGTTTATCAGTTTCGACTTTAAAGCGGTAGAAAACGATATTTTTCCCTTTTGAGCTGAATTTTGACGCAAATAGCGGGACTTTCTGAGCGTCCACCTTGTGCGTCTGGAAGTCGAAGCCGCAACCTACAATCCCTCATCATTACTTTTCCCCTGCGTCTCCCCGTTACCGAGATATTCAACGTCAAAGATTGCAAATTTGCAAAAGTATACCTACTACAATTTCTGGGCGACTAGTACTTCAGAAATCCCAGCCAGTGCCAGTTTCAGACCAACTTTCCGACATAATCGGCAATATCTCCGAGAATTCTGGACGGATCAAGGTAAATGGGCACTCACATGAAAGGTCTCACTCAGGTCTAGATTAGCAATACATGTCCTTGAGAATCCACATAACGGTAAAGGACTTGAAAGGACCCAAGGGGGTAAGTAAATTTGTTCAACCAAACCCCACATTAAATGCAGGCACATCTCTCTGGGTCAGCAGTTAAAGACTCTGCTCGACTCAGACAGATGCTAGAAGCCTTCGACAAAAAGTCAACCCAAATGTAAAACACACATACACACAAATCGTTCTTTTCAGAACGACACACCTAAAAGGTCCTTCTCAGGATCACACACCCAAAATACCCTTTTCAGTGCAACACATCCAAATGGTCCGTCCTTCTCAGGAACCACAGTCAACACCCAACCAAACCACCAATTCAAAAAAAAATGCCACTCAAAAAATCCAATTCTCATACAAAAATCCGGCCAAACACCAGGCCACCAGAAACGCAGAAAAAGCAGCAGGTACCCCAATTTTTCGCCCGGAGGATATGCAACAAAATTCTGGCCCAGGCACATGATCACCGGGTGGCAAAAATCGTTGCATATCCCCTGGCTCAAATTGGGATACCTGCTGCTTTTTCTGCGTTTCTGGTCGCCTAGTATTTCAGGCCGATTTTGGCTGAAATCTGCGATTTTGGGCGTTTTGGTTTTTCGGAGCACGACGCTCGACGGATGGATGGAATTTAGATTTTAGCGGCGGTATGGCCAGCGACATGTTGGGCGGTACCCAGAAGCGCTCATGACAGACGGCGGTATCCTTAAACTACTTACCTACCTGTTTTGTGCAGCCCTGAAAAGGACCTTTTTTGTGTGTGTGTTGTTTAAATTTTGGGTTGACTTTGAATGTCGGAGGCTACTTGGACCTGCTGAGTCAAGCAGATTTAACTACCAGCCCCAGCGGATCGACCTCCTTTTAGTGTGTTTATTTTTCTATTTTAGGCTTGAAAATATATTGTTTGAAGGAGTAGGTCAATGAATATGACTTCACCTTAAAGAGCATCGTCTGCTCTTCATTTCACCTGAACTTGCATTTCAATTCCCCCTCACCTTACCTCATGATAGTTAGTGAAATGCTGCAGGCAACCATAATTTGCACAACTTTGACTGGTTGGCGTTTAAATTCGACGCAAATAACGGGGCTTTTGAACATACATTTGCACGCGTCCTTAAGACGAAGTCCTAACCTACAATCCCTCATCATTACATTTTCCCTGCGTCTCCCCGTTACCGAGATATTCAACGTCAAAGATTGCAAATTTGCAAAAGTATACCTACTGCAATTTCTGGGCGACTAGTACCTCAGAAATCCCAGCCAGTGCCAGTTCCACACCAATTTTCCGGCAAAATCGTGCATATCTCCCAGATTTTTGGTCGGATCGAGGTGATTGGGCGCTCATCTGAAAGGTCTGACTTTGGCCTAGATCACCAAAGCATGTCATTGAAAATTCACCTAAAGGTAAAAGACTCATAAGGACCCACGCCGCTAGGTAAATTTTTTCAACCGTCCCCGTCTCGACTCACCAGCAAGTGCGATTCGCACAGCTGTGGTCGACGCCTCCGAGTGGAGCAGAAACAAAGCCCCAAGAGTGCATTGCCTTGTTGTTTTCTCAGCAGCGTCGTCGGTAACAAAAGGTCATGACTGGCGCGGGCGGGGTGTCACGTTCCCTCGCACAAGGGAAGTGGGGCACCAGTTGCGCGGCCACAAAAGATACAAAGGACACTTTTCCCATCGATTCAATTCGCCAGCACCCCTGGCAGCTGCTGCCAGGCGACCGAACTGGTGTCACCTTTATAAAGGCGCTTGTTGAATGCGGTTTGATTCCAGTCCGCCTGAAATCATGTTCGCGAAACTTTGGCTGCGTGCCACTTGGTGGCTGGTCACATTCGTGGCGTGCAACTCGCAGTCATTCGACAACAGGGACGTCTACACTGTCAGCTCTGCGGAGCCGCGGTACACCCAAGCGAACATCGCGACGGGTTTCGTCAGCTCAAAGCTCGTCCGCAACTACGACGTCAGAGGCCCCCATCCATGCAACCGGGCGTGCTCCATAAACGGCCAGCTGGTGTGCTACTACCAGTTCTACCTGGAAAACTACGAGACGTACAACGCGCAAGCCTGCAGCCCCCAATGCCTGATGGCCCCGCTTGGCAGGAACTGCCCAGGGTGCATCCAGACGGACGGCGTTAAGACGCCTGTACTTTCGATAAACCGCCAGCTGCCCGGTCCGCCTGTGAACCTGTGCATCAACGACATCGTGATCGTAGACGTCATCAACAACCTGACGGAAGGCGCCTCCATTCACTGGCACGGCATAGACCAGTCGGAGTCGCCGTACATGGACGGCATGCCGTTCGTGACCCAGGCGGAGATACCGCCGGGCAAGATGTACCGCTACAAGTTCGTGGCCAGCAACCACGGCACGAACTTCTACCACAGCCACAGCAGCTGGCAGCGAGGCCAAGGCATCTACGGCACCATGATCATCAAGCTGCCGGCGAGGGTCAACCCGCACTGGATGCTGTACGACGCAGACCTGACCGATCACAGCATTGTCATCGCTGACTGGGGCTACAACCTGCAGCGGGTGCCGAACACCTACCTCATCCACGGCAAGGGCTGGTCCTCGTACAACGGGAGCCAGTACCATGGCGCCCCGAACGTGTTCATCGTTCGCCCGCTCTACCGCTACCGCTTTCGGTTGATCTACAACGGAGTGAACAACATCCCGATGGAGTTCTCCATAGACGGCCACGACTTGTACATGATCGCGGCCGACGGCTTCGAGGTCAGTCCCGAGCCGGTGCGGTCGTTCGCAATGCACACCGGCGAGCGCGTCGACTTCGTGCTGCCGGCCAATCAGCCCGCCGGGAGCTACTGGGTGAAGGTCAGCAATCCGCTAAATCGAACCATCAACCAAGTCGCAATCCTCCGCTACGAGGGCACCCCCGCTGTCTTACCTCCCGTCGCACCGGACTTCAGCCAACGCCCGCCCGGGGTGCAGGTGAACACCTTCAACGTGGGCCCCGGCACGCCGGACACGATCACAATGGCCGAGCTGCGCGGACTGAACCCCGTTCCGTGGACCAGCCAAATGCCATGGAGGACCACTTACCTCGAGATCGACCTGAACCGGACCACGTTCAGCTTCCACATCGACAAGATCTCGATGATCATGCCCCAGATGCCGCTGCTGCTCGAGAAGGACCGCATCGACGAGGCCAGCATTTGCAACAGGAGCAGCTTGCTGCAACGCGGCACAGACTGCGCCCAGACGACCTGCAGGTGCACGCACGTCATCAAGTTCGACCTCTTCTCCTACATCGACATCGTCTTCTTTGCCACATCCCTGCACCCGGTACATCTGCACGGCTACCTCTTCTACATCGTGGGCATGGGCGTTCTCGCCCAGCCGCCGACGCGCCAAACGGTAAGCAACTGGTTGCCCAATCGAATCTAACGATGATCTAACTTTCTGCCCCGCCAGATAATTGAAATGGACCGCCGCGGCGAGCTGCCGAGGAACATGGACCGCCCCATCCTCAAGGACACCGTTCAGGTTCCCCGCAACGGCTACACCATCATTCGCTTCTACGCCGACAACCCCGGCTACTGGTTCCTCCACTGCCACATCGAGGCCCACGCCCTTCTCGGGATGTCGGCCGTCATGCAGATCGGCCAGCCCCGCCAGATGCTGCCGCTGCCAAGCACCTACCGGCCCTATCCCACGTGAGCGCGACTTTCACTTTCACGAGCAATTCGACGAAATTAAACGGCACTGATGCGTCTCCCGCAGCGTTTTAAAATTCATTCTCGGCGGCGTGTGCTGCCTCTCCTCTCCTTGTGCGATTAATAAATAATCCCTGTTGTGCATATTTGCAGTTTTCAACAAGTTTCTCCCACCAACCCTCTGCAGCAGAGTCTATTCCGAAATTCAAAATCGATTCAAATGCAAGATAGATTGGGCATAAAGGGAGCGTGAATCCCCGATGCAGCGCGCAGATGGGGAGGCGGGGAGGAGTACACCAACGCCCCCCGAAAGTGTAGTAAAGGGCCATTCGAACTGCTTTCTCAAAAACATTCATTCACACTCGCTGGGGGTTGAGTTGCAATATTTTTTTCGACGCCTTGACTGAGTGCGCGGGGGGAGGGGAGGGGGGTTAACCCCATTCGTCGAAAGGTGGAAGGGAGGTATGTATTCTAATTAGCTTCGGTGGTTTGCTGTGTGTGGCGCGTTATCTGGGTTCAAATTTAGTTGATTCCTTGAATGGCTTCTGGGGGTGGCAGATGGGCGGGGGGGGGGGGGGGGGTACATATTGCGAACGGGTGGCCCGTAAGGGATTCAGGAACGAAATGAGATTTTACCGGAAATACGAGTATGCCTTCAGACGCTTGCGTTTTTTTCTTTTCTCTCGTTTTCTTTACCTTGCTGAGTCAGTGGCTTAGGTTGCGTCGTAGGGGAGGGGGGAGGGGGGGAGATTTTCTGTTTATTTGCCGTCGATTGGGTCGTGAATTTGAAGTTACGCTCCAGGGGGACGGAGGTTTTATTTTCAATTAATTCCTGAAATGAGCGGAGCACCGGGCGGTTTTGGTCAATTATTTGAGCATGAAATTGAGGCGTTGGAAGGCGTATACTTGAAGCCGCTGAGAGCTGGAGGAGCAACGACGGATCTGGTTTCTTCGATGGGCGCACTCAAAATGACAAGAGAGTCAAGGCAGACACAAGGACTGGACAGGCGTTGATTCCGACGCGAGTGTGGAGGCTGTGGAAAGTACTAACCAACGGTGGCAAGAGGCTACATGTTCTGGTTCCTTAGTTCCTCCAAACCGAGAGTCTTAAAATTCAATTCAGACACCATATCCATCTAAGACTGCACGAAGAGGACTGGTCAGCCACTGACTCCGATGTGAGTGTGGACGCTGTGAAGAGGACTGCTCAACGGAGGCAGAACGCTACTGGAGTAGTTTCAAAGAGTGGGACACATATTCTCGTCCTTTCGTTCCTGAGTCTTACGAATCTAGTTCAACTCTAGGCACTAGCCTCCATCTACGACTGGTCTTCGTAAGAACTGCTCAACGAGAGGCATCAGAACACGTTGCAACAGCCGTTCTACTCCTCGAAACTGACTCAGCGGCAATGCTTAACGTGCGCAGAACAAGCTCTGAGTGGACCGTGAGTCAGTCCACTTCACAGTGTCTACACACCTCATCGGCGGAGCCTTCCATTTCAAGTCAACCACCATCTCAGTCGTTTGTTGCAATCACGGCCACGGAAACGACGACATCCTCCTAGTTCACCAGTCTCCCTTCAGAGATTCCAGAGTCAATGCAGACTCCATTTGCTTAAAGACCACCTTCTCCCTCCTTCGAGTGGCGGTCCACTCCGTTGAGGATTCTGGGAGACCCCATTTCGGTCAGTGGTGTCCACACTAAGTCCCCACTTGCTCGCCTCTACTCAGACGTCTGTCACTGAGGCTCGATGTCTGGGAACTCCCTTCCCCCCATCCATGTCGAGATGTTTGTTAAGAGCCAGCTTTGTGTCCACTTTAAACTTGAAATTACAGCACTCCACTGTTGCTTCACTTCACCACGCTCGACCGCCTCCCATTTGCCGAGACCACAGTCTGACGGGGCACACATCCCTAGAGGGCCTTTAAAACCTGCTCCTCCTCACTTGAGCACTCCTTGCTTCCATTTGAAAACTGTTGAAGACCAATAAAACAGCTGCCCCATCACAGACGTCGAGATGGACGTCAAGATGATGACCACAAATGACGAATGGCTGTTCCTGGGTGCAGATGCGATGGGATTTCTTGAAGTCTCATCACCGGACCGGTCGGGCGGTCCTCGGCCGATAGACGACCGCCCGACAAATGAGTTATTGTTGCATTATGTTCGAGAAAACACATTTCGATGTGCCCGCAATAAAAAATCTAGCACAGGACACGGGCAAAAGGAAAAAGTTCGCTTTTTGTGGTGGAAATCAAACAATTTATGAGCAATCGAACAGCAATGGCGTGGAAGGCATGGGATTCCGATGAGAAATTACCCCCATCCCCCACGAGGACACGACGGTTGGTTGGGTGGAAATGATTTGTGTGCAGAGGGGTGGGTAGCAGGCAGGCGGGCAGGCAGCACAGCTATGAATGTGGGGATTTATGTTCGTACTTGAACCCATTCTAAGCAACGTTGATATCCCATATCGGAGTGACCCGATTCTGTGGGCGGTGCAACATGAAATGTCGATCCCGTACATGTGCGCCTGCTGGTAAAACTGCTACGGCTGCTCCTGCTCCTGCTCCTACTCCTACTCCTACTCCTACTCCTACTCCTGCTTAATCATCATCATCAGGCAAATGGCTGCTTTATTTTATGATGAAGACCCGCACACAAGTAATGAAGATGGCAACAAGATGGAAGCCTCGCCACCTCGTCGCTGAAATGGGGGCACACAGTAACGCACAGAGAAGAAGGGGTTTTTGTTTCTTTGGGCACGAGCACCATCGACAGGAAACCAAACGAAACCAAACCAAACCACACACGACATCTGAATGGGATACACACATGCACACGCTGCGGACGTAATGGGTGCCGAGGTTCAAAGCGAAAAAGGCAGAGAAATGTGATCCCCTATATTCGCACCCCGTACGAAACTGTCACAATCCTGTTAGGATGTTTGCCCTGCTCATTCGGCATTCCCTTTGACTCTCGAGCGTGCACGATGGTGCCGATGATGGCTGATGAGTGTAGATGACTGCCATCGAGTGGCAGTGGGAGTGGGCGGACGCATCTGGCTAGTGATTAGCACTCACTCCGGACGTCTTCGTCTGCCACCGAGAGCAGAAGAGTGTTCATCTGAATTGAGTGGAATTGTTTTTTGCCTGCGGAAGGATGAGGCGTCCTCGGAGATAAGGAATTTAAAGCTGTGCACTGAATCTGATACAACTGTTGAATAATTTAGGGGAGCGGTTGGAGTGCATAAGAGGCGATGTGGGGTGGGTGTAGTTGACACTTGTTTGAATTTGCCACGATATTTGGACACCAGGTGCAGATGAACGATGTAGTCGGGTCTTTCGGTCACATCTGGGCACAGGTGGTTCGAAAACCGGCAGAAGGTGTGGGAGTAGATCGACGCAGGGTCTGAAGAGCATGTTCAAGGTGCATACCAAAGTACGACTGCAAACAGAATCGACCCAAGCCGTTGGTTCTGCAAATCCACCCAAAACATGACCTTTACTCTGCACCGAGGGATAAAGCAAAGGACACCCTTCAAACAATGAGCATGATCCATTAACACAGCCAAATCGGAAGTGCAAACCCTCAAAAAGGCACTTCCCCCGTAATCCGATGCCAACAACTCCCTCAAATTGAGCAAACAATTTTTCCAAGTGCACACAGAACACGTCCAAACCCCATGCGCATGACCGCTTCCCCCACCCCGAAAAGGATGCTTCGGCATCACTGAGAGGGACACAGCTCGGAAAGCTCCTCCCGCCACAGAGAGGCAGAGACACACACAGAGAGAGAGAGAGAGAGCATCCAAGATACGCACTCAGCATCCGTGCGTCTATTAAAAGGACGATCGCATTCGCATACCCTTCAGAAAGTGAAAAGCTCTCCGTGCTTCTCGTTCTCTGTGCTCCGGCAGTGGGACCGTCGACATTCCCACACAAAACCGCTACCAGTCGACTGCTCTCTACACCACCGATAGCATCAAACTCGTTTCACGCGTCAGAGATTCAAAAAAAAAAAAAGAAAATAAGAGGAAAAAAAAAACAAAAACAATCCCCAGTGTTCATAGATAGTATGTATCCTTGTGATGCTCAACAAATTGTTTGAAAAGCGGCCAAAGTGAAGTTGAAGACGGTCGTCGTCGCCTCTAGCCCTCTAGTGTGTCCTCCTCTGCTTCGTCTTTTGTGGTGTACCCCCGGCGCTGTGTGTGACTGTGTGTAAGTGCAAGGAAGTGTAACGTGACTCTGAAGTGTTTCTGTTCATTTGAGGGATGGAATATCAATCCTTTCAGTGATTCCGTCCCGTCACCGTCACCTGTCGTGGGAATATCCTGCTGCGTTGCAGCGTTGTGCCTCTTAATGAAGTGAAATCGACGAAACAAGTGTTGTAATGGAGAAAAAATCAATTTCAGAGAGAACGTGTGTGTGTTTGCGTGTGTGTGTGTGTGTGTCCTTACAGGGTCCATCGAATGAGGGGGAGGGAGGAGGGAGGATGACGGTAGGGCTACGCAACATATGAACCCGGGCGACTGCCTCTCAACAAAACATGTACACATCCTTATTACAATTCAACCAAAAAAAGGGGTTCTTCCCATTTTCTGCGCCGCACAACTCATTCTCATTTGCACTCGTTTGTTTTGGCCTGTATGTGGAGGCGCTCAGGACTCGGGATAGAGATTTCTTTCCCCTCTTGTGGTTGTCACATCTCGAACCATACGCCCCAGCCCCCCGCATGCATGGTGATTATTCAAAATACAGCAACTGCCACGCCGTCCCCAGAGTCCTCCCTTCCAGTTGTTGCCATTTCAATTGGAAGAAAAAATTCAATCTCGGTAATAAAATTAAAGCCAAATCAGATTTCGCCATCCGCGCTCTTCGTCCCAATCATCCACTCATCGCGGAGTCTTTCGCTGATTCGTTGTCTCCTCGTCGGTCCTTGTGGATGCTTGTGGGTGCTTGTGGGCTCTCGTGGATACACGTAGGCACTAGGCAGGTCCTCGTGGCATCCTCGCAGAAGGCAACCGTCCCCCGAGCGCTTCAATTCCCCGCCCAGATGTACACACCCGCTCGCCCGCCAGCCAGCTAGGCGATGCTTAGTCCCCATGGAGAGAAATCCAAGCAAGCAGCGCGTATTATGTTTGCCGAGGCTATTTGTGTTACACGACGACGTCCGACTGCGTTGCCTTAAAGGATTACATTATCCTCCTCCACCCACCACTTCCCCTGCCATACATCAGCCCCTCCCGCGTCACGGTAATCATCACAGTCATTAACATTATTCTGCACTTTGGCGAGGACTGGCGATGGTGGTGGAAATTGAGAACCCTCATGGGTGCCCGTGCCACCTATCCGCCGAATCGCGACTGTGGCTAAGTTCGAGGGAGAGGGGCAGCGGCCACGGCAAACTCAGAAATTAGATTCAAAGCGAAAAAAGTTCGCCGGAGCCCACGTGTGCCGGCCCCCATCACCCCAGCCCAACTTTTCCGACAAAAATTCGAGAACAATTTAAATCAAAATTTCGACTCAGGTTTAGGCGTGTGGCCAGCCAGCCAACCAGCCAGCCAGCCAGCTCAGCTCTAATGACCGAATGGGCGTTGCGTTACGGGGCGAAACTTTATCGTTACTTAAAGCATGCCGAAGTTTGTGCGGACAGGAGCGGCGGACGTGGGGGCCGACTCAGTGCGGTAATATTGTCGGGAATAATGACGAGAAACGACTACAAAATGGGCACGGTGCCAGGAATGATTGCCGATTGGGCTTGTTGAAGTTGTTTCGAGTTTATTCGTTGACAGGTTTAAACTATGCTCCGGAGTGGGGACAGATGCATGGGTACGAGGGGAGGCTACTAAGGGGGGACGGGTGACAATTTACATTTATTGATTGAATTGACCTTACAGTGATCCTAAAGGAAGACGCTTTGAGAGGCGAACTATGAGAGGAACCTCTTGAAAGGCTAAGGAGGCTTGAAAGTGCACTCGAACTAGACTGGGACCGCTGTCGCGTCGTGTGGATTGTCCTTGAGCCCACGACTTGTGTGTGTACAGTGAGTCTGAGTAGTTTTAATTCTCGTTTAAAGCAAATGAGTCTCTTGGTGGGTTGTTGTGGCTTAGACAGAAATTGTGTCTCTTACTTGTCTATGACATCCTAGCAGTGACTCAGTGATATAATTCCAGCCGAAGTAGAATGCAAAGAGCAACGGAAATTCACTAATGTGTAGCCTAAGCCCCCAGATACCTTGACGAAGCACCACCAATTTCCCGAACAGCCTCTGATGATGAGGATCCCAATGAAAGTGTAATTTTCCAATCAAACGCTCGATCGATAGCCAATTTCGTTAAATTCCACCAAACCGACGCAGGGCGCCATCCAATCACCCTCCAGCAAGCGTGGCTAAACATGAGATACTGCAAATCGAATGGCATCACACAGGAGCCCTTGCAAACACCAAATCCAAAAACAGCTTCTGAATGAATCCGGCCCCGGTTCAATGGGCTGTCGTATCATCGGTCATCTTCGGCTGCGGGGAGGGTGGCGTGGCCCTCTAAATGGAACCACAAGTCCGCCACAATCGGTGAATTATTAAACACCAACCAATTGATCGCGGCCACTCTCCCCCTCAATGTGTGCGGTTGAACAGAAATTGATTAAATTTATTATCCTGTTTCATATTCATTCCATTTCATCGGAACCCCCCTCGCACCTCGTACGTCCCTTATCAATTTAATTAGGAGCATAAATAACTCATCTCATCGAGGGAGACGCGACGCGCGGCGTAGAAGCGCACAAAAACAAAGCAGAAACAAAAATAAAAATAAAGGACCAAACCGAAGTTGGCCGCTTTATCTTCATTCACATTTACACGGCATGCCGGGGGAGGGCTGGGGCAAGAGATGGTGGCTGTAGGTAGGGTATGCGAGCAACTGACAACACATCCAAGGCTAAATGCGGCCCCGCATCCACCGCACATCCTTGGAATCCATGTTTATGTACGAGCATAATGATTACCATGAAACACTGCCGTCGCGCTGATGTTGCTGCTCGGCTCCTTCCCCAACTCCCCATCCTCACCTTGCTCCGGAGCAAGCACAAAACACGAGAAAAGAATAAAATACACATACACATGTGTACACCCAGCCGACCGCCCATCAGGAGGACGAGGCTTGATGATACCGATGATGGAGGCATGGATGGTGTATGGCTGCGCCACCTTGTGCACACCTTTCTCACCCTTTTGTGCCCTTTAGCTGCCCATGCCACGGTGCAGTGATTCCATTTGGAATCATTTAAAGCCGCCACCCGCCCCCGCATCACTCATGAGCGACGTACAGCGGCGTACAAATTTTCCGAGCTCGCGCGTAACACGTGCAGCTAAGCCGCGTACCTCCTGAAACAATTACAGGTGTGGTTGCATGCGAGAATGTAGACGTTTTCTGCTTTTTTTTCTTCCTCCACCATGTCCTGGAATGGGGGGAGGGGGGGGGGACGTAGGCAGGGAATCTATAAAATATTCCACACTGGCTGCCTCTGAAAGGATGTGTTTACCTAGTGAGTGCGCGCGATTAGATTAACTCAGGGAGCCTACCACCAACGGCTGCCAGCCCCAAACTCCGTCACCCACCACCATCGCCCACCCCACGGCCACACGGCGCTCTGGATCACACATCTTGTGCAGAACGACCGTGTGATCCGCTGAAATTGATTTTTTTAGGGCAATTTATTTCCACTCAGAGCCGCTGCCGAGGGGGCCACACGCATGATTTGAATTGAGCCGCTAATGGCGGGCGAAATGCCATATGCTGGAGGGGGGGGGGGGGGGGGGTACTCGTTGTATTTAGGCATTTGAACTTTTCATTAGCGAGAGGATTTAATTATCAGCCGGCGCTTAGATAAGGTTCATAAAGTTAATCTTTAATTATTCCATGTGTTGTCGGCCGATTAGGAGGGCGGCTTTAGACTGTCAGAAATTATGCGTGCGTGCATTTTTTTTCTCTTTCATTTCTTTCCTCTCAGAGGATTTGCGATGCTCTCGACATTAATGAGGCATGATGGCAAGGACGCGGTTTTTTTCGATCCGACTCTCGGTTGATTGGAGCATGAACTTGAAATGAGGCGAAAACTCCAATTGGTTTGCACGGTAATCCGTCGTAATTGATGCGTCGAAGGAGAAGGAGTGGGTCGGGTGAAGGGGTGGGTCGGGAGAAGTGGGTTTTCGCGGTGAAAACTGCAAAGTTAGGGTGTGTCTACGTCAGGGTTCTTCTTCACGAATGCATGTAAACTGAGGCAGTGGCCTTAAAGTCTGTTCTACACCTGAGCGTCCGAGAGGAAGACGCAGAAAGTTCGCCAAGGGAGAGGAAGAGTCCTAAATTCCCTCAAGCAGGCAATCCCTTTTTTTTCCCAACCAAAGCCAACGATTGAATCAGCTCAAAGAATCAACAAACAGGCACTGACTCAATAATGAATTTAATCCTTTCCGCATCCAATCTCTCAAATACGCCCCGCAGGCTCCGCCAGACGACCATCAACCCGCTCTCGAAAACTACAAGGAAATTCGACAGAGTTTCGGCAGAGAATTCGACAGAATTTCAGCAGAATTTCGGCAAAATTGCTTGTCAATTAAAACTGCTGTTTGTTGGATCGGATTAACGTTGTTAAACTCAACTTTCCCAAAAAGGTGAAAGTTCGATACAACTACGGTCGGTATTCGCCGCACCCAGGCACCAACCCCCCTCGGATTCAAGCGCATAAATAGACGAGGAGATTGTTGCGAACGCCTGCAGGAGATGAGATTAAATTGTTAATTATCTGTTTATCTGACGGTCTGCGGTAAGGGGGAGGAAGGAACGGCAAACCACTTTCGTTACCCCAAACTGAGATCCACACCCGAATGCCAGAAACAACCCCGAAGACGAGTCAGGACAGAAAAAAAAAGGGAGGAAGGACGAACAAATCCCAAAATCCCGTCACTCATTACATTTATCAATCAATTCCCTTTGCTGCTTATGTAAACATTCCCTTTTTTTCGGGGTTTCTCCCCTTTGGGAGACCTCCCCCCCCTTTTTTTCCCACCTCCCCAGCGACCGTTGTTTTTTCTCGGTTTTTTTTTCCGAACGAATGAGGTGAAAAGTGGTCGAAAAGAAGATTCGAATCTCAAAAAGGCGGAGTCCTTCCTCGGATGCCCCCGCAAACCTCAAAATGGATAAATCTACGCAATATTTCTCGCCCCTATCTGTGGACAGACCATTTGGTCATGGCTTAGCCCGCCTAAAACCAGCCTAATCCGTCTTAATCATACGTAAGCCTCGGCAAGGCGAACCATTTATCACTCCTCTGCGGCGGTGGACATTTCAATTTCCTTCGAAAAAGCCGACCACCAACTAGTGCAGTGGTGTGTTGAATCGTGAATCGCCTGAGATTCGTTAATGAACCCCCTCCCCCCTCCTGTCGGAGTTCATCTGCTTTAACCCATCAAAGCCATCTTAGCTCCCTCTCCGCAAGGCACTTCAAAATTCATACCATTGCCGGGCGTAAATTAAAAGTACAACCGACCATCAGCCACCGGTTTGAGCCTGTTCCCGATTCCTTTTTCCGCCGGATTACAACATTCGAAGGCATGCCACGCGGCCCCATTTGCAAACCTCTGGGGTGCCCTAAGCCCAGTCCAGAACAAACAATCCGCGCGGGTGGGCTGAGGAGGACGACGACAATGATGATAATGACACTTTTGTCATGAAACGCCCCCTCATTCTGCTGCTCAGAGGAGGAGACGCGGCTGTAGACGTGTCGCCGTGGGCATCATCATCATCATCATCATCAGGAGGGGGGTAGGGTGGTCGGTCAAAGCTATCTGCCGGGAAAATGCATAATTTATTTGGATTTCATTTTATTTCCAAGGAAACATTAGCACTGCCACTTAAATTAACGTCTCATTCTCCTTCCTGCTGCCTGTCGGTTCAGCGTCTGTTCCCCAGTAGCCCCTCCCCCTCCCCACCCCCTTCGGGTCTTCATTACTGGTCTCGCAGAGTCGAAATGAAGCCGTCGAGTAATTATTGCCGGATGGACGTGTATGTGCCCGGAACCGAGTGGTGGGAAAACTGAAAGGCCAACACAGACGACAGTGAACGGAATTTCGGCGCAGCGACAACTTCAAATGATGGCCCATGCAATGGAAGAGTGAAGCTAGAGCATGGAGCACGGAGAAGAGTGGCTTTGCTTTTATTGAACCATCGTTGTCCTTCAGACGGCAAGTGGTGGAGTGGTGGCGTGTGAACGACAGGCATTTTACGCCCGGACACATAGATTGCATCCGAAGCTGGAATGCTCGCTGTGCAGCAACTACTCTCAGTCGGGTCGGGAAGTGGTTTTTTGGTATCACATTGGCGCAGAAAAAAAAAAAACACCAAAAATCTGATCTCCTTATTCACGATGTAGACAAGCGAATAAAAGTGCATGCGGAAGGATAAGGATAAAGAATGCTTACAGCAACAAATGGGACTAAGCTATCTGTGGCGAATGCAGTCGCAGCTAACGCTGCAGACACAATGTGAGGGCACGGGAGGAGCAAAAAAAAAGACTCATGAATTATGGGTGGGAATTGTATGCACACTCGGGAACATGAACATACGTACGTGGCATCATTCGTTTGCCTCGATGGCGCTTCGCAGTTAATAAAACATGGCAACTCGAAGAGGAGGCGGCCAGGGCTTTGCACTTCGCACACGCTCCAATTCGTTTTGCACCGGCAAAGGGCTGAGCGAATTTGCGATGCGATGCGATGCCAGGCACGTTTTCTATTTATTTTGACACAGAGAGTGAGTCGCTCTGGTTGCTCTTTGATGGCGGAGAGATGCGGGTTATTCGGCGGACATTACAAATGCGACCAGTGTGGTGTGGTCTTCACGTTAATGCCAAGCATCCGCCGTTGATTGCCAGCTCCTCGAGGATTCCCGGCGAAACTTAACTAGACCCGTGGACACTCTGGATCTGACAGCATTGAGTCCGTCATCTCCTCCAAGTTTTGCTTACATCCCTCGCAGCCGTGACATCACCGAAACGACGATATCTAGGATTATTTCCTCGTCGCAACGAGAGGATCTAAATCACTCCCAAGTTTGTTGGCGAATTTCAAATTGTTCACGGTAACAAGTTTCTCAGCAACTTTTCAACAAAGAAGTTTGCTGCTGCTGCTGCTGCTCTTCTTCTTCTTCAGCTTCGCCTGCGAACACATTCATGATGCTGACTAAGTTTCACCAAAGTTCCTCACAACTTCATCATAATGGTTGCATATCACTTCCTGGCGCCTCTTGCAAGCGTGTCAAATGCCTCCCCTTTTCGTCGCCGCACCAAGCTTCACTTTGTAGGCTTGGCCAGGTGAGGAAGGGGGAGAATGTGGTTCTACACTCCATCCCACCTCTCATGCATCCTAATCCTTTCGAGTCGGGCGGGTGTGCGCCCGCATTGGCGGGCAACGAAAGTTCCTGTCATAAAAACGAGAGCACTCGTACATAGTATACATTCCGATGGCATCCCCCTCAATACACTTGACTCCTACACAAACGCCAAACGGCAAATGGGACTTCTTCGTCTCTTCAGCGTTTTTGTTCTCCTCTTTCGTTATTTTGCCTCTGCCATGCGAGTGTAAGGAATGGTATTTTCGTTAAAGAATGTCATGTCCTATTTCCAATGAAAGGACCAAGTCAACCATAAAAATGCTGCGAAGGAATGTGCACAGGGTGCGAGGGAGAGAGAGCGAGCGAGCGAGAGAGCGTCAGTGAAGTGCAGAAGAGCCTGTGTGTGTGTGTGTGTCCACAAGTATTTGTATTCAATTGAAGGCTTGAGCAGTGAATTTTTTTTTTATTGCTGTTAAAGGGTACTTGTACGCCGCCCTCTGTCGACCTCCGAGACACTTCAAGTAATTGCTTGGCTCTACGGCAAGCAATGGGTGACGTGCTTAGCTCTGATTTAAGGGTCCCATCGCCACACATCTCCCGCGGCTAAATTGGAACTTTATTAGTTGACAAATCGTTTGTTTCACTCCGTATCGCGCAGTGTCATCTAGGCCCGAACCACATTTATCATCGGTGCCGCAATATGATCGATGGACCTTGAAGGACACGTCCCATCTCCATCTCCCTTCCGCACGTTGATTTGTTGATGTTTGAACAGAGGGCAATTCGAACCTGAGTCGGCCGTCGTGGCCATCGAGGATGATTAGTGAACACTGATGTAACTGA
The DNA here is from genome assembly GCA_907269125.1 of Eristalis pertinax. Taxonomy (NCBI): domain Eukaryota; kingdom Metazoa; phylum Arthropoda; class Insecta; order Diptera; family Syrphidae; genus Eristalis; species Eristalis pertinax. Next base: position 1,398,161 of record OU026148.1, on the reverse strand, counting down.
TTTTCGTTTTTGTTTCGCAGTCTCCTTGGGCGCTTCGGGCGGTTGATTGAGCGGCCCACGACGATGATGATGATGCTGCTTCAGATACACTAAGGCAATGAAAGGACTTTGAAAGGGGCGAGAAATACATTTGGATTGTCGCATAAGCTAATCGGGTTTGCGATGGACTTCTGCTGAGTGCCGGCGGAGAGACTGATGTGCGGACGTCATCATCTTCATCATGGATGGCGAGAATCGGATTATCCTTAATGTCGGTGGAATCAGGTATGTATTCTGTTGTTGATTGGGATTATTTTTAGATTTTTTTTCTGGGTTGTTAAGGGGGCCCTCGATGTTAGAAGGAATCTGGCGGTAATCTTGACTGTGTGGCATTTTTCCCGCCCAACTGAATAACTTCCGTCTTAGTCCTTCCTAGTCGACTCCAATTTCGCACAACGAGTTGATGGAAGAGCTTGGTGTGCGCTATTCGAAGTAGCTAGAGGAGGAGTCGACGCACCATCCACTAAGCCTACTCAAATAGTGTGTGCCATCTTAAATCTGTCGCGTTGTCCCACTGGTTCGAATTGCAATTCAAAAACCTCTTCGTTTCGCCTAGTCTGAGTCTCGTGAACTGTCTCTGTCGCAGTCTCTTAGTGTCCACAAGTCTGCCCGTCCATCCGAGTCAACTACTTCGTAAAACTGCCATCCAAGTGCGTGTCCGTCCAACTGTCCATCCGTACAACTGTCCGTCCATCTAACTATTCGTCCTTCTAGCTGTCTGTCCGTCCAGCTGTCTGCCCGGCCAACAGCACATTCGTTCAACTCTCCGTCATGGCCAGCTGTCCGTCTAGTCATGTCTGTCCATCCGTCCCTCTGTGAGTCACAGTCCAATGTCCTCTTCTTGTCTGAGTCCTTCCAGTCTAAGTCTGCCATAATCGTCGTCGTCTGTCATTTCTCGGCGTTTGATTTTCCGTCCGTCTCGAAATCAAGTCGCACCGAGAAACTCTGGCTGCCGACAGTAACACGCTGCCCTAGGGAACAGACAGGTGCTTGCTTAGCTGTCGGCAGCGTTCCTATGTCCCTACACGTGACGTCAGTCTGTCGAGTCGAAATGAGCCTAAGGTGGCTTAAGTGTGACCCTTGGCGTGCCTGCACCTCAACCAAGTCGAGTGAAGTCGTCGAAGACGTGCACAAGACTCAGAAGACGTTGCTAAACAGCACGAGCGAGAAGCTGCTGAGACAACTGCTCCAATTGACGAGGATGAGATCCTCCAAATCGCCCGGAAATCGTTCTCAATGAACTCGCAGACCCCTCTCTGAAGCCAAGTAGGAACCACTTTCCGTGGCAAACTTCGTGGCTTGTGTGGTCCAACTTTTCCGATTATCAATTCCGCCAAGCACTCTCATAGGCGATACTGGAGAGCAAACAAAAACTCTTCTCAAATCCTTCTCGGTCATCCTCTTTGATCGCCCCGAGTGCTGGTCTTTCGCTTTTCAACTCTAATCAAATATTTATGATTTCGGAAGTTTTAAGTCGACAAAGTCCTCTTTTTGAGGTATAACCTTCCCCTGCCCTTCTCTATCCCCCCCCCCCCCCAACCACCCACAACTGCCTACAAAAGTTTCTCAGCAAATAATCGGTGAATCGATTCCGAGAGAAACTTTACCAAAAATCCCATATCCTGGAATCGAGCAAAAACCAGATGACACTAACACCCGCCCTAATGCCGACCGTAAAAATAATGAAATTGTAACTCCCCCCCTCTCTCTCTCACACCCACCGATCCACCTATACAACATTGCGGGAAAAGTTTCACTTCTTTTATCGCTGAAAAGTTAACGATTGGCTATTTAAAAGGAGCCGAACAACAAACAAGTCTCATCTTCGAGGATTTGTCTGGTTTCGATTCGAAGGAAGTGGATTTTTATGGTGTCACCCAACCCCACCCAAGCTCTGTGTGGACTGCACTTCAATTTGTGTGACGAGAGACATGCGAATCGCCGTAAAACGAGAAACCGAAACGGGAGCGCCTAAGATATGTAACCTGCTTCCGCTGAGGCGACGCTACGGGGGGAGAGTGGGAGGGGGGGAGAGGAAAATAAATAATTTTGTCATACAAGGCGATGGCAATAAAGAAGACGCAGACTTGCATCCTTGATGGAGAGGAAAAAAACTGCAAAAAAAAAAAACGAAAAAGATTGTTTGTGTCACCAAGGCGGCGACGAAACATCACCCTCCGACCACCCACCCACCTCCCCCCGCTGTTCAATGGCACACTTTTTCTTTCCGCCATAATATAGTTCTTCGGATGAATCGACAAGGATACAACTTCTTCGATTGCTCTTCTCTGGCGGTTATTCTTCAGAAACTAGCACAACACGTCGCATCCCGGCGCGCCGACCCCCTGTTCCGCCGTTCATCTCGATCACAGAAGTCACGTAGTCGTGATAAATTCGATTTTGTGACGCGAAAGAAAAGAGGGAAAAAAAACAGCACCAGATTGACTCCTCAATGCACACCGGCTCCGTGAGGGGGGCGGGAGAGGAGCAGATAAAGTTTAATCTTCGCTTGAGTTCGAACCCATAAAGGAAAGTTAACGCAAAACTTCTGCAATTGAGACACCTTGGAAGCGGCATAAGCCGCGCAAACTTTCCAACGTGGCGGCGGCGGCGGTGGTGAATTCCGATCGAAGGAATGTGAACTGGTGAACTGGTGAACTGGTGAGCTGGGGAGCGCCGCGACAGGATGTCAGTACAATATATTTATCAAATGACATCCAAATGGATTGGAAATGACGATTGAAATCGATTTCCTGCGGTAACGCCCGAAGTTCTGTTTGACGACTGAATAATATCGGCAACGGTGTGTGCGGCACGAAATTAGAAATTCAAATGAGCTTTACATACTCCAGCGGCGATGGGGACGACTTCGTGAATTCACGCCGACGGCGGATGGGAATAATTCTTGTTTGGCAGTTCGAATTGGCCCCGGGGGCAGTTATGCGATGAACACGACTGCGAATGCCATCACAGTGGGTGACTTGAGTGGATGCTGATTGGTTATTCCGTGTGGTGGAGTGACTGTTGTCAGACCCTGGACCTTCGAGCGGAAGGGACATCCACAAACAGACGGAAAAGGAGGATAAATATGGATGGTCCAGAGTTTGACGAGATTGCTAAGAAGGACCTCGTAGTTCGGAGCATAGGCCAACTCACCCGGTTCACTTGGCGTGTACACAATTAACTCACAGTACGAATGAGTTCCTTCCACATTCTTGAAGGATTCAGACAGATTCCGCAGGTTCGCCTTTCTTCGCCGTCTTCACACTTCGCCCACAGAGTGAATGAGTGAAGGAATTCCAGTGGCAGTCACCTTTGCAGAGTCTAACAGACATACCCGTCGCAAGTCACGAGTTAAATTGAAACCAAAATCCGGTCAAGTGTCAAAAAATGCTCCCGCCCGCCATCACAACACCCACTCTCACATGACACCCTTATTCAATTTCGGCAAACGGCAAACCTAATGATCCCGAAAAATACCTTGTCTCAGCACAACAACAAGACCGCCACAGAGACAGCAGCCGACAAACCCGAAAAGAAGTCGAACAGGATGAGAGACGAGAGAAAAAACCCCAACACAACCCACATATTTCTAAGATCAGCAACGTGCTTGTCCCTCAGTTACGCAAATGGAAACGCCAATTAAATGAAAGCTCGAAATTCAATATCCACCAGTCACCACCCAATGGTGGGGGGGGGAGGGGGGAGGCAACACATTATGCAAACATTTAGAGCGAGTCAATCACGAGACATTCCATTACTGGACCCTTTCCCGGCACACTATCTTCGACGGCGCGGCGGGCCCAAACAACAATCGAACCGGAAAGGATCTAATTCCATTCGAATCCACAAAGCCACAGCCATCTGTGCTCCGTCAAAGACTGTCCAACAACGAGGCAACGTCGAGCGAGTAAAAGCCGGAAAAAAAAACACGACAAAAGCGTGGAAGCCTTGGAGATCCGCAAACAAACAGAAAAAAAATCCAGTCTATTCCAAATATTTGCCAGGGAATACTAGGAGCATTAGGAAATTACATTTACGGAAATGTCCATGATTTGCTGTGACTTGGACGGTGGGAGGGGGTCCTTTAAGTGATACAGTGGCGCTGGGAAGTGTTAAAGCGAGTGTCGAAGGTATCTGACTGGAGAGGGCACACTGATGGCACGTCTGCCATGAATTCTTTCTTTAGACAGTTCTGCGTTATCGAGAATAGCCTGTGTTACAAAGGTGGGTGCATCATCATCTTCTTATGTCACTCCAACGTCCAGGCTGACTAGCTATGCAGCGACGAACATGCCTCCGAGTGGTCTGGCTTCAAATTCAGTGAATTTGCTCTTCTTTAAGAGTGCATCACGGACGCCAGGGACGACGACGATGTGCCTCACAGGATGTGGGTACGGCTTTGAAGTGTCAATTGAAGCGATCTAGGGACCTGGGCGCGAATGAAACTAAAGTTCCCACAGAAGCAGATAAGACCAAGTCCACCTCGGAGTGTACTTTTCGTGGTCACAGCAAGAGGCTCGCTTTGCGGAATCCGGTCTCTGGAATCTGCAAGAGTCTCTGAAGTCCTCTGAGACGCACCATCATCTCTTCAATGTCTGCCGACAGGACATCATCGCCAGAGAAGCCAACTACACACCAAATCAGAAATCAGAATCATCAGCAGTTACTTTCGCCCCCCAGTGTATGCCGAAAAATTGACGCACACACCAAAACCCGAAAAAAAAAGCCAAACCTTCCATAAAGGGTGAGAAGACCAAATAGAGCCGTCCGATGTTATCACTCGACGGCGGCGGAGGCGCGCACAACAAATGTAATAACAACACTTCGTCGAGACTCCCCTCATTTTTGGGGGGTGCTGGTGGTGGGGGGTAACCGCTCGAAATGCTGGTCCTTGACTTTATCTAGTTTTCATTAGAACTGTTTACTCAGTCAATGAATCCGCGCTGGTGTGTGCCCCCCACCCACGCCGACAGCCCCAAACACCACTCGCGTCAGCTCGTGCCGTCGTTCTGACAGCAGCAGTGTGTGTTCGGATAAACGAGGGCGGGCGAGCGAACTCAAGAACACACACAACACATCCGCACATCGGTCGTCTAAAAATAGAGGTTTCAGCTGGGATCCTGAATTGCGGACGAGCGGCAGGTGGTGGCGGCGCGGCGGCGGTGGTGATTGATGGGTAGTGCTGGTGATGTTGCTGGCGGTTAACTTAACCATAATTTCGAGGATTTTATATTGTTTCATTTGTTATAGTCCGCCACCAGTGGTGGTGGACACCCAAACCTTCAGCGCGGAGGACCGAGAGGCAATTGATCAATCTTATAAACACTCTCCGCGCTCCAGCAGCTGCCGCATTCGCCTCTCCTTGGGGCAACCAGCTTCAGCTTCGACTGGGTGGCGGGCGGATGGCAATAATTCTGATCAGGCGAAAAGAATTCTTTTATTTTATCGCGATTACATGATGTTCGAATGCGCGCCCATAAATCGGTGTCAGACAACGTATCTGCGAGTGTGTGCGGGTTCGTTTCATGCGCCGCTCATAGATTTGAATTGACGTGGAGCCTGCGGCGCATGAAGAGATACGAGAGTGAAATTGTTTAAAGTGTGATTTGTATTTTCCGTGCAGACGTGCAGGATAGTATGGACGAATATGGGGAAACAATGGAGTGGCTGCGGTCGGAATGTCATACTTTTGTCGGGTGAGGCACCGCATTGCGGCGAGTGCTCTAACAAGGGCAGATATGAAGATGAACAGCCCACCAGGGTGGCGTTATTGATTCTGGATTAAGTCCGCATGCAGCAGACAGCCCTTTTCGTGTTGAAGCCTCTCCCATTTGAGCTGCAGAACTGGGAAGTGAGTTAAGGTTGCAGCCTCTGTGGAGACTAACAAGATTCGGTTGATCTGGGATGTCTCTGGTTAACCTCGAAGCTTGTCAGTGCAAAGAAGAAAATTCATCGAAACGAATCGAAAGAGCTTATCTCAACGAACCACGAATTGCTGTCGGATTTCCCAGAGGACACATTTAAATTATTCGAAGGAGCAAATTCCTTTTGCACACATTTCAGGGATCAATCCCCCATCATCTCTCGTTTGCTCTTGCCGAGAAAAGCACTTGCAGCCCACTCTTTGATCAACCACTCCGCACTCCACCAGCGCCAGCACAAGTTTCACTCCAAAGTGAGAGAGAGAGAGAGGGAGGGACGGCACAGAGTAGATGAATCAAAGGAGACATTAAAGACACTGCCAAAGGGGGAACTGAAGGCGACAACACAAAGGAACTTCTGATAATAAATCCGAATTGTATTTCCAAACTAATCATCTCAGAGATTCATCGTCAGCGCGCGACGGCTCTTGACGGTTTTACGAGCTCATTGCTTGTTTCGCTGAGCGTAACGATGTGGTGGCTGGCAGTAATTATCGTGCGCCAGCCAACCAACCAATCTATCGTTGGTAGTCGTTAAAATTTTATGTGCAGTCTCCTCCTCAGGACGCGATGGAGGGGAGGGGGCGTCACCTCACCTGGACCTGGCACAGTGGAAGGGTATTTGATGGCCTGACATCAGTTCCAGTGGCGATTCCGGTGTCACTTATCGAATTAATTGGCCGCCGAAGGACCTCTCGGCAACAAGTGCGGCGACGCTCTAAGCACGGTTAATCTATGTGTGTGCGCTCAGGCGTGCGAAAAGGAATTCGAAACCACCGTGGTACGTGGTTGGCATGCTAAATAGCTGAAGCACTCAACTGCACGTAGTCCTTGTACACACGCAAGGGGATTAGGAGGATATTAATGGGGATGTTGCCTGTCCCAAGTTTGGAAAAGTTTTTATTGATTCCCAGACGCGGAGGGTGTGGGGTGGCACACTGATCGTGATGGTTTCGAATGCTTGTCAGGGTTGCGAGACGATTGTCAAGAGGCCTAGGTTCAGGCGGAGGACATGACATCCAGGATGAATCCAGACGACGACGAAGAGGGGAGATCCAGATCCGCCCCAGATGACAATGATGGGGCGACACCCAGGTCCACCTCAGGGACAGATGGCGAAGCATGGGTGATACCACCAACTGTCCGACCGGTTGTTGATTCTCATCGAGGTCTGGTCTAGGTATAAACCCGTCAGACGAGGCAGAAGACGCAGTTCTCCTAAGACACCCTTTGAAGCAAGCTTACCCCTTAACCATTGCATAGTTCTAGGAGCCCCACTTTACGCAACTCTGAGCAATCTCTGCCTGTGATCAGCCAAACGAGCGCAAAATTTTCACACAACGCCTTCCATATCATTAGCGATTTGAATTCCAGCCCAGCCACCTGTTGAGAGGACACAACGCAGCCGTTCATGTGCAAAAACAGCGCTCAATCGTCTAAAAAAAGAAGACGACTTGAATTCCACGGTGTTGCCTTCTGCTCCCTGCTGCTCGTTTGTGTACCTTGAACAGCAGGCTGCCAAGGCAAGACAGACTCAATCATTCGAGAAGCAATTAAGGATAATTTCAATTAGAATTTAATTTCAAGAATAAATCAAACAAATCAATCGCGAAGCCAGCTAGCGAGCATGGCGCGCCATTTGATGGGTCGTTGTGAGGTTTCGCCTACGCGCGGCAGCGTGCGGAGGGGAGGGGGATTTTTTTCCAGTAATTATAGATGAATTGTTTGGGAATTAGAAGTGATTTTCAAGGCTTGACTGTGAGTCCTGTCCTGTGAGTCTCGAGAAATGCGATTTCCCGCGATTATGAGGACGGAAAAGTTCCACGGGGGAAACTTTTTAATTAAAACCAATGAATTGACATTGGCCAGTGTTTGGTTGGCCTAATGTTCGCTTTCATTGTTCGCGTTGGAGGGGGCAAAAATATTTATCAACGAAATTGAAGAACGGGGGGGGAGGGTAGGAAGGCTCCATCAAGCAAGTAAGCAGGCGGGCGAGTGTTTCAGTAAAGTTGAGAAAAGTTTCTTCCCTTGAATTGGTGGAGAGGCACTTCCTTTTGTTAACCGAGCTTCAGGCAGAGTCAATGGCACTTAATCTCAAATTGAGATTGATTGAGATTCTTTCTTGTACTCAAGGAGGGAGTCGAATTTGGGCAGGAAATGAGCAGAAAGCATGGAGAGCGTTGCAAAAGACCGTGAGACCCGCCGGAAGGGTTGCGTTTGGTTGGCGAGGATAGACGGGCATTAGGCATGTCCTGGTGGAGATCAGTCTTCTCTTTCTCAAAATGGCGCAGTTTGGAACAAGGAAGGAGGCTGTGAGGTGTACGTTCTTGTTCCTCTTCAAATCCACACACCCTGGATGCGCTCCAACAGACTATGTTGCCAATTCCAACGGCCTGCTCCCCATCATCGTGCCAAACAGAAGGATTAACAGAGTCCCTAATTCTCAATGAAAACAGGATACAATGAACGGTCGACGATAATGATCCGCTCTCGCGTGTCCAAGCGCCCAAAGAAGCCGTCCCCGAAAATGTTCTCTCGTTAATGAGACACCTTGCAGATCCCTTTTCAATTCATGGCGGGCGGTTTTCAGCTTTTTCTCGAACAGATTTCCACTCCCGGCCGTTGCCAGAGATTCGACAGACCACCCCCCTCACCAGCGTCCTTAATTAATTACTTCCATCCAAGGGCAGCGATATTTTTTGTTTTTCTCCAAGATTTAGGGGAGTCTTCGAAATCCCTCCGAGGGATCCGTTTTCCTTTTGTGCCCAAAAATAACATTTTTCCAAGAACCAACCCCCCTTCCCCCAAAATTGACCTCAATTTGAGGGATTATTTGAGGATGTCCAGAAATTCCTCAACCACCGAGAGAGGGGGTGGAGCATCTGGAAAACAAGGAGAAGGCGGAGGTGTCTCCTCACACGTCGTTTAATTAGCTCGAGTTGGTCAAGGCGGTGTTGTGTGGCGGTGGAGAATATGGCTTTCCGTGGGATTGGATGAAAAAAAAGACAATCTCTCATTTTTTGGCTCGCCAATTACAAGAGCAACCATGTCCCTTAGGCTTCGCCGTAGAGACGACTTCACTTCACTTCACCTATCCCGCTGCTGTCATAACAACAACACAAAAATGGGGGGACTAACGACTAACGAGACCAGACAGAGCATGTCGCCGACGTGCCCCATCTCCCCTCACAAGAGAGCTCGAGGCAAATATTTGTCATGCAGTCGCAGCAACCAAATGAAGTATGAATGACGGAATAACAACGTGTGACTGAAGAAGACGAAGACGAAGAAAAACAAAATTGAATCACTTGCGGGTGTACTTTCTCAACCACCCACAACGCACACAAACCCGCCGCCAGTCACGGCACATCTGCTGTTTGCATACGACCGAGAGCGAGAGTATTTGTATCTAGCGCGAGAGTGGCTTAGGATAATCTGCCCTATTGGCAGCCAAGCCAAGGATACACTCTTTATTTGTGCAGAAGTGACTACAACCACTTTAGAGGATGATGCTCACTTCAGCTGAGTGCGCGCTGAGCTCCTTCATTCAGCGCTCTTCACTGGGAAAACACAACACAGTCTCCTACACACACACACACACAAACAGACTCTCCAGCAGTCATTGTTCCCTCGCACTTTGTCAATGCCTTTTGGGCAAAAATAGAAATAGGAAAAAAAAACGTCTAAACAAAAGCGTTGAAAACTTTGCGCCAGAAACTGTGCGAGCCAAGTCAAGTGCGAGACGGAGGAGGAGGGTGGCCCACACACACACACAGACGACTACTGGGTGACAGAAAGTTTGCCCCGTTTAGAGGGTATTAATGAGCTCACCTCGTCGAAGTTAAGTTGTTGGCGGTGGTTCGGGGGTCGGTAGTGTCACCGTGTCACCGTGTTTCTCACCCTCTCCGGCTGGCGACACTTGTTGTCGGCTTTTGGATGATTGCCACAGTCTGGCATATATTCACTATTTATTCACTCATTACCACCACGTTACGGTCGGGGTTCGCCGAGGGTATTTAACTGACAACAACCCGCAATTATGTCAAAACGCTGCCGACCGGGAAGGAGGGGGGAGACGAGGAGCGAATCGGGATCCTTTAATTACAAGGGCCGGGCAGCATTCGACGGGGTAATCGTATTAGGAAAGTTTTCGCAAAAGTCTACGACTGAGACAGTCCTAATTGAGGACTAATAGCTATTAATATTCATGAGCGGTGGGGGGTGGTATCCACGATAATGGATTATTTTGGAAGCTTTATGTCCTTTTTTCCTGTTTCTTTGTTCCATTAAAATTTATTTGTATTCGCAAGGATAATCCATCTGCCTTTGAAGTAGACAGCGACGACGATGGAGGGACTTGGTTGTAATCCTTCGAGGATCCTTTACGCAAGACATCCCCTTTGATGCGTCGTCCAGTGTCCTCCTAGTGGATTCGGTGGGTGGTGGCAAATCGATTCAATCTTAGAGATGGTAATTAGGCGACGGGGGAGGGCGGTGGGCGCGGCTCCCTTTGGACAGTGTATTCGTTTTCTTTCTCTTTTTGTTGGCGGCAACCAAGTCCGGGCAGTTCCATTAGGGCGGCCACCGGAAGGAAGCGTGTGCCTCGTGAATATTTTAAAGACCACGGCAGCTGAAGCAGCTCGCATGAATTGTAAAGCGAGCGCCTTTGTGAATGAGAATCTTTTGGAATTTTGCAGAAATTCGTGATGGGAGGGAATTCAGGAAGCTCTCTTCTGCCTGTCAGCGTCTGGCTGGGACTTAAGTGATCCCCGGCAAGAATCCCCGACGTATACTCTGCGACGACGGAAGTCTCCAGCTAAACTCCACTGTTTGCCAGGAAACCGAACCGAAGTCTCTGACAGTTGGCATCAGGGCTGAGGACACGTTTCATGAGTGACTTGAGGGAAATCTCCATCCCCCGTCCCGACAAATCCACAGTTTCCCAGAAAATCGACCCAACCATGGCGTCTCTCTCCACGCTCTAAGCCCATTTGAATATGAAAACATGTCGCCCCTCGTAACGACATAATTCAGCGATAGGGAAACCCAAGACTCCACTCAAAAGAAATTTAATTTACAAGCGGACAATAACTATGAATGTTTGTCCGCCATCCCCCCGCCATCTTTGCATGCCCTCCCCGCCTAATCCCTTTGGTGACCAAAAGTAATCAATTTGAAAGTTTAAAGTCGTTAAACTGTGTTACCGGACCAATCCCCAACGTGGCCACCAGTTGCCACCAGTTTCCACACCGAAACTAAGGCTATTACCCGAGAAAGTTTTTGCCTCAATTACTTTAAGTTTGGCAAGACTCTAGTCATAAACTCACCCTCTGTTCCGTTCACTCTGCTCCCGCCCCCCCCTCTCTGCAGCGCATTCCATATTTCTTCTTTACGTTTTTTTTTTTCAAAATTAAATTAAATATCCTTCTGGCGTCGGCGTCTCCTTCGGTGGTCTCTCCACTTCCTTGAGTTACACAAGTCGCATGCCCCACCACCGTGGCTCGTCTGCAGTTGACTAGAAATAACCCGAGCGTAACAAAAGGCTCGTGAAATGAGAGAAGCGAAAAAGGAACAAAAAGAAAAAATGTCCATAAAATCGGACACAGTCAGCAGCAGTCTGCTTTGTATCCTTTCAGGATGAGTACATCTTCGTAGTTTAATGCTACCTATTGTATCGCTACCCCCCCCCCCCCCCCCCCATTCAGCTACACCACCACCTAACACATGTATCCCATTTGTGTCGTCCTATTTTCAAGAACCGCTTTTCACTTCCGCCTCCGCGGTGCTATGCGGACGGTGGTCGGGGGCTTGCTGTCAGTTCAGTGGATTCACTCAGCCAGCCTCATTAACCCCACAGACGACGGACGACGCCAGTGAAAGCGCACGGCGCCGGGAGACAGGGCGAGCAGAGAACATAATGAATACGCAGCAGGACAAGGCGAGGACGAGGATCTCCGCAAAGCCCGGAGAAGATGAAAATACTTACAATTTTTTCGGTACAAGGCGGATGTAGTTTTCGTGGATATTGAGGAAATTCCTTGACAAAGGACCTCTGAGGACGAACGAAAATACACTGATTCCAGGGGTATTCAGGTCCGGAGCTGAACAGGCGTCCTATTAGGACGCTATGTCCGAGGACATCCGCGCAAAGTGGAGAAGCTTGTTTTTGAGGAATTTAAATTCGCCGAGAGGATATCAACTGACAAGTGCACACTTTACTTGGCTTAGCACGCTGTTTGCTTTGAGGAAGCTTATTTGAGAGAGAATAAATGTCTTCGACGGAGGAGGAGAGTCTTTAAGGTGCCGCACACACAAGTGGAGAGGCACTTCAATCAACTTGGCTAGTTGGAGGGACTTGGTGCGTTAGACTCTGGTTTCGACGATGAATGGGGGTCGTTCCGACACAGAGAAAGACGAGGAGCACCAGATTAGGTGTTCTCCTTAGCAGGTCTCAGGCTGCACGTCCCCCTCCGCCTCTCTGCATCCATGCCCCAGCCACAAACTAGGTCACACTGCACCCTCGACCAAAGCCTGAAACAGACACATTTTTGTTTGCATTCAATAAAATGTCCATTTCCTGGAAGGAAGGATGCTCAACCTGTTGGAAACATCTGTTCTCGATCGGGGTTTGTCTGCCACACACGACCAGGTACCACCACCGTCACCATTGCGAAGATTTTTTGGCAAATTATCCGATTTTGATCCCAATTTCGGTGCAATTTCCTTGGCAATTTCTGTTCTGCTATTAATTTCCTGATTATCCTGCGGATTCGTGTACACGAACAGTTTATTTCCGCATTGCCCAGCCCACGCCGTGCCGCTCATATGAGCACACAGCCCAGATGCTCGGCGTCCTTTCGTTTTTGGCGTTTCATCGTTCCGGCATCGGCGTAAAGGATGTTAAATTTCTTGTAAACCTGCCAAATGGGAATTTTCCTTCAACTTGCCGTTGCCGCCTCTGCGCTCTGCCCTCTGTCTCTGCTATTCGCTGGGGAAAGAAAGCACACACTGAGAGACTGAGAGAGAGTGTAGAGGGATTTTGTCAATATTGGATGTGCCTTCTGACTGCTAGTCATCGTCTTCAGGCCCCCCACCCTCCGGGGGAAGCCTTGCAAATGGAAATTTATGTACGTATGGTGATTTGCTCGAATATAAAATCAATTATCGTTCTCGTAACGGTGAAATTTTGGCAATAAAAATTCTACTCTCATCCCCCACCCAGCTGCGAGGGGTGCACAAGGGTAGATATACTCGCACAAGGAGGTTGTTTTCAATTTTTCTTCTTAGCCAAGTTTACGGGAATGGCCATAATAAATGCGGCACTTCATGTGTGACACCCTTGTTCTGGGAATTGCTTTTTCCCATTTGCTAAACGCCCGGCGGGTCGGTGCGAGGCACACGGACGAGAGAGAGTGGCGCCTACTCACTCGACATGGGGTGAGTTTCAAACATGTCAAGTAAATCCATCGTCGTCGGGGTGGCCTGGCCTGGCCTCACTCAGCAGAAAGTCAATTAATTTCCTCCGGCCACCCATCCTTCGGCCACCCATCCATCGGCCACCCATCCTCCGGCCACCCAGAAGTTTTGTCCAAAAGCTGTGCCCAATAATCATGCCAAATCATGGCATTTAATGTTCCCTTTTATGGATGCGAGCACTTTTGTACGTGCTGGCTTGATGAACTATCTTTCACTACACAATTAACCACACTCGGTGCATAAATATTTAAGCTCAATTTTCAGCGCCACAAAAACCACTAAATTTCCTTCGAAATTAAGCGATAAAATTCACATTCATTCCCAGCGTCCCCTCCCCCTGCGCCCGACTGAGCTGCCGCAAACAAAATCAAGCATTATCAGCAGAACCACAACCTTGGTGCGGGTGCTTGTGTCCCGCTCACTCTCTCTCTGTCTCCCTGACATTTGGCATTGATTCTGCACACATTTCGATCTGGATCACTTGGGAGCATCGATGCCCGAACGGGTGGGACGGGGGACAGTAGGCCGGGGACTGGTTTAAATCAAATACATATCCAATACAAATAGAAAAAGATGCGAAATAGCAGTACGCAATATGCCCAGAGACATTGCGAGAGGGGCGGGGGGAGGGGCGAATCAGGATTCAGCAGAAATTTATGACCGGCGAGAGTGGAGTGGAAAGGAAAGGATGCTCTGCCACCTGAATTATTCATGCGCCAATAGAGATATGAATACATGCATGAGTTAGTGTTATCCTTAAATAGACACTTCATTTGAACGAACGATTTAACTGTGAATAGAGCGAGAGATGGATGGGGCCGATTGGTTGGTGATTGCAAAGTTAAATCGAGACGAGCGGGCTGAGATGATTTAACTGATTTTTTATATGAGTGCCGAGGGGGATTTGAAGGGGCATCAATTGAATGAGGGACCAGGTGAGAGGAGGCTTCTGCTTCAAGAGGGTCTGAGAGTCCCACTGGACCCATGTTCGAAATGCAAACACTCACAGGTCGACGGTAGAGACACCATTTGAGAGCAATCCGTGCAACTGTGAGCATAAGCGGATGCCATTGACGTGATTCGACGAACGATTAGGTGTTTTGCAAGCACTGAGACGGAAGTGGGCCTTGCAGTGGACGAGGGTAACACGAATTCTTTAAGAAAGAACACAGAACATCGACGTTTTGGACTGAAAAGCTAGGCCCTTGCTCTCTACGGTCTGGTAAGTGCCACGATGGACGGTAGTCTTGCGGCGACGAACGTCACGAGGGATGCGACTAGCTTTGAGACTGCTTGGAGCTTGAACTCGGATCCGCGGTAGTCAACTCAGAATAAGTCACCCGGTTTCTGTGTAAAAGAAGCCTCTCACAAAGGGCTAAACTGAATTTGCAGAAGACGCTGATCATTCCGGTCCTTCTCTGCCGTAGACCAGACGGTTTATAGAAACCACTCGTTTTTACACGGGCTAATTGAACCCCTTCCCAGTCTCAGTCATGGTCTATGGCGCAGTGACGTGGATAAAATCAGATGCGGTCCCTTCGAGTGAAAACAAATGCTGCCTCAGGTCCTTGGCTCTGCTTGACTTGAAGCCATGTCGTGGAGAGAGAGAAATTCAACGACGACTAGTCAGGCATCTACTGATCCAACGTCTCAGTTTGCCGGACCATATGCATAGAGAATCGCCCGCCCCGCATCGAGTGGAAGGAGCAAAGTAGAAGGCAACGTTCGCATTTAAGGTGCCACACACAAGTGGCAAAGCACCCCACCCAACTTGGCAGCCATTCAAAGTTCTCTCGCAAGCTGCAGCTGCTTGTCGGTCCACGAAGAACAGTTTAGTCCTCAAATTTACTACAATGGACACACATAAAGACGAGACCACATAAATCATCCTTCCTTTGGCAAATTAAATTTCACACCGCCACCGCATCATCTGGAGACACACGGCACCAGAGTTAACCACCACCAATTTACCACTCAGCCTTAACACGGCACACATGTGTGCCCAAGTCATATACACTAAATCCTGAAATCCTGGGGACACTTTGCATGTGCGGTTTTGTCGAATGGGGCGACCAGGAAAGCCCCAGTTCCCACATGTTTCTTACGTCATAAAAGTTAACATGCGCCCATAAGTGTAATGTATGCACTACTTTCCCTTCGGGTAATTTGCCCGGGGACCAATTAGGATCACAATTACACCTGTTTTCTGAAAGCTGAAACCTGAAAGCACCCAGTCTATAGTCTACGAGCGACCAGCCCGCCCCGCCACTTACTTAGGCACACCAGCAACATCCGTCGTGTGTAATCAATTTCATTTTATATGAGTCGTAGCACATTTCGCACATTTTTTCACATTTCCCTTTTGTCGTAGTCACACTTTTATTTCCCGTTCTCGTTCTCGTTCGCAGATATGAAACGTACAAAGCAACACTCAAGAAAATTCCTGCCACCCGACTCTCCAGACTAACAGAGGCTCTGGCCAATTACGACCCGGTGCTAAATGAGTACTTTTTTGACAGACATCCGGGCGTGTTCACGCAAATCCTCAACTACTACAGGTGAGTACGAGCGCTGAGTGGCGGCGCGCTGAGGGAAAACCAGGGAAATCCTTCAAACATTCAAACATTGTAACATTTCCTGCATTTCATTTTTTTGTTGGTCTTCTCCTCGTTGTTGTTGGGGGAGTCTTCAATTTCAGCTAATTAGAGTTAAGAAGCGTCAAGGACAACTAATTACTGAAATTGATTGCATAATGGCATTTCGTTTTCAGCCGTCGTCCTCTTTTTTTTCTCGTTCGCGCGATTGTCACAGTTCATTCGAGTGGATTGTCGAGTCGTCGGAAAAGCCCCCTTAAGCCCAGTTAATGTTTTGTTTCCCCATTCGCGAGCAATAACAAAAGGATTAAAGCAAAATTACGGCGGTTTCAATTTTGGATGATGCCGTAGAACGACGACGATGATGGGCCTGCTGCTGCCATTGTGTATCCCCGTGCCAGTGGCTGTGTGCTCGTCCTTTGTGCTCCCTTATCGCTCATATCGAAGCCGATAAAAATCACTTTAGCCGAGAGAGGCAGTCAATGAAGTCCTTTGGATGGACTCTTGATTGATGAGTGACTCTTCAGACTTTTTACTGACACAAAGACCAGCGGGGAATGGGGGGAGGGGGAGAAAATCATTTTCATTCCTCATTTTTTGTGTGCGCTGTGCATGGTGGCTGACAGAGGAGGTCTGGTTTATTAATGGCCCTGTCAATACCTTTCATTGATACCAACGAAGAGGAGCGATGTCATTTTCATACCGCCCATCCCCTCCATTCCTTTGAGAGGTGATAAGCTCCTGCGGTCGGGCCAGGGATTGGTGGTGTTAAGCCCGCCGCGCGATCGATGAGGGAAAACGAATTGTTGGCACAGCTGAGGCTTAAATTTTGAATTTCCTCCTTTGAATGGAAGGACTTCGTGTGTCCATGTCAAACCACAGGCAAGTGCAACAAGTCCAACCCCCTCCCTTCTAATGACATATGTCCTTTCGAAATGACTTCAACCGTTGACCACTAACAGCAATGCACTCTGACCTGAAGCTCAGGACATTTTAATTGCCTCGTCGTTTCACTTCAGCGCCAGGCGACAGCGAAACAGGGAATTGCACTTAAAAGTGATTTTAACTACCTCCTCCAACCCCTCCATCACCCCACACACACGAACATCTGTGTGAAAATTGAAATCCAGCCAAGATGTGCCATTCCATCTATAATGTCCTCCAAATCAGAAGCGAACGGGTTATGACTCAATATCCTTCCGGGGGCCCACAAAATCCACTCAAATTCCACCAAAGACCACATCATAAAGTGCGCCCCTCTCTCGGCTCTCGTCGAGGGATTCCTTATACTAATGCAATTGATTATAATTTTCCTGGAACGCCAATTACTTCCACATTCCCACATGAGACCGATGCCACGTCGTCGCTGAACACAAAAACAAACAAAAAAACGGGGCGAAATGCGAGAGATTGAAAAGCGTTTTGTCGAACGCAATTGAAATCTCAATCTCTTCCGCCACCCCTTGGATTTTCTTCAAAAGTTCAGCCCGCCCCCTCTGTTCCTCGAGAAGAGACGCGAAAACAAATGAAAGACGCAGAGGACAACACGGAACACTGTCGAATCCTGTGGAGAATGGAGGGAGGGGCCGCCCGCGTTTTTGTGTGTCTCTCGGCAAAAAAAAATTGCTCATTTCTGCTTCAAGAATCTCGAACAGCACGCAAACGGCAGCGCTGTGACTGCCGAAGAAAGGAGCAATTCCAAGTAATTTCATTTCATACCGAAGGGATACACTGCGGCTCGAAAGTATGATTCGACCGACGGTGTTGTTCGGCGAAAGAGATTCGAGGGAGGTTTCCGGGCGCCTATCAAGTGGGGAGGACGTAATTGGAGCCAGCTGGCGTTTTCAGGCCCCGATTGATCGCCGACTGTAGTGCCATCAGAAGAAGGAGAAGTCTGTGAGTCAAATTAAACCGAGGCTGGGGCATGTTCACCGCCAATCGCTCAACAAACTGAAGACGAACGCACCCCATTCCCTTCGTCATCACAAAACAAAAAAAAAACCACACATTCCAGTGGTGAATTAATTTTGCTCCCCACTGTACCTAACAGGCATGTACCCAAGCGTGTCCCGAAACATATTTAACGTTTTGCGCAAACAATAAGACGTGAAATACAAATATCAATAATAATGACAATGAGTGCGAACAGCGAACCGATGCGCGGAGTGGCTACAGTGGCTGGTGTATGTGAGCGACACAAGGACATGCGTTTTTTTCCTTTCCATCCTGCCACCACCCTCCCCTTCCACCGTGCAGTAATGGAAACGATGAAGCAGCATGTTGTGATGAGCACTTCCGCCGAGCTCTGCACACTACGCTCTCAGCTTTTCATTTTTATTTCAATTATCAAGGACTCGAGGATTCATTTGATATTTATGTCTGCGCCCCACAGCAAATGTGCGGTGAATTCCGCTTTTTTAAGGACAGTCTTTCGCGCACTTACGGCGACGTACCGTGTTTTGGCGTAAAAATCCCTTCCGAACAGTGCACTTTTTCCGACACCCTCGATTCTCGTGTGTGTTTATGCCGTGCACATGCATTTGCCGAGACATCCTTGTTATCTATCTGTGCATCCTTCCAAGTGAATTGACGTCACTCTCACGTCCTTCGCATCATTCACTCCCGTGAGCTGGTGTTCGAGACGGAGTCTCTCAGACAGAACAAGTAATTTAATGCCTTTAATTTTCAAATTCCTCACAAGCTCGCGAGCTTCACGTTGACGTCTGCCGAGCACTTCGCAGCACGGTGCGGTCCTGAGAATTTGCCGCATTCCGGAGTCCTTATTAAGGAGCGCGAGAGTATAAATTAACTGGCGCCGGAAATGGAAGGAAATATATCACGTTTGCATTTGCCGAGCGAAACGAGGCGTGTATTTTTAACCCCAATTTAGAAAGACTTATGAGGCTTTGGGGAACAATAAAAAAGAAAATGGGGGCGCGTGTCGGCGCGTGATCTTTTGGCACTTTGTCTAAGGTGGAGGCCGGCGGGAGTGGAACATCTGTCAAGTGGAATTGCGACGAAGAGAGAGACGATCGCTGCTGCTTTCCGATGTGAGTCTATTTTCTTTTTTGAAAGCCGACCCTCTTGCGGCTCCAACTCGATCTGATGTGAATTCCACGGTGGCGCTAGGTGCTCTTGCCCAGAATGCACCAGAAACTCCGACTGCTTCACAACAACGTCAACAACGAAACGCCCAACAAGCCCGACCTCACTTGCCATCACATTTTCCTGGTCCCTGCGACATTGCTGCATCACGGAGGGAGGCTCAAAGAGACGTCTGTGTCGCTGATGAAGCAGCTGTTGTATTCCCATAGTCAGACACGTAGCGTCGACCACCCAAATGTTGCATATTGTCAACTCACGCAGACCGACAGACTGACAGCAGTCACCGGGCTTTTTTTTTATGTCACATCACAGCTCGGAAGTCATTTGAATTGATTGCGTGCGATACGACGTGAAAAGCAGACGCAAATTCCTGGCAATTGTAAACTCGTAAAATCCACCAAAACCACACGCAGTGGGTGAGAGCCCAAGCGCCACGATGGTACCAGCCCCCTGTCATGTCGCCGTGAAATATTCGCATTAAATTTTAAAAACGCGCCAATGAACATTCGAGGACGCAATGATTGCGGCTGCCCGGGTCCCTTGTCGATGTCGAGCCCATGTTCAACTTCAGCGTGTAAATCCGAAGGGATTTGCTTCAGACGAATGGACTCCGAAGAGGATGGATTTTCTGAGGTTCGAAGGAACCCCCGCCCCTCTTCGACCCTTTCGGCCGACCTTTTCGACACCCACGAGGAGAGCTCCACAAAGTCTAAGAATTGCCGGTGAATTGAAGTCCCACCTCGGGGCACTGTCGCTGACAATGGCGGCAAGCGCCCACCTCAGACCAGACATAAGTCAAAGCAAACACTAGAGACGAGAGCGGAGAGAGGGCGAGTGTGTGCACACAGACGTCAGCACTCAGCACACATTAATCTAATTGAATTGCACACACACGCTCTACACTTAATGACATCTGCAAAATTCTCTCAAACCAAGTAATTAACCGAAAGCGAACACAGCACGTTCCGGGCCCGATGGCGGCGGCGACGGCGACGCTGGCTAGCTGTGTTAGCTGCTGTTTGCCTTCAGCTGTAAGCCGTTAGATGTTGGCTGTTGGCTGTTAGGCGGTAATGCTACGCTCTTTGACCTCTCAAATTATACTGTCAATGTTAATTATAGTTCGTTTGTTTGTGTGTACGGACGCGCATACATGTATGCCGAGTCATGTTCTAATTTGCATGCACTAATGCCGGAGCGCCGGGCGGGAAGGATTCACTTGGCCCGAACCCCCCACGGAGAGGAAATGGAAAAACGAGATGCTTGCAAGGCTTAGCATCCCCCCCCCGCCCTCGGGGGGTGGTAGGTGGGCAAACAATTCTTATCGCAGCCAAGAGAGTGTCTGAGTGAGGGGCTTCTCTGAGTGGTGGGCTTCCGCCGGGTGGGTGGCTTGGTGGTAAGCAGAGAAAGGGAATTAAAATGAAATTATTTGCAACTTTGTCCACTCTTGAGCGAATGCGAATAATTAGTTTTCACGTTCTGTACGTTTGAGGACATCATCCGTGTCGTTTGCGCTATTTTTAGGACCGGAAAGCTGCACTATCCGACCGACGTTTGCGGACCACTGTTCGAGGAGGAGCTCGAGTTCTGGGGACTGGACTCAAATCAGGTAGAACCTTGTTGCTGGTCAACGTACAGTATACATCGAGATACACAAGTGAGTGCACACCAGCAGCTGGCAACCACATGATGGCTATGCTGACTCTCTCTCGTTTCTCTTCCCCCCCCCTCCCCCAATAGAATACCTTAGCAATTTTAGATAAATTAGATATTGAAAATGAGAAGCCATCAGAGGAGCAGATCGCCCGACTCTTCGGCTTCGAGGAGGCGCTCAGCAACGGGGAGCTGAACTGCTGGCAGCGCATCAAGCCGAAGGTCTGGGCCCTATTCGACGAACCATCAAGTTCAACAGCAGCCAAGGTAAGCCCCCCCCCCCTAATGACCTCGCCCAGATGAAGGATGCGATTGTCAAAGTGAATGCTTTCAGATTGTAGCTAGCATGTCGGTATTCTTCATATTCGTTTCTGTGATATCATTCTGCTTGAAAACGCATCCGGGGTTTCGGGTCGACTTCCCGGATGAGCCGTCCCTATCATCGGCTCCATCCGTACCGCTGGCGACCACATCCAATCCATCAGCGCCAGAGCAGCAGCATGCGGCATTCAATGCGACAGCATTCGCAGCGGCGAACAACACTAGCAAAACGGAGCTCACTGCCGGCAATCTAAGCAACGTCTTCGATTCGTCCAATCTCACGTATAAAAGTTCCAATCGGAAGCGCTTAAAACGCTCCGCCTTCAATGACAGCGAATTGAGTCAAATGTTCGAGCAGAAGTTGCTCGGCACCGCTCGCCACCACCACGGATGGCATGAGTCCTACGGCCAGCCGCACGGAGCCTTCTTCTACGTCGAGCTGGTCTGCAACGTCTGGTTCTTCATCGAGGTTATCATTAGACTAATTGTGAGTATGGAACCGATCAAGGGAAACGGACTGACGTTTCGTTTTAGGTCTCGCCGAACATTTGGCAGTTCGTCAAGTCGCCGGTGAACATAATCGACTTCACGGCCACGCTCAGCTTCTACACGGACGTCATGCAGCGCATGGGCGAGCACACCGGACTGCTGGAGGCGTTCTCGATAGTGAGGATTATGCGGCTGTTCAAGCTGACCAGACACTCGCCCGGCCTGCGGATCCTCATACACACGTTCAAGGCGTCTGCGAAGGAGCTCACGCTGCTGGTGTTCTTCCTTGTCCTCGGCATCGTATTCTTTGCCAGCTTGGCCTACTATGCGGAGAAGTTGCAGGTAAGTGGTGGCAGAGAGGGCGAAAGACAGATGATGCATTTCCTTTTTCAGGACAACCCAGAAAACCAGTTCAAGAGCATTCCTCTAGGTCTCTGGTGGGCCATCGTCACGATGACAACCGTTGGCTACGGAGATGTGGCGCCTAAAACCTATCCGGGCATGTTTGTAGGCGCTCTGTGCGCCTTAGCCGGTGTATTGACGATAGCACTACCAGTACCTGTTATTGTTAGCAACTTCTCCATGTTCTACTCGCACACTCAGGTTTGTAGGGCGCACGATAGGATTTTCGAAGAAAGTCAACCATTTTCCATTTTTCCACAGGCCCGCTCGAAACTACCGAAGAAACGTCGGCGCGTCCTGCCCGTGGAGCAGCCGCGTCGCAAACGTGACCAAGGGCCGCCGCCGCGACGAACCAACGCCATCAAGCAGCAGCATCATGCACATCAGCCGGCAACCGTTGCCGCACCGCCCCCCATCTTCAAGGATCCATTCGGGAGTGCAAAAATAGGTAAAGCTTGCCCCATCTACCCCACTGAACTCCAAGAAAACACACAACACATATGAATAGCTAGAACCTAAGCCAAACGAGCCCCCCCAAAAAAAAAAAAAAAAAACCATGTTAATGTATTTGTGTATATGTATATGTATATGTACCTCCATGTGAAAATGTATATCAAAATTTCTGTGTACTCTCTTGCCAATGTGAATGCCAAAGAAAGCCTGTCAAAGCATAAACAAACAAACAAATCTCTCGTATGTATCATTTTTTTCCTTTTTTTTGGTTGTCTTTTCTTCTGTTTTTCGGTTTCTTTTTTTTTTTTGCTGATTTCTGTGATAAAACAAAAACCAAAAACAAACACATCTACTCTACTCTCGTCTACGTCTCATGAGTAAACTAAAACCAAGCAAACAAAACTTTTACAAATCCCTCCCGCACCCGACACACGATCGCGCGCGCGCGCTTCTGCCTGCCACCACCACCACCACCACCACAACCATCACCCACCCCAGGCACTGTGAATGGAGTTAATGTTATAGGATTAAGTATTCAAGGTCCATCAGTGCCTCTAGCCGCTGTTCTTAGATCACCAACTGGAGTGACGTCGCACTGTAAGTTTTCAATTTGAAACATCCACCATGTCATTCCCCGCCCTCCCCTTCTCTCTCTCTCTCTCTCTCTTTCTCTCTTCACGTCACAACCATTCACTATCCCAACACCACCGTCACCACCACCCCACCAACACGGCCGCAAACATTTTTTTTTGCAACAAACCTGCCGCCACCGAGCCGCAATCATCACCTATCACGGCCCAACTTCTCCGAGCACCGCAGACCGAAAGAGTGAAGCCGAACCGACACAATTTGCATTTTTATTAGTGAATAGATCCACCATGGTTTCCCCCATCTCCCTCCATCTCCGGGGAAGGCAGTGCATGCAAATCTAGTCCCTTGTTTTTTGTGTTTCTTTATTTTTCTTCTTCTTTTTTTGTTTGTTTTTGTGTTCGCCCAGAGATCCGCCCGTGTCCTGGAGAGACGAGCGTCCGGGATTCTCTCTTCCACTTCATTTCAGTTCATTATTCATGGAGTTTCCTTTTCTTACTTGTTCGTTGGCTGCACAAGGGGACTGACGAGTGGCGACTCCCCCCCCCCCCAGAAAACAGAAACTTCCCGACGTGAACACGAAGGCGAACAGAAGAAAACGCGGAAAACTCGGAATCCATTGAATTATGTAAATAATATTCCCGTTTGGTTGCGCCGAATTGTGCGAGCGCGCTTGCCGCCTGTCGCCTACCGCCTGCCTTCAAATGGTGTGTCCTTATGCATGGTAATGAATTTTCCAGATGGTTTGCGCGCTACTGCTGGTGCTGCCGCTCCCGCTGCTGCTGCCGTTCGTTCGGCGGCTGAGCACAGTGCGGTGAGACGTCACTTTGACAAAAGAAAGAACTCGCGAGTCGAGTTGAAAGTTTTCGTTTGACAATGAAATTTGTTTTAAAGCAATTAAGTGTCGGACGCATGCATCGCTAGCAGCGACGACGATGGGGAGTGAGAAAGGTGTGACGGCGCCAATGCCTTGAGAGGGCCTTGGGAGTCTGGTGGAAACAGAGCTCATTAACGAACGCAACTTCACTGAAAAAGGAGTGAATCTAAAGAATTGGCAGGAATCTGTGAAGGCTTCAAGGGGTACAGTGACACCATCTGGCACTGAGTTCCTACAGCGACCACTCGTGGTACTGGCCTATCAGAAGGGGACTAGATTTCAGAGGGAACACTGGCAAAGACTAGAGCGAGTTTAAGTCCGTAAGTCCCTCGTCCCAATTGAACCTAGCCAAGCAGCTTAGGGTTCGACGCACCACATAACGACAGAAGTGGTCGCCAATCAATGAAATACACAATTTGCCTCTTCCCGTCATTGTCTCACTATCCGAGAGCAACTGATGACACCCACCGACTCGCTCATACCTCAACCCACCCGACTCCCTCACATCCCGGCACCCAAGAGAGAATTTTCTCAGTACTTTCTGAAGGAGTCACCATTCCCCCACGCGAATTAGTTGCCTGTCATCCGTCCACCACAATCCTCTCGCAGCCACCCAGGGTGAACTTGCACTCGTTCGTTTCCAGGCATGTCCAGGCCACTCGCCACTCCCAGCGGGCTCCCTCAAGCTGCACTTAAGCATGAAATTACACCGAAGACAAGTATTCGCAATCATTCTCAGAAACGGCCGCAAATTGAATCGCAGCAGCGTGCCTCGATTTGCATCTGCTGCCGTCCACTTCCGCAAGCGCGAAATGGGGTCATTGTGCGTCTTTCGAGGTGGGCGACACCCCCCCCCCAGAAGCCCACGACGGCTCCAGAGACCACCTCGAAGAATGTAGCTGCCGACACTGACAGCGTGCCGTAGACAACGGACAGCTGCTTGAATGTGTCGACAACATATTGTCCTCGTTTTTTTTTTGTCCGTCCTACGACGCTCTAGGAAAGAGACATAAGGCCATTTGCTTTAGGAAAGAGACATAAGGCCATATGACCCTATGACGCTTTAGCAAAGAGACTTAAGGCCATACGGCCATATCACGCTTTAGCCAAGAGACATAAAGCCATATAGTCCCATGACTCTTTTGCAAAGTGACATAAAGCCATATTTCGAAAAATGTCATTGCGTCACATAGCCCTTATGTCATGCCACCGTCTGGGCGTCTGCGCGTCTGTACATCCGTCCATTTGCCCGTTTGAGGGTCTGTGCGTTTGTCCGTCTGATCGTCTGTCCACCTTGGCGACTGTCCGTCTCGGCGTCTATTTGTCAATCTATTTGAACGTCCACCCACGTGTCCGTCTGTTGACCTGCTCATCACTCCCTAAGTTCGTCTCCTCGCTTGCTTCCATATAAGCCGCCATTCCCAACAACTTGCTTGAATTGATCGCATCTAGACGACGCTTTCAAACCAAGCCAAGCCACTGCGTGTGAAAATTCCGAAATAATTTACAAAATTCGAGCAGAAATTGATGACACTGCAGCACGCTCTCGAGATACCATCGAACTTGATGCTTTCCTTATATCACCCCCAAGTTCATGAGTTCCCTCCCCCCTCTCCCCCCCCCCGCCGCAAATTCTCATGCCCACGCAAATGGAACCAGTAGACCCCATCAGCTTGCAACCGCCTGCACCCGCCCGAGTGTCGAACAATCTAAGCTAAACTGACTCACATCCGATTGCAAAGCATGACCCTTGTCCACCCTGCACCACAGCACACACGTACCCACTCTCCAGCCAGCCGGCGGAGAAACTCACTCTCGAACCCCTTAACCACTTTAAATCAATCTCAGCCACTCAAGTATGTACATCCTGTCCGTTCAAGCTGTCGAATGAATTAAATTTGCAAACTTTTTCCTGCATGTCCACCGCCACTGCCACTGCCACCACCACCACCACCAATCACCACCAATATCTTAACTTTGCCAAATATAATATAGAATGTACATTCCAATGAATCTAGATACCATACATAGTTTAGAATAAACCTTACACCTTTTAATTGAAACTGATTTTCCTTGGTGTTCTCTGTCGCACCACTGTTTCTCTGTTTTCCTCTTTTTTTCTTTTTTCTTTTTTCTCTTTTTCTCTTTTTTTTCTTTCCCTCCCCTAATGGGAATGTTCTTCTTCTTCTTCTTCTTCTTTTTTTTTGGTTGTTGTTGTTTTGTTTCTATTTTCACAGCTGACTACTTGAGTGTGCCACCAGTGCAAAGTCTGCAACCCCGAGCGGCCACCACCGGACATGACTTTATGCTGCCACTGCAACCGAAGCTGCTGGCACCCCTGGGTAAGATGTATTTTCCAATTTAAAAATAAACTTTCCTTTTAAAACGAGGACGACTACGACGACTGGGTGGATGGGGAGGGGATAGGAGGGGTGAGTCCATTAAATGCACAAACAGGCAACATGCACGAGAACGACTCTCTGCAGGCACCATTGCCTGGTGACTTTACTCGTTTTTTTTTTTTCACGGTGTTTGGTGTGAACGAGCGTGTGTGGCGGGTTTTGGAAAAAAAAAATAACAAGTCTCGGCCTTGACTCGGTTTATTAAACGCGATACAGGGTGGTGGTGCGCCTGATGCATCGCCACCCATCATGATCGGATGCGTCGATATCCGACGTGGCGTGAAACTGTACAAACACGAAGAAAAAAAAAACCACCACGAGCGTGGAATTAATTAATTTTTCAAATATTTGAATTGCTTTTTGCAAATTGTCTGTCCCCGCGTGTGTGTGCGTGTGTGGTGCGCGATTGGAAGTAAAATCGAAACACGACCCTTTATCGGATCGCATTACGTGACGTGTAATTTAACGTAAATACAGGCGCGCGTTCAAACGGGTTATCAGCGGGGTTGAACTTAATTAAGATGTAATTCGATGGGCAAATATTGGGGAAAGGGCTTCTCCTTGCGGAAGGGTTTCACGTGACTGGATTCCGTGCGGAGTCCGTTGACGTAATCGGTGCCAGGGAAAGTTTAATCGTGAAGCTGCTTTGAGTGGAAGATTCAACCGCACTCTACAACGACATGAGTCTACTCAGACATCTGCGGATGCCGATAACTCGGGCTTCGCCTCCGAGCATGTGGGCCAAAAATACCACACGACTGGATTCGTGCAAGTTGTCGCGGTCTGCTTTGAATTCTGGTTTGCCTGCTTTAGTGGAATTATCGGCGCAACCCAACAACCTTCAACTGGTTCAAATGCGCTGCAGTTCCAGCGACTCATGCTGCAAATGGAACCAATGTGGCACACACTTCGCCCCCATCCACCAGCCAACATCAATTTGCGACATTTTTTTTAATTCGTTTCACAAACACCCTATAACTCTCTCAAACTCCCCGCCGTGCGTCGGGGAGCTGGCCTCATCTGCCAGCTCTAAGCTCATTATAAACTTCCGCCTGGAATAAGTTTGATTAAAATACTTTTCCCAGCATGTGTCGCTTTAACCCTTTAATCCCACATTCTCTCCCTCTCTCACTCTCCCATTGCAGAACGCAAAGAGCACCCCCTGCAGCTGTCACCGCAGCAAATTGCAGCCGACAACCGGGCGGACTACATGCTGCAACAGCACGGCGTCGCCAGCAACACGAAGTCGCACCTAAACGCACCGCCACCCACCTCAATGGATCGGCTGCCACCCTATGCCGGAGGTCTGACCTGCGGTGGTGGCCTCACCCTCGGTCACGGCATAAGTTACTCGTCCCTGATCACACGCACTCCGAATCTGAGCGCTCGACCCACCAACGTTGGCTGCAACATCACCATAGCTGTCAACTCGGCGACGCCAGAGAAAATCAATCCCATCGACCAGCAGCCGAAGGTCACCCTCCGCAAGGACAGCGACGCTGACCTCCAGGAGCAGGCCGACAGCTCACCGAACGATTGATTGTGGGAGATGGTTATCTAGGACCATTCCGCCCCGACGAGAATTGTGCCCCGGACACCCCGGACACCATCCCTAGACAACCACCGCGCGCCGCATCCTCTTGGTCCAAGATTCAGGCAAACATTTTGAAAAAAAAAAACTTATTTTTTAAAAACCCCCCAAATCACATTGTATTCGTAAATTGTAAAGAAAAAAGAATAAATTTAGAAAAAAATAATGTTTGTTAAAATCAATGTACTCTAATGTTAAAAATCTATATTTTGCCGAGACAGATATTCTTTCGAAAAAAAAAACAAAAAAACAAATGTGTGACGATGTACCTATAAACTTAACCTTAAACATAAATGGGAATAAAGTTCTGATAACCTTCAATTTTAAATTGATACCTCGTGTCTTTTGGCTCTTATCTGTGTGTGCTGAGAGGGAAGCGCCGCTTAACGGTCGCGTGTGACTTCTCGGTAGGTGGCTGGAGGCGTGTTTCTTTTGTTTGTTCAATTTGTCACGCAAACATGTTTCGTTGATTGATCGCTTTTATCGCCCGTCGCAGTGGGGTTGGAGGTGGAAGAAAATACAGACGTGTGAAGTCGAGAAAGGCGTACGAAGACGCGTCGAGTGTATCGGGATTATTGGCTTCTTTGCGGGAAGTGGAGGAGCGAATGGTGTTGCAAGAGAGGGATCTATGCATTCACAGTGGTAAGCTTGGGTAAAGGTAGAAATCAATGACTAAGTCTGAAGATCGTCGAGGGACCTTTGACCGACACTGAGAAGGAGAAGAGATCACCACCCTTGGCCGGTAAAAAGGCCGTAGCGGCATGGCTGGGGGCACAAAGAAGCGTCTTTCCGTGCTGAACCTAAAACAAACAAACCACATCCGAGATATGGCGGATTTGCCAAATCAAACTCCTTCAGGTCACAGCGGCCCACCTAGGCCTACCTACGACAACTCTGAACACCTGTGGTCATGCGTTCCGATGTGTATTACTCGAATCGGACGCCCTGGAGTGCAAACGACAACATCGAAAATTCCACCTAAAAAAAATCGACAGTGTAAAGTGTGCAACAGAAATTTAATAATATATGTACAACTTCCTTGTTTGAAGGAGTAGATCGGTAAACGATCCCTCATCTTAAAGGACACCCTTCGTACTTCAATCTGCCATCACACGCGTTTGTTATTTATAATTGAAACGCGGTAGAAGACCATGTTTTTCTCTTTTCCGCTAAATTTAGACGCAAATAACGGGACTTTCTGAGCGTCCACCTTGTGCGCCTGGAAGTCGAAGCCGCAACCTACAATCGCTCATCGTTACTTTTCCTCTGCGTCCCCCTCTTTCACGAGATATTCAAAGTCAAAGATTACAAATTTGCTAAAGTCTACTACAATTTCTAGGCGACTAGTACTTTAGAAATCCCAGTCAGTGCTAGTTTCAGACCAACTTTCCGGCAAAATCCGCAATATCTCCGAGATTTCTGGTCGGATCAAGGTGAATGGGCACTCATATGAAAGGTCTCACTTAGGCCTAGATGACCAAGGCATGTCCTTGACTACTCATCTAACGGTAAAGGACTCGTAAGGAGGGAATATTCTGCGAAGGTAATGTATGTACAACTTCCTCGTTTGAAGGAGTAGATCAACGAACAATACCTCATCTTAAAGGGCACGCTTCCTACATGAATCCCCCATTTAGCAAAAACAACCATTCCCCCCACTCACTTTCCCGTGCGGTCATGAATTGCGTAACTCCAGCGGTAAGTACTGTTGCTCAGCCAAAGCACTCAAATCCGCATTTGATTACCGAGAGCCACGGTCGTTGCTTAGAAAGTATCATTTCGTCATCGAATCAACCACGCCTGCCGCCTCCCAGCAGGGAAATCGAATTCAGCAATCGAACGAGTTTAACAACTGAAATCGAACTGAAAGTAATTTACGGTTCGAATGTGACCACTTTCCCGCGCCGCGTTCTGACTCCTTCGTGTGTCACCAGCTAGCTGGGTATGTCCCCGGTAAAAACCAGAAGCAATTAGACGCGCGCATTCTGCCTCACACTCGGACCACTTCAGAAGCTCGCGCGCTAATTGCGTGTGTTCATCGCGCTGTTCATCTCACTGCCCTCGTCAGAGTGGCAAGCTGGCCAACGTCCGGAATGTGTGGGGATAGGCGCATTCGTTGGTTGTGAAGTCACTAGAACCCATCATGCGGCCGAGATGAATTCAATCCATAAATAAAAACGAGTCGTGAACGAATCCGGACACACACGCGGGGGGAAAATCTAAATCCGTCAGCTGTTTTTTTTTCTATAAACTGAATCGATTTGTTTATTTAGTATTGAAGAGCACGCTTGCATCGGGGTCCGCAACAAGCATTCATGTCACGTTGCTGTCCGTCGACTATGGCTTTTTTTTCCGTGTTTTATTACAACATTAAGTGACGTTTAAGAATTGCCGAGAAGGAAAGTGTTTGATTGATGACCCGAAAAGGTTGCACAGGGCGTGGGGGAGGGGGTGTTGGGTTGGAATTTCCAGTAATCTGGGGATAATTTCGGGTTACGCCACAGTCGAGCACTGAATTCTGATCCAGTCCGGGGTGAATTTTTCAGACAATCAGACCGGGATTAGCTTCAACTGACTGAGAGATGGAGGATTTGGCAGGGATTAGCTTTCTGCATGAGTGATGGTGGAACTTGTGCTGGGCTCACGAGACGGGCGAGTGAAATGATAAAGACCACCTCGTCGCTCTAAGGCTAACGTCACGGAATGAGCGACGAGCGACGGCTGAACGACTGAAAGACGAGCGATTCAGTCACGCACTTTCTGCTTTAGCAAGTCATTCTAAGAAGAAGTCCCCAAAGTCACTCGCCGCTTTTCAGCGAACTTCAACGAGTCATTTTCCGAACTAAACGACGAGCGTGACTTTCTCGCTCACTCGCTTATCGCCGTCTTCGTGTGTAAATGCAGCTGGGAGTCAGAATTTTTCACAATTTTCAGCGAGTCATTTCCAGCATTTCTATCTTATCGCCGGCATGACCCACTTTCATCACCACACGCTCAAGCAATGACGATCGATTAAAGAACCCCCTATCGGTCGTCGCTCACCTCGCAGTCTCAGCCTTAATCGTCGTCGACACTACTTCCCTCAATTCAACCGGGAAAACGATTCAAATCGCTTACAAATCACACCTCAAGCTGGGTTGAGTGGATGAGCGGACATCAGAAATGTAAGCAAATTTAAACCCCATTAAGCCCCAAATCTGCTCACTCATTAATTTTCATTTACACTCCCGAACGAGAGCCATTGAATCCGTCATTAAGCAGTCACCAGGACGGCCACCCTCGATCGAAGCATCGAAGCCTCGAACGTGACGTTGATGTCAAATTGAGTGGTTCCCTCGTCCCTTCCCCCCCCCCCCCTCCATTTTCCACCTCGTTTGACGAACCTATTGATCTAATTTTAACAAGCCTAGTTATCCAGTGTATGCCATCACGCAGGGAATTCCTTTGAATGGTGTACTTGGGGGGACTCCTCTCAAAGTCACACACTCGCACACGGGGGAGGGCGAGCGCCCCCCCCTTTACCTTTCTTCAGGAATCAAGTACGTGTGACATTATCCCTTTTCACGTTTATCCGGCTTTTGCCCCAGCCCCTCGCAAGGAGCGACATGTGTGCGAGTCTTCAGCTCACGGAAGTGAAAAAGAAATCCGCCTTTGTCTAGCATCCTTGGAGTGCTGGTGCGCTGATAGTGCGCTCTTCCGCTCAGTTCGTTGCTCTGCGAGGAGTGTGGAATCTGCTGTGCTCGCGCGCCAATTATCCAGCACCTCTGCCTGCACGCGACAAGCGCTAAAAATGCATAAAAACCGTCGTTTATCCTCGAGGGTGGAGTGAAATGCTGACTAGCAGACTGGGGTGCTGGGGTGGTGGGGTGGAGTGCTCTTCTTTTTGGTTGCTTTCAAGTGGAGAGTGGTTGTCGTTGTCGTTGTCGGTGCGACTTGATATGCGGTCCCTTGTGTTCCGGGTGGGGACTCAGGGAGCATTCCGATGAATAAATTTGCAATAATCTTGTAGTCTTGGGAATTCATGTGAAAAAGGAGAGAAAAGCAGCCACAAGGGACTTGAGCTTGTGAGGTGATTAGCTACACGACTTGGGCCAAGGTCGATGCCGTGGCAGTGCATTAACAAGGCGCTGCAAAGGGCCTTTGTGGACGCGCTCGAGACTTTGGGGGAGCTGGCATTTGTGTGCGCAAATGATGGTATTTTTGTTTTTGTGAACGCACCGCCAAAGTGATGTCGCCCCAATCTCTGTCGCGCCGATTGGACGCTATTACATTGAACTTCCGCCGATGGTGAACAACACGACTAATTGATCACTTGTGTTCTTGTTGTTCAACACAGAGTTCCATTAGGGAAACCCACAAATCAACTGAGGCCCCTACGCCGGCCTGAATGGCTCCCATCGCACGCATTCCGCGCAGGTACTTCCCAGTTCCCACCGTGTCATCACCACACGAAACCAGTTCACTTGAATGACTCTTCAATGATCCGAAACTCCCGCGGGGAAACCTTCGCCGAATGACCAATCTCCGAGCCAGTTCTCAGCACCCATCGGTGTGCGGTGGGTATTTGCAATGCAAATGAAGGAAAATCCAATAAACCCCGAAATGGATTCCGAATCTTCCCACAGCTCGGCTCGGAGAGAAAAACTTTCCATCGAATCTAAGAGTTTTTCCACACACACCGCAGCAGAGCACAACCCTCTGCTTATCGCGACTCCACTCACACACACACACATCGGCCGTGTGAGAGACAAACGATCGTCGCTTGGTCTAAAGAGACACCGTCGTCGTCGTCGGGCTCCGACGAGTATCTCAGTTGTTTATTATTGCCAACAGCTGACTAACGATAAGTTAGTCGGCATTTAATCGGCATCGAGCGCAGATCGTTGCTCCAGCTCAGCTCCAGTGCCCTAGTCGCGACTTGAAAAAAAAACCCGTATTCTAGCTTAGAAAAGGAGGTGATCGCCGGAAAGGATCGTGTAGCTTTTCTGAACTCGAGTTGAGAGTGGTTTTTTGTTCGTGAATTTGTTCCCGTGCTAACTCAGCAGGTAATTACGACACAATGCTTGCGCGCTTATCTGTGCCAAACGCAAATCCGCTAGTGGATCAACAGTGCGATAATGCTGATCTGTGGTTCTTATCTCCCCCCCTCGTGGGCGATGTGTGCGGCTTAGAAACGGCATCTGGAATCGCAGATGGCCAGAGCACTGACCTGCTCAGCGGCTCGGTTGGGAAAGGGAATGACATCGGAATGTTCTCCGGCTGCAGAGTGCGTCCAAGATCAGTGGCTTGTCACTAGTGGTTAAACCTGTCCGCAGTTGATGTGTGATGTTGCAACATGTTGCCGTGAGCTGACTGTGCCTAGCTAGCTTGTGCTGTTCTGTGTGCGTTTTGTTTCTCTTTGTTTTCGCGTTCGAAGGACGTTTGTGCTTGCAATGGAATGTGATTTGCTTCGATACGCGATCGTTGTGAAATTCGGCCCGGAAGAAGTCAGTAGACACCTTCCTCATTGAAGACGTCTTCGAGTCATGCGCGAAATTAGCTTTTATTAGTCCCAATTGAGTCACAAATGGGAAACGGTGTTTGATTGCGACGATAAGACCACAAGTGGAGGGTAAACGCATAAAACTATCTGTCGGCGATTACGTGTGGGGCGGAGATAAAAGAATAGCAAATATTTGCTGATACTTGCACTTGAAGGTTTATGGTGGTTTTAGCCGAGGTTCCCGATAGATTGTTGCTTGTGTTAGAACTGTGACCGGAAGGGGTAGGAAGAGAAATCGGGGGGGGGGGGGGGGTATGGGATAATGGAGAAAAAGTGGACACTCTCTCACTCGTTCACTTGATACAAATCTGATCTTCTGATCAAAATTCCAAATTTGGACATCAAAACCACTTGATTTTTAACCACTCTTTCTGGCTAAGACGTCAAAACTGCCTTCAGAAAATAGGACCGATCCTGAATTTGGGCCAGAAGTGCAATCATGATCCAATATCTGACCCAAATCGGTTCGAGAATTAGGAAAGCTCCACGTCGCGTGAGTATCTAATCTTGTCCCAAATGTCCCGCGTGCTCCGTCAAACACCAGCACCCTCTTTCTGGCTAAGACATCGACCGCTTTCAGAAAATAGGACCGATCCAAAATTTGGGCCAGAAGTTCAATCATGATCCAAAATCTGACCCGATTCCGATCGAGAGTTAGGAAAGCTTCACGTCGCGTGAGTTACACAGCCCCTTCGACACAATCTTGTCTCGCGTGATCCCTC
This sequence comes from Eristalis pertinax, assembly GCA_907269125.1. Classification (NCBI taxonomy): domain Eukaryota; kingdom Metazoa; phylum Arthropoda; class Insecta; order Diptera; family Syrphidae; genus Eristalis; species Eristalis pertinax. The sequence goes on along the minus strand of OU026148.1, from coordinate 1,363,986 downwards.
AAACATCAGCACCATACACGTTGCGTGTCAATTTCGGCCTCCTTGTCCACATCCCCCTCACCGCCTGACAAACGACCAGAACTCAGCTTAGTCGCATACTTTCCAGCGACACTGTAAGTGATCTAGGTGCTAACTTTCTGAGGAATGCGAGATATTTACACAAGCCTCATTCATTCAGCACCAAAACGTACGCAGCCACGAAAGTGCTAAATTTTGCAATCAAACGATCAGAATACCCAGCCCATGTGCCCCACCTGTTCACACATCACTGTCAATTTCGATCGACTGCTGCTGTTGGCATCGGTGTCTCCGAAGAGCAGCGAATAGACATGCCAATCGTCAGAGCGGCAATTAAATTCCCTGCTCTCAAGGGGACAGAATATTCAAATCAAATCATTGACTTAAAGCTCTCCTATGCAAGTCCTCTCCCCCCCGTCCACCACACTCCGACTGTCACTCAAAGGTGCCATCCGCTTTCATTATTCATCGGCCATCACAGCGCCACTCATGTGCATTTACAAGCACAAACAATAATCTTCACACAAAATTGCAGCTCATCCTGCAGTCGCATGATTTCGTATGCAAAACATAGCGAACTGAAAAAAAAAAAACAAAAAAGGTGCAACCATCCCACGCCCCATTCAGTCCGCCGCACATGAACAAGCTACGAGCAGAGGAAAATCCAAAGGAAAATGGTACACATACGCCCCGTGTACGCTTGCACTGAACTTCATCGAGCTGCTAATGGAATTAATCACAAAAATTATCAAACCCCCCCTCTGATGGTATTCATAAATTCCCAATGGTTATTGATCACAATTCGATTTGTGGAACGTGTTCACTCGGAGCCTGGCAATTTTGCGAGAGAAGCAACAACAACGAAAAAAAGAATCGTGTAAGCTCTTGGCTTTATGCATTTTTAATGCGGCATCATTTTGAATTTCTGCCTCGGCATGGGGTCGAGAATAGGACACATGTGGGCTGTGCAAACATTCGACTCAATTTGAGGATTTTACGAGCCCCCTCCTCCCACTCCCCTTCGACGGTAAAACGAAAAAAAGTTCACGAAATGGGCGGACAATTAGCGAGCAGATTGCTGTGCAATTGACGAATTACAGCCCTCACCGAAGAGCCTCTTACAAATTGCCGCTCCTAAAGCGTGGCAATAAACCCGATAACAGGTCGGCGATAAGTACGTTCGAAAAGAGCGGAGAATTGTTGAACAAACAATGAGGCCTCGAGTTTGGTAACGCACGCAGACTTGTGCCAACTTGTCAGCCTGCCAACCTCAGTGACCCCCCCAATCGCTACAAAATCTGCAAAAAGCTGAAGAAAATAAAAAAAAAAATGCTGACCACGCTATGAACGGGTTTTGTTGACGTTCCGCTCTAAGTGAAGTCATTATCCAATCCAATTAAATCAACATAAAACACACCAGTCTTGAGAGTGCAGCGCCGAAGGCGGATATGCTGTACGTTCGCACCTGCGTCGGTGCGGTCTGTCTTCCGTCAGAGCGGCAGCGGCAGCGGCGTCGCGGGCGTCAGATCAGAGGCCACAGGCGCATAAGACCTCGAATTAATGTTGCATGCGGGTATCGCATCACGCCCCGAATGTTTTCTGCCTTTTTTTACGAGGGGTTTTTGTTGCTTTTAAGTATCCAATCAATTTGAACTTGTTTCGGCGATGGTGAACGGCACGTAGTGGACCACCGTTTTGTAAGTCATTGTGTGCCCAGGTAATAGACGGATATTTGGAGAAAACTGATTCACGTTTGTTTGTTTTCGGTAATGCGCCGTGCGCGGCCTATGTCCGGTTTAGAGCGGAGGTGACCCTCTGCCTCGTGTTATGGCGTTCATCATGGGGGAAGAACTTCGGAAACTGGTTGTGAATGCGGCTAGAATGGGGGGCTGGCACCAAGGACAAGCGATACAAAAAACAATACGGTAGAACAATGACGGGTATTTTTTTGTTTTTGGTATCCAACATCTAATTAAAATGGTTAGCTGTCTTCAAGGCTGTACACTTGAAGCAGCTACCGTCTGCTTTGGCGTCAATCGCAGACTCTTGAGCAGAAGGGAGCGGATTAATATTTCAAAAAGGTGCTTACGCGTCCCCGCATACCAATGGGACACGTAGCCCGAGGTAAACGGACAGGAATGCTTGACGTCGCGAGGGTGGAGAGTTGTAGGATGCATCAGCATCAGCATCAGCATCAGCATGAGCGTCAGCCCACAGCAACAGACCTTGAATCTGAAATTGATCGTGGGAATGCCCACACAAGCCATCCGGTGGGACCATAATTAAATTCTCCAATCGCATCGTAATCAAAGGCAGTAGCAGCAACAGCATCGTTAGCAACAGCAACGGCAGACACGATGACTCTCTCAGCGACCGCTGTGTCAGTTGTCCGTCTGGATCATCAAAAGCAAAGATGCCCGCTAATGGCAATTGTTAATCAATTAATTTGCTCGAAACGTGCTCCAGGTGCATGGCAATGCACAAGCATCGCGGAGCACGTTCCTCTTCACACTCTCTCTCTCTCTCTCTCTCTCTCGACGCGACACAGACAAGTGAAGTTATTCAACGATTCAATTTCTCACACAAATTAATTACGATTTGCGACTTTTCCCTTTCTATCGGTTTAATCGATCCACTTCAAGGTTGCCACCGGCCACTGGTAATCAGCCCGAACAAACCCAACGGTCTATTTGGGTTTGGGTCGTAAAAATTAGCTCGCTTCGCTTCTAAAAGCAAAAATTAGCAACATGTTGCGTCATCATTCACATTTTGTTGTGTCTTTTCACGATTTCAGGTCAACCGGTGAGGTCAAGGCGGTGACGACAACACCCTCGGAGTGTGAACTTGATGCATGCAAGCCAAGCAGCCGACAGCAACGCCCCACGCCCCACAATGGAGACGACTGCGTACCTCGCCGTACTGGCCATGCTGCTCGCAGTGAATTCTGCCGCAGCTGGAACCATCATAACCGCAGGTGAGTTCTAATCCCGCGACGGGGGCAATTAATCCAAACCAAAGCAGAACACAGCCACCGTTCTTGAACACGTGCCCCGCGCGCCGACCACGTTAACAGAGACCAGGCGGCCAATTAATTACACCGATGCCCATCTTGCGCTGTGTGCATGATGAGCTATGAACCAGCCGGGGAAGCGTTGAACCTCATTTCGCATGCACTGATGGCATATTAAATTCGATATGGAAATTAACGTGCTCATTACCAGCAGCAGCCCACTGCCACTGGTGCAGCGGCTGGCCAGCGCAAAACCGGATAATCACTTAAGACGGTTTAACACTTCCCACCAACTTCTGACGGCTGGTGTGCGGCTTCTGGTCGTCGAGTGCCATCAATCATCGGGGATCGACTGTCCGCTGGCAAGGGTGCTCATCTTAGACAATCACGGCGGGAAGGGGTCCTTAAGGGCAGCTCCAGTCTTTGTTTGCACTGTTCTCAGCTGGGACACGAATCGTTGCGAAACTCTCGTGTAATGCTGCACCAGGCAAGCACTTCAAGAGACAATTTACATTCCGGCCGGAGTACGTGCTCCGCACGGGCAAACTGCTGGCATTTTGTTTTGTTTTCGCCCGATTTGGCACTGACTGGGGTTTGACTGCGGTTCTTGCTTGGCTGCCACCCTTATGGTGGGAGTAGAGCTTGCGCCAACAGACACGTTAGCCCGCCGAGCAGGTGTTCCGCTTGGATGCGGACACGGCAGTGGTGATTAACTTGACCCAGATCGCAGATGATTGATTCAGACACCTCCCTCGGCTACGCTCCAGCTGGTCGAGCGCACGACAATGACACGCAGTCAAGGTCGCCGGCGCAAATTACTTGATAATTATCACTAATCGCCCCGCAAGACGTTGACTCATGGCCTGGCAATGCAATAAATTCAACTCTCTCTCTCTCTGTGTCTCTGTCTCCCTCTCCCACGATACAGATGCCACGCCAACGCAATGTGTAGTGACCATCAACAGCATTCCAGTGATCAAGAGCATCGGTTCCGAGTGGAAGACAAACAACTCGTGCGAACAGCATGTCTGTGCGCTGGACGACGATGGCAATCCGTACGAGCGGGTCGTCGAGGAGACCTGTGTCCTGAATTGCAAAGGCGTGAGTAAACCACCCCGCCCCACCCCACCCACTATCTAACCAACTTTAATCGTTTTCTCCTCCCCCTCTCCTACCCCCTCTCTGTAGGAATACGAATACCGACCAGCGGCGGATAAGTGCTGCGGAACGTGTGTGAAGACGAAGTGCCTGTACAACGCCCAACTGTACGCGGTGGGAGAGACGTGGCGGAACGACGCCGACTGCGCCATCCTCGAGTGCTCCCTGCATAATGGAGAAGCAATGATATCGGCGTACGAGAAGGCCTGTCCCCCGGTGGCTGCCGATTGTCCACAATCAGATTTGTATCAAGAAGAGTGCTGCACTTACTGCCGTCGGCGCAGCACTGGCAAAGGCCGCTTCTACACACCCGAAGACGACGTCGGGGACCTGGACTACTACAGACGCCATCCGTGTGTGAGGAACTGCACGGCGGGCGCGCAGCCGATGGTGTGCAAGTACACGTTTGTGGTCGAGTGGTACGAGACGCTGAGCAAGGCGTGCTACAACTGTCCGCACAACATCACGGACTGCAGCCGTCCCGACTGCATAGCGGCGGACGGAGTGCGACGCAGTGTCACGGTGGTGAATCGAATGATGCCCGGCCCACCCATCGAGGTCTGCCTTAACGACACCATTGTGGTCGACGTGAAGAACAACATGCTGGGCGAGAGCACCACCATCCACTGGCATGGGATGCACCAGAAGGAGAATCCCTACATGGACGGCGTTCCGCATGTGTCCCAGTGCCCCATTCTGCCACACTCGACGTTTCGGTATAAATTCCGGGCCGCCAATGCGGGAACGCACTTCTGGCACTCGCACACGGGCATGCAGAGAGGTGACGGCTGCTTTGGCAGCCTCATTGTGCGGCAGCCGAAGCAACTGGACCCGCATGGGAAGCTTTATGACTTCGATTTGCCGGAACATCGGCTGCTCATCCAGGACTGGGCCCACCAGCCGGGCGTGGCCATGTTCGCCTCCCATCACCACTCCATCGGCGACAATAAGCCGCCGAACATCCTGATCAACGGCCGCGGGAGGTACTACGCCGACATTTTCAAAGCGGCCAATGCCACTGCCACAGTCCCTGCCACAGCCACAGTCACAGTCACAGTCACAACAGCGGCGCCCCCAACCGAAGCAAGTACAGAGGACCACACGGAGAGTGTTGCCGAGACGACAGTGTCTGCCCCATTCGAGGCAGAAAACACCACCATACCGCCGTTCGTGGTCCTGTACCAGGCCGAAGGGGCGCGCAGCATGAAGATGGACTCACCGCTGGCCAACAGGACGCGGCGCTCAGCCGAGTTGCCTCTCGAGAATCTTCCGCTCGAGCGGCTGAACGTCCGCCAGGGATACCGGTACCGCGTGCGCATCATCAACGCGGAGTTCCTCAACTGTCCCATGACGGTGTCCATAGACAACCACACGCTCTCGGTGATCAGCACGGACGGGTTCGACGTGAAGCCGGTGAACGTGAGCGGCGTGGTCACGTACGCGGGCGAACGCTTCGACTTCGTAGTCAGCGCCGACCAGCCCGTGGGCAACTACTGGATCCGGCTGAAGGGCCTCGTCGACTGCGACGAACGCTTCACATCTGCCTTCCAAGTGGGCATCCTCCACTACGAGACAGCCGCGAGCACAGAGCCCGAAGGACAGCCACGTTACGACTTCAACCACGGCGGCGTCGAGCTGAACTCCCTGAACGTCGGCCCGGGCGCCCCGAAGTCCATCACGATAAACGAACTCAGGGCGACCAAGAGCGCAGATGGCGACGACGCGGAGCTCTTTAAGGAGGAGGCCGACTACAAGTTCTTCGTCTACTACGACTTCTACCCAAAGGACAACCCCGAGTTCCACAAGCCCAACTTGTACGGCATCAACCAGGTGCCGCACAACTTGAACAAGGTCCTCACGCCCCAGTTGAACCACATCACCATGGCGATGCCGAGCATGCCGCTGATGCCCGCCAAGGACCTGCTGGACGACAGCATGTTCTGCAACGACACCACGTTCGAGGAGCAGGGCATCGACTGCCGCAAGGAGTTCTGCAAGTGCCATCACGTCCTCCAGGTGCCCCTGAACGCCGTGGTCGAGCTGATCCTGGTGGACGAGGGACTCGCCTACTACGCCAACCATCCGTTCCACCTGCACGGCAACGCCTTCCGCGTCGTCGGCCTGGACCGCGTCGGCGCAAATGTGACCATTGAAGATGTAAGTCTTGCGCCCATTCTGATGGCACTCTCACAGTCAATCCTTCTCTCTTCCACTTAGATCAAGAAGATGGACAAGAATGGACAGCTGCCCCGCAACCTGGACCGGCCGCCGATCAAGGACACTGTCACCGTGCCTGACGGCGGCTACACGATCGTCCGGTTCCGGGCGTACAACCCCGGCTACTGGCTGCTGCATTGCCACATCGAGTTCCACGCCGAAATCGGAATGGCCTTGGTGATCAAAGTGGGCGAGCACCACGAGATGGTGCCGGTACCGAAGAACTTCCCCCAGTGCTCGGACTACATACCGTCGCTGGACGATGAATCGGAGGACGCACCGCGCGGTGCCGCTCCCACGGTCTACGCGATCGCGACGCACGTAGTCGTGGCGCTGATCTTGAGCTTGGCGTGGGCGTACGCCCTCGCGTGAGCCTGTGTAGTCTAGAGATATATTATATGCGACTGAGATACTAGTTTGTAAATAAATTTAAGTACAATTCCACGGAGACTGTCATTTTAACAGTAGACGCCAACCGCAGCCGGTCAAGTGCCAACTGCACTCGCAATGATGTCATCGATGCAGAAGACGCATGCGCACGAGCACAGTCGGCAGTCACATGCGAAGGTGGTAGCAAAAAAAAACAGCAAACCGGTTTTATTCGAAATTTAATTCAGCTCTTGATATGAATCGGACCGCTTTATGCCCCTCATTCTGCTCAAATTCATTAACAATCAATTCTTATCTTAACGAGTATTCAGGTCCACATCCGCCGTCCACCCTGGACTCTCTTTGGTCTCCCCCCAGACGGGTGGTGGGAGTGTAAAACTAATTAAATCTAGTTTCTTAGGAAATCAGGGAGTGGACATAAAAGAAAACTACTAACACCCCGCGCTCACAGCCGACACTTGGTGGTCTTGATGTTCTGCTGCAGCATGTCGTCGAACTCCTGCTCGGTGAAGTTTGCGTTGCGCTGCAGCAGCGTGTCCAGCACCTCGGCCTGACACTTGCCAATGGCCATGATCGAATGCCAGTCGGAGTCGTGCATCGACGTGCTCATCGGCGGATACTGCAGCCGATCGCCGCAGTCGTAGTGCTTGCCGTTCGCCACCGAATGGAAGTCCTCCTCGTGCAGCCGGTTGCAGATGTAGCACTCGAACAGTTGCAGGTAGTTGTCCGTGTCGAAGTCACGCTCAAGCAGCGTGTCCGTGAGCAGCTTGTTCGTGAGCGCGTGCTTGAAGGAGTACTTGTGGTCCAGGTAGCTGTTGTATTCGTAGTCGTCTGCGTCCAGTTTCTTGAGGAACTCCGCCAGCGCCTTCGGACTGGCGAAGTCTGAGATGTGGATCACCGACTTGTTGGTCGGCTGCCATTCCTAGAGAAAGAGAAATATTCTAAATGCCAACTGCTGTCCAAAGCAAAGAGCCTAAGCCTACCTTTGCGGTTGGCGATCCAAAGTAAATCGGTATGTTTCCCATGACGAGCGGCCGCCAGAACTTCTCCGAAATGTAGTCGTTGCACACCCCATTCTCGTAGGCAATGACGAACTTGTAGCGCGCAAAGAACTTGTAAAACGCGTCCGACTGTATCGTGTTCAGGTAGTCCCCCGTCAACCTAAAGCACACAAACAAACACACACGTGAGTTCCCTGAACAGTCGAAATCATCTCCTCCTTGTCACTCACTCCACGGGTAGATCCCGATTGTGCAGGCACTGGCCATAGGAGTCCACCTCGATGTACTTCATCAGCTCCTTCACGTACTCCTCCCTCCCTGACAGCGTGTCGCAAATCGACTGAACAAATGCCACTGGGGCCAACTCCTTGCGCAACATTGTCTTCGTGCCAACGGCCACGAGGTACTTGCGCTCGGTGAGATTACTTTTGTTCGCCAGATACTGCGTTGTCAGGGGGAAGTTCGAGTACCGACTGAAGGTCGCCGTGATGTTGAAGTACTTGAGGACGCTGTTGTGCTGGATGAACGGGACGTTCTTCGGCGACTCCTCGTGGTACAGTGCCCACAGGTGATGTGGCAGACGTGGCAGCGGCAGATCGGTCTTATTCATATCCGTTCCATAGAACACCGCCACCTTGAACGAGACTGATGATAAGTTCTCTGGCAGATGGCTTCGCTTGAGCGCAACTCACCTTCGTGTTGTTTTCGTACAGCACTCGCCTGTCCACAGTGAATTTGCACTGATTGAAGCCGCAACGACGAGTCTCGTTGTAGCCCGGCAACAGCTCCGTCCACCACAGCACCACGGGCACAAATGGGGCGCGGTGTTTCCCCCTGAAGTGGCTATTCGGCCAATCGTCCGTCTAACAGAGAGGGATTTTCAGTTTGGTTCCAAAAACCCAAATCACACAGTTCTCACCTGCCACCACCAGGCTGCCAGCGTGAGCAGGAGGACAACCAACACAATCCACAGGACTAATTTAAGTTTTTGCAAGAGTCGCATTGTTAGTTGCTTGTATGTACGTCGAGAACAGAAGAAAACGTGATTCACATGACCGAATCGATTCCCATAAGTGGCGAGCGAATTCCAAGCGATTCTCTACACAACAAGACCAAGGCTCGAGCTCAGTTCAGATAGCATTGTTTGCTTGTTTTTTTTCTTCTCTTTTTCGCTCCAAATTCTGATAATTACTTGCTATCAGCGCACTGTTCCAACAAAAACGAGACAAAAAAATATTCATCTGCGGAGGATATGTCACAACACAACTGAAGTCGGCGGCGGGAGGCAATGTAAACTGAACGTCAGATGGGCACTGTTGAGCTGTCAGTGGAACGTAAGCGCTTACGTCATGCTGGAGGGTAAAAAGGGTAAAATAATCAAAAATTTCGTGTCTGTCCACAAGGGCGTGCGGCAGAAAACACAGCGAATTGTGAAATAATTAATTAATGGAGAAGCATCACCCGAATTGAGCAACTTTTAGGTTAGTTCAGCAGCATTCGTGAATTGCCTCGCTGACTGTGCTCATTCGGGGGGTGGCAAGGTGAGAATCTACTACACACGCAGGGCAGGCAGTATATTTACATTTCACACTCGGAAAGTTGATGACATTTCACTTTCGTTGAGCCCAAATACCTGACAGTTCACCTGTTTTGTCAGAAGCTGCTGAAAAAGGGGGATAATAAAAATTTTCTTTCCATCATCCGTGGTGCAATGTTTGCCGAAGTCCAGAGGTCTCGGTTTCTATGAGCATCGATTCGCAAAGATTCACAGAGGTATGAGCGAGCAGCCCCCGCACCAGAGACTACAGTAATCATAGACGAACGAGGAAAATTGATCGGGCGACGGGGTGATGTGATGGCAAATCTGACAACTGGCAACGACATCAAGAAGGACTCACAACTGCAATCGGCCTCAGCTTGGGAGTCATGCTACTACTGCCCCATGGAGTCGTTTAAGAGCTCATCGGATTTCGTCAAGTACGTCGTGCTGTTTCTATGTGCGTGCAGGTGTTAATTGCTTTTCGTTTCTCTGTTACTTAATAGGCATCTGAGAGAGCGTCACTGCACGAAGGAGGGTGGATCGTATGTGTGCCGATATGGCTTCAATGGTGTGTGTCCCTCGCTGCCGCTGGACGGGGTCTCTGACCGGGACTACGAGTCGCATGTGACGCGGTATCACGTGAATCAGCCCAGCAAGGAGCCGGCGCCCGAGTGGTCGATATTCTCGGCGGCACAGAATCTTCCCGCGGTGTTGAACGATCCCGGCCGTGGCAAACAGGGCAACCTATTCACCAAAAAGTGGGGCGACGGCTTTGTGGACAAAGTGCACATTCCGCCGTCGCCGCATCTGGACGACATTCAATATGTTGACTTCGACGGGTATCTGAAGAGGATCGGCAAGCGGTACCGTCGCCACGTGCGGATGGGCGCGCAGCAGCTGCAACAGCAGAAGGAGGACTCTAGTCAGCAGAGCTATCGAAGCCCCACGAGAGAGGGCAGTCTCAGCGAGATACCAGACATATTTATGAAAGGCTCCCTGGACCTGAACAATGCATCAACATTTGCCTCCGTGTTCCCGGGCATCGGCCAGGCCAGCGAAGAGAGCAAACAGTCGGGCAGGCTGCTGCAGGAGAAGCTGAGTCACTATCTGGACATCGTGGAGGTGAAGATCGCCCGACAGGTCTCCCAGAAGTCGGCGGCCTTCTTCCACGCAATGACATCACAAGACGCGATCATGGAGCAGATGCAGGAGGCGGCACAAAACGTGCGCCAGCTGCGGGAGAGTCTCAAGGCGCTGAGTAAGACTGAAGTTGTCGATTCGCTGCAAATTGTTCAGTACGCGCAGAGGAGGCGGAACTACGAGCAGACGCTGGACAAGCTCTGCCTGATGGCGACCGTACATAAGACACAGCCCATGCTGCAGCTGCTGCTGGGCACGCAGGACTACGTAGCAGCTCTGGATTTGATAGGTAAGCGCCGACAGTGTGGCCATGCGACTGCCAGTGACTAAACAGTTTTCGCCCACCCCCAGGTACCACTCAGGAGATCCTCACCCAGGAGCTGGTTGGCGTGCACTGCTTCAAGCACTTGCCGATGCAGCTGACCGAAATGGAGAAGCTGATCGACAAGATGCTCACGACGGAGTTCGAGCGTTTCGCCACAGCCGACCTAAACCGACCCCTCTCACTATCGACTCTCCACTCGGAGGGGGAGGAGTTCGACAAGATCCTCGCCGAGGACAAGCTCATCTGCATCGTCATGGGACTGCTGCGGAAGAACAACTTCTCGTTCATCGACACCTACAAGGAGGAGAGCATCGTCACCATACGGGCGATAATAAAGCAGCTAGTTATCGAGGTGATAGCCTCGTCGGACGCGGAACTGTGCCTCACGGGGGCCGGCGAGGAGGCCCAGAGCCTGTCCATCACCGAGTGGATTGAGCTGCTGCAGCGGGCCACCGTGGCTCTGCTGGAAATTCTGACCAGAGTCAAGGCCGTTACCACGATAATGCTGCAGACGGCGAACGCAGCCGCCGGCAGGTTCGACGAGGCCGTCAACATAATGGACGCCGAGGCGTTTCTGACAGAAGCACACTTCGAGAACGTACGCGAGAAGCTAAGCGAACTGCTGCAGTCTGTCTGCAACTACTGCCACGAACGCTGCGCGAACCTGGTGTCCAGCCAGAGCCTGGAGAAGACCGTGGCCACCGCGGACGAGGTGGAGAAGCTGACGAAAATCGTGGACGAATTCAGTGCCGGCAGTGAGACCATATCAGGCGTGCAGAGCGTTCCACTGAGGGTTGCACTCAAGGTCCAGGCGTCGAGGTTCGCCAATCGGTTCCACTCGGAGAGGAAGCAGAAGATGGCCCTTCTCCTCGACTCGGAGCGGTGGCGCCAGGTGGACATCCCAAATGAATTCCAGAAGATCATCGACCGCATCGCGGAGAACGACTTCAGCTTCAGCAAATCGCTGGAGTACTCCAACTCCTCGATACAGTGCAACGGCGGCAGCCCCGCCAATCCTGTGCTCTTGGTCGAAGGCAAGCCGTTCTCGCTGGTGGGAGCCGCCCTGCTGCTGGTGCAGATGATCAGCGAGTACTGCAAGTGCGCCCTGAGACTGCCCATCGTGGCCGGGTACCTCTCAAGGAACGTGGTCGACCTTCTGCGGACGTTCAACTCCCGCTCGTGCCAGTTGATCATCGGCGCCGGAGCCCTGCGAGTGGCCGGCCTCAAAACGATCACAAGTGGAAACCTGGCTCTCGTGTCACGCGCTCTCCAGCTTGTCCTCTGGCTGCTGCCAAAGGTGCGCGAACACTTCCGCACACTGGACCCCACGTCGGTGTCCAGCTTCGACACCATCGAGCGCGACTTCGTCGGCCACATCAAGGAAATCGAAAACAAGATCTACGGCATCGTCACCGACCGCGTTGCCGCACAACTGACGAGCTGGGACTCTCGGCCGCCGGTACCTTCGCAGTCGTTCCGCAACATCTCACGGCATCTGGTGAAGCTGCACGAGGCCATTGCTCCCATACTGCCAGAGCAGCAGATCCACACCATCTACCGTGTGGTCCACAAGAACTTCAAGGACAAGCTGAGGGAGCAGCTGCTCAAGAACAACATCATCAACAATGGCGGCCCCTCGCACGGTGTGGTCACCTCCGAGCTGACCTTCTACATGGAAACGCTGCGCACTCTCAAGGCTCTGCCCGTCGCCGAGATGACCGACGACTCCATGGACGACATTTGGATTTTTTAGCAGCTTATTGACTAAGAGACTACTCCTTTCTTCCTTCCGTTTGTCTGTGTTTTTTCATTTGTCTGGGGACACATTCCAGCGGTTCTTGAACTGTTTCCCCGTCTGGTCCCCTTTGAATTGTTCTCTCCCCTTGTTTTGTTGTCGAATTTTAGGATTTTTTTAGAACGTAGAGCGTGTCGAGGAAGTATTAAATAAAAGAGAAGAACTACTGTTGCTTGAATGATTTGTAAAATATATGAACGTGGCGATAGTTACCGCATAGTGCCGTTTGTTTATACCGATTTTTTTGAAAGTGAATTGACCACGAACCACGGAAACTCGAAGCATTCACCCGCAGAAACACACTTAACACGATGATGATGTAAATTGTAAAAAAAAAGAAAAAAAAACTAGAAGAATAACCTACAAAATCAATAAATTAAAGTTTCTCTGTTGAATAAATCGAACCGGTGTCTGATTTGGTTACTCGGGGTGGTGTCAACGCTCAGGCGACAGGCCCCCGTTTCACTGTTCACACAACGCACTGCCAACGCCATGGTTACTCGGCGAACAAACAAAGTGCCTCCACTCACAGTTGCACAACAGCTCTCGCGAAAGATGTTGTTCGACAAAGTGTCCGCGGACAAGTCGGCCTCGATCCAAGACATCGCCATCAAGCTGCTGGACGAGCAGCGAGGGATAAACGCGCAAAACGACCCCAAGGAGCGGACCATCTTCTTCCTCGGCAGCCAGGGCTCCGTGAGGCCCTCCCCTCTGCCCCAACCAAACTGCATCCACTAAACCATCTCGATTTTCAGGGAAAAACGACGGCAATTTACAAGTTCTTTGACAAGGAAGAGCCACCGCGGCCCACTCTGGCGCTGGAGTACTCGTACGGCCGGCGAACCGGATCCCCGCAGGGCATCCAGAAGCAAATTCTGAACGTCTGGGAACTGGGCTCGCTGGAGAACTCCAGCGAACTGATCGACGTCCCACTGAGCTCACACGGAACACAGCACTTCGCCGTGGTGCTCTTCGTGAACTTGGCCGAACCCAAGCGACTGTGGACTGACCTCGAGGCAGCCCACAAAGCTCTGAGCAGCACATGCTCGTCGCAGCTGAGCGCTGGCGAACGCGCAGCGCTCGTGGAACAGATTGCCGAACGCATTGGCAAGGAGCACCCGGACTTGCCGACCATGGAGCTCTTCCCATTTCCCCTCGTCATCGTCGGGGCGAAGTACGACATTTTCATGGATTTCGGTGAGTTTTGTCCTTGACTCCGGATTCCGGTTCACGGTTGTCGTTGCAGATCCCGAGGTGAAGAAGCACGTCTGCCGGTGCCTGCGGTCGATGGCGCACAACCTCGGAGCAGCTCTGCTCTTCTACTCCCATCAGATACCCAAGCTCTCGAAGACCCTGCGAGACACGATAAGCCACCTGGGCTTCGGCAGCCCCTCGCAGCCGTTCCGCACATTTAACGTGGACTACAACGGGCCGCTGTCCGTGTGGTTCGGCTCGGATACCTGGGACCAGGTCGGCGTGAACCCACTCCCGATCGAGAGGATTGGCGTGATGTTCAAGCAGGAGGTGCCGCAGGTCAAGAGCAACAAGTCCTCCGCCAATGATCCCGCTAAGGACCCCGGTTTCAGCGAGAGCATAATCGACGAAATGAGGGCGCAAAAGAACGAGGAACTGGCCGCCTTCGTCAAGGAGAGCCAAATGCGGGGCAAATTCGAAACAATTGTGTAACTTGTGCAAATTAAGTGAAATAAAGTCAACGAATTTGAAAAGTGCATCCCCCTATGTCGACTGGATCCGCAGACAGTTCCAGTTTCCAGTCATCGATGAATGTGTTCATTTCCCCTTCGCGAGCACACTCATCGATGACTCTTCGCTCAGAGTGTATCGGGGTTCGTGCGAAACTCCATTTCGACCCACTCCCACCCCCGGATTGGAAACTCGACGGGGCAGTGTGCACCCCCCCTCCCCAACGACACCCACATTCATCGCAGCGCCATCCTTGGCTGCTTTATCGAATTGCGTCCCACCTCGCTCGCTCGCTTGCTCGCTTGCTGCTTTATCCGCAGCGCACCACGCATGGCCAGAAATAGTTCTGCCGAATTCGCACAACAATCTCCCACTCGCTCTCTGTCTGTCGACTCGTGTGCTGTGCTCTCTGTCTCGCTGCCGCTGGTCTGGTACTCTGCTGCTCCACTGGTGCTCTGGTTGCTGGCTGCTGCTGCTGCCTTGGCTGCCATCGGTTTCGGTGAGTTTTTCTGTTTGGATTTCGATTTTGAGTCGCCGTCGTTGTCTTTGCTGCGCTCGTCGCCGTTGTCATCGTTGCCTTCTCATTGTGCCGTGCCGTGCCGTGACGTCGTCCGTCGTTTGTCGTCGTCGCCGTGTGGCTTGCTCTCTTGTTACTTTGCCTTTGCCACACCAAGAACAACACAGCACCACTCAGCAGTCAGCAGTGCGAGCGAGTGGGAAGACAAGACACACTCAGTCATCGGGCAGTGTTTTCTCAATGAAAAGCCTCTTGTAGTTGTTTTGGTTATTTACTGCTTTTCGCCTATCCGGAGGACATTAGTTTGTTACTTCAACTCGGGCCGCCGCGAAACTCCTCGAAAATCACCTCAATCCGCGTCCGGGCGCGTTCTGTCACATCTTTTTTTTTATTTTTTTTTTCTCGTACTCCTCTCGCCGCTCCAAGTGAAAGGAATTTGTGCTGAATTTGACCGAAAAGACGAAAAGAAAAAAAACGGGAGATTGAATGCACGCGCGCCGTGTATCGTGTGCAATTCGATGGTGAACTCGTCGCGGCCGGGGGACACGAAGACGAGCTGAACACGGGTGCTCAACTCCGCGAAAGCAACTTCCAACTCGAAATTCGCATCGTGATTGTGTAATCGCTGCTGCCGATGATCCGCTTTTTCATCGTGACCTGTGTAACAGTCGTCGGCAGATAAAAGAAAAGTTCTCCTTCGTCCTCCCCGCCCCTCGGTGAAGGTTGGAGTTTTGATTCGCCCCCTCCAGAAAAGGATACACACGCACGCACGCACGCAGTGGACAGCGCAGTCAACAAGGTACCTACCAAATTTTGTTAGAATAATTTGCAAAATAATTCAGAGCGGGCGTGGGGAGCCCCCCTCTCGGGTGCACCGTTATTTCACACGAATGACCGTCAAATACGCAGACCTCGCCTCGCACTCCATGCATACACACGTTTCGGTCGGTGCGGGGAGGGGGTTTCTTTTTCGCCTGCGAAGGGATGTATCGATTTTTCCATATCCGCCAGCCACCCTCTCTTCCCCAAAAAAAAAAAAAAAAAACCTGAAAATGGTAAATTGGATCGCGGGGGAGGCTAAGGAAAACAACCACTTGACTACAACACCGCACCGCAGGAGCCGCACGGAATGAAGTGTGTGTGTGTGCGTGTGTGTGCGTTGTTTGTGTGTCGTCACAGTTCGAAGGGAATGACGAAACAACTCGAGAGTTCGACTTCACGCAGCGGGTGGTTGCTTCGAATTCGGCGTCTACATAATTGATGGCCTTGAAATTTGTCAACCGTCAGGGCACATAAATTAGCGAATTATTCAGCTACAATCAAATCAGGAAATTGTTGGGGGATGGTGATGGGGAGGGTGCACATCTTGGTAGAGTTGCCAAGGGGGCTCTTGGAAGTAAGACGAATGTTGCGACAGGGAATCGAGGGAATCTGGAGGCGTTGGTGGACTCCTCAGCGTGTCACTTCAGCGCTCACTAAGACCATACGACATTGGAATGGTCGCCAAACCAGCATTTGTTTAAATTGCCTTTGACTCCAACATCAAGCCTACCACGCATCAAGTTGGATTCAATTACACCGTCACGTCGCATTAACAACGTCGGCAATCCACCATTTCCCAGAGGAACCTTCGCCAGTCCACCACAAAGTCCAGGGAACAACAAGTGTCAAGTGTTTTCAGTCGTGTCGCACAGAAGTTGTCGTCAATCCGCCATTTTCTAGAGAAACTGTGTCCTTTTCCGAGGAAGTCTCAACCACGACCACACCTCTCGTGGCGTCAAGAAACTGCAGAGTCCATCATGAAGTATCCACCTCCCTGTAGGACCACACGCATAGAAAACTCCGTCAAACGCCTCAACTCTAAAACTCCCAAAAAAATTACCAAAATTCCCCAGTCCCCCTGGCAACTCTGATCTCAATTAAGCCCCCAGTGACTGGTTCACATTCACTCTGCCTTCCTCCCATCCAATTGCTTCGCTATAACTCTTTCAATTTGTGCTCACCATTATTGCCTTGACGTCGATCGAAAGACGCCTCGAAAGGCGAAGAAAAAGAGGAAAACTAAACAAAATCGCCGCTGGTCATCGAGAGTTGATGGCCCATTTGGATTGTTTGATCAGTTGATGCGATCGCCTTTCACTGGATTCGAAGGTGTCTTCGTCTTGCCTTCAGAACTGGGTCTAAGAGAGCCACCACCACTCGATCGGCACTGAGTCAGCAGCCGAGACGTGGCCCGAAGCAGTCGGGAGGTCGCTGGTGTCATTAGCCCGTTGCCACGCAGCTCGAGCAAATCTCATTTCACTAAAATCCTCCTCCATTAAGTCAAACGACGGATTTTACGTGCGCATCAGCAGCAAGCAACGTCGTCGTCAACTAATCCCTGCAGTGAACAATAATTCCGTGCATCCTTGAGGCAAGGAGGCAGAATGGCAGCAGTGTGTGCAAGCAGCACCCTCTTGTGCGATGCAGTCGTGGCAATATCCTTTTAACGAGTTTTAACGATGGGGAGGGGGTGGTGCTCCTCTGACAGTGTGCACGTCGATGTCAGAAGATGGTCGGAAAGCAGTCGCATCCGTAATGGGATTAAGGGATTTTCTAATTAAATTCAAAATTGCCGATGTTGCAGATGGGTTCTTGTGTAATTACTGCCTTCGCCCCCCTTCCACGCACTGCCCGCTCTATCGGATTACACCCGCGAAACCCCACCAGATGAGTCCGACGTCTCTCTGACGAACTACAAGGCCGACAGACCGGCAAGTGGCCGCTTGATTAACCCCGTCAGCCAATGTGTTAAGTGCATATCCAATTAACGCCCAGAAAGCAACAGACCTTCAAACACCCCTGGAGTCGGTTGCGTAAGCAAGCTGACCACAAACCTTGGCTGTGTTAATTGCGATCCGAACGCATCGCTTTGCATCGCGATTTTTGGCGGCCGAGCGGCTTCCTCATTTCAGCGAGAGAAAAATCGATTAAGATGTTCGCTGGCACCTCGGCGATGCCGGGTGCGACGGGGCTGTGGCTGTGACTGCCTCGCGGGCTTGTCTGGTTTCTCTGTTTTTGTTTCGAGCAAAAATATCGATGCCCATCGGCACAGGAGGGAGAGAGAGAGAGAGAGAGAGAGCGCGCTGGGATGTGGCACAGTCAGTGGCAGTGGTGGCTGCGGTGGAATCAATTGCGACTTCTCACAGACTCAGCGTGTGTCTCGTGCATCTGTGGACTGTCGATGCACACGCCCGGTGTCTATAAATAGCGAGGCAATGAATTAGAGGTGCACAATTGAATTGCAGTGAAATTACGAGTATTCGAGGTCGCCCCGCTTTCTCTGGATGAGTCACTAGATTGGGGTCACGCGATGATTTGTGACGGGAAACTGACTGAGATTCGGGGAAGGAGGAGGTGGTGGAAAGATGTATGGAGTCGAAGCTAAGGTGGGCAACGACTCTTGCTCCCTTGTCATGGCCACAGCAGTGATGGACAACGACTCAAAGGCTGTCGCTCTCTCGCCCTGGCCCCAGGAAAAATAGACAACGACTCAAAGACTGTCGCTCCCTCGCACTGGCCACAGCAGAGATGAACAACGACTCAAAGACTGTCGCTCCCTCGCCCTGGCTCTAGTAAGGATGGACAACGATGAACAACGACTCAAAGACTGTCCCTCCCTTGCCCTGGCCTTAGGAAAGATGGACAACGACTCAAAGACTGTCGCTCCTTCGCCCTGGCCACAGCAGAGATGAACAACGACTCAAAGACTGTCGCTGCCTCGCCCTGGCTCTAGTAAGGATGGACAACGGCCCAGAAACAGCCCTTCTCTCGCCCTGGCCACAGCAGAGATGGACAACGACTCAAAGACTGTCGCTCCCTTGTCCTGGCCACAGCAGAGATGAACAACGACTCAAAGACTGTCGCTCCCTCGCCCTGGCCACAGCAGAGATGAACAACGACTCAAAGACTGTCGCTGCCTCGCCCTGGGTCTAGTAAGGATGGACAACGGCCCAGAAACAGTCCTTTTCTCGCCCTGGCCACAGCAGAGATGGACAACGACTCAGAGTCTGTCACTCGCCACCACCAAGCCACCATGATCACCTCGAGCAACTGATTGAAAGAGTGCCCTAATTGGCATCGCAAGCATCGATTAACATGAAAGGCCGGTGTTAACGACATAACCAGGTTCATTACACCAGCCGAGGCCCTAGAGACTGTCCTCTTCACAGCCATCGACGAACGAAGAGCGAAATTCAATCAAAGCCCCCCTCGACGTCCCTGTCGCCAAGCATTGGCGCAAGGGAACAATGAGGACACTGCTAGTGATGCGTCTCATCCTCCGCCTTCACCACATCGCAAGCCCATTCATTTCAACCTCCACACGACGAACGAACTGGAGCTATAAACGTCCCCCCCCCCCCCCTGCAGTACGTGGCCCACAATGTGGGCGGCGGGCATAAATCCTTTATGCGGCGTCTCGATGAATATTCCACACTGCAGAGCGAGCAGTCGGCCCGCAGAGAAGACGTGTTGAGTGCATCTTATGCATTTATAAAGATGTCGACCTTACACTGGGTAAATGGCCTTTAAATAGACTTCATTTGCCAGCGGTGACAGGCAATGCGATTATCCTTCCATGAAAGGGTTCGTTTTTTTTTTTTTTTTTTTGTTTTCCTCGCCGCTCAGTGGTCTAGTGAAACACATTCGAGTGGAAGCAATCGATGCAGTGGCGCCTGGACGACACAAATAAACCCACGTACTCGGCTAAGGGCTTTGTTCGATTACGTCCGCGTATGCGGCGTGGCGCGGCGACGGCGGGTTATTTCCGTTGCTGCACTCATTGTCAGTCAAAGGACCTCGCCCTGCTGAAGGGGCTTAGCGTCCTCATTTGACTATTTACGGCATTATCGAGTTCGAACGGGTGACTAGGGTGCGAACAAGAAATAACACCCAAGCCAACCCAATCCAACCACCACTGCCACTGGCACCGGCTCTAACGAGGGTTGCAAATAACCAATTTGTTTGCAGTTCAAACGGCGGTGACTCTGGTTCCCAGAGCGCGCTCTCTATTCTTAATCTTCGGGATGAACTGCGAGGGAGTGTGTGTGTGCCGTGTGGTGAACATAAAATTGCCCATGACGCGTGCTTGTCTCTTCGCATCCGGCCTTGCACAGTGCGGCATAATTAAAGCCGAGATTAGCAAGCATCTTATGTGCGGAGATATCTTTGTTCCCCCACGGCACGACGTGGTGACACGCTCACCGATTCCGGTCCGGGTTGGTGGGTGGTGTGGGCCGAGTGTGCCCGTGATTAGCGCAGAGAACTTTTGTGACGTTTCCGTGGGAAGTTTTCGGTTTCTTTGGTTCTCCAAGCGCGGCCGCGTGCCGCTTGTGGAAGCACAATTATTGCTGTACACATGCAAGATGTCGTATGTTCTGCATGTTGGCTCTGAATTGCGGCCGGTCTTCTGGTTCCCCTTCGTTCCTCTTGAGTGGCGCTGCTGTTGCTGGAGGGAGACGTCTTCCAGAAGCAGACCATAAGGCACTGTTGCTGCCAAAGGCGGAGACCATAAGGCGCCCAGTGTCCACCAAAGCGGATCGGTCGCCCTCGTATAAGGGGGTGGAATTAAGAAATTTTATGAAATCCGCATGATTTGGAAAGCAAACGAATCCATTTCACACCGGCGACGGGCATGGCAATTAAATTCTAATTCGAATCTGTTTGCCCTCATGAAGCTTCGTCATAAAAAAAACGGATACACACCGATCGATTGCAAGGAGGCGAGTATAGAATGAAGTGCATCGCACCCTAACCCTAACCCTCCCCTGAGCCACTTAAGTGCGAGCCCCTATCTGTGCGCACGTTTTATTCTGTAGCGACAAGTTCTCACCCCTAATTGGGCACTTCTCGCTGGTGTTGAACCCGTAAAAATATTTATTTTGTCGCTTAATAGAAATAAAATAAAAAAATAAAGAAGAACACTGGACAAGAGACGGAAATCGATAAAAAAAAAAAAGAGAAACACATTTCCCACAGGCAGTTGTGCGGACTGAGTTATCTTATCTTGGGCGACGAGACTTTTCGATTGGCATCGACGCGTTTATTGAAACACTTACCGGCGAGTGGTGGAAGCGAAGCAGGTTCGAATGTGAGCGAACCAATTTGTCCCACGATAAGGGCACTTGGGTGAGAAATCGGCGCTGATTTGTCGAGTGACGAGTAATGTGTCCTCTTTATGTCGCAAATAAAGCTATCAGAAGAACCAGAGATGCCCTTGAAGCAACTGAAGCCCCCAGGAAACTGTGACTCAAACTGGCATGGGGAGGATTTTCTTTCAGCCCTTATCAACCGAGTAAGTCCCCAAATCGAGTGACTAGGCCTCTCTCAAGTCTGGCTTATCTCGAACGTAGCAACGTTGGGAACCCCCCTCTTTCCAAGCCGAGTACCCATAGAGCACATCTTGTGCGGAGGGTTGCTCAGCTCGGGCTCTCTGGCGCTCTCGCATGAGTGAGTGGCAACTGCCTGTGGTGGAGTGCCTGTCACATGCATGCATGCGTGTGTGGATGTGTGCGTATCGGACTCCGAATACCGTGAAAAGAGTTCACATCATGCAACGAGAGTGTGGGAATTACGATTACTAGATACGTTCATTTTTTTCCTCCTTCTTCTTCTTCTTCTTCATGTGCTTCCTTTATCGCATTCCCCTTCGCACACGTGTGGTGTCTGCAGGCGTGTGTGAGTGCGAGTTATGTCATTGCCAGAATCGAGTTGAACTCGAGAGCCGAGTGGCACGTGACGTTTATACCAATCACGAGCTGCTTGCGATAACTTTGAAGGAAATCAATTAAAGATGTGTGTCGATGAGCTTCAATCACTGGCTGATCCTTTAGAGTCCTTCCCTCAGACAATGCTCACACAGACTGACTGACTATCGACTTCACTGAACCACACGTACTAACTCACTTTGTTTTTTGTTATCTTTTTTTTTTCAGATCAATTATTCAGCGCGTGGAGTCTGAATATGTTGCCGCAGTTTAACTAGCACGTCCAGAGGTAAGTCTCGCCGAGAAATGTCACTCACACCGCTCCGATTACCGAGAAATTCTCAAGTGCCAGCGTTCTGCGTAGGACACAGGTCTGTGTCTGGGTACGCGTGAAAGTGCGGATAAACAACACTAAGTTCTATATCTGATTGCAGCTATAAAGCAGAGTAAACATTTTCGAATCATATGACTGCGGAGAGTCTGCACTGAGCGACTCTTGTTGTTTGTTTACTTATAATCGTGCGGGCATCTTTAAATATCCATTTGCGCGGCCACCAGCTGATTGAGATCGAGCAGATTGACTCACAGGTGATCACAAATCGATCTCGCTTGCTCTGGGTCGACCTCAAAATCGCGTATAGACACACCAGCACACGCCCGCCTGTGACTGGTTTTTTTTTTTTTTTTGACGACGACCTCTGGAAGCCTCCTTCGACGTGTGCGCACGCTAAGCTGTGTGTACTCAATTGAGTTTGCCGCAGTTTAATCCGAATCTTATCTAAATGTACAGAGATTGTGTATTTGCCGAGTGGAAAGTGATGATTATAGAGTCGCATGAAGGCTAAGCCTTCACCTCTGCTACCTCCGTTTTGGTTGTATAAGTCTATTTTGTGTTTTCTTTTGTTTTTTGTTTTGTCTTTTTCTCATTTTTATTGACGTCTGTTAATGTCGGTAAATATTAGGATTTATACCAGTCCGACTGCAAAATTCCATTTCTGTCGCATCGATGTGTGGGTCTTAATCGCTGTGTTTGTGGACAGGTAGAAAATCGAGAACGTATTGAAAGATTTGGCTTACTTTTTGTGATGCGGTATTGCCAGGTGGGAGGGAGTGAAATTTCCCCTGTTGAATTATGGGAATATCCCTGTGATCGATGGAATATGCAAAGGTGGAGGGTTTGGGTTTGGAAGCAGTAGGTACTAAAAAACCATCCCTACATTCCCCTAAATCCTCATAAAATCTGTTCCCTATAAATCACCTAATCTGGATTTTTTACCGAATAAATGCTCATAAAATCTGTTCCCTATAAATCACCTAATCTGGATTTTTTGACCAAATAATGAGAAGTGAAGTCAGATTCGTAATCAAGCAAACGCCCGAATACGCTGTGACCATAATAACCACTTCGTTCAGTTTCGTCAAGTTTCGTTGAAGTCAATCGTTCATGACTTAAGTGACTTAAGTTACCTTAAACAATCGCCCGAATACGATGTGACCATAATAACCACTTCGTTAAGTTTCGTTCAATTGGGTATGTCGTTCTCTGCGCAGGAAAATTGCCGTTGGTGTTGGAATTTTGCATCAGTTCTTGGAAACAATTAAAATTTGACCATGTTTTTACCTGATTTTCAATCAGTGCTAACATAAGCCCGGATTTAAGTCATCTGTTTGCTCTTGGGGGAATTTGTTTCTCTCTCAAGAGCTCTGTCATTTGCAGAAAACTACGAAGGGGTATTCGCGATATTCCCGATCCCCCCTGCAATATAAAGACTTCTTCAAAAACAATGCAAAAATGTCCCATCCCCCACCAAACACTACGATCGTCATTGTCTCACCTTTTCAAAAGCAAATAATAAATACCCATACTCCGGCACTTCACACGGCACACATCTGCAAGCGCACACACAAAATCTGAGAGAACAAAAAAAGCAGAAAAAAGGTAACCCGTGTGCATTAACCAGCAACAAACACCGATGACGGCGGTTATAAATTTTCAAATATCACCCGGATTGGTATAATGTGGTGCCGAATGAAAAGACTGCATTGCCAGGCCCATGCACCAGACAGAGAGGCCAACTAGTGGTTGGTTTCTTTTAGTTCTCCTTCTACTGCTCTGACTTCGTCATTCTTATGATATGTGGATGGAAACCTCGTAGAGAGTGAGGCTCGACCAAACTACCACCAGCTGGCCATTAGGTAGAGTAAGTTGAACTGCTGGCACGTATAGTCGTAGGGAAAGAGTTTTGTTCGCGTCTCTGCCGTTTTGTGTGAGTCCGTGTTTGTCTGCGCTGTTCGTCGTCGTTCGGTTCGTCGCGGTTTCGTTTTTTTTTCTTCTTTTTTTTTTTTTTTCTTATTCTTGTGTTCGTGTTTATATTTTCGTCGTCGTTCGTCGCATACATTTTGTATACCTATTCGGAATTCGCGTTCTCAAAATCAAAATCAACCAAAAAAAAAAAAAAAAAACGCAAAGGTCTCGCGCGTAAGTGAACTACTTTTGGAAAACACGAAATAAAATAAATTCAATCCGTGAAGTGTGTGAGATTCGAACGATATTTCTTTTCGGTTTTTGTTTTTGTTGACTTGTGCAGATACAAGAAAAAATTGCAACCGTCACTGAATTAATTTCTGTGAATCAGTCACAAAACGCGACCGCATTGCTAGGTAAATAACTGTTCGTCAAAACAACAAGCAAAAGCAATAAAGAGAAGAATACACATAGAGACATCCAGATACATCGTATTACATTCAGAATTGAAATCGGAATTTATTCAAAAACAGAAACCCCAGTCGTCCCAACCCACATTACTGTCGCCTGCCCACTGGAAACGGTAAAAAACACTTACAGACATGTTCTTTAGAAACAGAATATTCCATTTACATATGTATGTACATTCCGCCAAGGTTGCTGTTGCTCTTTGCATAAAAATGAAAAAATGAAAAGAAACAACAACGAAACGCACGAGTTGCACGATAGATTAGATGCAGATGTGATTTAGCACCTCTCTGCCAAAGTTTTAGGCTTACAGCAGGTCGCTACGCTAGTTTAGGGATTTCTCAAGTGCGACACCCTCTCACCGCGTTCACGCGAAATATCTGAACGAATAGCGAGTCTCTGACTACATCCAGCTTGTCATACTAATGACTTGTGGATTTGCCTTTAATTACCGACCACAGCATGATGAGACTTATCCCCGAGCCGACAATATCCGACTTACATATGTACACTAGCTGTAGGTGTACATAGGGGAGGGGGGGAGTCGAGTGGATCGTAGAGCTGTGATTGAACTCCGTTATGTGTGTGTGTGTGTGTTAGTTTGTGCTTCTGTGTGGTTGCATTGTGTAGGAATTTATGGTGGTTTTGTTGTTTTTCCAAGACTTTCGTTGTCGTCGTCGTCGTTACGGACGAGCAGTGAAGTTTTTCACAATCTCCGAATGATGATGGAAAATTGAGAGAAAGCTTTGTTGCGCTGATTGATGGGCTCACACTAACACTCTCACACACAGACAGACAGTCATACCCGATCAGTCAGCACTGACCGGTCCACAGAATGACTTGACTCATCAGCAAGTCATTACCTACGAGAATCATGACTGTCACACGATGAAAACCATGAAAAGGAAATCCTCCTCCCGCCATACACCCCCGCCCGCTCACACGCTCCCCCTCCCCCAGCAGCTTGTCACTTCCTCCTTCAAAAGTTATTTATTTATGATTTGCATAAAATATGCGCACTTATAGCCAGTGACTTGGCATACTCCCCATTCCCCCCACCCCCCCTGAATTGACAAAAATGTCGACTGCGAGATGGCTGATGACGGTGGCAGAATTCTAAGGAATTTCGCTTCACACCACGAATTAACGCGACACCAAAACCAGAACGGGTTTCGCAACCTTAAACTTTGCGAGCAGAGCTGTCTTGAAACCCTTTACCCACTTTTAGGGCTTCAACGGGGGGGATGGATGACTGCCATGCCATGCCATGGTTTACCCTAGTAACCCGCAGCTCAGCAGATATGGCTTCAATCCATATTTCCACCGCATTTCATTTCATTTCATTTTTTCTTCTTCTACTTCCCTTCAACCATCCACATGGTTGGAGCAAGCAGCCTCAAGCAGCGTGCGCATGCTCTTTATTTAATGCCATTGGCCGTCGTCTCACACGTCTTGAGAAGCTTTTGGGGGCTCTCGACAGAGCCAAGAGTTCAACACAAAAGACACGAATCTGCTTCGAAGCACACAACAAAAACTGGTTTCTCGATGCGGTGGTGTGTGCGCGTGTGATCGCGTTCTCCTCTTTCGCCGCCAGATCTTCGGTTTCTTGTTGCTCTGAAATCGAAAAGCGAAACTTGACAAAGGCCATTAGAGTCTGGTTTTCTCTCTTTCTCTGCCGTTGACTCTGTGAAAAGTTGCCCCAAAGCAGCAAACAAAAAAAAAAAAACAAAACAACATCGGATTGAATGTGGATTGGTCTTGTCTCGCTGGCGAGACCTGTTTTGCAGGTATTTTGTTCTGTTTTCTTTCGTTATTCTCGTCGAAGGATTATCTCTGCCTCTCGTTTGCAGTCGTCGTCGTCGTCGTCGTCGAGGTAAAGAGTTAACTTTACGCTTCCACGAAGCCAATGCACCTACAGCGGTGAGAATGGCTATTCTGGGAAGAGTCGCAGAGTCGACAACGATCACGATTCATTGTTGAAAGGTGACGAATTAAAATGATCCCATACCCAGCAGCAGCCGTGTGCAGATCCATTTGCATGTTCTCCTGTGCTGATGTGTGGAATGGAATGCTTGAGGATTTATTGAAGACGTTGCCGCCGTACCTGTCCATCTGTCAAGGTCTGAGGTACATTCTTCTTCACAGGCGCTCAATGCAGTCGCGCGGATTACGGTCGTCTGGCATGGCTTAGATCGCTTTGTGTTCGTGGGGCTTTGTGGGAAGGATTTTCGACGAATTGTCACCACTTGGCAACAAAGACGTGATTGTCTTTATTCTTCTCCATCGAGGAGCTTTTCACTGACGGCTCTTACTCGAGAGGCTGCTCGAACTCCGGGGAATGTCTGAAGACAGGGAGTGGTCGGAGAGGAGCCTCCCACCTCCTCCGGTGTCAGAAAGTCAAAGCCTCGACCTCTGTCTCCAGATATCCTCCCTCGATCTCACAGTTCTTTGTTCAAGAGCACCTTCGTCAAACCGAATTGGGACTCATTCACGCACAAAAGAGGTCATGAATGCAAGAAAAACCCAACAAAGCCAAAAACAAAGCCAATCAACTTGTGTACAATCGACTTTTCCATCTCCCATCTTTCGCAGGCCTTTTGACAGCCTTTTCAGCAACATCCCCTTCCCCTCCTGATGCGAAAAAAAAAACACAAATGAAAGGCAATAACATTCCGCCCTAAAACAATGAACAGCGGCAAGAGATGGTACCCTGCGTGGGCTCCAGCCTCATGGCCCACACCCACACAGGCGCCCGCGCTCAGAACTCATCGCAGACCTGTGTCACAAATCGGAGACGACTCCACAAGGGCGAACTGGTTCTGGCTGTGTGTGGTTAATTAAATGTAAAACGACGTCAAAAGTCGAGAGTCGTTCCCTAATTAGTTGGTAATCGCATCGCCCTCCGCAGCGGGGGGACGGAAATCCTACCGAAAGATGACTGATATTTGCATTTGAAATTGTCAACTCACTCCAAGGAGGAGGAGGAGGATAATAGGGCTCCAAATAAAATATGTAGCTCCCAGTGGGAGCACGAATGAACACACGAATCGATTTCGAACACATGCCGGCTTGTGCGCGGCTCCCCTCTCCCACTCCGGCAAACCACTCGCATTAGGAATTCAACCTTTTTGGATCTGAGGCAATATTTATAGAATACACAATGGCTGTCCCAACACAGGCGGCTTGAGTAAATAGCAGAGCAGCCTAGCATGTGTGGATAATGGCAGCGGTTTTGTATCCTTTTTCTCCCGTGGGCGGTTGCCATGCCTGGACTCCTCTTGTCCACACAAACGGTGAGTTTATCAGCCGATCGGGGGCCTGGGTGGGTTGGGTGGTGGATAGCAACGCACTTTCGATGGGCGCCTTATCGGCGGGGAGACTTTGGAATCCATTGTGTGGACTCTCGCTCAAACGTCTTGGCTGCCTGTCGTGATGTGTTTGCATTTTATCTTGTAGTGAAGCTCAGCGCAAACAATTCGAAGCTTTTGCTCCGGCGGTTGACAGTGAAAATTAGCAGCCATGTCAGCGAAGTGTTTGTGATCCGCACACAAGCCAATTTGAGCAGCCCCGTGCGGCTGGACCAACATCGGTCCTATGCCAACATTTTGCCGAGTTAATGTGGGTCTCTTCATGGGCAACCTGTCAAATCCGTCACAGGATCTCGAAAAAAATTCCATCCCCTCACAAAGCACACACGATCGTCGACATCGTTGGTGTTTACTAGAAAAACAGAAGAAAAAAAAAATAAGAAAATGTTCCGTCAACAGAAGCTTTGGCCATGATACGAGCACACGAGTCAAAACGTCGTATCTTGGCACATCGCCTCGGCGAATTAGACGGCTTAAGGTCTTTATGATACGTTCGCGCGCGTGTGTGTGTGTGTATACAGACGTCTTATCGCCCGCGATACAAAGCAAATAGGTACACAACGGCTTGTGCTCAACAAATTCATCTTGTGAAACGGATTAGTCTGGATTTAATGAGGCAGTCGCCGCAGCGCCTTTTGTCCGTCTTGCTCTAGTGAGCGCTGTAAGCGGCGTTGACGGTCTCTGAAAAATGCGCTGCCGCAAGTATTGAGAAGTGGGACATGGAAAATGGGTGGAAAATGGGCAACTATCCCGGAAATTGACATGTAACGTTGCAAAAGACCTTTTTTTCACCCCACTACCGTCATCGTCGTCGGTTTTGTTTATCATGGCAACACACAGCCACGCACACAGAAGCCATTGGAATTGTCGCTCTGTCACAGTTGTGCAGTCAAGTGTGTCAAATCAAAATGACACATTAGATGGCGGCGGCGGCGGCGGCAGAGTGCAGGAGGCCATGCCTACCTTGTGCGGTGCGGCCACATACGGTATGTGTGGTGCCATGCGAGGCAGTTTAATGAACTCCCCAAGAGTTTCTGAAGAGTTATTAATAACGTTCAGTCATCACTTTGCGCAGGACTTTCCGATGGGCGCTGATGGCGCACTAATTGCCGGCGATGCCACGGAGACTTCGTCTAATTTTATTAAAATTGATTTTTCATTAGACAATCGAGTTATGAAATTAATTCGAAATTAGTCGAGGAGGGAGGACGCGACGTTCGGGAGCTGTTAATGTGCCTTGTAAATGTGCAAAGTCCAACCCACATTCGAACCAACTCCATCCCAGCCCCTCTCCAACCTTCAGACAGCCTCTGCGCTCGTTCATTTTCAATTCCTCATGACATAAGTCGATTAATAATCCCAAATAGTCAACACCAACACACAAAGACACCAAGACACAAAAGTCAGTCCGCCCGGCTCTGCTGTGGCAGTTTGAAAAAGGCATTCTCATCATCGACCATATCGATGGTCAGCCAGTAGTAATTTGAGCCAATTAACACCAACGCTCTAATTGCAGGCGAGCAGGAATAATAAAACGATCGCCTATTTGGATGTCGGATGAGTGCTTTGCTGCACAAGTAGACGATTTGATTTTAATTCAATTACGCCTCGACTCGGACGTAGTTCTGCCTCGGAAATGTGTGAATTGATCATGGACTGCGAGTTAGCGGCCGAGACTGCCTGGCCGGGGAGACGCATCACGGCGTCCAGATTCCAGACCGAAAATAAATCTGCTCTGAGATGCAAACACACACACGCACACAGAGAGAGAATTTCCGCCCACAATTCCCAATCGCGTTTCATCGGCAATTTGCTTGGTTCCCTGTTGAGTCATGTCGTGTTACTCATAATCACAATCGATTTCCACTCAGACATGCAGTGCAATCAATTTTTTTGTTCATTTTTGAGGTTGCCTCTGGTGTGTTGACTGTCGATACACCCACGCTCACATCCTCCTCAATGGGATTCAGACAGATGCTGCTGCCTGCCTCGTCAGAGACTACAGCTGGCAGGGAGCACAGCGCACATCATCAGACGTCGACTACATGCGCCTATCGACACTCGATGTCGTCTGGGGTGGGTTGGGGGTGTTCATTTGAACGTCGTCGATAACGAGTTTATCTGTCAGCTCTCATTGACATCCGTGAAAGGGTGATTAGGCCGACGACGAGAGAGGGATAGACTCTGCACCTGATTAACTCGAGGCACTGGCCTAACGTCACGAGCGACAGGGTTTCGCATCGACTTTGAGCGTGAAGCGAGAAAAGCACACATATCATCTTTATCCCCGACTAAGCCTTCGTTAAGTATTTACGAGTGTTGTCTCCGCAAGTAGGCTTGTCGCCGCTGCCCCCCCCCCCACCGATTGCTTGAAGTTCAACACTACCCCAGAACGCTTATCAGCTCGCAAAGACACTGAGTATGTGCTTATATCAGCACACAGGTAGTCGTCGCTCTCGTGTGTTTGCTCGGGTCT
Source organism: Eristalis pertinax (assembly GCA_907269125.1). NCBI lineage: Eukaryota > Metazoa > Arthropoda > Insecta > Diptera > Syrphidae > Eristalis > Eristalis pertinax. The sequence continues at coordinate 1,333,868 of OU026148.1, read as the reverse complement.
TATCAAAGGACGTAGTCTCTTCCAGAAAAGTCTGTTGTTTGTGTGTCATATCTAGAATATCGTCGGAAAAAGCCAAGCAAATAGACGTAACTACACAGAGCTGGCGCTCTCGAGCTCGTTTCGCGTGTGTATGCTCCACCACACCACCGAGCCTTGGGGTTAATGCGAAATATTTTCTTGGTTAAATAACTTGACAGGTTGGCGCGGTGTTGTTGGTGGGTCACCACCACTACTAGTAAATCAATTTGCGGAATGTTTGCTTGCGCCGAGGGTGACTGGCAGTAGCAGCTCAAGGGACAAGGACGACGTCGTTCCAGCAGATCTCTGCGCTGATCATGCGTTTCTTTGTGACGCAATTTTCAAGGAATTCTGCAGGCTTCTACCCCCTTTGCAGACAATGTCTCATGTCAGATTGAACGCGCAATTTCCGAGTTCCCCTTGGCATGTGTGTGTGCGCGCCCGACTCTGGGTCTCTCGCCCTTTCTTGCGACACTTTGTTCCATTTACCTCGCGCAGATGTGAGAAGATTCGGGTGAGTTACCTCTTATTTCCCGGATTGCCTGCCTTCCCTCTTCCCTCGGGGCAATGAACCACCGTAAAACGACCTGGATTACACACGACTCCGTGTGGCAGAATAAAAAATACCGAACAATGGAATGGGCACCGCCACCACGTTTTACCTTCTGGGGCGCTGTTAAATCACAACACATTATTGCCCTATTTTTCTCTCTCTCGAGGTATGGGAGGGGGAACACGGAACATTTTGCGTCTTCATCTGGTTCCACTCCCCATGTCGCATCCCTTGATTTTACAACACATCGGAGAAAATCAATAGACCATCGCAAACGCCCATGCAGCGAGGCGTCAATTTGTCCACGTCGCGCCATCGATTATCTGTCTCTCTCCCCCGGATAACCCCGACAGCCGACAGTTCGACACAGGAAGAGAGAAATCAAACCGACTGACCAAAGCCAGCCAACACCTACTTTTGTTTTTCCCGCAAAAGTAGGTCAAGTCAGATTTTTGAGAAGGAACCTTCTGTCTTGTCTGTCCCCTTTGTTTGTGCGGCTTTTAAAACAGCATTCCGATGGTATTAATCAATTGCCAGTAAACGAAGGTACCTGCCCCTCATTTCTGACCCCAAAGACAGGGCTCTCGTGTGGAATCCACACGAAAAAAGGTGAATGACCATTGGAACTACACGCATACGCGTACCTTGTCAATAATCACGCACCACCTTGCTTTCGACTGTCCGCGAGTCGAGAGTCGAGACATGTTGGATATGGCAGCGCATAGCTACATGCAGCCCACAGCACACACCTCAGCAACGCGCGGCGCGGCGGTGTTGTGTAAGAGTTGACGAGTTGTGTGTCATTCGAAATTGTAAATTCGGAATCGATTTCGTTGGCTAGGCGTCTTGTCGTGGGGACGCGTGCTTGTAAATCCGGTTTTTTTCTTCTTCTCTGTTTTTTCTTTTGTTTTTTTTTTTATGAAATGATTGATGACCACTCTGTGTGTGCGTGTGATGTCATGGTCTTTTTTTAATGCGCCTCTCTCTCTCTGCCTGATATGGTGGCTTACTGCTTGTGCTGCGTAGATGACGTGTATCCTTTCGAGGAAAAGCTATCAACTTGCTCTGGGAAATTCGGTGAGTGGGCAAGAAGATGACTAAACAAACGTGGTCCGATCTACAAAATCCGAAATGGATCTGTAGAGCAAGTGGAGGAGGTTTTATTTGCTTCGCATCACGCACGCAGTGGATATTAGTCGCCTCTCACGACATGCATGCCTTGCAGCAGGACTAGTCTGGCCCCGTGCCTGCATCAGAGACTCTATCAAAAGCCACCGACTTAGAGAAACGATGTAAAAAGTATCGACCAGGAGATCATTCAGAAAACTCTCTTTCGACCTCCTTAAGCCAGAAATCTCTTCAGTTTCTCTAGAAGAACCTTGTCAAAATGCATCGTTCACGAAGCCGAGCCTGAGAACCAACGGCACGCATAATTGCACGTCGGAATGCAGATGTGCAGACGTGAATCGAGAAAATTCCTCTCACACGCACCGTTGGCCTAGGATCTATGGGAAAACGCGCCGTCTCCCTCATCGTGTACACACCTTTTCGATTTTCGTGCGAATTTCTTGATTGTGTCCTTCGGCGCGTAAATCATGGCAATAATTAAGTGCAACCCCTCTTGTGAGATTTCTTCTTCTTGACTGCCAGCAACGATCTCACACACGAGTCTTAGCGACGCACAAACTTCCACGACTTCATTCATCTCCCCCTTCGGAGGAATTCTGCAGACATTTTCATTCCCCCTTGTCGTCGCTCTACCTGAATTGAAAACAAATAAATCATCGGTTCAACCGAATGAGCCGCGGATGCAGATATCCTTCCGAGCTCGAGCCATGACGAGGATGTTCGCGGCGAACATCTTGTCTAGGAAATGTGATCAGTGATTGGTGTGGCCAGAGCTCAATCGAAGGCGACACGTTCTACGCAGCAGAATAATCGATCGGTGTGTATTCGCCGCCCTTTCTTGTGAATATCCTCACGCCAAATGCAGAGAAAATCGAACAACTGGCAGATGTTTAAGTGCCTCCTGCTGGTACTTCAGAGTTATGTGTAGCAGCAGACGGAGCATAACACGAGGATATTCCCATTCATGTACGCATGCATTCGAATCTACCTGAACTTTGTAGCGGCGCGTCCTGTATTGTGTCCTCTCTGTCTGACACACAGGCACAAACACATCCGCCTTCGACGTCTGCTTCGTTTTCCACTTAGCGGCAACAAAGCAAGTGAACGACGACGAAATGTGAAAAATTCCTTTGAACGCGACCCTGGCAGGAACAGCCGCTTCAACACAAACACAGCCAGACACATGCACATGCATGCACGTCATCCTGTCTCATCCTTCCCCTCCTCCCCTCGTGAACGGGAAAGACTCGATGGTCGGTCGGCTCTTGTTGCAAGCAGATGCAGTTTAGGACACTCTTCCATATGCTACTTGTGCACACACATCCTCTGATTTGGTATCGCCTCAGCTTCGGCGTCAATAAAAAGTCGAGGATTATCGCGAGCAGTTTTGAGAATTAAGTTCAATTTCAAAACTCTCTCACACCCCTCGTGAGTCCTTTCTTCTCCGCTGCGACAAAAAAACATTTTCCCACGACACATTCACGTACGATTTCCTTCCTACTTGTGCTCGTAAAAAAAGGAAAAAAAAAAAACAAATTCAAATCCACTCTCCTGTACACAAGGTATCCTTTGAACGAGAACAGAGAGAAATAAAAAAAAAAAAAAAGTAAGCAATTTGCGTAGGGGAGGAAATTACTATGCATAAGGACATGACTACCGTTGCGCCGAGCACCGTGTGAATTTAGCCAGCTCACGGCGGCCACGGAGGTGAGAGGGAGCGCAACTTACTCTCAGACACAAATTCATTAGGATGAACGGACTCACGAGGACGAGGACGACGGGCAAAGGACTACGAAGGAGGCACTTTGATGATTTTCATTGCTGATCGTCCGCCTCCCCGTCTCCTGCCGCCGTCATTATCCTTGTCTCTGGAGGGAGTCGAGGCGAAAAGACTGTGCCCATGCCCATCTGTGCGTTGGACGCTTGGCGAGAGTGTCGGCCACTTTCTTTGTCCAAGTAGCCCAAGTTGGGGAAGTGTTTTGTGCCGATGATGATCCGACCTTAGCCGACTTCTGACCGCCACCCCGTAAAAAAAAAAACAAAAAACGCGTGATTGAGTCATAAAACGTGATTGAGACTTCAACTCAACGCAAAGTCCAGAGATGATGAATCTGGAGGCATCAAGCCATAAAGTGACCTGAAAACCGAATGAGTCCATGACTCACTCGTCGGCAAGCCGTAGGAATGTGCTGTGTATCGATTGAAGCACCGCGGCACAACAATAAATCCAAACCCGGCCGAGGAACAGGTAAAAGTAGAATCAAGGCTAAAGCAGCCCTCCTTCCGCCGCACCGCACCGCGCCGGTTAGTCGTAAAAATAGTTTTCCATCGTGAGTCAGCGCCGTAAATGGCACTGCTGCACAAGTGGAATTCTCAAGGCTTACTCACCGCCGCTTGGCTTTGAATAGGTACTTGAATAGGTGACCGCAAGTCGTTGATTTTTTTTTTGAAGCAAATAACAACTAACGGCGAATGTACAGCAGACACTCGGAAATAGATAAACCAAACCAACCAGACCAAATTCTCTTCCATTCCATAGGACACACTCAAGTCTGTCCATTCACAGTCTGTCACAATCAGAAAAGCCCGGCCATAGAACCGACCCATAAATCAAATGCAATCAATATTGAGTAACTCATTCAATTAAAATCAATCAAATCACAATCAATCACGGCGGCTGCTGCTGCTGCTGTTCGAGGAGCGTCTCCGCAGACTGCGTTTGAGGTGTGGACCGACTTTGAAACAGAGAACAGAGAAGCGGAAGATCCAAAGAACTAGCGACCACTTGATGGAATTCAAATCGAGTTCGCTCATCATCTGCTAACAGTGTAGTACACACCACAGCACGCACCAATTAGTAGGGGGCCCCCGACACATAGCGCCGCTCAAGCCCGCCCCTCTGTTGCCGCATAAACAACCAGCATGGGAAATTCATCGTCACATACTCACGAGCCCTTAGAACGAGGGTTCACCCGCGGTACATTTGGAGACGTTAAAAATGGGGTAGGTACCGACCAAATCAAACAACGCGCACACTTGAGAATTTCTCGTCGGGAGTTGGAAGTTGGGAGTCGTTGATTTTCCTCCTCGTTAATTATATTGCTAATTGTGTGTGTTTCTTTTTGCAGAAGTCAGCATCATTCCGGTTTAGTAAAAAATCACCGAAAAAAATGGATCGATTGAGGCGATCCTTCCGCGATTCGTTCCGCAGGAGAAAGGACCGCGTTCCGGAGTCCTCGAAACCGCATCAATGGCAATCGGACGAACAAGCGGTCAGGTCGGCAACATGCTCGTTCGCTGTCAAGTATCTGGGCTGTGTGGAGGTCTTTGAGTCTCGGGGAATGCAGGTCTGCGAGGAGGCGCTGAAAGTTTTGAGGGTAAGTTGAGTTGAATAAGGGACGCTTAAGGGGGCAAAGTAGAGACCGCCGCACAATGGCAGCTGTCGCATCGTTCCACCATTACCAACCCCCCCCCCCCGCTATGGAGCACATGAACTCCTGGTTGCCTCCATTAATTACGAATCCCCACAAGCTGACGGGGGGGGGCTAATTACAGCGGGAAGGATTTCGTACGACAAGCCACTCAATAATCGAAACCTTTGCACCCGGTAATTGAAATTAATTATTCACATGGCTGTTGTCATCAAATCGTCATCATTATCGCATTCGACGGGCATGTGTTGACGTTGGTGCACGTCTTCGGAGTTCATTCACGGGTGGAGAGGTCAAATGGTTTTGCCAAACGTGACACAAGTGGAGTGGGAGCTTGTGATACCCGTAAGGTTACTGGCACAAGGCGCAGAGGATTGCGAGTAAAAGCTAATTGTCAACCATCTCCCGGCGGACTGCGCGGGGGGAGAAGGGGAGGGTGAAGAAGAAGAAAGGCGAAAGGAGGTCAACGGCAAGTCAACGAATTTCTGCCAAAGCCAACCTGGGTGTGTAGCAATAATAATCGTCAACACCATCATCATCGTCGTCGTCGTCGTCGTCGTCGCCGTTGATGGAGCTTTTAATTGAATCTCCGCTCTGCCACAGCGAGTGGGGCGAATTGTTGGGGAGGGGGACGGAAATGAACTTAAGTGAAATGCTGTCAACAGACAAATTGCTTTGAGATTGAAGCTAGATGCTTAAGCGGCCGGCGCACAGTTCGCTGTGCCTGCCAGCAGATGGCCGACCAGCTGGCCAGCGGAGTGGGCATAGAAATGAGGGGATTTTTTCTTTTTTTTTTTTTTATCAAGATTCGCTTTCTGATCACAGAATTAATGAAGTTTTTTTCTCTTATTTTTTTTCAGAACTCTCGCCGACGTCCCATTCGTGGCTTGCTTCACGTCAGCGGCGACGGTCTTCGCGTGGTGGACGACGAAACGAAGGGTCTGATCGTCGACCAAACCATCGAGAAGGTCAGCTTCTGCGCCCCGGACCGCAATCACGAGCGCGGCTTCAGCTACATCTGCCGCGATGGCACCACACGTCGTTGGATGTGTCACGGCTTCCTGGCCTGCAAGGATTCGGGCGAGCGGCTGTCGCACGCAGTGGGCTGCGCCTTCGCCGTCTGCTTGGAGCGCAAACAGCGGCGCGACAAGGAATGCGGAGTCACAATGACTTTCGACATGAAGAACTCAACATTCACCAGGACTGGCTCATTCCGCCAGCAGACACTCACCGAGCGCCTCGTCAACAACGAGCGGGGAGTCGATATCAATGGGACACCGTCGGCCGCTGTGCCGCCGCAGCCCAAGCCCTACAATCCGTTCGCCATCGAGCGACCACACGCAAATCCGTCGATGCTGGAGCGCCAAGGATCGTTTCGCGTCATTGGCAGCCAGTCGCCGTTCAAGCGGCAAATGTCATTGCGCATCAACGACCTCCCGTCGAACGCGGAGAGGCAGAAGGCATTCTTGGACGCCGGTGGTGCAGCGCTCACCACCCCGAACCGCAACGTCTCCCCCATTCCGGAGATATCCCCACTGAGATCGCTCACCGAGGTGGACACCGTCAGCCAGCTATGTCAGGAACTTAGCCAGGGCCTGTCGCTGCTCACCCAAACCGATGCCGAAGACTTGAACTTCAACAACACGCTGAGCATAAATCAAAACATCCTCGCCGAGCGGCGCGAATTGCACAACTCGTCGGCGATCGTGCACAGCAATGGCAACGGGGGAGCGAACAATGCCGCCCTAGACAAGATCACCACACCGCCCACGGCTCAGGTGTCACCGCGTGTTACTTCCAGCCCGCCAGCGGCAGCTACTCCAGCCACCACGCCAACTACTCCCAGTTCTCCAATGGGCGTTGTCGTCGCACCGAGAACTGTTCCAGTGGAAGTAGTGGCACCGCTTCCCAAGCCCGACCAATGGCTGGGCCAGGTCGTGAAAAGCACATCGCCAGCGCCGGTCCTCAAACGGCCGCCATCGCTGGCACTGCAAACCCGAACCAAGTCCCTGAGTGCCGCTCCCGTCACAGCAATCTCACCAAATGATCCGTTCGACGCCGAATGGGTTGCCGGTGTTACGAAGGCCGCCACGCCCGAGGTCCACCACAACACCAATCCGTTCATATCGCCGCCGAAGGCGCCTGTGCAATCGTTTCAGGTGCAACTGTAGGACAAGAGTTTGTTTTTTATTTTTTTCTTTTGGTTTTCCTCTTATTCTTCTTTTTTTTCTCCTTCTCCACCCCCCTCCCCCCCCACCCCACCCCTTTTTTTTCCAAAGAACAACAAAATTCAGCTCCAGCGGGCGTGTTTATAAATCAATTGTTTTATTTTTAATTGTTATTTGTTGTTACTGATGATCATCCCTTATTGGCGTGGAAGTGCGCGCAGGCGAGGAGGTGACGCGGTGGAGGGATGCGAATGTGATACCCACTGTGAGCCTGCGACGACTCTGACAACTGACACTGACCTAGGCTCGTCCGCCCACTATCCTCTTGCTCAAACATCGCACTTTCACGATTTCTATGATTTCTTCATATTTCCCTCCCCCCCCCCCCCTTTTTTTTGTACAAATTGTATTATATTTATATATATATATGAAATTGAATTCAACATATTTGTATTACTACTTTAATTTTAAACAAAAAAAAAAAAAAAACAAAAGATAGACCTTGTCAAAGAGGCGAAGGTGAAGAGAGAAAGAAAAAAAAACCTTAAAAAAGCTTGCGTACTCGTAAATAGATACAAATTGAAAAACACAGCCTATGTCTTCTATCATTAACTAGTTGTAGACACATATTCGTATATTGGAAATAGATTAAATTCCCTTCCTTCCCTCTCGTCCTCCTCCTTCTCCTCCTCCTCACACACTGAAGGGCGGCGTAGTTCAGGTTGGAGTGGACAGGCCGGGCATTTCGATTCACTGAGCGCTGAGGAGACGAGGCTTGGAGAGCGCTTGGTCTGCAGTCAGGTCTTTTGGGAGAGCTTCCCAGTCAGTCTTTTGTCATTTTAGTCCGTCTCGAAATCAAGTCGCGCCGAGCAAACTCTGACTGCCGACAGTGACACACTGCCCTAGGGAACAGACAGGTGTTTGTTTAGCTGTCGGCAGCGTGCCAATTTTGGTCGAAAAGTGAGTGAATCTGTCTAGAAATCTAGCCCAGCTCCCGCCCCGACTCAGTCTCATATTGATTCTTTCACAACGAGGCACAATTCAAAAACTCGCTGGTCAAGTTTTTCGTTCTGTGAGATTGCCGAAGTTTGAGGAGTGCCTCCAGACAGGGGAGAGTTTAAGGCAAAGGCAGCTTGGACTGACATTGGTGGCGTTTCGAAGACAAACACCTCGGTGCTTCCATAAATTCTTCCAAATCGAAAGTTCGAAAGACAGCGAGTGACACTCTCCCCTCCACTGTGTCAAATAAAGCTACAGTGGGAGATGGATGGATTAACCACCAAGCCTTGCCACAGCCACATCCAACTGTCTTCAAGTTTGTTGAGCTCCTTCTAGACTTGGGTGCGCCACCTAAACCTGAGACTCGGACCCAGATGGACCTGTGTCTCAATTCAGTGCCCTCCTACTCCCCTTGTGAACGCCACCACAAAACCGGCCGTCTTCTGTAGCCTTCTCCGGCTGACTAGGACTTCGGCGCATCAAGCCACCACAGAACTTCTCCAAAAACCACTTGAATTCTCCACCTTCCCGCCACTCTTCAGTCTCCCAACGTCCATCCAACGGACAGACGGCAACTAACAAAGGTTATTTCAAAATAAAATTCAAATTCCATTTCCAACTCCAACACCATTCAAAATATATTCAAGCACCTTGTTCCACAAAACAAAACAAGAAAAAAAAAGATAAAATAAGAAAAAAAATTTAGAAAATTTAAACAATTCTTGCACCAATTTAACTCAAATTAGCCTCTAAATCATTGTTAAACGTACATTGAATATTTTCACACTAGAATCGACCCAAGAACTAAAAACTAAAATGCAACCACCACCGCACCCAAAAAAAAAAAAAACAAAAAAACTAACACCTCCCTCCCAAAAAATGAGAAAAAAAAAAAACAAAAAATGATTAAATCAAATCTAGATAAAATATCAAATACTGCTATAGATGCATAAATGTTTACTTAATGTATGAATGTAACTTCTAAACCGGTGTTTGTATTGCAAAATAAACAAAAAACTAAAAAAAGAACTAGCTGAAAAAAAAAATGTGAAAAAAAACCATTGTTGATACCTTTTGTGTGAGTAGTAAGCAAAAAAATGTATTCATTAATTAGTAGTTAAACGAAATCACAAACACAAGATGAATTGTATCCTTTTTTTTTGTCAAAAAATCGAAGGCACAAAACCTGTCCCTTTCATTTTTCATCAAAAAAAGAGAAAAAAAAATGTAATAGAAATGAAAAAAAAAAAAAAAACTCAAACATTTGACTGCACAAGGGAAGACTTTGACTTGACTTTATCCGCAAAATGATTTGCTGTGTGAAACTAAATCAATTAAGCAAACTTTTTTGTACCATCTTGCGCTTTATACATGGAAAATAAATTGAATTTAATTTACGTTCCACGTTCCTGTCAGAGGATCAGTCGAAAAAATGCATTAGTACTTAACACACACACACATTCCACACTGAAACTGATCTCTCTCTCTCTCTCTCGATCTTGTGAGTGAACAAGCCGCAAAACAAACAAAGAACGACGCAAACAAATGTAATGCATATCTCATTTTTTTTTATACTATTTAATGATGAACAAAGCTAAAAATCTGTTGAACTATAACTATATTTGTACACGTGTAAGCTGTATTTTATTAAAAAATGTCTTATTGTTGATGCGATACACGACGAGAAAAAGTATTCAATTCTATGGTTAGAACCACATATGAACTTAAACCAGATATTTACTCCCATATAATATATTATATATATAAATGTGTATAGAACAATGTTTGTATTGCTTTTGTTTTCCTAATTTTCTTTTTATTTTTGTTTCCTCCTCTCCGCCCTGTCCTTATTTTATTTTCTCTCTCTCTCTCTCTCTCAATTCCATGTTGTATCTAAGTTCAGTGTAAAGAGAAAGACAACAAAAGAAAAAAAAACTATTTAATTATTATCGATAAGTTATAAATTATATCTCGTTTCTGTTTGAAGCATTGTTCGAGGTGTTTTAGCCGTAAGTAGTGCGTTTGAAGAATTAAATTCGATCCGAGGAGAAGGCATTTAAGAAGGAACAACTATGCATATGTGTTGTGTACATGTACTTTGTTTATCTTTCTCATAAATGTGTTTAGCTTTTAGTTTTTTTTTGATTTTTATTTAAAACTATCATGTACTTAAATGAAACCAATTTATTTTTAATACAAATATAAATCAAGTTAATTTACGATGTGTTTGTTTGTTTTTTTTTCCGCGAATTTTCGAATTTTGAGCGGAGTACCGAAAGGTACTTTTGGTACATGCACTTTTCTCTATGCACTCACAGTCAGCAGAGGGACGTGGGTTTAACCATCAAGCCTTGGCAGCTGCCACTGTATCTTGCTTGATGTCCCATGCAGTTTAAGACAGACCTGGACTCCGAACTACAAGCTGTTCCAAGCGCGGACATTGGGTGTTTTCATAAACGTCGGCAATCTGCGGTAGTACAATTGCATTTCTTTTCTCATGCGTTTTTGAACACCCAAGAATGCAGAATGTCTGTCCAATCGACCCTATTTGCAGTCAAAAAGTAATGACTGCGCAATCTGCCCGACATCGATGAGCTATTGACGTTTATGAACCGAAGGTACTGCAGTTCACCTAAGTTAGTAAGATCGTATATCTGCATTAATAAACATGGATAACGCAGTCCTTTGTTAGTCTGACGTTTATGAAAACACCCATTGTCCCACAAGGAACCCGACAGACATTCGATGAAGAAGAAAATGCACAGTCGATGCCTAGCCCGATGAGGGAGACATCACAATGAAGCGCTAAGTCTGCGAATATAGGCAATACACTCTTCTCGACATCGTCTTCAATCATCCCAGAACGGAGTGTTCTCTAAATTCGCAGCCTCGCCACTTTACTTCAATGGATGCCAACTAGATCCTTCTCAGTTTCGACCACCCGTTCATTTGACTGTCACAGCCTCTTCTGTCCGCCTATCCGTCCATCTATCTGTCAGAGTCCCATAATCCGTAGCTGTCCTTCCAGTCAACTAGTCTTTTGTCATTTCTCGGTGCCTGATTTCCGTCAGTCACGAAATCAAAACTCTGGCTGCCGACAGTAACACGGTGCCCTAGGAAACAGACAGGTGCTTGTTTAGCTGTCGGCAGCGTACAAATACGTGGCGCAGTCAAAGAACACGTCACGTGGAGAGAAGTCATCGAAGAAGTTGGTAAAAGCGAAGGAAAGAGAAGCTGCTCCTAGCCGATTCAACAATTTTGAGAGATCTACTGACACTGATCGAGATTAAACGCAGAATAACTCTTGCCAATGCTTGCGTTGATGGTTTTTGGAGAAGAAGATTCAACCATGAACTATTCACATGAGCCTTGTCAGGCGTCTACGGATTCTACAACTTCTCAGCCGATAGTCGAATGGACGATGAATTCGAATGTCGCACGAATTTTCATTGATCACGAATAATGACACGAAAGGGTGTTCGTATATAAAACGCTAAAAGAAACGCTGTCAGAAAATTTTTATGTGGCAAGGGAGGTGAAGTTCTTTCTGCCCTTAGTTCACATTTCAACCAGAAATCAGCAGACAGTCGACTTCTGCCTCTCTTGCCCCTGGAATCATTTTTTGACAGCGGTTTTATATCGTTTTCTCGAACCAAACGAACAACTGTCAAAAAGTCCCTCAAACTCGATGGAATTCGCTGTAAAGTACCTGATTTCTTCCCGACTTCTGATTTCAACATTCAATAAATTAAGTTCCCTTTCGTTGACATCCTACATGCCAGACGCTCTCTTTGAACCCTCTCTTGTATGATTCACCCAGTCTAAGAGAAATTCCCCTCGAAAAACACCGCTTGCCATAATTTCACGGTTTGAGGCAACGATGCGAAGTCATCAGTCCGTGCTACAGGCAGAATAATTTCATATCCGAACCCCAGACACGAACCTTATCCGATCCGAAAAATGCCTCAACTGACGCGAGAAATTTCAAAAAAATCGTCAGGATAAATGGAATGAAACATAGCATCCACAGAACTAGACGGGACACATCACAAGTCAAATGCATACCCATGACATTTTTGTTACAACCGCCAGGACATTGGAGACTTTCGGGAGTACTTCCACCCGATTGCCGCATGGTGGCACGGTTGAGTGGTGAGCCCAGTCATCTGAAAGGAGTTTTCCCAGTCCCTTCGTGATAATGTCGACTTGGCTGTCTACCTTTCTACGCAATCACAGTGATCACCAGCGGGGGAGGGAGAGAAACCATTCCGAGAAAGATTGAAAAGATTGGGAGTAGCATCCAAAAAAAAAAGAAGACTGCATCTACCCCCAGATGCCGACAAGATGCTCACAACGAATGCCACCCACTCGTCACACCAACCAACAGACCCACCAGACCGGAAGAAATTTGCTAACTACCTCTCTCACCGGAGAGACGCCACGCCACGCCAACCTCTTGGTCATGGGGAGTCGCACAAATGACTGCTTCCCCCTCGTCCAACCGACTATCGCGCTTGGTATTCTGTTAAAAAGGATTCTTCGGACGAAATCCTTCAAAGCAGATTTCCTTCACTTGATAAATGCAACGCTGTTGTCTGCCCGTGTTGCCAAGTGTACCCACTTCATCCACTGAAAGTCACAATCCCTGGGACTACATCCATATGCCGTGCCGCGCCGCCGTCTCTAATGACTGTTGCTCTCGCGATGAACTCTCAAAAGAAAGATGCTTTCAACTCATCCATTCTTTGGGTGGCTGTGTTTGTGGATTCTTTCAAATATTGATGTGTGTAGGTGTGTGGACGGACTTAATACCCTTGTGGTGCGGCGAATGGCGATGAAACTCTGAGCTAATTCCACAGAAGCTGTCGTGTTTGTTTGACAAATTGAATCACTGTCGTTATCCCTCGGGGAAGTAATGCCATGTCTGCGAGTCTGTGCTGCCCCCCCACCACTCACCACTTCCATTCCAGCCCGCAGCCAGGGCTTGGCTAAATGTTGTGCTTCTTTGACTTCGCCGAGGATGGGTGGTTTGCAGTCGTCGTTTGAGTTTGAGTCGGCAATGTGTGACTTTTCTGTTTTCCTGTGGTCAGCGTATTCTTTGCGAGTCGCTCCGCTTTTGTTTATAAATTGTGTGGCGGAGGGGAGGGGGCGCGTGGGTGTTGCGTTTGGGTCCTGGGTGAAAAATAAACACACACTGAAAATGATTACACTACACACGGCCTGATGTGAATTTGAAATTTCCAGTCGGTTCGCTCTTGCAGGCATAAATCTGTCAGCTGAGATTTATGAACTCGGGGCGTGTACACAGTGGAACCGAATCAAGGACACTTTGAATGATGAATGCGAGAAGAATTGCCTCTGTGGCAACTGGCAATGTGTGGCAGTGTGTCGCTGTGTGCCGACAATGTGTCGAGGTCGAGGAATGCCGGTGTTTAGAGGCGCGTCCCATGACACCTGGACTGCGATGTGTCAGCACTCAGGGTGCGGGGGCAACTAAAGTGGTCACCATTGGGAGCTATTCCGGGCACTGCTCGCTGATATGCGAGGAGACGAAGGGTGTGAAATGAGAATGTTAGCCCCGACAGTGCTGAAAAATGGTTTAGAAACGATCATGGGGTCTAGAGCCGATCGCGAGGTCGAGGGACGACCAAAGGGTCTAGAGCCGAGTTTGATCATGAGGCGAGTTCTAGAACCGATCGTGAGTTCTAGAGCCGATCGCGAGTTCTAGGGACGATCACGAGATCCAGAGACGATCGTGGGATCTAGAGGCGATCACGAGGTCTAGGGACGATCACGAGTTCTAGAGCCGATCGCGAGTTCTAGAACCGTTCGCGAGTTCTAGGGACGATCGCGAGATCCAGGGACGATCGTGAGTTCTAGAGCCGATCACGAGGTGTAAAGACGATCACAAGTTCTAGATGGTCGTCCAGTGACGACCGTGGGTTCTAGAGGCGATCACGAGGTCTAGGGACGATAGTGGGTTCTAGAGGCGATCACGAGGTCCAGGGACGATCGTGGGTTCTAGAAGCGATCACGAGGTCTAGGGACGATCACGAGTTCTAGAGCCGATCGCGAGTTCTAGAACCGTTCGCGAGTTCTAGGGACGATCGCGAGATCCAGGGACGATCGTGAGTTCTAGAGCCGCGATCACGAGGTCCAGTGACGACCGTGGGTTCTAGAGGCGATCACGAGGTCAAGGGACGATCATGAGCTCTAGAGTCGATCATGAGGTCCACTGACGCTCGTGAGCTCTAGAGCCGATCACGAGCTCCAGGGACGATCACGAGCTCTAGAGCCGATCACGAAATCCTGGAACGATCGTGAGTTCTAAAGCCGATCACGAGATCACGAAATCTACGATCACGAGGTCTGGAAGCAAGGTCCCTCCGACTTAGAAGTAAGCAAACCTCTCTGGCAGGTCAGCTCTTCTTGTCAGGGCACAGAGAGCACAGTCAATGACCATGTTATCCTCTTAACTTCTCAACTCTCTAATCACCTTCAAGAAGGCCCAACCGCCTCCTCCACCAACCAACAGATGAATTATCATTTTTCTCCAAAACCCCCCTCCACCCACGGTCTTGCGCCCGACACAGACAAGTGATCCAAATGAACGTCCCAATTTGAACCCAAATAAGTCACGACTTGCGGCAGCACGTTTGTCTCGATTTGATTTACCACCCAACCGTTTGCCTCTCACTCTCTCTCTCCCTCTTCCCCACCACCCAGATGATGGTGAAATTTTGGTAATTTTACGACGACAAAAAGAGGACGTTCGCCAACACAACTTTGACTGGGAAAAGTCACCCGAGGCTGTCAATTTGCTGCGAACAAAAACGCGAATACGAACGAACTCTCTCTCGCCCTCCTCCTCCTCCTAATCTATGGTTTAGACACAATGCGCGATAAGGAGTTAACCTAGAGCTCCGCAGGATCCACAAATCTCCATCCACCGAGAGCGAGAAAAGCGTGAGAGACACGACAGAGAAATGCCTCACAAAAGGGCACGTATACCAGAGCACAGAGCAAAGAAAAAAAAAAACAAAAACGACCAAACGCGCGATAAGTATAATTAATTGTGTTTTCAACTTATCCTTGATTACAATCCCCCGCACCCGCTTAGGTGCACGCGCGGGGCGGTGTGGAAAAATATTAAATTAAGTTTTATGAGCGCAGTCCACTCAGTCCCGCGCGCTTTATCTCCCCTGCGAGCGTGCAAGCCACCGAGCGACAGAGCGCCGTGTAACTTTTGACAGCTTCGATGGCTGTTAATTTTCCATCCGCGAGATATCTGATTCCACAGCGCCAGCGGGACAAAATCGAAACTAAAATGTATATCAAGGTCGCCCCTGGGTCGAGATACATTCGTTCACAAATTCACATTTTTTTGTTAATCAATAGTCGATGGCGGATGGTCCATGAATCGCCATACACACACACACGTGAGGGAGAAATACGTCGAAAATCCTGGGACATCTCCTGGGGGGCAGCACAGGGGACGAGGTCGATAAAAATCAACAGGACAAATGTGACAATGCGGTTAATTGCATTTCTCTGCCTAAGGACACTCGACCAGTGCCAGTGACTAGCGCTGGCCGTCATGCGATGCTTCGCCACGGACACGGCATAGCCGCGCCGCTTTGCCTTTGCTGTTGCAACACAGTCACTCGGTAATTGCCTGCGACTCACGAATGGGTGCATGCACACGGCTAGTTGGGGGGGAGGGGCTGCTTACGCTTTGAGGTGAACAATCAAGATTGCCGCTGTGGCGGTGCAAACTTTCTCCGGCCAGTCTGGTGGCGTGGGTCTTTAATTACGACTCACCGGCTGGGTCATCCCAGTGATGACAGTGGCGGTTGGTCAGCGGGTTTTGGGTTTTGTTAATGAGAGCCAAACGGTTATTCGGCGCCGGGGCTAATTGACTTTATAAAATTTGCACGTACCACGACGAGATGAAAAGGGAGACAGTCTTGAGTTTTTTTTTTTTTTGAAGGCTGAGCGTGATTTGCTGCCAAACTACGCCCATGTGTCCCTCATAAACGATTTGCTATTCAAAATCCCACTCGGCGCAGCAGGACGAGATTAAAGAGGACCTTGAACCTTGAAGGAGGACCCATTTGGAAGACCAATCATTCAAGAGGGGGCTGAGGAGGGGAGATGTAGTAGGCATCTGTCTGTCTTAAAGTGTGCAACTATGCCTGACGGAAATCCCATTCAGTCGCCCACTCATCGGCACGAGACCAGGAAGTGATTCCATTCATTTTTCAACTTCGCAACAAAATTGATTGTTGATTGTTCTGCTCTCGATAGAGGGAGTGTGTGTGTGTGCGAGAGAGACAGAGAGAGAGAGAGAAACGTTCAAGCCACCCCGCAAACGACAAAGTTAACCAAGACAAGAAAAAAAAAACTTCCCAACTTCATATTCCCATCACGACCACCGACGACGACGACGACGGGGGGATGATCGTGAATCTTGGCCAAATTTTTATTCGAACCTAAATACCCTCTTATCCTCAGTTATCAATTTATCTAGTGACCAAGTCGTCGAACATACCCGCATAGCCGCACGCACACACGGACCACGCAAGCATAAATACAACCGTTTTCCATAATAAAAGAACCATAAAGGGGGACATTATTGACTTGGAAGGGATGAATAACTTTGACAGCGTCAATGTCACACTGTGTGTGCTTTCAGTCTTCACTGCTCCCTCGCTCCCACCCCCTTCCAACCACACTCACAGGCAAAGTGTTGTCATTTGTCTTCCCCTCTCCCCCTCTCGTGGCCGAAACTTTTTGACGAGTGTTTGTGTTTGTTTCGTGGACACTGACTAGATGGTGGGCTGCCTGATGGGGGTGGGAGGTTGGGCCGATTTGGTAACAAAAGTTAACACGCCACGTGGTGGTTGTATTCACGTCACATTCCGTCAATTTCTCTCCACCCATGTCATTTGCATGACTTAAAGGGATTATCGGGACTCGTTTTTTGGTCCATTAAACAGGTGGATCATATATAACACTGGGAATCTGTGATTTGGCCATAAATCGCACACTGTTCCTCCATCCCTTGCGCCGCCGCGCCGGAGGGCTTGAGAGTTGAGAGCTTCCCACTGCAGACATCCCACATCCACGGCATTAAGCATGAATGAAGTTTTCCTCGAGAGCAATTGCTTCGTGGAAATAGTTTTTTTGTTTGCCCCCCGAAGGGGTGGGCACACGTGGATACTGGATAAACAAGTCATAGCTCTCTTCTCCCGAGTCGCGATGATGAAACAAAAGTTTCGTTTCTGTTCTTTTTTTTTTTTCGTTCGTCCCCCCCGCCGAAGTCGATCTAGAGATCGAACAAAACGTACACAAAATTGGTAAATAGTGCAGCGACGAGCGTTGGAAACAATTGCACGCCACGCTCTGCCCTCTCGGGGAGGGAGGGAGATAGAATATAATCGGAATTTTTGTTTTGAAACTTCTGCAGTTAAAAAGTGTTTTTGTCGAATGTGGCGCACTGCATGCATGACTCTCGGAAACTGTGGCGACGACTTGTCGGCAACACCTGAGACCCGGACGTAACCCAATATAGTTTCGTTTGCCGGTCGAGGAGTTATCTGCGAACGAGGGCTAATAAAATAAGGAGAGCGGGCAAAAAATAGACGCAAGTTGGACGAAAATTGAAAGTCGTACTTCATGCTGGCGCTTAAAGTCGAGTCGTCGATGGCAGGGTATTCATTATCCATTATTTCAACGAAGTGGCCCCTTGAAACCGAACCTAATTACTGCCCCCGACTGATTCGCTTCACCTCGGCAAGTTTATGCTCCTCTTTGGCCACGTTCAACGACCGCGACGGACATCCTCAAGATGACACCATAACTTCTTGGTTTATCGCCAGAATTTACGACACCAATGATTGCTTCTTCAGCTCTCGCCGCCCAGCAGACACTCGACAAGTGCACTATTGTTTAAAGGGGGGGACAAAAAAGAAAGCAACATAAAAATGTAACGAGAATATAATTTTTGCGCAAATAAAACTTCAATTGCCGATCTCTCGCGTTGGCGATGAGGAAACTCCTTCAAAAAATCGACAAAAAATGTGTCCCCTTGGCAGGCATCCTTCAATAGAGCGCGCCACCACTGCATCCACCGCCACTCAACTTGTGGAAAATAATTTTCCAAAGACGTTGAAGTGGGGCGCTGAACGAGCTGGCGGGATGGATGGCGAATGGATGGCGGTTGGATGGCGGTTGGATGGCGGGTGGATGGCGGTTGGATGGCGGGTGGATGGCGGGTGTATGGGCGACCATTGGTGGTGCTGAACGAGTGGGTGAGAATGAATGGATAAAATTATGCATTCAGAATTTTAATGGGGTAAAGTGGAAATTAAAAAATAACACAAACAAACCGAACAAGTCCCACGTTGTCTTTATTTCCACTTTCCACACGCCCAAGTGTGCATTTCCTTTTGCTACACCACTCTCTGTCTCTCCCACCCACCCAGTGCGCCATCGAAAAAGTGCACACAAAAAATTGCAAAAATAATAATAACAACTGAAAACTTGTAATCGTAGCCAGGCTCGCAGAAAAAAGGGCAAAACACGAGGAACTCTCCGAAAAGACGACCTCACACTGGCACAAAACAAAAGTGGAAAAAAAGAGGTGGAGGCGGAGGCGGAAAAGGAGGCGGAGGCGGAGGAAGAAAAAACAAGTTTTGCTGAATTAATGAATTAATTAATGAACACAAAATGGACACTCGGCAGGAGGCGAATGCAGAGAAGAGAAAAAAAAATCAAACTAGAGGCAGACAGGTCAGACAGCGAATGCCGAGTGGGTGGCACGGCAGTCGGTTGTAACAAAAACATTTCGCGCTGCCAAAGGATGAGGCACACAAGCGTTTGAACTGGATTTTGGTTTCGAAATTTCCGAGAAGTGCACTGCTCTTGTGGATCTTCGCAGAGAAGCGAACAAAGGCGCGTCTTATTCGCGACTGAATGCAGAGGCAGAGGTAGAGATAGAGGCAGCGTCAGTTGTTTACACACAGAGGAGGTGTGACGATGGTAGAAGCAGAGCCAAATGTCAAAATCAAGCACACAAAAGGTGAATTCCATCCCGTAACCGCTCGTGTATTGACAAGGAAATGCTCATGTTCGCAGCAGACATGGAGTTTGATTGGTTTAACGAACGAGGAAAAATACGAAATGCATGTCCGAGTGGTGCAGAGTGCCAGAGTCACTGCTTTGAGGTTTCAATGTTCCTTCTAATTACCATGCGAAAGAGAGCCTGTTGACTGATCTCAGAACGAGCCGTAATGAATGGATTGCTTGCAACTGGGCAGCCTGCCTATCGCATCCACTGGCCCATCCATCACCATCTGTGCACTCCTCTTCGGAGGTGCGACAACAAAGCGACATCAAGGATGCGAAAATGTATGCAAATCTGTTTCAATGCCTCCCACAGGCAGATAGACGCACAGGGTGTCCAGCATCTAATGGCTTTCTCTACTACCCTCTCGCCCACCGGCGAGGAGAGGGAAGAAACTTTTGACATTCTCGCATTCAGCAACAGATAAATGACAGATGAGTTT
The DNA here is from genome assembly GCA_907269125.1 of Eristalis pertinax. NCBI lineage: Eukaryota > Metazoa > Arthropoda > Insecta > Diptera > Syrphidae > Eristalis > Eristalis pertinax. Next base: position 1,314,001 of record OU026148.1, on the reverse strand, counting down.
CGTCGAGCACTTTTGTCACGGAACCTTCAATTAAAGTCAGCCAACAACTCCCGACTGGTCCTTTGTCAATCGGTCGTCTCTATCTCTCATTACGTGCGGCTTAAATAAGTTCACAAACGAGTCTTGTCACTGCCATGGCATGGGGTTAGGACTGGGTAGAGAAATCCTTCCGCCATCCGCTTCCCATTCAACTGCCGATGATGATCCTGAACCTGTCGAAAATTGAAAATAAAATAATTTGCATACTCAGACAGGGAGAAAATCGATTCTGCCAAACTTCAGGGGACCACCGCCACCGATGGGCACCTTCGACGGGGAGGACGACACAGATTTTTGAACCATCGCCGAACCGCTCTGCACATGAAAAACCGTCAAAGTCTCACCAAAGACATTGTTGTCCTTCAAATACAGACTTTGTCTCTGTCTCTGTCCCTTTCCCCGATGTTCCCGTCCTCGGCAGACAGGTGTTGGGAGAACAAGAAGAAGAAGTGGGAAAAGTTTAAGCACAACCGTGTCTGTTCGCAGCATGTTCAGCGAACCTGTCCAACTTTATCCCACCCCATCGACGAAGGGGAGATGTGCAAAAAAAAAAAATGAAATGCTCTCGAATCAAGGACCCCATTAACAACTCTCGGAACTGATTGGGGGATGGCGACCGCGGTAAAAATAGATTCCGAGGTGAAGGCCGGCATTATTGTGCCCACTGTCCATCCATCGAACCTCGTTGTGGGCCGAATGATTTGCTGATATTAATTGGCAAACTTGCAGACGTTTCAGGCTCGATGTGTTTGATTTGGCCAGAAAGAGAAGAAACAAAAAAAAAACCCCACGTGTCTGCGGATTGGTGTGAAACTAATTGATTTGGCAAGTGTGATCACACACCTCGGTGACAATGGCCGGAGAGCGACCAACGAGCGATGAACGACGAACGACGAACGAAAGCTTTCCGCTGTTCCGTTCTGTTAACTTGGCAATCCAGTTAGTTAATCAAAAGGGTTGCTGCACGAGTAACTAACCCAAGCCCGCCGTCATCATCACACCAGCAGCGGCGCCCAGCACCATCAGACTGGCCATCGTCACCAGAGACACTGAACCAGAGCAACAGTAGACGCAGCAGACGAAGAAGAAGCACCACCAGTACACTTCATTCCCCGGCATGCCATGAATAATCAAACAAAAAGGGATCAGAAATTACGCGAGAGATAGCAAAGGACGGGACGCTGTTAATTGCCTTTTGTCCTCTGGCTAATGGGTTTGCCCGTCAGGTTGTATAAAACCCGTAAATGAATCCTTGAGGATAATGCTCTCGTATTCCGTCGGCCTGTTTGGTCTCCCCATCGTTCGTTCGGTCGAATCAAGTTAACCATCTCGGTCTTTCTCTGGGTGCGTGCGGGTGGGCGTGTGTGTGCAGGAGTGGGCGATATGTGCGGAGAGTTTGAAATTATTAAATGCAATTTAGTAGCACGCGCAGATACTTATCGGGCGACACCACAATGCAGTAATTTTCTCCATGACCGTATCGCAGCCCGATTATCGGGACATCAAAATCACACACACACACACACACACACTGTCGATGTTGGTATCCGCTCACCTTGAGCATATGTTGTGTTACCAAAATGAGCTACCGGAAGTGGAGCAGCTCCTACAACGGCAACGACAACGCCAACGACAGCGACCATGACCACAACGACGACAACGGCAACGACAACGAGAACGACAACAAGGATGATTGTTGACATTTTTGTAATTTTTCTGACATTCCGTGTTATTCGGAAGGTGAACCAACCCAGTGATACACACACATGAGCTGTTGCCGGAAATATATATGTGCACCTGACACTTTGATTAAGCGGAAATGGGATTTTCGATATAATGGGCGGAGTGTGAAGCGTGAAAGAAACCCATTTCGGTTGTTGAGCGGCCTGGAGGAGAGATGCCTTAATGGACTGTGCTTTCCTGTGGAAGGGATAAAATGAAGCGGACGTTAGTACCTGCACCTGCGACCTGACCTGTGAGTGCTTTATCAGATCTGAAGCGCCACCACACCAAATGATCTTGAAGACTCACAAATTGCTGGATTTTCGCAGTCATTTGGGGGATTTTTTTTTGTCCTGATTCACGATGTTGATGATGAGCCCCGTTCACTGCACTCCTCTCCCTGCAAGCTCAGTCAAATTGATCGCCTGGCTATGGAACAAATTAAGTCATTCTCGAGCATTTACCCCCTAATCATCGTCGTCGGAAACTTCAAAATTATGCACCATTTCCGGTTGGTCAAGTTAAACTATGGCTCGTGACACCCTATCGACTGTTCACCCTGATTTCCTCGTTCCAACTAAAAAGTTCAACACACCGTCCCCACCCCCCCTCACAACCGGTTCCCTTTCATTTAGTCTCTGCCGGACCATTTGCAGAGCTCTGTGGATGGGTTTGTTTGGGTTATGCTAGTTGGTCAAATTTCGGGGCTCCGGGCGTATCAGACAACGCCGTATCAGGCGATGAGGAGGAGGACGAGGACGAGGCGAGGGTTGAGCGGTCGATTTTGGTGTGTGTGTGTGGTATGTGTGGAGATGTGGTTCGTTAGAGTCAAAACATGACTGGAATTTTATAACGTCCAATTATATGGTTTCGCCTTTGGTTAGGTGCTAGAGTCACAGCCGCCGCACAGCAGTGGATTCGAACAGTCTGTTCTATCGACAGCGTGTGTGTGTGTGTGTGTGCGTGTTGGATGGGGACTCCGATGTCAGCACTATTGATAATGCAACCCAGAGGGGATGGGGAGTGATGATGGAACAAAAAATGCGCGAAAATCAGTTGACTGCTCTCAAAGGGCTTACAAAATGCAAACAGTTGCCGGGCAATTACATAATGGCCCTGACAACGTGGCCAAGCACATATTCAACACATCGTGCAAACAAACGACTCTGCTGGGCTCGTTCAAATCTCTCGAGTCCCCTAAGCAGACGTGAATTGGTCTAACTGATGTTCAAAAAAAAAAAAAATCAGTGATTTGGACGGAGGCCCAAGAGACTGGTTCGCAGTCAAATCGATAAGATTGCCAGCAAATTCATGGTCTTTTCGAATTCACAGACGTTTGCTTTGACAACTCTGATCCACCGCCGCGTCTGTGCGTCAGTTTCTCCGTCTCTGCTTTGACTGGAGCGCCTGAGCCTTATCGACGGGGCCTTATCGCAACCCTCCTAGCGCGGCAACTTCTCAGCGACTTCTCAAAATCAACACTCAGTCGCCTCAAATGCATGCCAGAGACTTGGGCATTACCCGACAACTGAGCATCCACACTCGTGCTGGAAAGAAGTCAGACGAAAAGGAAGGCTACGTGACACGAGAGATCCTAAATTAAACATTCGCCAGTACTGCTCCGCCGTTGCAGTCTAATTACACCGCACAGTCGGGATACGTTCACACAAAAATTTGTCATTCCCTCGCACGTACGGCCCCCAGTAGCCCTGGAGCCCCACGACCTGCTCCCGCTCAGCTCAGTCAAACTTCGCATCTTCCTCCCGTGCCCGTGTGGCGTAGGGATATTTTATTTAAAAGGATCCTCATTTAATTTGAAATTAATGCATTCCGCATCCTTATCCAGTTAATCCTTGTACAAATGCACATTTGCCACAGAGCGAGGCCATCATGTTTGTGGCTGGAGAGTTTGTCAGACGGAAGCCACAGCCAGCTGTCGCCGGGAGTGCCACTGTCACTGATACACAATCCGTTCCTCACTCCGAATTATGTGCTGTGTCAAACGGAATTTCTGATAGACACCGAACAGGGGAGCTCCTCGATGGATAAAAGGAATACATGACTCGTATCAATCATTCAATGTGCAAGCGAGTGTGGGAGGAGGAGAGACTCAGAAACTAGGATCTGTGGGCTGGGAGGTGTGCGACACGAGATTACGTTCACGACAAGATGTTTGATGCAAAGAGGAGTTAACGTCTCTCGCTCTCTCTCTCGCTTAAGATGGAATTAGTGGGAATTTGTGTGAAGGCCAGGAGATGACTGTGTGTGCGAATGAGGAGGGCGGCTCGTCTTGGCCGGTGTGACAGGATTTTTGAGTGAGTTCAACTCGCCTGACATGTCGTTGGGGTTATTTAATTATTTCGAACCGATAAGACATGCTTGTCGTGTTGGATTTTGAAGAGCATTTCAAGATTACTCGGTTGGTTGGTGACTGGGAGAGGGATCCTGGATTCTTGGTGCGTGTTGCAGAGCCACCTCAAGGAGAATAAGGCCTCATGCATCGATCTATGGGGCGTAAGAAACAAGAGCCTCTGTCTAGGGTCTTGTATCGATCTTAAGGTAAACGAAGGGAGGAAGCAACGAGAGAGGATATGGGGCGGGATGTGAGATATTAAGAAATGCAAACGAGAGAGGACGCGAGGAATGTCCTTTGAGACAGTTGCAGCCCATGTTTCGACCTCAAGGCAAATAAAAATGGCAAAAAACGAGGGCTCTTGTCAGACGAGAGGATGTTAGAAACAGGGCCTTGGTGCAAGCGAGAGAGAGCGCGATGAATGTCCATCTAAACAACAAGAGACTAAGCACCTCGACATCTCTCAGAGGACGCTGAATTTTTTCAAAGCAATTTCTAACCATTTCACGATGTAAACAACGCGCAACCAACCATCACCATCGTCGTACAATCAAAGGAGGAAGTCAAAAAATAAAAAAATAAAAGATTGTTGAAATTTGACATTTAGCCAAAGTACACATGTCCTTCTGAGTTCGCCCCTCAAAATGTTTGTGTTTTCTGGTCCCTCTCCCTCTCCCCCTGTTGAAAATAATGAACTATTGTACGTATACACGGTCGGTGGGTAGGTGGGTGTGTGCCATCCAACAGAAACAGGTGATACTCATTGAGACTTGGATCCCATCCAATGGTGTAGGAGCTCGTTGAGAGGAGGACGACTTCTAGTAAATTCAATCAATTCAGGAGCCATCAGAGCATACAGAGAGCAAACATACACTGGCCTGGCAAGTGGGATGATGAGGAGAGTTGCTGCTGTTGGTGGTGGCACGGGCGATGGGAAATAGAAAAATTGAAGGAAAAGACGACAATGGAGCAAATAAAAGCAAACCGATCCCAAATGAACAAACATTGCAATCAGAGTGATTTTTTTTTCATCTTCTACTTCTTCTTCTCTCCTACCTCCCTTGACACCATGCCCGACAGAGGCCGACAAACAGATGTCCGGCGGGATTAAATTCGTTAAATTTGTTAAATTATCAACAACACCCTTTCTCGAGAGACCTGGAGGGAGGCGAGATCTGAGCGACAGGCGGGAGTCAATGTCAGATGAGCAACATTCTTCGACTCTGTTCAGTCCGAAGTAACTGATTTTGGGGCCCACTATTCTGGCGTTCGTAGGCACGCAGCATCAAACGCGTAATCAGGCACAAGGACTGCAATCGCAGGGCATCACAAATATGCCGTGTTTATCCTTCAACTCGAAGGTAATCTGATAGAAAGAGTTGAAGAACCCTCCACCCATCGGATTCAGAATTAACAGAATGGCACAACACCAGTTGATGAGTGCATGGAACGAAAAAAAAAAAGACGAAAGGAAGCAGGAGAAGCAGCACAAACTAGCAGAAATCAGGAAAATTTGATTTCCTCCGTCGAAGGCTTATACATAAACTCTTTCCTTCTCTCTCTCTATCTCTCAAACTTTTACTCCTTTTCCCCCTAATTCCACGAGTATGAAAGGACCCTGGATTGGTGGATGAATGAAAAAAAATCAAAAAAAACAAAAAAAAAAGAAAAATACAACAAATCCTTCGTCACAGTTGCAGCAGCGGCAGCGGCAGTGCCAGTAGTGGATTGGGCATAGATGGAGAAGAGAAGAAAAAGGATACCAAATGCGAAAAGGATATCCAACGGATATAACAGAATGGAAATTCAATCAGCTCACTTCAGAATTATTCATAAATAAAATTAGAAGATTTCTTCATCTGAAGCAGAGGCTGGCTCTGCCTTCTTCCTGCGCCTGGCCGTTCTGCTGGCCTGTCCTCTGCCGCACTGCCTCTGCCGTGGCTGGCTTTGCTCACTTGCTGCGCTCTGTATCCTGTATTTAACTTTTATTTTCACTTAAGCCTTGCGAATAGTTGTTTCCCCTCATTTGCATGATGAATTGGGTGCGCAGTGATGATTTGTTGGCTGTTGCTTTTTTTCCGTGTTTTCGTTTTCTTTTCCTTCACCGTCACCGTCCTCTGCAGGATTCTGGCATATTTTTTCTTCCAAGAGGACAAGGTTGTCATTGGACAGGATTCTCTATTTTTTTTTTCGCTGTGCAATGTGGGTCATTGTTGGTGCTTCATTTTCATTGAATTAGAAGCTAGAACAAATTTGAAATGAAGGCTTGCCTTGCTGTAATGCTGACGTACGCAGGCAAGCACCCCGGTCCTCCACAAGTAACGCGCATTAATCATCAGAAGGAGATGTATTTTTCAACCAAGAAAATCATGGCTTATTGTTGCCATCGCCAGAGGCAGCGGCGGCGGTGGCGGTGGCGGTGGCGGCGTCTCTTGGAGGCAATAAATTTTTCATTACCCTTGGCACCGAGCTATGAAGACGGCCAATTTCGAATGGCAGCGTGTACATGTGAACCAACCCAAAAGTAGACTCAACTACAACACGGATTCGAGGGGGAGAGGTGGAAATTTATGCGATTTCCTTGCCAAAAAAGGAGAACTACAAAAAATGAAGTCCTTAACGATTTAAGATAAAACACTACTCGTACGTACACCTAGGTGCCTACCGCCTCGGAAGCACACAACGACGCAAAAGCGGCGGACAATCAAGACCTGGCAAACACCGGCGCGCACTAAAAGTGCAAAATGCGATATCCACTTAGACGTGGGGAGTGGGGGGGAGGGGGGGAGGGGGAAGGGTCAGAACAAAGGAACAGAAAAGAAGGCAAGTTAAGAGCGTCTCACGATTATCAAGATTCCATAAATTGCAAACTCAGCTGACAGATGGCACCAGAGTAGTAATTAAATATTTCCGGTTGGTGTTCTCTGCTTCCCCCTTCTCCTCCCCCCCGGTTCAGACGCTCAATAGGGCTTGCCCTTGTTCCACATTGTGCACGCCGAGCAGCGACGAGCCGCGCCGCGCCGCCACCGTGGTCTTAAGTCGCCTTACGCTGGGCACATTGTTCCAATTCGAAAAGTTTAGGGATCAAGCATCCAACAGCCACCATCCACCACCACCGACAGCCCCTGGCACAGAAGTCGTTTGCTTATCGCCTCTGTGTAGTCCTTTGGATCTCTTTAATGTGAACACTGGTGTGCTGTGTTGGCTGTTGGTTGGGAGGCGGGGCGGCGACAAGCGTAGTCAGGAAGCCGCATTGTTGTAGTTGTGCTCAGAAAGTGAGAAGAACGACTCTCGAGCGGAGTCAATTAAAATGCGTTTTAGGTCATTCGCCGCATAAATAGTTGAATAACTGAATGTGTGTGTGAGAGAGAGGGAGAGCGAGAGAGAGAGGGAGACCGAGTAATGGAACAAAGTTTTCGCGGTGGAACAAGTGATGCTCTGTCTTGGGTAACTTGTGCATTATGCGGCGAAGGCGTACGAATTAATTGTGATTAGGAATGCTTAGAGTGACGAGAGCCTCATTCAGTGTGACACTATCAAGCCCGCACATGGGGGGCCCGCGTTAGAGTCTTAATTGGACGGCAGACCGGACTGAGTGAGTGTTTACGTGGCAAACGTGAAGGCTGTTGAATAGGCACTCTACTCTTTTGTAGACCGATTTATTATGAACCCTCCCCCTTTCCCTCCCGTCGCTCGATCGAATTCAGCATCAAATCAGGCAGCAAACACAATTGCCCCTTGCTAATCCAGTGATTCATGTGCAAAAGTATCTCTCAGTTTCAATCAGCTCGTGTATCAATACCCATACTCCGATGCTCGTACCCGATGTCGACAATAGCCTTCAGCGTGCTAATTAGAATATCCAAAGCCATGATAATTGCTTGTAGCGAGGGCAGTTAAGATGTTGATCTCATGGCATCTACATGCCACCCCTGCTGCATGTATCCCATGTCGTGTCCCCGTGTCGTTGTCGTCGTCGACGTCGTCGTCTTCGCCTCATGTAAATGACTGACTCGTTATATTAAATTATATTTGAATCGCACACAACACAACTTGTTGATGATAATTATTTGTTATGCCATTCCTCTCGCCATGCCGCCTCCCCCCATCCACCCATTCTCCCATTTGCCCCCAGAAGCAGCACACTGAATGAGGATGCTGCCATTCGAAACCAACAGAGCACCATTATTCGTTGTGCTACCACCGCCCAGCCAGTCAGCCAACCAGCCAGCCAGCCATCACAGCAAGGATCATAACAAATAATTATCATCTCAGTTGAGTAAGACGTGAGACGAGCTAGTGACCAATTAATTATTTCATGTTCCTGGCATAAATCATTCAAATTTATCGATCAGAGACATGAACAGGCTGCCAGTCTAGGTGGGGGGGGGGGGGGGGGAGGATAGGGACCAGAGGACAACAATCGCTGAATGTCGTCCCGTCCGCCCATTGAGTGGCGGCGGAGGGACATAGGAGTCACTGCTGCACACACAAAGCCCAGACCGATATCCATCTGTTGGGCAGTTCAATTATTAATTGAAGTCCTTCCGCAAAATTGTAACCGAAGCAATTACCAAATCGACCTCTGTGCCTTGTTAGTGTGTGTGTGTCACCGTGTGTGTGTGGGCATGTGTGTGCTAATAAATAAGCAAAAGGATTCCCAAGGATTGTGTCACTAGTCGCTGCGGGGTGGCTTTGATTTTACAAAATTAATCACAGCAGAGGAGTGACCACACACACACACGAGGGCGCTGTCAAATTTCGAGGTCGCCTCGCCAGAAAGAAAAGACCGTCAGTCGACGGACCCACCAACCCTCGAGGAGGTGGTGTGTGGGCGCCAGGCGCCAGGCATCTGTGGCAAATATGCAATCGGGCAAATAAATTCGAAAGATGATTTATGCCGCTTGCACCTGGATTCCTCTCTTGCTCTCGTTATCTTGCTCTCTCTCGCACTCTCCCCATCTCTGGCTTGCAGTCATCTTTGCTCCTGCAGACGAAATGCGATATGCAAAGGGCGGGAGTCGGGTGCGGTGCGGTGCGGTGCGGCGGATTGACGACGGAGAAGAAGTGGTTTGGAGGAGCAAAGATTTATCTGCGAAACTTTCCTTGTGTTTACATCGCGCAATGGAGTCGACAAAGAAAAATCGTTCAGAAATGTTTGTCAACAGATCCTTTGATTGATGATTTGAGCGATATGTCGCGCGAGGAAGAGGATTCGGTCGGAAACTCAAACTATTGCTAGAGTCAGAGACGACAGTCTTTTGTCTAATCACCTCCTGTGCTGCACACCGGCGAAGAGACTGACCGGAAGGGCACTCATGACTCGTAAGAGAGTCGCAACGCTGTTAAACGAGTAACAGAGCGTGGGCATGTGTTTAACAGAACTGTTGCTCCGCTGTTGTGGTGCTCTCTGCAACATGTTGCCATCGGATGCTGGCTGCAGAGCAGTGCGCATGTCGCAAGACAAGACTCCGCTTGTGGAAGCGGTCGAGAGGGCAAACAATGTTTAGTCGCTGCTCAAGTGCGGACCACAACGGGCGGGAGTTTCGCCGATGAACGGGGAGGAAAGGGCTGATATGCTTCCCGGAAAGTACTCGTAATTATGTTCTCAAGGTGGAACGGGGTGGGTTCCTTGAATTTTGCCCGAGCTGACGGCTGATAGTCGGGTTCATGAGAGGAACTTCTGAGATTTCCAAGAACTCGAATGTCGCTGGCTCTGAAAACCCAATCAGGTGAACAGAGTCGCCACGGGAAAGGACTCTGTCCGTTGGTTGGGTGAATTCTCGACCTCGGATAGCCTGGTCCGATTATTTTGAAGCGAAACTGGTGCCACAATGTGATTCAGAGAATGACGTTGAATGAATGGCGTTTTTCGGAGGACCTAGTCGAACTCAAGGCCACGGCGGAAGGGACTTGAGATCACTCCAAGAACCACTCCTCCACAGTGCAGCTGTGGAAATCGTTAGGAAAAGTATAAGAAAGTTGCTAAGAACAGTCACAAAATTTAGCAGAACGCCCTTCACTGAGCCTTCCCAATCAAAGAGAGACCACCTCTTTGAGAAAATCAACCCCCCCTCAACCAGCATTTGCCGCAACAAACCAAACTTGATTGCACACAAATTTAATGGATTTAAAAGAAGGAAAAACATGTCCTTCCGCGAGGCGACTTTGTCATTTCCTTGATCCTCCTTCACATCCGCTCTTCTGCCTCCCCTTTGTCTTGCCGCACACACACACACACCCACCCCCGCCCATCGTCACATAAACAATCCTTCAAAAAAAACAAAAGAGAACTTATTGTGGAACTAAGTTTTCTCCTTCGCTCGTCGATTTTCGCCGCTGCTCCACTTCACAAACCTACTTCCCGTCGTGCCCTCGCCATCGCCATCGCCCTCTCCATCATGTGTGTTGTCGTGAATTTGTGTACATGTGCGTATGTGCTGAAGACTGCACTTTCTGACAGACATGTCAGTTCAGTTCGTTTGCTGAATACCTAACAATGTGTGCACTTTATCGAAAGTCTCGTGTGTGCAGCGCGACGCAGAGACCAGGGCCGAGGTCCTTGCCTGGCATGTGTCATGGCTGGTTTCGGTTGGTTCCTTATTTGCTCTTGCTTATTTTCCGGACAAAAGACAAAGGGCAACGACGAGGGACAAGCCAGGAGGAAGTTTTGTTACTTTTGTTTCTTTGTTTGGTCGCATCGGGGTGTTGTTTTCGATTTTGGAGTAGCTTTTCACCGAGTTTTGACAGGCAGTGCGTTCTGGGTCTTCGGGGGGACCCTCGAGAGAGTAGCCTGACTTAATAGGGTGACCCGAGGAGAAAGTGGACGTGGAACGAGATTTTAAATGGGAGTCGTTCCCGGCTTTGGTTGAGGTTCGAGACTGAAGGAGTCGAGATAAGGGCAGTCAAAGAAGCAGTGAACACGATAAGGGCGATGAAAGACGAAAGACGAAAGACGGAGTGAACGCGATAAGGTTGGTTAAAGGACTATCGAGAGTTGGAGCGGACAGAAATCACAGATCGTGTTAAATATTTAAAAGAGTCGCAGTCTCGAGTGAATGTCAAGGTCCATGAGCAAACTTGAAGAAAATGTCACCACACCCATCGCCAGTCACGACTTCACCACGAAGCCGCAGTCAATCTTTGCCCGAAGCATTCGTCTCTGCCGTCTGCGCTTCACACCAGTCACGGGTGAATAATGTCTCGAGCACCCGCTCGCTCGCACATTCAAAAAACGGTCTCGAAGCCAACAGCAGATGCGAAGCGCCCAATGCCTTCGAATAAATGTCGAATAAAAAATTTACATTCGCCTCAAAAGGACTTCGCCATAGTTCCGTCTTTCCTCCACACACGCTCACTCACACTCGCATCAGAGTGTGAGTTTCATCGTTTCATCGTCCACCTCGTCTCCATCATCCTTATCCCTGTCTGCTTCGATAAATCGTTCTCTGTAGACCGACAACGACCACGACCACGACCACGACCGCATAACGACAGTGGAGAGTGGACCACCTGATGAGAATCCAATAAAATTTTATCCGAAAACTACCGAGGAGACCTAAGGTCACACAAGTCTTCTTACGCCTCACGGCGGCCCCCCGCTCATCCCCGGTGGGTTGCATGTGAGCGGTGGCCGCTGAGTGAGTGAGTGTGTGCGAGAGGGGGTGAGTGTACATATGACGGGTGTGATCGGAATTATCGAATGAGTAACACATTTGATTCATTTGTCCTCCTGAATGGAGAGGATGGTCGGCTACAGGGGGGGGGGGGGAGTTGATTTTTCAACTTTCTCTTCCTCCCCTGCCGTTCTGGGCCATCCATGCGCCTTGGTGGTGGTGATTCTGAAGGAATTCCGGTCACATCCGTGGACACTAATGAGGAGTCAAGGTACTGAAAGTTGATTCAGATGCTACTCTAACAACTACTACTGGTGCTGTGCTGCTGCTGCTGCTGCTGGTTTTGCTGTGTAGATGATGCCACAAGCGTTTAGTCCCCATTATTGGGTGGTGCCACATGCCGAGCCACACTGGTTTGTGTGCAGCCTAGGGCGTGGTGCAGCAGAGAAAATAGATTGCGGTACAATCTCTAAATTGGTCTTCAATATCCTGCTCGAAACGACGACGAAGAGAATGAAAAAAAAATGCAAACAACACACCGAAGGGACAACAAGAAGTGGATGGATTGCAATGCAAGGCAAAAATAGAAAAAAAAAAAAGGCAAAAAAAACCGCGATGATCAAGGAAATGAGTTCCACAGTGTGATTGTAATAGAAGGCAGTTGGGAACTGCCCATGGGGCTGCTGTGTTTTTCTCCTCAATCCGCAACGAACCGCTTCCCCGCTTCTTCGGCAATGACACTCTGTATCAGTAAATTGCAACAATTTCCGCTTGATTATGTCCTGCTCAAGTTGCAACCAAGCATTCACCTACCCCGCGCCGACGGAAATAATTCACACAATTTTCTTCTTTTACTCTAAGCCTTCCGCAGCAGATCCTCGCCTGTAAGCAGCCAACTCTGCACGCTCACGCCCTTTGCAGCTGCATTCAATGGAAATTAAAAACTTTTACCGAGGAGCCAAACAGGAAACTTTGCATAGAAAGCGCGGTGGATCCCCACGCGGACGGAGAATAGAGAGACCACCTTCATCCAGCTTCTTTTTCCACTCGTACACACAGCAAACCATGACTACCTTTTATCCATTTCTTAATTAATGAGAATATTTCGTAAATCGAAATAACATACCTAATAACGGGAATTGAATAGGAAGCGAACGGATACCGTCGAGATATCAGCAGAAGATAGACCGAATTTCCTTCAAGTTCGCTTCGTTTTTTTTGTCCGTTTTTTGTTTGTCTTTTTTGTGTACGACTTGCCAATTGCAGGAGAAACTTCAGAGCAACTTCAGCTCGACAGGAGCGGAGTAAGGGGGGAGCGCAGCGCAGCAAGCACTCATCCAAAACAGTCCAAGGGATCCAAGACTAATGCTTGCCTGCTTGCGCTGGTGTCCGGTGTCCGATCAGACCGACCAGACCGACCGACCAACAAGCACACACAAACACACACACACAATGAGCAGAAAAATTTTCTCTCCCAATCTCATAAATATTTATGGAATAATTTCAGTTCGTTGAATCGAAATCAAAAACTCAATACATTCTCGCCCCCTGCCATTGGGATGGCACCCGAAACATCTTCACTCACACTGGCTGCGACAACGCCGCAAATGCCGCAAACGCCGAGCAACGGCCACTAGACATTGGCTTTCTTAGTGGTGTCCGCTGCCGACAGAGTTTACAAGTTAACCCCTTCGTTGAGGGTGGGGGGCGCTATACGAGGCACAGAACGAGTGAGAAGATAGTTGGCCAGTCGGTAATACTAATAGGATTGCTTTTGAAAAGGCCCCCGCCCCCCCTTTATGTCGATATAATATTTTATCTGCACCTCAAGTGCGACCAAGGAGTCAGGGAGTCGATATGCGATGAGCACCGTTTGTGGCGCTGTGGCTTTGCAGGCTTTAACGCTGCCCGACTTGACATTCATTGCACAAGGCACATCTCTTTCGAGCTACTGGCCGACTGTAATTGGATTTCATTGGCAGCGCACAGGGCATGTGCCTCATTTCCAGGCGGGCGACGACAGGTTACGCAAGGGGTGCAGGCCGCAACCCAAGCAGTCCTCCTCCATATTCAATCGCATCCTTTAGATTTTTTCTTGAAATCAGCGAAACAGACTCCACACCTGATCTGAATCGCCCGTCAATTGATCTCAGATGAGACCTCTTCCGGTTCCACGTGCTCCCCGCTATCACCGCCACACATCGCCATCAGCAAGGTCATCAACTCTTTCGAAAGGATACCCTCAGCTGGGACATGGAACTTCTCGGAGCATATTGCCAAACTTATCGAAACATCCATCCATCAAAATTCCATGAAATCAAGTCAATATGTTGCCAAAATGAACATGAAAACTTTTTTGATTTTTTGAAAGACACCCAGCGCCTCCTTTTCGCTCGCACACACACACTCACAAACACCACGCGCCCAGCCACCGCCCAGCCACCCATCATCGTCGTAGAAGAGATTCTTATGGCCTCGTGGATGTGTGGCTGGGTGTGAGTGCGAGGCGGCTTGTGGTGAAACACATGTTTATGGATCCCTTTAGGTGGGAAATGTGCACGATCCCGTGGGTGGAATAAAAGAAACGAGGATTTAATGGTTACCCCCGCCGTCACTGTCCCTCCCGAACACACATCAGAGCTAAGAGCACTCAAGCACAAGTTTCGCCCTTAATAAGCGAAAGGAGTAAAGTGATGGCTGGATGAGTGGTGGAAACTTTTGTCTAGAAGGATTTACACTTAACTCTCGGACGAAGCCAGTGCGCGCCGCGCGTATATGAATTATAGCCATGTGTACGCGGCGTTCTTAATGAATCGAATCATCGTACTTGGCGAGTCCGAAGGCGATTCTAATCAAAACTTTTCAAGGATCGTGCCGGTGGTGGTCATCGGCCGCTTAAAGGATTGAATTTTGTTGCCTCAACCAAGCCGGGAACGCAGTCTTCACAACAAGAAAGTCGATTATTTCGATGCAAATGACTGTTCCGTCCCATCCGGCGGATGACTGACTGTTCCTCCTCACTGAGCAGCTCTCGCAAGCCCGACACAGCTACATGCGGGAAGTAAACGTAAAGTTTTGTTGTGCCGTCTGTGTTCGATTAGCGCACGGTTCAGTGGGTGAAAAGAATTGACCTTGCATGATGGAGTTCACGAAAAAAAAAGAGGAGAGAACGAGCGAAAGCATTCGAAGGATGCAGCGGGCGCACACACAAAGTTTTGATTTCATTCGCAGACAGCCACAAACACATTGTCGTCGGGCTCATTTGCAAATTACAAAATGCTCAGCTCCGACTGCACTTCGCCCACGAGTCGGCGGAGACAATGGATGGTGCCCCGGCGAAGGGTTTAATATTAAAGTCGGCAATTTCTCCCCCGGATCTGATGACTAATTGGGGGGTTCTTCTTGTGCAGGATTAGGTGATGTTTCAAAGAACTTGCATGGGAAAGTGACAAGAACGGTCAAATTGGCACACAGACCGATGTGGTCACCCCTCAGATACACACTCGGCTGATTCCCTTTTTGACACTGCTCCCTGACGCACAGGGGCCAATCGAACAGCCTCACTCTCTCTCTCTCTCTCTCCCTGCCTCCCTTTGGCTTCATTCATGTCGGGACTTGTGATGTTTCTTAGGCGATGGCAGGCAGTTGTAAACTAACCAATTATGATGTCAACTTGGAAATTGCAAAAACTTTCCCACTCCCTACCGCACCGACCGCCTCAGCTCCAGTCATCATTTTTGAAATCATGTCAATAAATCTGTTCTTGAATAATTCCAAATAGAAAACCGAGAAGTAGACCGGCACAACAGATAGAGGATGCAAAGGTATCGCCCATGACGATGATGCAAGTTGTGTATACCTGCTGTACCTGGCTGGAGTGGTATCTGAGAAATTCCAAAGGGATGATCGACAGGCAGGCGGGCGGGCGGGCGTTCCGACCGACAGACGGACGGGCGAACGAGGAACGACGAACGACGAACGACGAAACGAAATGAAACGAAACTCCTGAATAATGATTTTCATCACAGAGTCTTATATTCTCGGCAGGGACCCGTGCCATGTGCCGTGCAGTCAGCAGTGCCGCTCATTCACTAGAAACGAGAAGATTCGGTGGGAAAAACGGAAAAACGGGGGGGAAAAAGAAAAACACAACTTTTTGCTCAGCTGAATGAGAGAGAGAATGGTGGTTGGTTTCTGGGTTTCTGAAGGAATGCAACGCTAACAAGCACTTAGAGATTGTATCCTCCAAACTTTTCCTTTCCCGACCCCGCCCACCCGGCCACCCGGCCACCCGGCCACCCGGCCACCCGGCCACCCCCTTTCGCAACACACAACTTCATTGAATGTGTGTCTGTGACTGTGTGTGTGTGTGTGTGAGAGAGAGTGCAGAACATGTAAGAAGAAAAGATAGAAACATTTTTTTCCTTTCGTGTCAATCGACATGGCCAAAACCATGAAAATTAAAGTAGAAGCAGAAAGTATAAAGGATAAAGGATAACGGATAAAAAGTCTAATGCCGCTGGAAGTATCCTTGAAAAATACAGAAACTTGTCGATGGGGCCAAGCAGGCGAGGCAATGGTTGTACAGATGTGCATGGGGCGGAGGGAGTAGGGGGAGGAGAGGTGGTGGTTTGAAACCAGAAAAGAAAAGCATAAAGGGATTTACCGTAATACTACTAAATAAACCAACACTTAAGGTTGAGTGGCTTGTGGTAAGGTTGTGTGCACTTGTCTCTCTTCTCTCACCTCCACTTCTCCCCCCGGCTTGCACCTCCTCTCTCTCGCAAGTCGCATCAGAAATATGACTCCTCTGACTATGACTACGACTAGGAGTAGGACTGCATCCACATCAGCATCGTCGTCCAGCACCAGAGTGTCGTTGTCTAGTGTTTAAGGGGGTGGGTGGGTGGTGGGAGGTCTATCCCCAAACACGTGTGTATGCTGGTCTGTGTGTGTTATCAAATCCTGCAGGGTGTTGAAGTTAACATTTTATATCGCACCACCACCGTACGGTACACGTTCAAATCTCATGCGAATTATGTACACTTTAGGAGGGGACAGTGGACCCCCTCCAACTGACAGGAGAGTAAAAACTTTTGAAAGAGATTTCTTCAATGGACACAAGTACCTCATTATACGGGAAGTTCCAGATTTTCCACGCCTCACACGCCCCCCTACCGTCGAAGATGCTTCATATTTCGGGATGTCACTCTGACTGGTGGGGGTAGGGGGCTCGCCGGTAAAAAGTGTTAACTGACTTACACGGAGTGCAACTTCAGAACTGTGGTCTTTGCCACATTTTCCTCGCGCACTGGGATTAGGCAAGTTCTTGAATGGCATTCAGACTTTCTGAAGTGTGACGTGATTTCGTATAAATTTCCAGATGAATTAAGGGCTGTCCCAATTTGATGGTTTGTTCAACCTGTTCATTGACCGCGAAGTGGGCCAAACAAACATGAACCCCACCCCGTGTTCGATCAAACAAAACTAACTGCCGGTCCACGCGGCCAGGTGGATGTGCGCCAGGCCATTGATTGATGCCCCAGTGACACGGCAAACCGTTTATAATGCCCATTATGGCGTGCACACACATCCTCCTCCAACAGGTGGTGGCCAGCGGCATTCATCCAAAACGGCCTGCAAACACAGAAATGGATGTATCAAAAAGCCAGGACAAATAACACACACTGCGGACGGACTGGACCTAACTAGGCGAGCCGCTCGCAGCACCACCCCATTTCACATCGAAAATATGTTGACTCCAACTCTGATCGATTCGATAATCTCGGCCCATGCTGAGTGGCAAATTAATCAAATTCAATCGAAGACACACACACACACTCGCCCACAGTGCCTTTGTGACCACCTGGAGAGTGGCCATGGCTACGGGAAGATTTACCATATCTGTGCGTGTACCTGCCTTACTTAAACTTCGGTTGACCGGTCTCTGCCAGCAGCCAACAACAACAACAACAACAGCAGCAACAGCAGGAATGGCAGGAATAACAATGGTAAACATATGATGTTTTCGCAATGGCATCGGTCACCATAAACAATAAATCACTTTTGAGCCTTCTCGACGCTCGTCATTCACCCTGACGGGAACAACATCACACAAGAATAACGCAATTATCAAAACAATAATAAACAGCAACAACAAAGCCTCCATCAGCAGCAGCAGGAGCACCGGCACCGGCACCAGCAGTGGCAAGAGCAACAATAGGCAAGCCTGCTCAGGGTGTGGCAGAAACAAAGCGCAAAAAAAAAATGAAGGAAGGCTGGATAGCGGCTCGGCGTATGCTGATGCTACGGTGGGTGTGTGTGTGTGTGTGCGAAGAGTAGGATGAGGGCCTTACAAGCTCATTTAATTGATTGTTTAAACCAATGTTAACGGCATTAAGTTGTAGGGCTTTTATTGTTAAAATTTCGATGGAAATGGGATTTGGTGTTTTGTTCAGTCCCATCGGTCGTTAGGAGTGCCCCTCTGACCGGTTTACTCTTTTGTTCGAGCGATTGTTCATCACGGAGGGGGTGGCGACTGGTGAGATTATTATTCTCTCATTCACAATCGCTTCCCCCCTCCCCCCCTCCACCCCAGACTCGGGACCAATTAGGCAAATGACTTAGAATTATCATCAATTGATGATGAATGCGGCCAGAAGTGGCGCGGTTGGGAATTAAAGACATTCACCTGACGACATGATGTGGCATTAAACCAGTCATCATCAGAGACATCAAGAATAATTAGCAGCAAGGACGAGCTCGAGAGGAATCGACCACCTTTGAGGAGCAGTGGCAGTGTCCTCAGATTGATGTTTCCTTTAACAAAGCAACTCACCTGCTTTGGCTTCAAAGTGGAATCGTTTTTTTTTTTTTTTTTTCCAGCTGCCCACAGCAGACATCGACGCAACAACAGCAGAACTTCAAGCTCAGCGCACTTCACAAAACTAATTCGGCACGAAATCAAAGCGAAACGTTTAAAGAGCACCCCACCTCGCTCCCCATCCATTGGCCAGCCGCCTTTCAAATCGGCCTCCACAGGGCTGTGCTGGGCATCCTGTTTGATTAAAAGATAAATTAGTAAAGGATTTTGGTCAATTTCCCAAAAGCCAAAAGCTATCCTCATATCGTCGACCGACCAAAGACCATGATCACTGAAACGCAAAGTAAACATTTTCTCTCGCAACCCTTTCCGCTATGATGCGGCGCAAGGACACACAGGCACAGTGCTCGATCCCCAGCCGTAGCCGGATAGCCAGAGTCAGTGGCAGTGGCAGAGGCAGAGCCAGAGCCCACCCAAAAGGTGGGCAAGTCGTTAATTGAGGCAGGCATTTTGAGAAATCGTTTATGCCGCTCATACACACAGATACATTACTTCCGCATCGATTGAGTGATTTTCCAGCCCACCTCCCGTGCGCATACATATCTCGGGCCTGAGGTTGCCAACTGATGGTCGGCGGGGAGGAGGAGGGTGTGCAGCATCATTGCCACAATAAAATAACATTTCATCGGAAGCCTGCATGTGTCAGGTGAATTCAGTTCAGTTGCCGGACGACGATGCTGGTGTGCTTGCTCAGTTGGTCCGTCGCGTCGGTCTGTCGGTCGGTCGCTCGGTCGCTCGGTCGCTCGGTTGGTTGCTTGTCGAGGTGTGCTTGAGTCAATCTCAGTCCAACTGATGGGAGTCGGGGAATTAATAATTTCATAAATGGAATTTACATATCTCTGCTTGAGTGGGATGATATACTCGGAATTGTGAGCTGCTCCTCTGATTCTGATGCCGATTCTGATGCCCATTCTGATTCCCTTATGATGCTTCACAGTGTTGCGACAAGGAGCAACCTGAGAGGGTTAAGGGTGCAATTATCGGGCGTGATGCCCCAGCTAAGTGGTGTGATGGAATTGTTATGCTTTGAACCGGACGGCCAGTTTAGGAGGCTTCCTGCACCATCAGGGACGCACAATCTAATTGAATTCACACGTCAACGTTGCCGGCGATACAAGCCAGAACATTGGATTGTGCTCTGTGTCGCCTCCGTTCGGTGGAATTTTTATTGAACAATGAACTGCGAACTGAGAACTGAGAACCAAAAGTCAATTTCTCTCATTCCGCTCGCGGGCCGATGCTTTTATTAGCTAACAAGTGTCGCATCGGAATTCCCATGTCCGACCGAGAATTCCAATTGAAACAGCCATCTGTGTTTGAGGGGGTGGCAGAGGACACAAGAATGGCACAAGACATTATAGCCAATATGTATGTAGGAATGCCTGCGAGACAGATTTTTTCGCAAGCGACCGTGCCAAAATTAACTACCATAATGAGCGAGTTCAGAGGACAACCAGCCACGCACACTTGGGGTCTCCATTCATCCCCCCCGCATCCTCCCCCACCACCACATCCGGCACGCTCAACAACAGCCCCATCTAACAAAGGATTCAATTCAATTGCGTGAAAAACATTTACGACGAGCTGCAAACTGACTGACTGAACTGAACCTTAGTCATAGATACACCCTGTCACCCCTCTCCCCACCACCCCCAAAATTTATTGTGCAGAAAATCACAAGGCTATGCCACAGCAGCAGCAACAACAACAACAAAATGTGGAATGATGCGGAATATAACACCTCTGTAAGATGTCTTCCGGCGGAGGGTTGGATTTGCCTGAATGGCGTGGGGGTGCAGTAGCAGCAGCAGCCGCCGCCACCGCCGCCACCCGCCATATGAGGAATCGTTCGCCGCTATAAAAGGGGACGAAAGGCGCCGCGATGTCGCCGAAGTTACGTCTCGCAATAAATTTACTGAAAAGTAGGAAATTTCTTCGTTTTTTTTTTGTTCCCGTCTCTCCTCTTTCTGATTTTTTGCTTTCGTTTCGTTTCGGTTCGCTCGTACGTTTTACATTCACGGCCACCTTTGGATGCTGAACTTCCGCGAGCAACCGGAAAATTCGATTTTTCTGTTGTTTTCCTCGAGATGAAGTCGTGTGGCAGGACCAAAATATCCCCCGAAAGCACAGTGGCCCTTGTCGAACCGATACGGCGCTGTGGTCTAGTTGTGTGTGTGTGCGGATGCCAATGGGAGTGGATCGCGTGAGGATCGCTCAGGATCAACATGTTCGATTGTACCTTTTTGTCGGCCAAGCACCCGGCAACTGCTTTCGCATTCATAGTCGCAGCCCCTTGCAGACACCACTGCCGGCACTATTGACGGGGCGAAAACTTTTAAAAATAACTTTCGCAGGGCCCAGGGGGAGGCCGGGTTGTGAGACACACAATGTGGGGGGTTATGTTTGGTGCACAATTTATATACTTGCCCGATAAGCATCGAATGTGTGCTCTAATGGACATGTTTGTGCATTTGTTTTGGCTAGCGCCACGCTGGGAAGCCAGAAGACGAACTGTGTGGCACGGCCACCACCACAACCACCACCACCACCATCACCAGTAGCAGGATGCCTAATCCCCAAGGCGACTAAAAAGTTTACTTTATTGGTTCATGACGATGCAAAATCGATCAGCACAACAGTTTTGATTGCCACCCGTGAAAGTTTGCCCGAATGGGCCAAAATGTAATTTCACACCATAGCCAGAGCATGCACCGGCTTCCTTGGCGCAAAATTTCATTTAAAAGTCGTAACAACAATCTGCGTTCGGTCTTGTCATCAACTTGTTTGGCTGTTGGTCAGCTGCTAGTTGAAAGTAAACTTTCTTCGTTTGACCTTTCCCAAGTTGTCCCATCTTGAAGCGGGGCGTCCCCCCCATCGTCGACACGTCACACTCTGGTCGACGATTTTTCAAAGAAAATTCAATTAGGCCCGAAAGGATAAACTTTTAACGAACAAAATCCACCGAATGTGACACACAGGGACACAGTCGCCGCTCTGAGTAGTTGCCTAATGTCCTCGTTCCGGATGTTGTCAATCGGTGGCTGATGATGATGGACAAATGGTGTGTCGCTGCGGATAGATTGTAAGCTACTCGGGTGGACAAGTTGAAACTTTGTGTGTCACACAAATCGACAGCGTGATCCCAAATCACAGTAACGATTACCACATCAGCAGCAGCAGCACCAGCAGCAGCACTGGACTGCGACTACACTGCTGCCGCACATGAAAAAAAAACACGACCAGAAGAGAAGTGAGAAAAAGTGGCAAAACGGACATATGTGCGCAGCGTGTGCGGATGGCCACGAATCGAATCTCTGGGAATCTCATCAATTTTATTCGATTTTGTTTTCGGCAAGGGCGGGCGGGCGGATGGCCAGCCGATGGATTCGTCGGTGACTTCTATTGGCTGTGTGTGTGTTTGGCTTTTTTCGGTGGGGAGGCTTATTGTGCGCCTAATGGTCAGCCGAGTGGCTATTCAGCCTGTCGAGCGGATGTGGTTCGGGGCGAGAGGATTATCGGGATATCGCTTCATGAAGTTAAGCCACATAAAAACTGCCATGTGTCGGGGGTAATGCCGTGGTGGTTATCTGCACACAGATTCAACGGATTAGGTGTGACGTGCCAAGTGAAGGTCCAGTCAACTTGATTTGCATGTCAAAGGCGAGCGGCTGACAGCTGTAAGCCTGATGGTAGGTGGTAGCCTCAAACCTTGTCATGCCATGCCAACAACCCCCGCCCATGCCGCCGAAACCAATCAAGTGTCTCCGCAGCACATGTAGACAATAAAACATCATCTAGTCATAAATCCCATTCATGGCCCCCGCTCAACACAGCGATGTCTGTACTTTCACGACTGTTCCCCGAAAGGAACCAAAAACTCCTTAATCATCATAAAACCTCGACTCCTTGCCGGAGCCGGAGTCGGCGGAAGGGAGAAACGCGAAAAGGAAAAAAATCCACGACAGGATATCAAATGAGAACGTTGAATAAAGAGGAACACCTCAACTGTGTAATTGAGGTCAATTAATTGCCACGCTCCAACTGCCGCCGTGGCCGGTGGTGCCGGTGCGCTGAGAAGCCGAGAAGTGATTCGAAACCGAAGTCAAGGAGTGAAATCAATTAATCGTCCAGAGGTTCCTTCCCGGCCATCGTCTTGGAGTAAATCACTTTCCTCTGATTAACGGCTTGCAATTGAACGTGGGGTCCAGGGTCCAGACGCCGAAACAAGACGATTGCAGCGCCACGACAATTTAAGAGAGCCTTCGCGTGTCGGTGGAGCTTTTTCGATGATTCCCCTCAGAATATCGGGAAAACTCTTTGCTGGGGAAAAGCGACTGCTTTGGCTTTCCCCTCGCGAGAGAGAGAGAGAGAGAGACGCGTTCTTGAGAGCGTTGTCGAAAAAGCTCTCAGATGAGTCAGTTGATGCTGAGATGTCAAGTGGTTAGGGCGGAGTTTTCGCCGGATCTATGTGCTTCCTGAGGGAGGGTGCTTCCATAAATAATTCGAAGGATGTGCTGAGATTGATTGAGTGCTGAGTGATTACTTGATTGAATCGGGCGAGCTGCAGATGCTGGAATTATGTTTTGTTAATTTTCAACAACGTCGTCGTGGGTGGAGAGGAGGGACATTTTGTAGAACAATTTAAGGCGAAGTGGCAAATGAAAAAGTCGAACATTGTGAATGAAAAGAAGGGAAGTTCGGCAGGCGGCGAGATAGGAGCATGAATGCCAATTGTCAGATGACGATGCCGAGTCGGTTTGGGAGGTAAAATGACTGACTTTCTGAGCCAGCAGTGACTCTGCTTAAGTGGTTCATCTAGATCAATGACGAATGATTGGAATTTTTGAGACAAAGACAGCTGAAATCTGTTGGCTTTCCGGTGCCTCAAGTTTGTGCCTCTTTGTGGACTTGGTATCATTTAGAGAAGAAGACTTGCAGAACGACAAAAAAAATAGCTTAATTTGGTGGCCCGTGGCGTTGTGGGTATGTGCATCGACTCCTACTCACTTGGACCTACCTGTCTGGGTTCGATTCCTGGTACGGCAAGAAATACTTTTCACGGCCCCACCTCTTTCGAGTCACTGACAATGCTCAAAGAGTACAACTGTCTAAAAAAGGTTCTTAAAATTGGCCGTTCGGAGTCGGCATAAAACTGTAGGTCCCTTCCACTCGTGATAGAACAATAGCACGCACAACACGAGTGGTTGCTGAGAAGCGAGGCCCTGGCCCTCTACGTGCTGTAGCGCCACCAATATTATATTATTAGATCACGAGGTAGTTCCAGTCTGTAGGTAGTTTCGCCTGAGCCAACGCCTTGAGGTAGAAATTTCGCGAGGTGTGAGGCTGATCTAGTTGTGTTTGCAACTCCACAACGATTTGAATCGCTATCCCCCTTTGGACGTGTCAAACTCCAAGACATGCTGGCATAATCTTCAATCAGAGCCACCACGACGAAGCCCCTAGTGGAAAAACCTCAAGCGATCAGGCTGAAAATGGATTTTAGTCGCCTCTTACGACAGGCATGCCTTACCTCGGGTATATTCTAATCCCCACCCGAAGGGGGACATGGCGACATGGTGCCGTGAACCAAGGCCATATGAATTAATTCACTTTTGAATGAGAATTAACACCATAATCCAGTTCACTTTCAAAAGAGATCTAAAGTCATCACTTAAATGTGAACTATCACCATATGGTGGTAATTCACATTCCAATGGAAACTAATGCCATCAAATGTTAGCGTTATTTCACGTCAGCCTTTATTTCACAACCAACTGAGAACTAAGGCAACTTTCTGAAATGAATTAACGCCACAAGGCTCTAGTTCTTCATTTGAAAGTGAATTAAAGCCATATTTCGATTATGGTGTAAATTCGAACTTAAATGTGAATTAACGCCATTATGGCTTTGATTCATATGGCCTTAGTTCAATGGCACCGTTTAGAAGTCTCAATCATCAATCGATGACGCATACAACTGGAGAAGAACATCAGCCAACATTGGAGACAGCTGGCTAAAGACCGTGCCAACTGGAGATGCTTGTTGTTTGAGCCCCAGGTACAGACCGAAGTTTAGCGCCATCACAAGAAGAGTCTCCACAAGCCAGGACGCAGTCCCGCCCTCCATGTTCTTTCAGATTACTCGCCCTACCTACTTTGATGGATTTCTTCGTCAGAATTGATAAAAGGACTTTCTGCTAAACTCAAAATCCCAATCAGTCTAAGAGACAATTTCATCTTTCGCCAGTCGATAGCCTGCAGACGAATATAGGCGCCTCCGATCACTAATTCATCAAGTAGCGATCGAAGGATTATGAGGATGGGCATGTTTTCTGGTCTCCCTTTATTGACTGGCGACCGCAGCAAGTGTCATCCGCACTATATCTCGTATCCTCTTATGAGCCCTCTCGCTATGCCTATAGGCCATCGTGTTTGATAGTTTCAATCGCTTCATAAGAACATGGTTCAGTTCTCTCCAAGCGCCATGGTTCATTCATCACTGTTTTGCACGCAGTGAGGAGTTTTTTTTACGTCCTCTGCCCGTCCTTCGTTAAAGGATTTCATTGCATTGCATTGTTGGCTATCCTCCTTTAACCAATCCAAGTCATTGCCGTCGTCGAATGATAGTGCCTATGGCCTGGTCCGGTGATTGTTAAGGACACCATTTGGTCAGAAAGTCTGTAATATGAGCGAGCACCGCCCCCATCAGGCCTTCTTGCGGCCGTTGTTCTCGCTCGTATTACAAATATTTTCGCTCAATCATGTTTCTAACGAAGACCGCGCCAGAGGATGGCCAACAATGCAATGCAATGAGACCCTTTAACACAAGGTTGGCAGAAGACGTGACAAGACATGAGAACCAAGAAATCGTGAACTTGATCGGTTTTCATCTCCTCCTCACTGTAGCTCGGTTTCGACGAACCTCGCTAGCTCGCAACTCCTCTCTAACCACTGATCGAGATAGTCAGTCGAAAATTGGACACAGAACAGAGAGGTAAATGGAAAGGTTGTCAGGAAGCCAAGAAGTCAGTCCCTTCGATTCACCTTCCTCAAGCCCCATACAACCGGACATGACCCGATCTATCTCCAAGTCCATCAGTTCATCAGCCTCGACCCCAGTCATAGGAGATTGAGTGATAAGCACCTAAATGAATTGCTCATCACATTCCCACAGCCTAGACGCAGGTTAACTATCCCACAAAACACCAATTAGGTCCCATTAAATTGAGAACCCCAATCGCTGCCGTGTTAAATTTGTCACATGGTCTACCTCAAGTCGAGCAACTTCCCCCTGCCGGTGACACCAGGCAATTTCCTGCACAGATATCCTGCGGCATTTAAATCTCTATCACCAACCCCACATGGCCCAGTCTTCGGTGTGTGTTTCGCTACACTCGCAGCCACATCCACATCCACATCCAACCCGTCTCTCTTTGTATTTTCACTTTCTAAGCTGAGCCCCCAACATGTGCGACGGTCGTCTTTTATTCTCATTTCAGCTTCAGCTTCAGCTGCTCTGTTTGTTTTGGTTTCGCCGGGCGTTCTCGACTCGACTCGGCATTCCACGCGTTCACAGCAAAAATCGGTGTTAAAATTTCTGAAATTCTACGAGATAGTCGAGGTGAAACTTATTCAACGCATAATCGACTTTAAAATTGCCCAGGCGAAGGGGTGGGTGGGGGTATGACAACTAATGTACACGGGATACCAGTATACATGGCCCTGGGAGCAGGACGTGGGCTGAGAGAACGAGAGAGAGTGAGTGAGGAGAATTGAAAGGACTCTAGGCTAATTCAAGTTTTGTTTCTGCGGTGAACCCCAATTTGGTTAGTTTTCATCCCCAATCTGCTCTGCGACATACATAGTTCATCAAGTGGGTTGTGCAGTTGTTGGGGGGTGACCCGGAGAGCGAACGGATATGGAAGAAGGTTAGTTTTCAACTTGTGGAATACGGTGATTAACATGATTGGATAGCAAGTCGTGTCGATGACGTCGTCGACTGTGGCGTGTGTGGCAGTCTTTGTGGAAAATTTGAGTTTGATAAGGTTTCGTTGCAGCAGAAGGGACAGTCGTCGGAGGGGAGCTGACTCATCATTCCTCGGCGAATGTGTGTCACTGGAAGGATGCCGTAATTAATTTACCATCATCGATGGCTTATAAAGTTGGCCAATTACAAGCCCAAACTTAATCACCACTAATTATCGGTCCTAATTGGCCCTGAACGGGGGTACCTTAATCACTTCCGGTGCGCACTATGCTGCCACCGAGGAACGTTTATCTCCTCTTGCACAGGACACGGCAGATGGATCTAGATAGAAGCATAGTAGGAAGACATCAATTTTGAATCTCTCCACCTCCACCTCCACGGATGGCAAACAATTAACGAAAGCACAGCCACCCCCCTCCCCCACATCTACACACGGACGACGATGGAGGAGAGAAAAAAGGACACGAATTCCAATTGACAATTTATGTGTGCTGAAAGGGAAAAAGGACACGATGAGCTACCAGCCAGCCACCAGTGCACAGTGATGGGAAAATTGTGAAAAAAAAAAAAGTGAGAACAATTTTTTAATCAAATCATCCCGAAGCCCTTCCGGAGGTACCTACACAGGAACTGCAGCAGCAGTGTACCGGAATTAGAGTTGCTTCGAGGATGAATGTCTATGACGACGATGATGATGGGCCATCATGACCTGCCGAGCCAGTGCGGCAATCAATTCATGGCGAAAGAGATACACACCCGATCGGGCTGGATGTGTGTTGTGCAGCCATTGTGGGTCATAGACCGGCCATCCATCCGGTGAGAGTGCCAATTTCGGTATTATCGAATCGAAACGAAGCTGTTTAGGTCCTCGTTCTTGCAGAAAACTTCGAATCAGTCTCTGCTTTGGCGTCATTAGATGCGCCCCGGCTCTGTGGTCGTGCGGCCAAAATGAATTCTGTTCGTGCAATTAGCCATCAACACTGCCGTGGAATGCATCGCACATCGAACACACTTGAATTATAGACTCGCTCAGATGCCGTCCAAAGGGACGGAAGAGCACCGGCCACATCGTTAGCTCCTGTCGATGGTAGGGTGAGGAGGAACAGAATGAGTTTTATGGCAGTCCGCAGAGCCCTCGGGTGGAATTTTCGATTCTTTCTTCTTTCTGCATCTCTGGCGGTTCGGGTCGCTTTTGGTAAAGTGGTGACTGGTGAGTGGTGAGTGGCGAGTGGTGGGACTCGGCGAGTGGCTTTTCCGAAGCGAATTTTATCTAAATTGCTCACGTCCGCTTATATTGCTAATCCCTGACTGTTTCGAGCGTGTGTCTGGCTGTGTGTGGTGTGCTCGTTTGGTTTGGTATGCAACTGCATTCTCCTTCCTCTGTGCTGCCCACTAGCCGATCACCCTTGGATGGGCTAACATCACACAATAATCCCTAACCGCAAGCCCGTGCTGTAGCACACGAACGTGTGTGTGGCTGTGAATCTGTTTATCTGTGTTCTCGCAGGGCAGCCGATGTCTACATCCACAGACAGATACCGAGAGATGAAGCTTGTCCGCAAATTGACACACACAGAGAATCACCACACACAGAAGGAGGGGTGGAGAGAGGTGGGAGGGGGGCAACGAACAACGAGAAACATGTGTTAAAAAATTTAAACACTATCCTTTGCGGCCCCAGGACTTAATGGCAGCAGCGTACCATCATTGGATGATGCAGCTAGGAGTTGCTGCAGCAAGCACATAATGATACCGGGGGGCTTCCCCCGGACATCTCTGCTGGATACTGGATGCTGCTGTCGCTGTCGATGTCGACATGGATAGCTGCGCAGCAAAGGGAAACTAGAAATGTGAAAAATTGGATGGGCGGCGGCGGCGGTGGGGGATGGTTTCGTACAACAATTTCTAATGAACATGATTGTTTCCTCTTGTGGTTGCCAGCACCTCTAACCCTCCAATTTGTTCGGTTCTCTGTGTGTGGTGCGCTGTGTGCACTCGGTAATGATGATTATGATCTGTAACGCCATGCGGTTCGGAGGGGAGGTGGCGGGGGAAGTTGTCTTGTTATCGGAACTTGATTGGATATTAATTTTTATTGAATCGCGTTACTGTGCTGGCGCTCTTATTCCTCATTCGGAGCCAATGATCATTCCCGAGAGACAGACATTCCCAGGAATCGGGATAACCTCGTGACCCAGAGATTAATAAATCAAAACATGCACAGATCTCTATCTCTCGCTCTGCATTGGGACGTGTCCGACACAAAATTATGTCACAAAATTTGTCTACACTTTGGCAGGTTGCATCATAAATTATCCATCCGCCTCCCTTACGACGACATTATTCAGCAGTTTCCAGATGCCAGCCATACCCCCACCCACCCAATGACTGTGTATCTGTTTTCGGAGCATCAAATGGCATTCAAAATGACTGTAATTTTGAAAACACACACATTCGCCACCCGTTCCCCGCCCCCCGCATGGTGCAATCCTAGACTTTGCAGCTTCAACAATTGCACTTGATTAAATATCAACACCTCCCCCATCAAAACAATGCTTGGTCTTCCTTAAGCTCATCCCATCATCCTTCGTCGTCGTCCCGCTGCCGCTCTGTGTCCATTAAGGAAAACTCCAACCGGGGTACGACTTTTGAACAACCGACAACCGACAACCATCTACCGACTGCCGGACTTCTGTCGGACATAATGCCCATTTGTGCTGAGTATCCTCTTTTGTCCGAGTGTTTCCGACCGTCTGCTGGTATGTGTGTCCTATTGGGGGAAACATATGCTCACCCGATTTGTTATTCAATTCGAAAATCCTTGTATTATCTACGAGTTGCTTGTAGTTCTTGTGTGTTGACTCCAAATGCACAGTATTTTGCTGAAGCTTCCCGAGCGCAGAGAGAGAGAGATACATAAATTAGATAAAAGGCCAACATTCGTCTAAGTTGACCGAAAAAACCACCCTTTTCGGGGATGGATGTCCTACTCGTCGTGTGTTTGGGAGTTATTTTTTTGTTTGCCTCGCCGTGTCCTTGTTGCTCTTTTCTTTGAGCGTACGATGAAAGGACCGACGACTGACTGTGTGTGCGAGTGTGTGTGTTTGTGTGGTGCACACGCCCTTTGAATTACTGCAGAAGTGGGTAGTGACTGACACACGTCTTGCAAGGAACTGAAGTTGAAGTTTCCTTTCTCTGAGGCAAGTAAAAAAGAAACAAAACTTTCTCGTGTGCTCTTTGAGATTTAGCTGAGAGATTGTTATTAGAGTTGCTAATGCATTCCGTCCAATTGAATTATTGCAAGCAGCAGGAGCGGTGCAAGGATAACCATCTCGTGTGTGCGTTCGTCGTCGGTTCGTTGGCTGGTTGTGTTTTGTTTACTCGTACTCGAGTAATTCGTCCTTTTATCCGTTTTGCTTGCTTGCCTGCTTTATCCTTTTGGTTTTAGTTACATCGTACTTGGCGTGGAAATCGAATGTGAGTCGTTTTTACATCGCTTCCCGGGCACCCGATAAATTGTCCTCTGGTGCATGTTGTTTCTCGTCTCGGGGTGGAGCACAACAAGGGAGCAGAAAAAGAAACTCCAAAAAAAAAAACACAAGACGAAGGATACGAAAGAAACATATCGTAGCAAGTGAAGTGGGAGTGGAAGTGGAAGTGGAAGTAAATCACCATAAAAGGATATTCACTGAATCGGTTTGGATTTGCCTCGGTAATCTGTCAACCAAGAAATTCCGATTCCTGTTTGTGTTTTCGCTCTTTTTTGTTTTGTGTTTTTTTTTTCCCTCCCAACTTAGCTTAGATCCTTTAACAAATCGTTTTCGGGATTTTGTGGGGGAAATTATCGGAGCCACGGAGGGATCTAAGCGAATGATATGGAATCAGAGGACAAGTGAAACAAATTCACACTTGGGCGGGGATGGGGATGTGCTCACTTTGCAGGGTGCTGGAATTGGAGGACGATGCGGGGGGAGTTGATGCGTGTTGGGTGGCATTGTGGCGTTGCCTGGGCATCCCCGAAGAGCCGTCGACTATACTGACTTGGCCACACTGACGATCTGATGTCGAGTCTCAACATTCGGTGGAAGGATCAAGTGATCGCGGGCGTTAAACAACTTGCTCACCAGCGCATCGGACCGTCAGGAATGACAAATCAGATAATCCGCAACACGCTCAGTACTTCAATCCACAACCCCTCAGATCGAATCGAAAAAAAAAAAGAAAACGAAAAAAAAGTTACGTATACGCCCCTGAGAACAAGCAAATCATTTCCTGTTCTCTAACGACTAGTGTTCACCCTCTACAGCTGTACGGGTGTGGGTGTGATTCATAGCGAAGACACAACCAATAGACGTCATCCCTCCTCAAGCGATAATCAAATCTATCGCAAGCAATAACTCAAAGGGAAGTCCTTTCGTGTTCATGTTGTGTGCATGAGTGAGGACACATGCCTCAACTGGAGCTCACTGGATGCCTAATACAATTGTGCTTAAGTATGTTCCCTTCTTCTTTCCTTGTTTTTTTTTTTTTTTTTTTTAAGTTTTTCCACATCCAACAGCATCAACATCAGCATCGGCGTTGGAGACGGTGGGGCAGGGCAGGGCAGGACAGCAAGCTCGGTGGGGTTGAAAAGGACAAATTTTATTGAAGACGTTTTTTGTGTTGTCAAATGAAGTTGCAAAAGGATATAGAGAAGTGAACATTAAACCGATAAGAAATCCTGTCAATCATTTTCCTCACCGTGTCGTCGTCGTCGTCGGTCCTCCTTCCCTGCACAGAGAGGACCAGGAAAGGAGCATTTCTGAATTGCAATGTAAAGTGAAATATATCGGAGAGTATTTAGATAACTTATACGCTGTGGATGGCACCATGCCGTCGGGGGTGAATTGAATTTCCGATTCATGCCTTCACATTC
This sequence comes from Eristalis pertinax, assembly GCA_907269125.1. Classification (NCBI taxonomy): domain Eukaryota; kingdom Metazoa; phylum Arthropoda; class Insecta; order Diptera; family Syrphidae; genus Eristalis; species Eristalis pertinax. The sequence goes on along the minus strand of OU026148.1, from coordinate 1,282,487 downwards.
GAAAAAAAAAAAAGAAAAGGAATTTTCAATTCACACCTCGGATGGAGCAGCCAGATAGCCCGGCTCGGCCCGTTCACATTGTTTTCCTTTCGAAACTAAGTTTCACTTCTCTGTGACGCTGTGGAGGAGGGGGAGGGGGGCACGCTCTCTCGACCTTTTGTGGTTCCACTTCCATTTGTGGTTTTTCCTTCACATTTTCCAACAAAACGGGGCTTCGGCTTGGATCAGGTATCAGAGGCGAGAGTGTGCTTGGGATGTGAGGGTGAATAGGAAAAAGTTTGTGCGACAGGTGAGACAATGGACCGGAAGATGTGTGTCGGGGAGGATTTTAAATTAAAAATTTCTGCCAATGTGAGAATGTAATTTATTTTACCAATTTCCTACCACTGCCCCTCTACCACCTCGGCAGACCCCATCACTTCGGGAAGAAAAAAAAATTTTCATGGATCGAAATGAGGGACAAGAACGGACATCGTTCCATCGAACGCCGCTGGCGAGCGAGTCATCAGAAAAAAAAAAAAAAAAAACAGAAAAGTTGCCCCCTCATTCTGTGGCAAATCATGAATTTCACAAATTGGTCAATTCAGAAACCCTTAATCGTCACTCATCAATTTCGTTTATCACTTTCACTGGGAAATTCCTCCAACTCCCCCCGAACACACTAACTATCCTTGTCCTTGTCTTGGACTAATTGGGGTCCTCGTTCTTGATCTCGTCCTCGGTCATGAGTTATAGTAAAACTTTCCATTCATCGTGGCTTCCATCAATTCAACAGTCCTGGGGGCGATATAAAATTCAAAATTCTCGCACCACCACCTCGGCACGCTCAACCTGTGTGGCACTCAAAAAAAGTGAGGAAAAAAAATGAAGAAAAATTCATCTAATCTTAATTACTTTTGTTTAATTACTTTCGCGATGACTTTTCTCTCCACCGACACAGGACCACCACTTGTGACTGGTGCGGGCCAAGGAGTTTTCGGGATTGAACACACCTTTAGGGGTTATGTCAGTTCACTCTAGTTTGACTCCTTCGCACACTAGACTAGAGCCCTCCCTCCGCGCACCCTTCTCGAACCAGGTCCATGCTACTAATGCCCGAAAATATCTTGCAGTGATTTTCTCCATCTCGTAAAAATAAAAAGAAAGCAAGCGAAACACCGAGTCTAGGCACACCAGAGCGCTTTATTCTGAAGCGCCACCCTCTCCCTCTTGCTCGCTCATGTAATCTGAAACATTTTTCCATTAACAAACATCCCCCCGGTGGTGATGCTGCTGCTGGAACAAGGTATAATTGACTTGCCTCCGAATGATAACGACCTGAAGATTAAAATCTTTTATTATACAAAACACACCAATCTTGGGAATGGCAGCGTCTGCTGGCAGGCCTATGCGGGCCGGCTCCTTGGGGAGGGAAGTCGCTCTGTCTCTGGCTTCTGCAGTAAACCCCCCTCTCCGCCCCCTTGACATTTAAAATCTGTTTTTGTTACACATTTCCTCTTTCCGTTGTGGAAGGAAGCATTAACCGTTCTTTAAAGTGTTCCTGCCGGTAACTTAGTTACAAGGAATCATCGCTCGTGGGGGAGTGAAGGAGGATCGTGCGGCACTCCATGCCTTCAAGGACAATGTGCGTTCGTGGATGTGTTGTGTGGTGGAATGGCCCTCCCCTCCGCCCCCCAAAACAAATTAACATAATAATAATAATTTTTATGATGGAAACTTTTGTCATTTTAATTTGGCCTATTCCATTCACTCTGGCAATGTTTTTGTTTTGCTTTTTGCACGGAATCAAACAAACAAAAAAAAAGGTGGAAACAAAGGTGCAAATCAGCAAAATAGCCGATGGCCATTTGCCGGCTTACGAGTGCTTTGTGAATGACGGTGGGAAGGTGGCGCTACGGGTGGAGACACAAAAAGGGTTGTAATTAAACGCTCGGGGCCAAGTGGGAGAGCTGAAAATACATAAATTTCGAGATTGGTATCCGGGGAATGTAATAATTATTCATGATTGGGCGGCGCGGGCATCGCTTGTGGATGGCATTGAGCGAGTCCTCAAGGGCCGGCTCACTGGTTTAAATAACGATTTCGCCTAAGGTTGTCACGAGGAGCGAATTTTGAGTTCTCATTAAACCGCAAGAAGTTGAAGGAGGCTGCATCCGACTTGTGATCGACATGATCGATCTGTCTAGAGGAGAGGGGGACCTTTGAAAATTCACAGCGATTGCTGAAGAATTTCCATCAAGTCCCATAATTTCAGAGCGTACCGCGATCAGAACACTCGCCACTTGCGCTTACTTACTCATCATGCCTGCGACCAATGGGGGGTCTAAGCCTGGGAACTAGCTGCGGGCATGTTTTTTCCAGTCACCGCCCGAAATAACTTTATACCGACGATTCGCTCCTACTCTTCATCTGGAACAAAGAGGCGCAAATTCGAAGAGGATCTTGTCTGGAGCATTGGTGTACAGACAGAGAGTAAACTGTCACGGAGCATCGCTTGTTGCACAGAACCGCAATATATTTCCAGATCCAACCGATAACCCTCTCAAACAGAGGCTAAAATTCTAGGAGGGTCTTGGTGTCCAAGTCCATGCGCTCCTTTTGGTCGAGTCGAGTTATGAGGGAGCAAACTGCCACGGAGCATAGCTTGTTGCACCGATACCCAATTTATTCCCATAACCAACCGACAAATTCTCACCTAAAAGCCAGACTCCACTTTTTCCATCATCGATACATGACTCTTGACTAGGCGAAAGTTTCTTCGCAAAATCCATTCGTCACCAGGATCCGATGCTTACGCCAGCGACGGCGAAGTTTGTTCGTCGCTTGCGCCATGTCTCGGACTTAAGACTCGTGTAATGTAGTTATTGTTTCACGCGAAGCATGAACAAATTTATTCCGCTGTGTCGTTGCCATCATCGCAGCCACCAGTCAACCAGCCCGGCAGCCCCTAAGGCAATGTTTATTAGCAGCAACTTTGTGTATCTTAAAGGACTTAAAGTGAATGAATAAATCAACTTTCAGCGAGTAGCGGAGAAAAAAAAAGAAAGCGGGCGACAAGCACAAGGGCTGAGGCGAGAGACCAACGGCAAGAGACCTCCTACGAGTTACCACACAAAAATAAGCAATTTACTTTTAATTCAATTGGGAGTCGCAAAGCCTCCACGTCTGGGGGCGGTCGCTGGCGGTGGCGACGGCAGTTAACGGTTGACGGTTAGCAGTTGGCAGTGTCGGCGGAGTGCGCCCAGGAACACGAGAAATCCACTCATAGGTCAAATAATGAAAAGCGTGTTGATACAATTTTTGCGGCTGCAGGCATCAATTGAATGAGAATAATATTTATTTAATTTTTTTCCTTCCATTTTTTTTTGATATTCCAATTTGTGATGATCGCTGGAGTGTAAACAATTCGCCAGAGGTCGGCGATATTTTATTTTTTTGCTGTTTTCGGCTGTTTTTGCTTTTGTTTGTGATTTTTGTGCTGCTCGGCGGAGGCGGCGGCAGCAGTGGCAGTCGATTCAAACAATGAGGTGAGCCAAGGCAGGTGGCAGCTTAGTGCCATGGCAATTAAATTGAAATTGAAATCCTTAAAGCTGCTTGTGGAAAAGGGCGAGGGGGTGGGCGATGGGGTGGACCATTCAGTCCGGACTGAGGTTGTCAGGGGTTTAGATTGTGGTTGAGCGTGGGCCCTGGTGATGCAGTGGGATGAAGGGCACGGAAGTGCTTCAGTTGTGTTAGGAAACAAAAGGGACATCTTTGTGAGGAGGTCACAAAACGACTGTAAGGGGGAGGGGGGCGAAGGGAGGGTGTTTTGTGGAGGAAACCTGTGACATTTGGTGGAGTGGTTATCACAAGAACTGTGTGGACAAGTCGAAGACTACTTGGGATTTTGGCTTTGTCACGAATTGGAATTAAATTAAAAGGCCCGTGGCTGACTACATACTGGTCACTTCTTTGGAATAATGAAAGACTTCTTCTATTATCGTCATCATAGTCATTGTCATGGTCTTCTATGTCGCCCTAGTCGTCGTCTCGTCTTCGACGTCGCCCTAGTCGTCGTATCGTCATCGATGTCGCCCTAGTCGTCGCCTCGTCTTCGATGTCGCCCTAGTCGTCGCCCTAGTCGTCGCCTCGTCTTCGACGTCGCCCTAGCCATCGTCCCGTCTTCCATGTCGCCCTAGTCGTCGTCTCGTCTTCCATGTCGCCCTAGTCTTCGTCTCGTCTTCGATGTCGCCCTAGTCGTCGTCTCGTCTTCGATGTCGCCCTAGTCTTCGTCTCGTTTCCGATGTCGTCCTAGTCTTTGCCTTCGTCTTCGACGTCGCCCTAGCCATCGTCCCGTCTTCCATGTCGCCCTAGTCGTCGTCTCGACTTCGATGTCGCCCTAGTCGTCGTCTCGTCTTCGATGTCGCCCTAGTCTTCGTCTGGTCTTCGATGTCGCCGTAGTCTTCGTCTCGTCTTCGATGTCGCCTTAGTCGTCTTCGATGTCACCTTAGTCGTCTTCGATGTCGCCCTAGTCGTCATCGCCATCTTTCCCTCGCCATTGCTACCATTTGCATCAGTCAAACAGACCAGCAGAGCCAAACCACTGATCTTGTCATCCGCCACCGTAAAGATCAAGTGAAAGTAATTGCAATCCAACCGATTGACATCTCCCTAACCGGCGACGTCCTGCCATAAAATTTAAAAACCCAAAAAAAAAAAAAAAAAAACAGAAACAACCTCAGTCCGAAGCCCCCTCAGTCCCTCACGTGGTCACGGGCCAATTCAAAGACCCACAAGACACATCCATTCAGTTTTTACGACTCGAAATGATAGAAATCAAAAGACAAGAATCCGCAAAGGACTCCAGCCACCACCGGAGCCCAGAGGGATCTCTGCTTTCTGCCTCTCTTTCTGGTTGTGTGTGGGAATGAATGGAAAACGAAAAATGAAATCCATTTCATGAATATTTTGACGGCCTGTTTAAGGGTGGATTTGTAAGGGAACCCATAACTTTCCTATTTTCAGTTTGTAAAGCATGCCATCCAACAACAGTGGCTGGTGGCGGGTGGCTGAAGCCGGAGCATGGTGGTGGGGGATGCCGACACCGAATGCCGGCGCTGGTGCCGGTCCTGGTGCCGGATCATTTTATGTCATTTTTGTGGCTTTTTAAGTGTTTGATATGACTCATTTGAAGTCGGGAAGTGTTTTGTACAATCTGCTTCCGGTACTGGCGATGGTGAGTGTTGTTATTCGCAATTACTTCGCCGCAAAGGTCCAGACGGACTTTTGTATCCTTTTTCTTGTTCGTTCGTTCGTTCGTTCGCTCGCTCGTTCTTTCATTCATTTCGTTTACGATTATCACATAGTGTCAAGTTATACGGTTATGGGCGCCTTTTATTGGTGAGAGTTTGTGTTTTGCTTTAAGCGCTCAAGTTGGCTGTGTGCGGGGGGGAGGGGGTGGATGTGGGTGGACTTAATGAAGTTATAAACTTGAGCTGAAGTTGGGCAACTGCTTCTTCCACTCCCTCCCGGGTGTTTGACTTCGTTCAACTCACCTATTGATTGAGTCAACAAAGGTGTGGGATGTCACTGGACTGCCACACACATACACACATGCACCCATTTTTTGGTGGGACAACTTAATTTTCATCGAGACATGGTTATGAGGGGAACATAAAGACGTCATCGTTCACAAGATATATTCATTCTGGTCACTGATTGCACAAACAATGCCCCCCACTTTCACCCAGAAAAGGCCAACTCTCGGCAGCAAACAACAACGGATGTATAAAACTTACCAAGGACGAAGTAAAATCACATCATATTGCCCAAAACTACTCGCAAGTGTTGAGAACAATAATAAAGCTTTTCTATGAAAGAAAATTCTATCTAAGCATCCTTTATGAGTCCTGCTGCAGCTGTGGGTCGTGTGTGTGGATTGTGTGCGAGCGGGTGGGTTGGTGTAGGCAGAAAGGGGTACAACGGGCACACAACGGACTAAAGCAAACACAAACAAGCATTCATGCACACATAATTTACAAGAATACCCCGCATCGTCCTCTCGCCCAGGACCGGGGAGAATGGGATCGGCCACACATGCTGCCCGAGAACGAGTAATTTTGCCAGGACACCACCAAGCCAGCCAGCCAGCCCAGTCGGCAACCAGGACAAGACCACTGACTCTGTTGTTCCTAACCAAGTGAGCATTAATGGTTAATTCAACAGGAGTGGAAACTACCATTCGGTTGGGTTGTGTGCGTGAATGGGGTTTGCCTTGCGGCCGGCTACACACTGGTCCTCAGCTCTTGTGGGTGGATTGGGGTTTTGAGGGAGTTTTTCAGCCAGAAAGCCAGAAGCATGCCGTTTCTCGGAGGAAACAAAATTCAAACAGTTGCCAAATGATTATGGATGAACAGTGAGTGTGAAAAGTTATCTGTTGGCTGTGTGTGGGGGATGGGACTTGGATAAGGATCGAGGTTTGATGTGAAAACCGACTAGAAATTCGCGCTTCATCATTGTTGCCCCTTCAGATGCAGACACTCACATGTGTTCGTCAATTTATTGCCCCCACTGTAGGTTTCGTCTCGTTTGAAAAAGTATTTAATTGCCGAGCTCTTGGACGGGGAGAGACCACTCTCCGCATACATTTCGAGCCACTTAAGTCGTGCAGTTCATTAGGAGAGTGTAACCGAATACGGTAGCCTAAGAATGACTACGACTTGTTGCGCTCTCCCACATCCTGTGGACTGAGCATCCACTTACCCCAAGTGCTGTGCTTACTCCAAGTCCTAGGCGAGTGTAGGAACAAAAAACACAGCACAAATGAAAGAAGAGAAACAGGAAAAAACACACGTTTTAAATCCCTCAGTGCTCGTCGCATTGCAACATGCACGTCTCACCAAGGAGGTGAAACACAAGAAATTCTCCAGCACCACCACCAGCCATCGCAACTCATTCCCAAGTCGTTCTTGTTGCGGAAATCCTTTTGACGTTCTCTCCCCCAACATGACACATGGAATCTCGCCCCATTCATTGTTGGTGTCTAATGAAAAATGTGCACAACTGTTGGGGCGGACGGAGGGAGGGCGGGATAGGGCGTTTCTTTCTTTGTGTATGACGGCAACAGGCTCTCTTCATCTTCTACTCAACCTGTTGCTGTGGCCCCACACGAAAGGAGAAGAGGGGGGGGAACCTTTCTGTAATTTCCTAATTAACTGAATGAGGGAACGTTCTTGCGGTGGCGATGATTATGATGGGTGGCTGGGTGCGATAGTTTTTCTCACAGTTGCAAACAATTAAGCTGAGCTAGAGTGGGAGCAGGAAGACGTCTCCTCTTGGACCAGGCAATCCCCGTCAGCAGGAGCACACCGTCTGCCAATGAACCAACATTGCTGACATGTGCTCCCGAAAAAGAGTTGGCAATTGTTTGGGTTACGTACGAATTTTCCCAGACGATTCATTCATAGACCCCCCCCCCCCCTCCCTCCCTCCACCCACACACAGCTTACATCGTTTCGTCAGAAATGGAATAGTGAAAGGCAGACAAGAACGAGAACGACTGCGACTGTGGCAAGAACGAAGGGGCAACGACGAAGGGTGATGGGGAAGACGACATCTCATATGAGTGTCCCCGGGGTAGATTTGGCAAAGAGGCAAACCAAAGTGGTGGCTGTAGCACTCTGGCGCCTTTAATAATAAATGATTTAGATTCCTCCTTGGAAGCGTATTGTGTTCTGGCCCAAGGGTATTTTCCGTTTTATTGAAATAGGTGATTCCATTGTACCTGGACTGGGGTTACATTGAGCAGCAAACTTTCTGCAGCACCTCTTGGCGATAAATATACATAAGTGTGTTGTGTTGAGGGAGGGGGTGTGTGGGAACAGATTGAGTTGGAAACTTGCTGCAATTGGGTGCAGGAAGGGTGGACGGAGAGGAGTTTTGAACAACGGCGACACTGAATTAAATGCAATTTAAAAAAAAGAAATGAAAGCACACTCCTGGGAATGTAACACATTTTCATCTAAACAACCCCCCGTCACGTCACAATAGACAAAAGTCTGAAAAGAAACCAGCGCCTCATTCCACGCAGAGATACGAGAGTACAAACTACCTTCTCGTCAATCCCTTAAGATAGTTTTCATTCATTCGACGAAGAATCCCCCGTCCTTTGTTTTCATTAAATGCGGCTTACGTATATCGAAACTTTCCGTGGCAACTTTCTCCACAGATCCGCTGCCGCTACCACTGCCACCCGAAAACTTTCGTTTTCAGGATTAAATAATACATCCGAATGGACAAAGTAAGCCCCGACGATAGACACTACACTTCCGCACACGACCCACCGAGAGCACCGACAGAGAAGGGATATAAATGCGCTTCAAGATGTGTTGTAGCCGCAAAGAATAGGGTTACTTGCCCACACCACACCACACCATCGGCCGCCCGCTCGGCATGCAGTGATAAATGAATGAAAATTTGTTGAACTCGAGAACGGACACACTCCGTGAAGGGGGGATTTGCAACCCCAGATTGCTCATCTTGTTAGGTTTGATTTACAAAACAGGATAACGCATGTTCTTCGGTTGCCTTCATCGAATCCTCAATCAGCCTAAACAGATAACAATTGAAGCTCCGGTGGATGTTTGAAAATCGAATTTTGATTGCCCCCAAAGAGCGGTGGAGCGGTGGTTTGTCGTCAGCGATTTACCGCGACTCCCCGCTGACAAATTGCGCTTTAATAAATCACACTCAAAGGGAGAATTATTACACCGACATTAGCCATAAAAATCTCACCAAGGGAAAACCATGAAAATTCATGAAAAGAACAAATGCAAAAAAAAGGGAACGAACAGAGTGTGAAAATTGTCATCCTTGCGGGTGGGGTGAGCCCCCCTCGCCCAGTTTCTCTCTCACCCTGCCAACAAGTCACTTCCGCAAGTCACTTTACCGTGAAAGCTGCTAAAGTCTGAGGTTAACACAGCAAATTTCATATCATCATCTCTGTCACTTCGCTTCTTTTTTTTTTTTCTTCTTTTCGCCGCGCTTCGCGTCTTCTCTAGCCTCGGCTCGGCGGTCGCGGTGTGTGTGTGTTCTGGTCACATTTTTAAGGAACATTTCACAATAGGGCGACGACGACGACGACGACGATGAGGCCGGGGAAGGGGAAGGCAATCACACCATTTCCATCAGAGAAGGATTTGTCCGCAGCACGTCAGAAATTTGATGGGTCCCCTGTTAATGGCCCATCCCAGGCGGAGAGCTGCCGCTTTTATCCTTTTTGCTTGGCTTTCTTTCTGCTTATTTCACCGCGACGCGGCGGTGGTAAAGAAGAAGCAACGAAAAAAAATGTTTAAGGACGTCATCGTTTGCGATTTTATTTTTATCGCTGGAACATCATCACGATGATGCGCTAGTTTTAATCCCGCAGAATAATAAGCGAATAAGAGTATAATTTTCCAGCTCCGTAAGCACGGAGTACAGTTTCCGTTCGGCGTGCTCTTCTCCCTGCTCGAACTTGTGATCTTGATGATTTCTTGATTGTGACTGGGTCGGTCGACTGCTGCTGAGTGGGAGGAAACGATGACAATAATATTCTTCAAGGAGCGGCAAAGAAATGTGTCTGGTGGGTGATTTAAGGCAATGCGAAATGCCCTCGAGTGCAACGTCTTGGCAAGTTGAGCGTTTCGAGTGCGATGCCATTGTAATTTACCTCAAGTGGCGGTGGTTTGTGGGTGGATGGTAGGTGGTAGGGGCATGGTAAGTTTGCTCTTTTTCATCTCTCAAGAGGTCATTGTGTTGCCTTGGATATTGTTATTCTGTGAAACGATCTACTGGGATGCCACAGGAGACGTTTGCACTCGTTGAACCCATTCAAGCAAAATCTTGGTCCACAATACAAGAGTGATCCTCATTCAAGGCAAATACCTCCCAAACTCAACTCAAGTTCTAGTCTAACTTAAGCCCTCTTCGGAGCGAGAAAGGAGAACCAGCATTTTTCATTCCACCCCACGCGAAATTCCATAAATCAATTCCCTCAATCAACTCCCCAGCAACGAGGACAATTCAATAAGATTCCCATACCCATTCTCCCACCACGCCGCACCTGTTCCTAGCCCACATTCCGAACGTACATTCCCCGTGCAAAAGCTTAACGGCAAACTTTTCCTCAAGACAAACAAAATGAGACAAAATAACGGCACAACTCTCCTCCAGAGGACAGCCCAAATGCATTTTAAATGTGAAAAATCACCTTCAAGGGCACGGAAACTTTCGTAATGAAATGATTGGCTACCATCCGAAAACAGCCCACAATGCGCATAGGTGTTCATCATCGTACCCACATCGTCGGTGAAAGCTTCCATCCCTCCTCCGGCGAATGGGCAACAACAACTACAACTGGATTGAAAGAAACAAAACAGAAAACCTCATAAAAACCCACCGAAGAAGCTCAACCAATGCACGATTTATATGCCTATGTGTTGTAAGGACGACGACGACGACGACGAGAACGATGACAACAAGCGAGCCTTCCTTCTTAGGAACAGAGCAAAGAGAAAGTGAGAAGTAAGCGGTGTAACACCTTCCACAACCGTCACGCTAACAATTATTCTTCACACTGAAGCGCAAGAATTCCAGAGAAACCCCTAGTCCCCCAATCCACAGTCGCAGTCTGACGGAAAGCTCCCGCCAGATGAACGAGATATGTTCGATCAAACCTCTGCGACGATGCAACACAGGACATGCCCGAGCTTTGCATGGGAGTCAGACTCCAGCTACCACCGCCTCCACACTCCACACTCCACAATGTTGTGGAGTCCTGTGGTCATGTCCAGCATCACCCGCAAACAGTTGCTGTATTCAAATCAACCCCAACGACACTTCTGTGGGATGTTGGCTCCGCACACACACACACACCCCTCTGTCTGTCTTCAGTTCGTGATTGCGGCGTGTATCCTGGTTACTCTCGACCGTAGTACTGCCGAGAACTTTGCCCGAATGAATGAATGAAATTGTTTGCCTGTGTTATCACTTTCGCCGCACAGCGTGCTGCTGCTCTGCTACCAAGTACCGAGTATCGAGACCGACTACTGCTGCCGATGCCGATGCTGCTGTGCGCTTGAGTTTGCCATTCGCTTCGGGTTTATTAGAACGTTTTTACAACGGCAAAGCTTCAGTTGCTCTAAGGATTCTGCGGCATACGGTTGTGCCTCTCTGCTCTGAAACCAGTTCTTCGGCGTTGACTCTCGGTCTTTGTGGAACATTTTACCGGCGTTTTGTCAGAGTCGGCCGACTCTCGGAAGGAAACAGTGTTTTATTTATTTTTTTCCCTTTACTTTTTACGGATATATGATTTGTTCGTTCGCATCCCCCTCCCCACATACAGACACCCCCGCACACGTACACACATTGAATAGTGATTTGTTGGCGCTGGCCGGGCCGATTTGTCATCGCGCGTTTGTTTATGTGTCGCCCAGGATCGGTGACAAAGATGAATCGGGTTTGAATTGACTAATCAGTGAGAAAGAGTGTCGCATATTAGTCTTTCGTTGTGTTTTGTTGCCCGTTGGCCGTTTGGCCGTTTGCCGTCGCATCCCTGTGCAAGGGGACGACATTCGACAGACATTCGCTCTCTGTGCGTGCGTGCGTGCGTGTGTGTGTGTGTGTTCGTTTGTTTGTGACTTGGACTGTGAATGCAGCACTGGTGGTGTAAGTGATGACATCCAATTTATCTCGACCGGTCTGGTGCGAGGACAATAATTGGTTTCAGTGCATGCTCTGATGTGAGATGCACGATGTGTGTGCTGGTGGTGCCAGTGAAGTGAATGGACACTCTACTGAAGCGCATGCTGCCGCATGCCACACGCCCAGATGCCCAAAATGCCAAAAATGCCCACATGCCAGGTGGCAGGTGGCAGGTTCTTAAAGAGCCATAAATGTTTGCTTAAAGTTGCCAACTCCCTCGGGGGGCTATCGATTCGAATTGTTTTGGCGAACTTTTGCCTACGATCTCTGCAGGCTCTTCTTCACCTTTACCCATTCCCCAACTCCATCGCCATCTCCATCTCGCATCTTCATTCCCATCGTCAGCCTCTGGGGATCTTTGTTAAGCAAAAATTGCAAAATTTACATTTCGAATTGTGGCCGATGGAAGAGGAGAGGACGTAGGGAAAACGAGAAATCAACCTTTGCCTTTAGACGAGTCAAGTAATGCTGATGCAATTCCGCCCGCAAAGAGTTTCAAAAATTTCATTTAAGATTCGCGGTAATGTTCGTCAAAAACTTTGCGGTCAATCCGCAAGTCCGCATTGCCACTGTCCACGTTGTGCGTGCGTGCGACGGGCGAGAGAGAGGCAGAGAAATGTGTGAGTGGGCACTGAATTTTTCACAAGCAGTCCAACGACAGTCGTTGCAATGAACCTTTCAGTGAATAGAACTCCACTTGCTTTGCTGGAATAAGGTCATTTAATATTCGTGATCCAAGGGGAAAGTTAGTCCGTCGGCACGAGGAACACTGCAGCTATTTGCTCGTAAAAGAGTCATGCCCCAGTCATAGACATCATATCTCTCCATCTGGCCGTCCATCAGAACGTGTCACGATTCGGTCGCAAGTATGAATTCCTTTCAAATATCCCCCAAAACTGTGTGTGAAATTCAATTTTCCTTGGCATCTCTCGGAGATAAACTGGAAACTTCATGGCCGAGGGATTCGGTGTAAAAATTTAATGATCCAACTTATCCTCTTCACCGAAACAGTTTAAAAGTTTCTAAATCGCTCACTCTCGGGCTGGGGCGACAAGTGATACAAGAGGGAGAACTCCCATTCTTGCGCGGGGTGGCATGAACTTGGAAAGGAGAAGTTTACAACGACTACTCGGACTGACACGAGACTCTGGGCTGATTTGGGGATCTTTGCTAAGATAGTGGTTGCTTTTCAAACTACTGAGAGCGACAAGTTGAGCTGGTGCGAGGCATTGACGCCAAACGAGTCGGCACGCGAGCTTAAATAACCGCCTCCGATGCCCTCGTTCGTTTGGAAAAGGTTCAAAGTCGGTAGTCAGCCCGAGTGCGTCTCTCTGAAATTCAGCGAAATCTGTCTTCCACTTTGTGCTTCGATGGATCAGAATGTCCATTGAGCCCTGATTTGGTCAACAGACAGCAGGAATGCGTAAATATCTCTCAAATTGAAGACGGTCACGGTGGCGAATGCGTAACAAATCTCGAGTGGAGATCGTTCTTGATCGAGTTTTGGTGCGTAACCCATCGCTGATCGTGCGTCTCTCTGAAATTCATCAAAATCGACTCAAAAACCAAGCGACTCTGTCTTCCACTTTGTGCTTCGATGGATCAGAATGTCCATTGAGCCCTGATTTGGTCAACAGACAGCAGGAATGCGTAAATATCTCTCAAATTGAAGACGGTCACGGTGGCGAATGCGTAACAAATCTCGAGTGGAGATCGTTCTTGATCAAGTTTTGGTGCGTAACCCATCGTTGATCGGGGCAAATTTAAATCTGATCACGATAGCGAATGCGTACCAAATTTTTAATCGAGTTCAAGTCGAGTTGGTTTGGGAGAGAAGCAATTTCCCCATTTTCAGACTCAAACGATTGGGAGTACCCGATCTGCTTCGACTGGCGAACACATGATTGTTCTCGTTGCCACAGCCAAACTTATCCTTTCAACTCTTCGGTCTACGGTTGACAGACTTATTAAGTCCGATACGCTCATGGAACTCAAAACCAAGTCAACCGTAAAACCCAAACCATGTCAACTGGCAAACTCTCGCCTCTTCACACTCACCTCCAGCCAAAACTCAGATTAGGCTCATCCACGCTCCCCCGGCTGCCAGCGTTCTCGTGGAAAAAAAAAGAACGAACATTCTTAAAATACACCCTTTGGCAGATGTTTGAAAGAAAAGAAATAGCTCAACAATGTCGTAAACATTATTTCCCCGAAGCAACGAATCACAACTCTTCCCTGCAACTCCAACTCCCAGCAGGGAATCTTGGAATATTTCTTTCAAGGAATGTCTTACTCCATCCCCACCTGCCCACTTATCCGCCCAGTATCCAGCGCCATCCGCTTCAGTTAATTACGATGTCACAACTATCTCTTGCTCATTCCGCGTCGAATTCAATTTGAACCCACTTAGCCTCATAATTAATGCATTTGTCAATTCCTAAGCAAGACGGGCCAAGTCTTATTTGCGAATGGAATCCGTGAACACAGACTCCGTCGTCTTCTTAAAAATGCAAATATCCAAGAAAACAAAAAACAAAAAAAAGGGCGACAAGTAGCGAATGAGTTGTACGCCGAGCGGTGGGGGTGTGAGGGAAACATCAAAAAGGCATTTGTTTCTCCACAGACCAGCAACACAAGTATCCTGTCCCTAGCCGAGGGAAATAATCACATTACTCAACCAAGACCCCCCCCCCCCTCCCCTCTCCACCACCCATCACCACAACCGCACGACCGTCTAAACCAACCTCGGGCCAGCTAGCCCAGAACAGCATGTTTATCCGTACGGAATTCCGCATATACTTGTCCTATATATTTAATTTCGCCTGCACATAAATCCTTTTAATTAGGAATTGAGGCAATCCAAGGTGTGTACGCTCGAAGAATACTTAATTCACTGTTGCAGTGGGGACACGACCAGCGAACGAGACGTCGACGTCGACGTCGACGACGACAACGACGTGCTACTTGCGGGGTGGCGGTTGTTGGTGGTGGCTGTCTGTAGACGCCTGTGGTTGCCAAAGGAGCAGAGGAGAGGAGAGGACCACGAATCAACTTGTATTCAAAACATGTTCCCTCTCTAACCGGGAGGGATAGAGATGAGGATTGCGATTCCGAATGCAAAGCAAAAAAGAACACTGAAAAAAACACACACCAGAAGTAGGAGAGGGGAAAAAAACGAACACTTGTCGTCTTCCCTCCTAACAATGAGTGCCGAGGAAACTTTCTCAATGTTTCGCTCCTAATTGGCCGGACCATCTTTCGGGTGACACACTCCCACCACCCACCACCCACCACCCACCACCGACTCTGCTTCTCCTCACTCACTGTGGTCCGATGAAAATAGATGCAATAATTTGTTTAATGAATTTATGTGCGACGCCCTCGCATCATCATTTATGAAGTTGGACGGGTTTTTGTGTGGGAATGTCCTGCCTGATTGGTGCTAAGAGGAATTTAAAGCCTCTCATTCGAAGTGCGGGCCCGAAACGGACTCTCGTTTTTGCCTCCCCTGCCCCCCTTCGAGTGGGAAACTTTCATAATTCAATACGAAAGTAGAACTTCGTCGAAAAGTCTTAAGAGAGTGTTAATAAAATTCTATCCCCGAATCCTCTCGCAAGGAAACTTTAGTCTTGGCCAACAGTAGGCATTTATGGCATGTGTGCGTGCGGAAGGCATACACACCAACATCTCACACCATTCTCAGGCGACTGGGGAGCGTGTGGAAACTTTTCATAAATGTAATCGAAAATCTCGACAGGCTTCTTCTTGAATGCAGAGTGCAAGCCGCCGCAAGGACTAGCAGAGGAGCCGAAGACTAACCGCACCGTCTAGAGAAGAACGTTAACACCCTCTTAAAAGTTCAGAAAGTGAAGAATTCATTCGCTCACTCGCTCACTCTCCTCCTTGGTGTGTTATTCTCTCTGACTGAAAAACAATGAAGTGTAGTAAAGTGTTAAGCTGATGGGCCCCTGGTGTTTAATTGGGGCCCTCCTACTGCTGTCGGCAACAGCGGGGGACTCCACAAATAAAATCTCCTCCGCATCGTATGGCATCGTGCCGCATTTCTCCTCGGCCTCATTGTACTCCTCGTCATCATCATCATCATCATCATCGGGAGCATCGTTGTCGTCGTCATCATCCTTCTCATCGGCGGCCGCAGTGGGAGCAGCAGCAGCAGCAGCAGCCGCAGCATCAGGTGGTGGTAGCATAAACGGAGGTGGTGCCAGCGCTGGCGGTGGTGGAATTCTTATTAATGGCATCGGAGGAGGGCTGCCGTCTTCTTCGGCGAACGGTAAGTGTTCTCAAGAAGATTTCCTTTTTTCTTATTTTTACCTTAGGGCTGGGTAGTGCAACAGGACTAGCCACTGGGTGTGGGCTGTGTCCACGTTAAGTGAAAGATTTGAGTTCGGAAGGTCTTAGCCCAACTAGAGGGCGGTTCAAAGAGCTCACAGACCGACAGGGACAAGGCACACTTCCACAACAGTTCCCCTTCGAACCACCACACCTATTCGTGCACTTTTCAAATTTCTCTATTCGTCGCATATTCAATGAGCCAGTCGTCCCATCACAGCTCCGCTTGTAAATTTCCCGAAACCAACCAACACACATTCTTTGATTTACATGGTCGTCCCTGCCATCCCCGACACGCACATGTCCATCTCGTCGCCTGGGGGGCAGACCTGGCCTGGTCCATCTGCATGCAACCAAATTGTTCACATCTGCCCACAAGCCTACAAGCCTCACAAGCGTGCACAAGCATCATTTACAGTCCCCCCGTTCGCCAGCGCGAACGGAAAGGAAAACATAACAGAGCTGACCAACTGACAAAACCTTCATAAATTGTTCAATGTATTCCCTTCCAAGAGTTAAACCGCTGCTACACACTATCCTTTCGAATTTCAATAATGGCCTCGAAAACAAAAAAGCATCTCGCGGAAAAACAATTTTGTCCTTACACTGCACTGGGCAATCAGAGCACACGGGCGCTCGGTCGCTCGGTGGCTCGGTCGCTTGGTGGCTCAGTCGTTCGGGCGGCCGGCCGGCTCGGCGCTTCGCCATCCCAGCCGTGGCATGGCCCAGCATTCAAAACACAATCGTTTGCCATGGATTGTGTTTCTTTTTTCGTTTTTTTGATTGCAGGACCTCTTGTCCACTCTCTTCCACTCTCACACTCCCCCCTTTCGCCTGGCCAGCGGTGACTACGCGGCATCTGCTTTGCGGCTGCTGCACTGTGCGCTCTGGTCTGGTATTTTTTGGAATTTTTTCGACAGCCGCCTCAGATGGAGGCAGGCAACGTTAAACGGTGAAAAAAGCGCAAAAAGAACTCGAACTCTAGGCCAAGGGAGGATGGAGAGACAAAAAAAAGCACAAAAATATTCATAAAATCGCATTTTAATTTGCATGCAACGTGGAGCCAGGCCAGAAGGATGCACAACCAGTCGAAGGAGCGCCGAGAGGCCCTGGGACGTGTGCAGAGGTTGGGAGGTGGGGTGCGATGCATTACAAATGAAAATATTAAATTACAATTAAATTGCGAACCGGGCAAGGAGTGCGGCAGGATTTTTCACGCCTCAATTAAGAAATTATGGTAATGGTAATTGCAAACATAGACTTTTGTGGTCAAAGGATCACGCCGAGGAGCGCACATTAGTCTCTCGACCAGTAAGTCAGCCAGCACGTGACCAATTCTCCGCCAATTAACGGCCCTCCGCCCCCGACTGATTGTATAATTGAATCCCTTTGACGGCCCGCACTTGGGGTTGTCTAATGATTTCCAGAACCCGGTCAGGAACCATCTGCTGTCGATGCCGTCGATGACAAACATTATTCAACTGGACGGGCAGAGTTGGTAGAGTTGGCAGAGTTGGCCAATTTGTGAAACCGCGTCATCCGCTGGTCACCCACCGCCATCGGGATGTCCAACAGCTTCCGAATTCCGATGGCCCGTGTCACCACACAGTCACAACCTGATTACATGCTGCTCGAGCACATCGCCCGCAGTGCCTCCACCCACGGCGCCGCGGGGAGTACAAAATTTATACGATTCCCTGGCATACTCTCGCTCGCTCCTCCACGTCCGTTGATAGATCGAACCCTCTGACGAAACATTTGCACTGCCTTACAATTGCTTAAGCATTAAATGCTAACAAATTTACCCGCACAATGTAATTATCATAATTTAAGCCCGGGCCGGGAGGGCGCGCGCAGCGCTTGGCACATGGGCTGGACCATGGGAACCGAGCCACTCCGCTGCCGTTGACTGTAACTGTGACATGGGGAAGCAGCAGCCGCGCTTCCTCGTCCTCGTCCTCGTCCTCGTCCTAGGTCCTAGTCAACGGCATGGCAGATCATCAAAACGTATTAATGCTCCCTAACAATGCCTGTTGTTGTGCATGCGTTCAACGGGCCATACATATGCATGTGGCCACCCGAGAGTTAGGGAGATAGGGAGACATTCTCTGCGAGAGGGGGGAGGGGGGGGGGGATGTTCGCGCTGAGTGGGAGGATGTCTGTACATGCATGCCTCAGTACACAGAGATTCTGGAGTATCCTTGGGAGCGTATTTTATCATTATTATTCCATTTCGGGCGGCGACTGTGGCGCTTGTGGCGCTGGGGGCGGGGGTACCCCTATCTCGTGGGATTTTCTCCGGCTGTACTTTCGATATTCATTGGCATCACCCCTCCACCTCCCCCCATCCATCCGGGGGATGGCTGCCTTGCAGCGGGTTGCTTGTCCTCAACATGGGTAGCAGGCAGCACCCGTAAGCGCACTCCACCCCAGCCCCCCGGATTCATTGCATAATTTCCAACGACGCCCCAGAATACATTTTCTGAGTAACGGCAATTTTAATAGGAAATTCTAATCACATGCGAAAATTCCTTTAACAAACAAACAAACAGACAAACAAGGGAGACGACGACCGACAAACTCCATCTGCACACCATTCTTCTGCGTGCGCGCTAGAGGCAGGCGGCGGGGATGATGCAATTTTCACGAAACCAGCCGCCGCCTCCGCCGCTGCGCCGCTACCGTCGTCATTTAGTAAGAGGATATTGGCTTTTTCAAATGTGACGAAGCTTTGACTGATGCGAGTGGTGTTTCAGCGTGAGAGTGCTCTTGTGCTCTTCATGTTCCTCGAGAGGGTTTAGAAAAGGCTATCGGATTGAACTGTGATGGCTAGAGTGCCGATGGGCTTACGTTGGGAATTCGTTGGACGCGTGAAACTAGGGAACTCTGTTTCCGACCATAATCTGACAGGGATTCATGCTGCGATAGGAAATAGAGGCTTCCTAGTTACCACTTAATGCATTGGTAAAGACTTTAGTGGTATTTCGAGGGGGATAGTGAAGGGAATGAGCAAATGGTGGCGGAAGATGGGAGGATAGCACTCTTCGGCTTGAGGAGTGTGCACTAGAGAGACTGGCACTGCATAAGACTCTAGCGTCGAGTGGGAGAATTTGGAATTTCGGATGAAATTCGACTGAATGCCATAAGTGGACATACTTCTAGATTTATAGATTTATTGCTTGTGGCAAAGAGAACAAAGACAAGTCCTACCCAAAAGCAGGCACTTAATGCATTCTTCTGTCCAAGACATCCTTCTTTTAAGACCCAACACGAGCTTGACTTCATCCCCCCCTCAAGCGCAACAGAATTAAAAAGGCAAAAGACGTTCTCAGAGAGAATGGGTTGCATACGATCTAAAATCCGCGACTTGCCGACAAAAACATCACAGAAACTAGCAGATGATGAATCAGATAAATACCCACATATCCCAGGAATCGAATTCCCTGGCAGAGGAAATTCCGACGGATCCGCTAATGATGTACTACAGAAAGGCGGGCTTAATTTGAGGAAATGGAAAGCAGATCACCGATGACCAGTTGAAGAACTAACTAAGGGATGAATACGTGAAAGAATAAACGGGCAAAAAAAAACAGATAAGAACCACCGTCGGGACTTAAAATACTCAAAGTTTGGTAGATTCAGCCGAAAAAAAGGTAAATTTGCGAAAAGCGTGGTAGATCATGTTCAGAGCCAAAGATTTCACGAGAATTCACTTGAATACTATTCACATTGGTGCATGCTGTCACCCTAATTCCTGTCCGTCTCTGACTAAGAACACACATATTTTGAGGCGACAAAGCATCGCAGTGTAAATGGAGCCGCGAAATACGAGTTCAAGTGAATGCTCAGCATCTGTGGTTCTTCTTGGAGTACATTGGACACCAACTACAGACAAGTTTCACTTCAAAAGAAAACACTAAAATGAATGGAAACACTATGCGACCCACTGGGCTGCTAAAGACCAGCCATCAGCTGACCAAGAATTAAAGGAATAACTAGCAAAAATGTGGACAAATTCCTCGTACGCTGAAGAAACAAAGGTGCCGTGAACAAAGGTCAAATGAATGAAAGCCATAATGGCGTTAATTCACTTTTAAATGAGAAATCGAAATCGTTGCTACTGTCAAGAAACTAGATAATGAAACAAATTAGACCAAGTTGAGTGATCCGTTGACTTTTCAAACCATCAGCCACCTTCGCATCATCCATTGGGCGGTCATCAACAGACACCATCACGTCAGCAAATGCGGAAATGATCAAATGTGCAATGCTGCAGTTTTCCTTAGTCGACCATGTAGCACAACCGCCCGCGCCATCAACATATTTAAACACCTCCATACTTAAAAACCATTTACTTTCAATTGCCATCCACCCAGCCACCCCTGCCGCACTCACATTGGAAAACATTGTGCGTGGCACTCGCTTACGTGTCAGCAGTCGAAACGAAGCGAATTCTTCAATAGACTTCAAAGCCATTGGAAATTCATGAGTCAATTTCGGAAATGATCATGTCTTCAGTGAATTTAACTTCACGCGCTGGTAAATATTTCAAGCCAAAGCACCACCGAAACACTGAGCCCGAATTAAATCATAATTTATTTTCATTCACGTTCGCAGCAGCATGTCGCTGCCGCTGCCGATGACCTCCTCGGAATTTAAATCAAAAAAAAAAATACCCAAGAAATACAAGATACACGAGGGGTGCTGATGTTACAATGTGTGCGGGGGGAGGGGGCTGAGAGATAAGAGAAATTACCCCCAATAAATTGATGGCCATCATAAAATTCGAATTTAAAAGGAAATTGTTCATCTCCTCCTGCCCAGCGACGGAGGTCGGCCGACGCACAAAAAGTACAAGGAACGATGATGATATCATCAGCAATCAGAGTGATTACCGTATTAATCTTGAGAAGGAGGACACAGCAACGCTTGAGGAGTTCGTTTCCTCGCCCGGCACGGATCTGGATCTCTCAAGTCAAGAAGGTACACACATCCACCTCTTCTGCGGTTATTTCAAATGAGCGGCAATAAAACGACAAAAAGCACAAGAGATATTCACCTCCTCCCCTCCACCCTCCCCTGCCAGTGTATTCACTGACCCATCATCCTCATCATCTGGAGACTCCGGCCAGACTCTGGCGGACTTTTAAATTCCACAGCAGAGCCGAGCGCAGAATTCCCATGTGTGTGCGTACTACTAATTCTGATTCGGCACAAACCTAATTCCTGGGAGTGCTATTCGAGGATGACGACGACGAGGACGAGGACGAGGACGATGGGGGTGGTGGCCGTGGGCGGTGAAGTCGGGGGGACTGAAGCAAAATCAAATTTGATCCTGAGTCGGGTGCCACACGGACTGCACACAGGTCCCACGTCCACCCCCCCGTCAGGCAGATTCAATCCCTAATTTTATGCCCGAGATGAAAATGGATCGGCAATGGTATTAGCAGCGTACGTACACCGCTCTACCACTCTGCCGGGTCCGTGCGTCCGTATTATTTCCTAGGGTAATAGTTTTACACAGAGGACCGCCCGATTCAAATTGAATTATATCCTCCCCTGTTCTCTGTTTTCTGCACGCCTCCCTCGAACACAACGCTCTCGGCTTCGACTGTCGACTGTCGACTCGACTCTCGTCGTCTCAGCCCTCCACAAGTGGGGCTGCAATGGGACACCCTCCCACACCTCGTCAACGTATTTTGTCTTTCTTGTTTCAGTTGAATCAACGACGACCAGACTCGTAGAGGGAGTGTGTATGCGTGTGAGAATGCATCTGCATGCACGTGATTTGATTCATTCATTAGTAACTCGTCCCCATGGAGCTTTTGACAGAAAGTTTTTGTCTTCTCGTTTCAGTGGTCACAGAGGAACCTGAATTTACGGAATACATCGAAAATGTAACAGTACCTGCAGGACGCAACATCAGACTGGGATGTTCAGTGAAGAATCTTGGATCCTACAAGGCAAGTACAAGTACAACTACTCCAATTTTTTGTTTTCATTAACCTCGAACATGATAGCCGATGAAATGAATAATTCCATTCAAAGTCAAAGTCAAAGTATCATCGTTGGCGTGTAACCTCAGCACCAATTAGGACAGCCACTTAAGTGTCACCCCTTATTAACCGCAACTAATTCAGCCGCCACTTAATTGACAAGAGCGCAACACCCCTCGAATGTCCTTCCCGTACCCTCGACGAAAAACAAACTCCAATTAATTATCTTTCTCACTCCCCTCGCATTCCGTCAACGGTGGTGGTGGTGGTGGTTCTTCTTCCTTCTTCTTTCGCCATTTATAAACCACAACCACCCCCGACCGTGGTCGTTACGCTGTTATTAGCGGACAAATAAGGGAAATCATCTCTCCCGACCGACGGTTTCTTCGGTCCATTGTTGTTCTTCGACAGTTGTAATCCGCCAATACAGCAACAACCGACGGTAGGGCGTAAAGTGTGAAGAGAATCCGCTGATTCTGGCATAATCCCTTTGCGGGTGGAGCAAGGGACGGGGCCATACTCTTGGGAGAAATCATCCCCATCATCATCATCATCGTCGTCGTCGTCGTCGCCGCTATCATCTTCCATCGACCACCACTCATCAGTCGTCAGTCGTCACAAATTACTGTGGCACTCGCGATTCATCTTCACCCAGCTCGTTCATAAATTCCGTAGCCCATCAACCATCCCGCACCTCGAAAAAAAAGGCCATCCTTTGTGCTTCCTACTTGTACTTCTTGGCATTGTCGGCTGGTCGGTATGGCTGCCTCTCGTGGATCTCCGTCTCTCTCTCTCTTTGCAATCATCCGTAAAAATGTCGGGAAAAAAATCCCTAGCGCCTGTGATCCCATCACCCACTCGTCATTTGCGGTTCTCCGCAACAGGATGTAGACGGATGGGCGCTGGGAACGGGTGCGACAGCGAAAAAAAAAGGGTAAAAGCACAAAGAGGCTCCCCTTGGTCGTTGAACAACAAACTGGAGAGCGAGTGGCAGAGAGAGTGAGGGAGGGAAGCAGTCAATTTAGAGAAGAAAAGTGCAATAGAAGAGGAGAAGTGCTTGCGATAAGCACATAATTAGCCGATTCAGCTGATTAGCTGATTTTTTTTTTCTGTTTTCGATTTTAACAGGGAAATGAAAAATAAACTGCCGGTCTCAGTTTTCTTAGATTTTGGTTTTATTCTTGCCTACAGCGCAGTTCTTAGTTAAATACATCTGATCTTACATTCTAAAGACATACAAGGACAAAACACATACAACAGTCGACAGTCTACACAGGAACACAAAGCTACGCAGTTTCAAGACTCCGCCGAACGAACAGTGTGCAATGTCGTTGCGACGGTCCCCTCAGAACGTGCAGATCGCTTTGCAAGAAAGCTATAGGCACTGCGTTCGTATCATCAGTGGGGTACGTCTTGTTCCTACTGCTACTACTACTACTACTACTACTACTATTACTATTACTACTACTACTACATACACTACTAGCAATACTACTACTACTACATCTACTAGTGCTACAGTCAATACAACTACTAGTACTACAAATGTATATATATATATATATATAAATCCAACAAAATATATTAAATCATTCACCTCACACCAAGTTATACATACTTTCTACCAGCCACACACACACCGACTACGATTTATACAATGTGGAGATACAGCAAGGAAAGAATAAGTCAAAGGGCATCGTCGGGGTCATGACAAAACTTGCGAACCAGCGGAAAAAAATCCGTCACCAATTTATTATTATTATTATTATCACATATTATGTCCCGCCCTCTAACCCTCCCAAACCGCGCGCGGGGAGACCATTGTTATCCTCTTGTTCTCTTGTATTCAATTATTATTATTATTCCATTTTTATTTTTATTTTCTCCATTTTTTATTGATTTTATTATTTTAACAGATTTTTTGATTTAGTTTTGTGTCTCATGTCCACGTATCAGTTTTTGAAACGGCCAGTCTGGTCTTCCTTCCCAGTCTGGTGTCCCCGACCAGACTGGTCAGCCTACCCAGACTGGCCCTCGCCCCGGACCAAACTGGTTCAGACTGGCTTCCAGCCTAATCTGATACCCCAAGACCAACACAAGACATTTAAGAAAAGAAGGGAGCGGGAATATTAAAGAGGCTGCTTCTATGAAGCACTACTACAAATACTACTCTTAACCATTACCCAGATCCTGAAAAGAAAAAGAAAAGAAATACACCTGCAGTCAGCAGTTCCTGTCCAAGCCCGGAGCCACACCTGCGAAAAAAAAGAAAAGACAAAAGAAAAAAAAAATACACCATCAGTCAGCCCTTCCAGTCCAAGCCCAATGCGCCACACCTGCAAAGAAAAAAAGAGGAAAAAAAACTGGCTTCATACGCCGGTCCTTTAGACCAAGCACACGAAGCCAGCTTTCTTTGGGGCACATTAGTAAACTGTAACAATAAACGGACTGAGGGATCGGAAAGACCAGCCACTCAGACAGACCAATGGCTGGACTCCGACCCCCCAAACTCAAAATAAGAAGAAAGGAGCCTTTTCAAGCTTTGTCTCAGACAAAAAATAAATATGTACTTTTGAGAATGCCTAAGAAGCAGAGAAACAATCAATCAATGATGGAATGCAGAGAAATACAAAAAAGAAGACTGATCGCACTCGATCAGTTGTGCCGATGAACCTGTAAACCAAGAAATGTAAATAAACTAGCCCTACGCCCTTCAACAACCCCATTTCAGGACCGAAAGAACCCCCAGAAGCGCCCTAATTCGCCAACCAGCCCGGGCCGGATGCGACCTGTAAAAGAGAGGTTTATGCATTTCATAAATAATTAATAATAACGCCCCATTCTACCCTCCCCGACTGCTAACCAAACGGACCCCCACTACTCTAACTTCCCGATGACACCGATGACCATCTGGAGTGAAGAACAATCTTGATACTTCCCGGTGACAGAGACAAACGATAATCAAAGGGGTACTCACTTAGCTGAACGCTGATGGGGAATAAAGGTGCTCCCATCGCAGGCCGGCTTGATGACAACCAGACTGAAGACCTACCTGCTTAGTCTGTGGCCACCAAACACACACACTCGCGATGCACTCGCGACACTCCCGGAACACACGCGCACTCCCGACACTCCCGAGTCCATGGACAACGGATCCTAATTCTGAACATCAGGCTGGCTGGACTGATGTGAAGATGATGGCTGACGGAAAATGGTCGCGAAAACCCCTGCGATTGGGGATGCTAAGCATTCGAGCAAAATCACGCGAAAGCTAAGAACGAAGACAGACCACTCGCGAAAACCGAGAAAAATAATGGACCCCTTAAAGAGGAGATGCTACAGACACTCGATCGAGGCACACTTCACTGTGGGGGAACGCGGGCAAGCTAAGAACGGCAGGCCACTCGCGGAAACCGATCAAAAGAATGGACCCCTTGGAGAGGGGATGCTACAGACACACGACGAGGCACACTTCACTGTGGGGAAACGCGGGCAACCAACGAACGGCAGGCAACTCGCGAAAAAATACCGAAAAAAAACAATAAAACCCCATTTGAAACCGCACTCATGGATTGGGGATGTTACAAACAAAGGACACATCATCAATTGAGCCGGGGTCCATGGACTAATACTTTCGATTTCACGATTCTTGCGAATTTTAAGTTTGACGCTTTTCGATTTGAGGCCACTTTGGCATGCATACGGACTGTTCAGTAAAAGTACACCAGCGTACATCTGCTTCAGAGGGTGCTCGTCTTCGCACCAGAGACCAGCCCGGCCTTTTCCCATCCAGTCCAGTGCGCCACACCTGCGAATAAAAAGAAAACAAAAAACTGGTTCCATATGCCAGCCCCAAGGACAATGCATGTGAAATCAATTTCCTGAGGGATTCATTAGTGGACTGTAACAAAAATTGCACCGAAAGGCCACCTAAACAGCAGCCCCTCAGTCCTCGAACTACTACTACTACTTCTTCTAATACAGTCAGTACTTCTACTACTAGTTCTACATCTACTATATTACAACAAACGTATAAATATGCAAATACGACAACACAATACATTCAATTCTACTATTAGCAATCATTCACCACACACTGGGCCATGTAGCACCACTTAAGCCTACGATTTCTAGATTCTACATAGAATGCAAGGGAAAAGAGAAGTCAAAGGACAGTGAGTCAGTGAATGCGTCGAAAATATGAGAAAACTTAAATTGTCGCCTAGCCCACTCCCACAGACTAAGTGGAATTCCCACCCAAACCCCCACAGAATCACCAATCTATTACTATTATTATTATAATTATCACATATTATGCCCCGCCCTCTAACCCTCCCAAACCGCGCGCGGGGAGACCATTGTTATCCTCTTGTTCTCTTGTATTCAATTATTATTATTATTCCATTTTTATTTTTATTTTCTCCATTTTTTATTGATTTTATTATTTTAACAGATTTTTTGATTTAGTTTTGTGTCTCATGTCCACGTATCAGTTTTTGAAACGGCCAGTCTGGTCTTCCTTCCCAGTCTGGTGTCCCCGACCAGACTGGTCAGCCTACCCAGACTGGCCCTCGCCCCGGACCAAACTGGTTCAGACTGGCTTCCAGCCTAATCTGATACCCCAAGACCAACACAAGACATTTAAGAAAAGAAGGGAGCGGGAATATTAAAGAGGCTGCTTCTATGAAGCACTACTACAAATACTACTCTTAACCATTACCCAGATCCTGAAAAGAAAAAGAAAAGAAATACACCTGCAGTCAGCAGTTCCTGTCCAAGCCCGGAGCCACACCTGCGAAAAAAAAGAAAAGACAAAAGAAAAAAAAAATACACCATCAGTCAGCCCTTCCAGTCCAAGCCCAATGCGCCACACCTGCAAAGAAAAAAAGAGGAAAAAATACTGGCTTCATACGCCGGTCCTTTAGACCAAGCACACGAAGCCAGCTTTCTTTGGGGCACATTAGTAAACTGTAACAATAAACGGACTGAGGGATCGGAAAGACCAGCCACTCAGACCGACCAATGGCTGGACTCCGACCCCCCAAACTCAAAATAAGAAGAAAGGAGCCTTTTCAAGCTTTGTCTCAGACAAAAAATAAATATGTACTTTTGAGAATGCCTAAGAAGCAGAGAAACAATCAATCAATGATGGAATGCAGAGAAATACAAAAAAGAAGACTGATCGCACTCGATCAGTTGTGCCGATGAACCTGTAAACCAAGAAATGTAAATAAACTAGCCCTACGCCCTTCAACAACCCCATTTCAGGACCGAAAGAACCCCCAGAAGCGCCCTAATTCGCCAACCAGCCCGGGCCGGATGCGACCTGTAAAAGAGAGGTTTATGCATTTCATAAATAATTAATAATAACGCCCCATTCTACCCTCCCCGACTGCTAACCAAACGGACCCCCACTACTCTAACTTCCCGATGACACCGATGACCATCTGGAGTGAAGAACAATCTTGATACTTCCCGGTGACAGAGACAAACGATAATCAAAGGGGTACTCACTTAGCTGAACGCTGATGGGGAATAAAGGTGCTCCCATCGCAGGCCGGCTTGATGACAACCAGACTGAAGACCTACCTGCTTAGTCTGTGGCCACCAAACACACACACTCGCGATGCACTCGCGACACTCCCGGAACACACGCGCACTCCCGACACTCCCGAGTCCATGGACAACGGATCCTAATTCTGAACATCAGGCTGGCTGGACTGATGTGAAGATGATGGCTGACGGAAAATGGTCGCGAAAACCCCTGCGATTGGGGATGCTAAGCATTCGAGCAAAATCACGCGAAAGCTAAGAACGAAGACAGACCACTCGCGAAAACCGAGAAAAATAATGGACCCCTTAAAGAGGAGATGCTACAGACACTCGATCGAGGCACACTTCACTGTGGGGGAACGCGGGCAAGCTAAGAACGGCAGGCCACTCGCGGAAACCGATCAAAAGAATGGACCCCTTGGAGAGGGGATGCTACAGACACACGACGAGGCACACTTCACTGTGGGGAAACGCGGGCAACCAACGAACGGCAGGCAACTCGCGAAAAAATACCGAAAAAAAACAATAAAACCCCATTTGAAACCGCACTCATGGATTGGGGATGTTACAAACAAAGGACACATCATCAATTGAGCCGGGGTCCATGGACTAATACTTTCGATTTCACGATTCTTGCGAATTTTAAGTTTGACGCTTTTCGATTTGAGGCCACTTTGGCATGCATACGGACTGTTCAGTAAAAGTACACCAGCGTACATCTGCTTCAGAGGGTGCTCGTCTTCGCACCAGAGACCAGCCCGGCCTTTTCCCATCCAGTCCAGTGCGCCACACCTGCGAATAAAAAGAAAACAAAAAACTGGTTCCATATGCCAGCCCCAAGGACAATGCATGTGAAATCAATTTCCTGAGGGATTCATTAGTGGACTGTAACAAAAATTGCACCGAAAGGCCACCTAAACAGCAGCCCCTCAGTCCTCGAACTACTACTACTACTTCTTCTAATACAGTCAGTACTTCTACTACTAGTTCTACATCTACTATATTACAACAAACGTATAAATATGCAAATACGACAACACAATACATTCAATTCTACTATTAGCAATCATTCACCACACACTGGGCCATGTAGCACCACTTAAGCCTACGATTTCTAGATTCTACATAGAATGCAAGGGAAAAGAGAAGTCAAAGGACAGTGAGTCAGTGAATGCGTCGAAAATATGAGAAAACTTAAATTGTCGCCTAGCCCACTCCCACAGACTAAGTGGAATTCCCACCCAAACCCCCACAGAATCACCAATCTATTACTATTATTATTATAATTATCACATATTATGCCCCGCCCTCTAACCCTCCCAAACCGCGCGCGGGGAGACCATTGTTATCCTCTTGTTCTCTTGTATTCAATTATTATTATTATTCCATTTTTATTTTTATTTTCTCCATTTTTTATTGATTTTATTATTTTAACAGATTTTTTGATTTAGTTTTGTGTCTCATGTCCACGTATCAGTTTTTGAAACGGCCAGTCTGGTCTTCCTTCCCAGTCTGGTGTCCCCGACCAGACTGGTCAGCCTACCCAGACTGGCCCTCGCCCCGGACCAAACTGGTTCAGACTGGCTTCCAGCCTAACCTGATACCCCAAGACCAACACAAGACATTTAAGAAAAGAAGGGAGCGGGAATATTAAAGAGGCTGATTCTATGAAGCACTACTACAAATACTACTCTTAACCATTACCCAGATCCTGAAAAGAAAAAGAAAAGAAATACACCTGCAGTCAGCAGTTCCTGTCCAAGTCCGGGACCACACCTGCGAAAAAAAAAAAGAAAGAAAAAAGAAAATAACTACACCAGCATTTAGCCCTTCCAGTCCAAGCCCAGTGCGCCACACCTGCAAAGAAAATAAGAGAAAAAAAAACTGGCTCCATACGCCGGTCCTTTAGACCAAGCATACGAAGCCAGCTTTCTTTGGGCACATTAGTAAACTGTAACAATAAACAGACTGAGGGATCGGAAAGACCAGCCAGATGCCAGCCACCCAGACCGACCAATGGCTGGACTCCGACCCCCCAAACTTAAAATAAGAAGAAAGAAGAAAGTAGCCTTTTCAAGCTTTGTCTCAGACAAAAAAGAAATATGTACGTGTGAGAGGGCCTAAGAAGCAGAGGAACAATCAATCAACGATGGAATGCAGAGAAATACAGAAAAGAAGACTGATCGCATTCGATCAGTTGTGCCGATGAACCTGTAAACCAAGAAATGTAAATAAACTAGCCCTACGCCCTTCCACAATCCCACCGGTTACGCAAAAGAACCCCCAGAAGCGCCCTAATTCGCCAACCAGCCCGGGCCGGATGCGACCTGTAAAAGAGAGGTTTATGCATTTCATAAATAATAAATAAGAACGCCCCATTTTACCCTCCCCGACTGCTAACCACACGGACCCCCACTACTCTAACTTCCCGATGACACCGATGACCATCTGGAGTGAAGGACAATCTTGATACTTCCCGGTGACAGAGACAAACGATAATCAAAGGGGTACTCACTTAGCTGATCGCTGATGGGGAATAAAGGTGCTCACATCGCAGGCCGGCTTGGTGACAACCAGACTGAAGACCTACCTGCTTAGTCTGTCCATCGGGGGGTGTCCTGGGATACACACGTACACACACACTCGCGACACTTCCGAAACACACGCGCACTCCCGGTGATTAAAGATGATATTTCTGAAGCAAGAGGGAAATGATCGCGAAAACCCCTGCGACTGGGTATGCAAAAAAATCGAACAAAACCGCGTGAAATCTAAGAACGACAGACCACTCGCGAAACCGATCAAAATAATGGACCCCTTGAAGAGGGGATGCTACAGACACTCGATCGAGGCACACTTCACTGTGGGGAAACGCGAAAAAAATCAAAACGGCAGACCACTCTCGGGAAAAACCGAGCAAAATAATTAAACCCCATTTCAAACCGCACTCATGGATTGGGGATGCTACAAAATCGAACAGAATTTACCGAAAAATCGATCGAAATAGAAAGAAAAAAATGCACATACTGATACGAAACAAATTTGATGAAAATTAATTTATTCGAAACCAGAAAAATCTCCGAATCGTGAAAACATATATATTAACAATCAAAACCGTTGTTCTGCATGGAAAAATACATTCGATTTGAAAATTTATTCGAATTCTAATTTTAGTATACTCGATCAGGAACCACTTCGTCTGACGGACACACACGATCTGACATGCACGGGACCAATTTGTCAGCTCGCGAAAAAAAAGTCCCGCTCCCCATCAAAAGTTCCCTCGCTCAGAGTGGCTGACAAGTCTGGGCATGCTGACAGATCCAATGGCCTAGCCTCTCACACACACACACGGCGGCAACATGTTTGTGCAAGCTTGCGAGCGAGCCTCACGGAGAGCTTGAGCCCAGATCTGGATCTTGACACTGCAAGCTCAGTGACATGTTCTTGCAATGTGAATCTGAGAGCGTGCAAAGGGTTTTTTTTTTTTTTTGGACTCAAAGGCATTTTATGAGAATGATCCCCGGACAGGTTTTGACAGGATGATGGTTGAAAAAAATCGGATGCGGGAATTTTTTCGTCAATTTGATATAAATTCACGACGATTTGAATGCATTTGGGGAATGTTTTGGAAATATTCGATCGTTTTTGTATTTTTGAGATGTGAACAGGTCATGAGGAAGCATACACGCCTCTGAGCTGGGAATGAAAATGCACCCTCTTGCCGCTGAACTTGAGCTCAAGTCAATGGGCGTTTTTAAGCAAGAACTTTTCTGTTAGCTTGTAAACTGAAGCTGAAGATGATCAAGCAAGTCATGGCAAAAACGAGGAATGCGTTGAACACGATCTCGAGTTGAACATGATCTCCAAGCGAGATGAACTTCCATTGAACACGAAATAGGCCCCGAAACTGTTAAGTGGGGGCTTTCTCAGCCTCAAGGGTCCCTCCTCAAGTGAAGTGGTGGACCGCTGCTCGAGCGATTACCTGTGAAAAATCCTTCACAAAGCCACTGAAACCCTGTCGCCCCTCAAACCACCTCTCAGAAGCGAACAGTCAAAGATCAAAGTCTACAGATCGACTTTGCCAAACCTAATCCAATCAAATCCCAAACAAGAGCCACCTCCCATGCCCAGCTGGAAGACTATCAATCAGACATAAGCCGCTTTCTGCATCTTCAGCGCACCACCCATCAAACTGTCGAACCTCGAGTGTACAGTCGACAAGTTAATGCTCAGCAATCAATCGCATCCATTATCGTTATTTTTTATCCATCCCATCATACAAATCCCGTTTATTTATATATATATTCTCCTTTTTTCTTTTTTTTGCCCGCCTGCCTGCCAACCCCTCTCCAGCCTTGCTTTTATCTCCCTATTGTATCCTTCAAAAACCGCAAGCCATTTATGATTAAAACGATGTCGACACAGAGCGATGCTAATGATGATGGCTTGGTGATTACAATAACGATGATTACAAGCAATATTCAGTTGCGCCGCGACCGGGGGGAACAGTAGTGAATGCGCGCTTCACTGGCAAACACTTTCCGAGGATGGATTCTTTTTCTGCACACTTCTTTTTCTATTTTTCATTTGCAGGATTTATCATCTTATCCTTCAGCGCCGAGTGGGGGCGGAGTGGGGGGGGGGGGGCGGTTACTAGTCAACATCGACGCCGACGTGGTGCCTCTCCCTGTTTTGCATATAGAGTGAGTGGGCTGTGGACCGGAGTCTATAACCGCCACTCCACAGCACTGCACTGGGTCCTATTTGTGTTTAGAATCTAATTTCGCGGGAGCAGAAAGGGAATTTTTGATTAAATAACAGGCCTGGCCCAGACGAAGAGACTGCGTCTGAGACTGGGAGCCAATAAGACGACGCAGAATGCAGGTGTCAATATGCAGTTTTTCATCAAATCCCCAAAAGTCGCAATATGACACATGTGCTGGCTGGCTGGGGGTGTGCTGCTCCAACGAAGGCCACGACGACGATGATGAGAGTCTGGGGGGAGGGTGGCAGATGAAATTATCCCCCAGTGATTCAGCAGCAGGCGGAACGCGCTCATGTGTTGCTCTACCACTTTGTCATCATCATCTTCCTCTGCCGCTGCAGGGAGGGTGGCAGGCGCAATCGAAATATGTCAAAAATTACAACACTCTCCAAATATGGGGTGCGTGTGGGCGCCAAGACCGGAGATGACGAAGGCAACAAGAAACCACGGCGCTTTTGGCAAGAAAGTGGTGGCTGAGGGCGCACAGCCACGACGTCGACGTCGTCGTCGTCGTCTCCGCCGTCGACATCGAGTACGAAACGAAACGGAAGGAAGCAGGATACCGGAATATATTATTATTATTACTGTGATGGTGGTGCTGGTTCTGGTGCTCGTGCTGGTGGTGGTGGTGGTGGTGGTGGTAGCTGCTGCTGCTGCTACTGCTACTGCAGCCGTGTTGATGGAGGGGAGCTCGTGGTGGTCGTGATGCTGGAAATTCTCGCCGAGGGAAATTTATATTCATAACGAATATATGACAGGATAATATTGGTTGCTAGGACTTGTTCATTTTTTTTCCCCTCCCCCCTCCATCATCTTCTTCAATCCACACCCCAAACTCTGTGTTTTCTAGTCTGCCACGACAAGACATATAATACTCTTCAGTTCCCACACACTCGGCTCTTGCCGCCCGCCCCCAGCTCGAGGAGGTGTCTCTGATTCCGCATATAGCCTGATACATTACACGGCCCGAGTTGGACCGTGTGTGTGCGAATGGCTTGAGGCGTCGCCGAGCCTCATATATTGAATCTGTCGACGCCGTTTAAAGTGAATGTCGCATAGACATCATTTAAGTAATCCCACTCCTCCTCCCGTCCCCCGTCATTTGTACGAGCATCTCTACACGAACGACTGGGAGACTATTTGTTCGAAGTTATTTGACTTTGCTTGGGCTTGAGAGGCTTTGAGGCGGTTTTTGAGTGCTGGCAAAATGTATGCCTGCGTTGGGCCGCAGAGGAGGAGGAAGAGATTTCCCTGAGCGCCTGGCGGGAGATTGAAAGCCATTCGCCGTGTGAGATATGACGAGGGATGATGGAATTTTTTTCGGGGTGTCGTCGGCCTTGATGTTCGCTGTGGAAATAGCATCACACAATTGCAATTAATTTGTTCGCCGATTAGGAGGATGATATTTATGACACACGGAAGCACTTTGGGGTTTTGAAAGGATGTAAAATCGGCACGTTAAGCATCGATTAAGGGATGCTTTATGGTGTGCACAGTGTGCGGGGGATGTGAATGAATGTGAGATGATCATTTCTCAGTAGTCACACATGTGCTCTCGTCATTTGGCGGGTGACGGACGGAGTGACAAATGACTCATGCTTAGCAGCAGTTTCTTTGAGCACTTGTGACTGGAAAAAAAAATAAGAGCAGATGGACGGAGGGTGGTAGGGGCCGTGACTTTGTTGTGATTAGATGTGGGCTTTGACGGGTGAAAGGGTTCACAACTGCCGTCGATTTCGAGAAAAGCCAGAAGGAAGCGACATGGAATTCGTCTTGCGGCCAGTACTCTTGGAGTCATGAAGGCAATGATGGCTTATGGAGTGAAAGGAGGTCTTATAGGCAGCGACGACTTAAGGGCAACGCAGACTTAAAGACAACGTGGACTGCAAGATAAAGAGGACTGAAAGGCAACGACGACTTCAGAGCAACGACGACTTCAGAGCAACGCAGACTTAAAGGCAACGTGGACTGGAAGACTAAGAGGACTGAAAGGCAACGACGACTTCAGGGCAACGACGGCTTAAAGGCAACGTGGACTGGAGGACACAGAGGACTGAAAGGCCACGAGGACTGAAGGGTAACAACGACTGAAAGGCAATGACTCCTCCAATGCAACGACGCCTCCAATGCAACGACGACTTCAGTGTAGCGACGACTTTAAGAGTAGATACTGCCCACGCTATCTAAAATTCCTTGTCGTTTCCAGTCTTGATTCTCGGGGAAAATCAGGGCCCACTAGACAGACCAGTCCATTTTCCTCAATTTTTTGAAACTCATTTTCAACGAAATCCATCGTCCTCTTCTGCTGGAAGCCGCAAAAATGTCCTTCTGTGCAAGTATTCAACCTATGTCCTCTAGTCTTTACTCTCAAAAGCAAAACGGGATAACTCAATCTGCGGATGAAAGGCGAAGACCGCTGCAAACTCATGCTGGGAATATATAATTCGCTTTTATTTAATCTTTTTTCGTATCCCTTCGTCGCCCCATACCCAGCCCCATCCGTTTGCAATATTTTGGTAAACAGCAAGGAGGAGGATGTGCTCTGCGGCACCGCACAGAAGTAAGAAGCAAAGTTACCCCAAGAGAGGGCGAGGGTATCTTTCTTTATTTCAAAGAAGAACCGCATAAGTGCATTCAGACTGCAGCCACAAACTTCTATTTTTTTTCCTTTGGGACCCTCGGGGGTTTCCTTAATGTGAGCACATCAGGCTCACAGTCTCAATTACAGCAAATGCCTTACTTGGACTCAGTCACACCTCTGCCTCACACGGAAGGGGGTTCGTGGTCAGGCCGAGTCTCGTTGGATTGGAAACTCAATTTTGCGAAAACAAAACTTCCCACACTTTGATGATGCGATACCCTGTGCAATGAGGACCAAAGATCAGTTGGCACCCGCTTCAATCATTTCCTTTGGCCGGCCCCCTCCCATCAGTCGAACGAAACAGAATTGCATTTGGTTCTGAGGGCGACTGGAGACCGTGTCGTGTGTGCATATCGCCGGGCATCCCCCCCAAATCGCATTGTGTTTGCTCGTCCGTGAATTTTTAAGACGAACCGAATTGCAGGGCAGCCGACCAAGTCGTCTCGTATCACCCGCAGTGGATGCTTGTAAAAATATTTGCGTATGGATTGACTTGCAGAAAGGATTCCTAGCTGCCTGTATTATTTCCCCAGAGATGTGCGCTATCAAGGCGAGGATATTTGCTTTGGTGAATGTTCAGAGCGTTCACCTTCCTTTGGCTGTGGAAGCCGGGCTGCATGCAGTGAAATGAAAACAGAGACGGAGGCAAGGAAAGCTCGTCGGGCTTGGTGTTTTTTAGATGGAGGTCGCCCGTTGAGCGACCAGGTCAGGGAGGTCTTGAGGAGGAGGAGGAGGAGGAGGAGGAGAATGCATTTGGGAGACGTGAGCTGTCCTTTACTTTGTGTCGCTTAAAGAAAGGGAACTGCTTCACATTTTCAGTGATTAACTCAATCTGGACTAGGGACGGATATTTCTGTTTAAAGGGGCTTGTTGATGGTAGTGACTAATCGTGCTTTTGGGCATCAGGGCAATATTTGTCGGTTTTAATGGCAAACGAGGGGGTTTCTAGACCACGCGAAACCACGCGAAACCACTCGATGCGCAAAACAGACAGGCGACAACCGACTAGAGGCAGAGTAGGGACCAGAAACTAGATCACAGGCAACAGTCTTGAGACCACAGCCTACTGAGTGGAGACGAGAGACTAGAGACCGATGACCACCGGCAAGACACCACAGCCAAAAGACTAGAGACTAGAGACCAGAGACTCAAGACTACAGATCCTAGGACAGCAAGGCCCTAGCTTCACAATCAGCCTCACATCAACTGTTCCACGTTCCAGGACCGCCAGCACAGACTGTTAACCGAATCACTCGCAAGTATTCATCCCTCGTTAAACAGAGAAAAAGAAATCCCTTAAAAATACGCAACCCCACAATTCCACAATACCACAGTGGTGGCTAGAGCTCACCCAGAAAACATCAAAATCCACGCTAAAACCTCACAGCACACACACAAGCGCTGCGGCGCGACGGCGGGCGTTTTTGCAAGTGCCTCGCTCGTGGCCAAATTCCCTTCAAAATTCTACCTTCTTCCACGCATTTCGAACTACAGCAACATCCCTCAGAATCAGACCCGTCCGAAGACGAATCAAATTCTGCATAATTTACATGCGAACAAATTTAAAAGTGAAACAGAAAGAAAAAAAAAAAGAAACGTTGTTTCCTTAGAATTTCAAGAATTTCCCTCCCAGCACCGGCGTCGACTTTAAGGCCACAACAAAACAAACCGAAAATGTGAAGAATTCTCTCTCTCGCTCGCATACCTCGTACCGTGCCCATCCCCTGGCTGGCCTGAGGCAAATCTCATTTTAAGTCCTTTGCATACTATTTATGTAATTTTTTGTCTTGTTCCCACAATTACGTGGCGCCTCCAACCCCTTTTGTTGGATGCTTTGTGGTCGGATGGTGTAGCCTTCGCGCAGCCACGAACCGAATTAGATTATCTTTTCTTTTCCCAAACCGCGCAAAGGCCACAAAGTGGGGTGGGGCGGCTTTTTTTTCCCCCACAAACCGAGTTAAATTGGCATTTCAACGGAAGGGGGGACTGGGCTAGATTTGATTTTTTCGAATGTCAGAGGTTTTTCGACTTTAATCCTCGGCATCCGATGCAACGAATTAATGGCCTAGGCAACGTTGAGATGGACTGGTTGAGGAATGCCGTCAGTTTGGTGGGTGATGTGATGAAAAGACGCAAGTAAAATGATTTAAAATGTGTTACGTTAACGTTACGACTGTACGTCGAGCCCAAGGCTAGATAGGAGGAGGTCCATGAAGTAGAACCACGCACGCCCAAGCACTTTGCAACAACTTCACCGAGTCTAAGGGTTACCGAGTCCAAGACTGACCAGTCCAAGGCTGAGCTATGGACAGCTCATCGCGACGAAAGCTTCTCGAGTCCAAGGCTCACCGAGCTCATGGCTCACGGAGTCCAAGCCCCACCGATCCCAAGACTGGCCGAGAACTCAATCGCAAGGCAATAGCCTGGGACGACGATACAGAACTTACGCTGAACCATTAAGGTCAGTGACGAAGACTCGAGAACCATTTTTCACTAGTAAGGCGACACCCTGTGCTGACAATGCAGAACAAAGACTCACCAACAAGAGTGGCGATGGAGAACACTCCCTGATCAATCAAAGTCTGTGGCGACGAGCACAACGAGACCGAAGCCCACTGAGATCAAGCCCCACCGTGTCCCAGCCTCGCCGAGTTCAAGGCACACCCTGCCCAACGTACACCCTGTCCAAGGCACACGCTGTCCAAAACCCACCCAGACCAAGTCCCATCGAGTCCAAGAGCCCCAGAGCCCAAAGAAATTCAAAGAAAATCGACTTTTAAAAAACTGCCATATTTTCCATCAAAAAACGCAGTCATTTCGCAACACAATTGGGTGGCACTTTTTTGCTGAAAACGATCCAGTTTCCAGCAATGTGGATTTGATGAGTAGTCGATTTTGTGAAGCAAATTTCTCGATAACTAGGACGAATCCAGGAATGAGGGATGCCAGCATGGATTGGAAATTTCATGGAGAAGAGGAATAATGTGGGATTTTGTAACGGAAACGTCGGGCTCGGTTGTTTGGAAGCAAAATCCGAGAAAGCCAACTTTTCCACTGAAATCGAGGAATTGGAAGGGATTGTCGATGGATTTGATTATGAAATGTGTTACAAGTGCCTGTCCTTGTTTGACACACACGAATGTGAAGAATGAAAGTAAGCTGACATGTGCTTAGAGTTGATGTTTCCCGCAATGAGTGTGGCACATTGGTTGGTCGAGGAAGATGGGATGTTTTGTGAAACGATTTTCTCGGTAACTAGGATGAACCTGGCGTTGGTTGATGTTTGAATGGAAAGGTATGGGAATGTAGAAGAGGGATAAGTTGAAAATTTGAAGCGAGAATATCGTGGTGGGGTTGGGTTTTGAGGGGAGGCCCAACATTCGACGACTTGGTCAGAGTGTGACAAGGGATTGCTCTAGACAGTCTGGAACTGCGTTTACCTCGAAGCGCCGCGATAGTCGGGGACATCGTCTTGATTACAGAACGACCAATATCAGCGGAAGAGAGGCAACCAACAAGCATTGCGGGCTGTACAATGACAAGAATCTGGACAGGCGTGCATACGGAATCAACGTCAAAGGTCTAGACCATGTACAGGTCACGAACAACATGCGTTTGACTCTAAGGTACTTGCACAAAGCAACAGAGAACACAAACGATTGAGAAGACGGCCACAAATAGAGAATGTTGCCAACCAACGAAATTGGAGACGATTAACTCAACTGGAGATCGATTTTCTGATGAGGATTGTTGGGTGATGACCAGGTCCACCCCGGCCACAGAGAATGAGTAGCAGAACAACAGCTACTCCACAGTCAAAGATAAGAGACTTATTCGTTGTCCACCTCGAACTGCAGTGCCAATCGAAGAAGCAGGAGTCAAAGGAGCGGAGATTTACCGACTAACCCCCACTGCGATATAAAAGACAGAACAACTTGAATTTCGAAAGAAAGTCGATTTCAATGGAATCAGCTTCTCAACTGATTGATCATCCCTTTCTCAATTATCGATAGATTTTCAATTAAATTCCCATGAAGATTGCACATTTTGCGAATGCTTAACGCAAATAGACTTGACATCAAGCGCCGCCGCCCCCCGGC
The DNA here is from genome assembly GCA_907269125.1 of Eristalis pertinax. Lineage (NCBI taxonomy): Eukaryota > Metazoa > Arthropoda > Insecta > Diptera > Syrphidae > Eristalis > Eristalis pertinax. The sequence goes on along the minus strand of OU026148.1, from coordinate 1,243,358 downwards.
CCCCACCCCACACAACAAACTTTAATTGTCAACTCCTCAGCCCCAGTCCGCTGACACAAAGGCAGTCTCGAAAGCGAAAACTTTTGTGCCCGTGCAACTTCGACTCGTCGTCGTCGAAATTAAAATTTCCCTCCCACACCCCCATCCCCTCCCACCGTCGAATGCTTCACTCGCATTCGCATTCGCTTTTTAGTTGAATTTATCGACGCGCGACTCAACAACTTGTATTATTAACTTTCGACAGCCAAAGAGAGATGAAGTTTTCCCCTTCAATGCACGCATGGAGGACGAGGTGTTGAAAGAGGCATCTTCATCTCTTCATCAGCAAACGCAGCAAACAGACACGCGAAAGAACGTGTGGAGAAAAGTTTCGCCAACAAACTTATTATCTGCACCTCATCCCGCCTCTGAGCCTCTGAAAGAATTTCGCACCGATGAACGCTTGATGAGACGTGCAAAATCATCAGATGCAAACTAACCCCTCTCTCTGCGACGTAATTATGTTTGCCTTCTGGCCTATAAACTTGAGAGCACTCTCGCCGTGACTCAGCCTCTTGAGCGAGACGCCGCGCAGAGAAAGATTTCTGAAACACACAATCAAGGACTGATTTTCAATTAGTGCGCTTTAATTAGAGTGGAGCTGGAGATTGCAACCTCCAGCCACCGCCCGGCAAAGTCAACTGGACTGATGTCATTTATCAATCTCACTCACCTCCGAGACACGACTAAGGACCCAGTAAACAGACCAAACACTTGCCGTTTTTTTTTTTTCGTTTCGCTCGCAGTAAGGAAGATTGATGACACTTCCACGGGCACCTCTCGCCACTCCACTCACCGCTTGCCACTTTATTGTTATCCTTTTTTCGCCCCAAAACCAGGTGAAGTGGCATCGCAGGAGCAACAACATTTATCGAGCAATTAAAGTCCATCAGACTGATGATGGTGAATGCGGCGCACATCCTTCCAGCAAATCGACCTCGAGGATATGCCACTGCCGCCATTTACGTAATTTGTCCTCTGCTCGGCAGGTGGACGAGTGTGTGTACATTACGGTATCGGTATCACCTTATCATAAAGCCCACTAATTTGTCCTGCTTAAAGGCATTCACAGTCGCTCTCCCGAACCGCCACTGGAGTGAGGATGGAGAACGAGTAATATACATGAGAATAGCCTTAATTTTGTGGTCATAAATAACAAAGTGACAGGCAGGACTATCGCAGGGACTGGCAGCGTTTATGTGTGTGCAGGTATTTGCGTCCGCATCAGCAGCAGGAGTGGCGCCAGCTCACCTTCTCTCCTTTCATCCTTACCGTTGGATGGTGAGTGGCGCCTCCCCCGGACAAGACCATCAGTATTCCGATGGCACACAAAAAGTCAACATGGTATGTCATTGGTAACTTAATATTCAAATTATGTCCTGCCTCGGTCTCCTTTGTGCACAGGAGGGCACACATAAATCAACCGCAAAGGAAAAAAAGACCGCACACATACCCTCCTCATCACTGCGCTACTTGTCCGACTTGTCTGTTTCGTCCTTTCTTTTTTTCTGCTCTGTTTTTTCCGTTTTCTCGGACGCGGAAACAAATTTCGAGAAGGCACTTGACACATGCTTAGCGATATCCTCTCGCAGAGGTCCTGTATCAACAGAGAACCTAAAATATTCTGGATGATTTGCAATTTGTAATGGAATCACTCAGAGGGGGAGGTGAGTGGGGGAGAGCCTGCCTTTCCCTCCATCAGATAATAGATCAGCAGCCCCCCGCCGCCACACCGCTGGTATGCACATGGGTTTGTGTCCTTTCTTATTGTTCCCAGCGTATTTTCCACGTGAATGCATTTTGTGTTTGCATTTATGAAGCTTATGAATCCATCCTGGAAAATGCTACTCCACCACAGACCGAGAGAGAGATAGTGGTACGGAGAGACAGGATGCTGCACTAAAAGTGAATCACACGCCTCAATGAGTTTACACTGATTCCGCTGAATGGCTCTGGATGATGAAAGGGGGGGTTGGTTGATGGATGCCGGGATGATGGAAGTGGGTGAATGCAATTTTTCAAAAAAAAAAAAAAAAATGTACAAAAAAAAGAAAAAAATTCCTCGCGATATGTGGCGCTGATGTGTGTGCCACATGTCAACTCCCATGTACTCACTCGACTAGTGGCAGCTTTGTCCTGTTGATTCTGCAACAAGACTGGTTTTCCTCCGAGTTTTTTTTTTTTTTTTTGCGTGTGTGTGCGAGAGTGTGTTGCGCTCGAGGGAAACATTTGCTTTTGTGAGGAGTTTTCTACGGTATTGTGCTGAGACTTTCATCATGACGTGGGGATGGGCGATGGCTTGAGAGAACGGGTGGATGCCATTAATTTACTGTCGGTAGCGATACCGACAGCTTGGTTTTAGGTGTCACAACTTGTATCGCATTTACTGGTGATTGCTCCTGTTTCGATGTGAATGCTGTCATAATGCAGGGTCTTCAACAGTCCGAACGTAATACGTGCATTGACCCTTAAAAGGGGTCCATTTGCTGGGATTTTGAAGCGTTTTAATCTCTCAGTGGGTTCGTTTGTTGAAAGTGGCACTTAACATGGCAGAGACAAAGGTCGAGCTGTCGAACATAAAAAAAGAGGGCTTCCACCCACTCACTGACGTCAAGGAGTTGAAGACCGCGTACACATCGTTTCGTGAATTAAAGAGGACACGACGAGTGAGTTCCGCAGAACTCCAGGACTCAGGCGATAGGAAATAAGTACGGAGTGACTGGGAAGTTGCTAACAATTGGTTGCTTTCACTTCAATGCACGCACCTGCATCAGTAGTTGTACGTGCATTTTTTTCCACCGCCCTCTTGGTGCGTGCCAGACACACACCCCTTGCGACTGCCAAACTTCAGCGGCCTGGCAGTGTTTAATCTTCACAAACTTCAGCTGGTTCCTTGCTGCCGTCCTTGGCGAGTGCCTTCGCAATACAGACTGAGCAGCAAATGCACCCCGACGAACGTTATTATCGCAGAAAGCATGCAAGACCCCCGCGGGAATGGAACTCACTGCGCCCCCCGTGTGAGCGTGTGTTCAAAGAGCATTTTCAAGTATCTCCAATCGAGGAGCATGAACAGCGGAAGAAGACGAAGAAAAACCCGACGGCGAACTTCTTCCGTGCACAATACGAAACAGTCTCTGTCTCTCTTTGGATTTTGATCAACCTTTGCGGTGGCATTTGCAACCGTTTTGACCGCCCAAGAGGCGGATTGGGGAAACCGAGCAATTTGTAAGAACGTTTCATAGCCGAAAAACCTGGTGAATTGCTTAATCAATGTCCAAGTATTAAGTAACATCCCCCTCGTCCGAGGGATTTTTGCCAGGATACACATGGCACACCCCATGAGCAGACATTCCTGGGAATCGAGTTGAGCAATAGGAAAAATAATGAAAACCAAAGTCACGTCGTGTTGGTTTCAGATGCGGAAGTTGAAGGGGATGGCATTCAGCCACCCAAACCCGAGGATTTCTTGTACAACAAGCCATTCAGGGCTTCACCTGGGGGAGACTGTGTTACACTCCTCCCACCCCGAACACACAATCGTGAAGAAAAGTGAATAAGATGAGGTGATGAGAGGGAGGCAAGAATTTCTCCGTTTCGTTAACTTTTGGTGAGAAAGCATCTTCTTTCATGACGCGGCGCGGGTGCGAACGCTGTGGTGCCATGTAACTGTGTCGAGTAGGTGTCGAAGGTTCACATTAAAATAATACCTCGTATCAGAAAACATCTCTTCTGTCAGAGAGTGTGTGTGTGTGTGTGTGACGTTGTGCTGCCTTGCATTCAGTGCACGTCCTGGGATCTCCGTCCTTTCATTCTATGAGTTCCCAAAATGAAAACATTTACACCTCAGTTCGTTTATTCGTACCTTATAACCGGTGCTACCCAGTCTCCCCTGTCGGGCGGTTCCCTAACCATTGTCCCACCACCCCATTTATTCGATATTTTTTTTTTTCGATCCCTCCCTGTGGACCAGAACAGTACAGAACACGTTCCTCCCTGTACCCGGCCCAGCGTGTTTCGCACTCGCAAACTGGGAGTCGTAAGTGCCAGTACCTGTCTGTCTGTCCAGAGAGTGATAATAATCCTTTCGCTGTTGTTGTTCCACTTCTGTGTTGACTTTAACTGGCTGCTTCTGTGAGGCAAGCACGTACCCCCCCCCCCCCCCCCTAACTGGTTGAAGGGAGCCATTAAAGTGGTACCTAAGCGCGGACTATGACAACGATCATCATCAGGAGGATGGTGGGGCGATGATGTCTGTCACAGAGCACAGAGTTATGCAGTTGCACTGCAGTGTGGCAGTTGCGGACGGACGGAAATACACTCGTGCGACCCGACGCGATGGAAGTTTGAATAAAATCCAGAAAGTCGCAGTTGCTTCCGCCTTGGGAAGGTGTTGCCTCCTGGTCGGGGCAATAAAGAAGCATCCCTTTGGCACAAACGTTCGCGAAGTGCGGACAAAATTCTCTCGTTTTTTTTTTTTTTTGTTTTTTGGGAGCTTTTAGGAAACTTCATAAAAATCCATTAGTGGCAACTGTGTGCTGTGCCTGGCTGCTGTGGGAATTCTGCGATCCATGAGGCAGACGGCATGGACTGCGGTTGTTTGCTGTGATTTTGAGCGCTGCTAATTGATCGAAGATGATTGGAAAAGGAGCAACGGGTTGGATTCTTCGAGGAAACGGAGCGCGCGGCTGTTCGGTTTCCCTTTGAAAGTCGCGGTCAGTGGGGACGTCGGCTCTTTGAAAGGCGCGCAATCAACAAGTCGTGGTCGGAGGAGATTGAACTAGAAGAGTCTGAAATGAACGGCCATCAAAGCGCCAAGTCCATCCCAATCCTTTCATATTTATTTGCACAACTCCCCCGTGAGCAGCTAATTGAGATGCGCCAGGGCACCAGGACCCTGCAAACGCATGCAAACGAATAAAGTGTGAATAGGTCCGAGCGGCGCCGAACAGAATGCTAATTCGACTGAAATCAACCCCGCGCTACACTGCCTGCCATGTAGCTCTGCTGAACGTAATCAAATTTCATTACCTAATTACCCACACGCTAGCCGCACCGCAAGTGGCTGCTTTTGGGTGTTGTATTAAATTTTCCTAATCACCTAAACAGCTTGTTTACACATCCCCCGCTCCCGACTGGGGCTAGCTGAGGCTCCAATTTCCATCAAGCCAACGGGCACTTATTTTTGATGCCCAAACATTTGCTCCAAATACGAAAAATGAACATTTTTTCCCCTCACTCGCTGCCCATGCCCCCAACCATGTGTGCACATCGATGCGCGTTTTTCGCCCGTGTATGTATGTGTTTAACCATGTTTTCTGTTCTCGTTCTCGTTCGCAGGTCGCCTGGATGCACTTTGAACAATCAGCCATTCTGACCGTGCACAATCACGTCATAACGAGGAATCCCAGAATTAGTGTGACCCACGACAAGCACGATCGCCATCGGACGTGGTATCTTCACATCAACAATGTCCACGAGGAGGACAAGGGACGATACATGTGTCAGATCAACACAGTGACTGCCAAGACTCAGTTTGGATACTTGAACGTTGTTGGTAAGTGGACGAGAGCGACGGGGGGAGGGAGGAGATGCAATTTGTTAAGCGATGAATGGGCCAGTCTACTCGTCTGCACAATTTAGTAGAGCGTGCCAAATTACTTGCTCTGGAGATATCCGTGTTTTATTTTTTTTTTTTTTTATATTTTTTTTTCAATCTCAAGCCAAATAAACAAAACTCAAAGGAGATACGAGCCACACAGTTATTATTTAGAAGCGACTATTCATTATTCCGTGGCGCTGGCGATGGGTGGTAGTGGCTGCCTCTCGCTGCGGGCCAAATTGAATTGCTGGGGTATACTCATTATCTACGACCAGCCATGGCTGAAAATTTTGTAATTATTTCTTCATTATATTGAGAACTCGACTCGGTGCTGGAGTGGTGGTGCTAGCGCTGGTACAGCCACTGTGTAGAGTGGGCCCGTGTTGCTGCAAGTCGCGAGTCAACAACCATAGCGACCGCAAAAGTTATACCAACGCTTGTGGTGTTGCTCTGCGGATGCTGGCGAGATGTTGTTGTCCTTTGATCTGAACAAAAATTTATTCAAAATTGTATTTATTCAATTTAAAAGTGTCGTCGGGGCAGAGAACTGCGAAGCTTCTTAATCTTCCCCGTCGCTACCTTCTGGTGGTGGTGGTTCTCCCTCCACCCATTGCGGGAAGAACTCATTTAGACTTTGGCAAACAAAAACCTCCCCCCGCCGAAGAAGAGGAAGAAACTCTATCTCGACGGTCTTTCATTTACTTACTTACGACATCGGTTTCGGTCGCCTCGCAGAGGAGCGAACGATGTGAGACAAGAGAAAAAAGAAGGAACAAGTTGGCTGGTGCCTTGCGCTGCTCTGCAGTCAGTAGCTATTTTGAGGTGAATGTGCAGGGATAACTACATAGTGTTTGCCGTACAAGTGGATTATCCCGGCTATGAAGCAGAAATTTCACAACCATGAAGATGGAATAACATCCATGGGGAGTGGGGGTGGAGGATACACCAGACAGTGCAAAAAAATGAGGAGAATTTTACAAACTTATCATCAAAACATGAATTCATCGTTTCATTCGATGGTTAGTCGATGCTTTTGAGGTGCTCCTACCTACACATCGTCCTCGCTCTCTCTCTCTCTCACTCACTTTCAGACAAATTGTCTTTTTTCCCTCTTTGGTCGGAGGTTTTCCGTCGTCATCTTGCATCGGCTTCGACGTGTCTTATGCGTGCTACGTGCTCATCCTCAGACAAGCGGTTGCCGGGGGAATGAATATGAGCAAAGACTGGAGCTCTGATGCACACACATTGATGATCCATCTGCGAGCAAATATTGAAAAGGGGTCGCTTGCCTGGTGCCTCTGTGTGTGCACTTCAACTCTAAGCCGATTGAAGTTTGATATGCATGTCGTCTTGACAACTTATATGCGTCAGTTTGAGGCTACCGGATTGATGCATCGCAGCTTTAGTCTGCTCGTTTGAGTTATTCACTAAATAAAGAAGATGAAAGAAAAAACCAAGACGACTTTGGCTTTGTGATACACCATCAATCGGTCCCAAGCAACAGAAACTCGACATCTGCGTCGAATTTAACAGGGATTCCGTCGACGTCTTAACGCATCGCTTCTTGTGTGTTCAATGACGCTTCAGCAATGCGACTAAATGACGAATTAACAGTCTACCTTCGTGAAGATGTCGGTTTTCCGAAATCCCATTCGACATCTGCACCCCCTAACGCAGTGTTTCTTCCAATTAAACGACCTACCCTCGTGTAGATGTCAGCCTGGTGACAAGCCAATCGACATCTCGACGCCTTAACAAAGCTTTTCGAGTCACAATGACGCTTTATCCACTCCTTCGACAAGTCTAATCTCTTAAGAGGGCACAAAATCCTCTCTCAACGTTCAGTTTCCATCGCACAAAGGTCAGATGGACGGCCACCCACCACCACTTCGCCGCTGACAATCAGAATCAAAGCGGAAAAACTGCTGTCGATCAATATCAGGAACAGGCCATGCCGCCGCAGGCACCCCGATTCATCCGATTTACACGGCTCCCACGTCATTAAAATTATTCACCCGATTTATTGATTATTCATTGTCATTTCTGTATTTTTGTTTTTTTTCTGCTCTGTCCACATCAACATTTAGTGCCACCAAATATTGATGATTCGCTTAGCTCCAGCGACGTCATTGTACGCGAGGGTTCGAATATCTCGCTCAGATGTCGCGCATCGGGCAGTCCAACGCCGATAATCAAATGGAAACGAGATGACAACTCAAAAATAGCAATTAACAAAAATTACGTTGGTAAGTGAAAGGCCGCGAGCCATAAATCAAAACTAAAAAAAAATATAAAAAAAACGACTGCAAATAATAATTGGAACAACATCTGATAATGTCATTATTTTGTTTCCTCTGTGCTTGTGTTTAATTTACAGTTAACGAGTGGGAGGGTAACACCCTTGAAATCACCCGGATATCGCGGTTGGACATGGGCGCGTACTTGTGCATAGCATCCAATGGCGTCCCGCCGACTGTTTCGAAGCGGATTAAAGTCAGTGTGGATTGTAAGTGACTCTCGTCCCTAAAAAAAAACAAATGTTTATCTCCTTCTCGTGTACTCCATCAGATGGCTGTCATTTTTACGGAACATACTCGTAATTTTGTCAGCAAAAAAAAAATGCATCAAAAGCATTCATTTCGTGTGAGATGGCAGAATTCGTTCGCAGTCGTTTGCTCATGCAAAGATTCCCCGGCTTATGAGGTTTTTATGACATTCAATGTGAGACAGTGATGTTCTCATTGGGGTCTCCGCACAAAGGATATGCTGGCACCTCATCATTCCGGCCTACACCGCGCCATAGGTGTTAGAACTCTCTCTTCCGCTCGATGAATGAATAAATGTTTGCCTTGCGTGTCCTTTTTTTTTTTTTTTTTGTTTTGTGTTCCTCCAGAACAAAGGTTGATTACATAAAAGGACACACTGAGCCGGAAAAATAAATAACACACACTCCCCACCATTCAGTCAGCCAATCACACTCGGTTTCTGAGACTTTGTGTCTGATGTGTGCGCTGGTGGGATGGATGGTACGTTATTTTTTAATCCCCCGAAACCGAAATCGGGATACTACATGATCCCGGGCAGGTCGTTGTGTCGTCCTGTCAACGCAGGCGGCTCATTGTTTGCTCGCCGATATTAGGTGCTAGGGAGCTTGTAAAAATTGCCTTTGTTGTCGTGTAATGAAACAGGAAACAGCACAGCACAGCATAGCAACTTTTTGTCACATCGGACTGGCAGACATCATCAGCAATTTCATCCGTCCAAGTGTGGGCGTGTGTGTGGGGGATGTGTTGTGTTCCATTACTTGGCCATTGCCGCAAGGATAATCTCTGAGAAGGCCTTTGATGTCTTTTTGATGCGCTGCAAACTGCTTTATAAGTTTACTTGTGTACGACAAGACGGATTAGACGTTACTTCTCCTGACACCTAAACCCGGCGGGAGGGCGAGAATGGAGGTGGTGGATTCACTCATTTTGCGGGCACACATTTGTCACATCTGGGTTCGAATTCCTGTTAACATGCTGTTGCAGCAGCGTTTTTCTTTCCCTCCTTGTTGTTGTTTGCATTCTTATTTATGTTTATTATGAACCGAGAATGAGGTCCTGGTCCCTGGTAGCTGTCACACACTGGCATGTGAATTGCACAGGAAGGACAGTTTGTCAGGAGGAATGTCCAACGCGAGCAGGAACACCGAGTGTGGGCGAATGTGTTTTTTATTTCATATGAAATATCCTGCGCTGCACATAAGGCACACCGACAAGGAATACTGATTTTTTTTTTCCTGTTCCCCTCCTCCAACCACCCCTTTTTAAGTCAACACACACTGCACGGTTCAGTACGGTACGGTCGATGTATCGTTGTGTGCAGACGGGTGCACACAGGACACACCAGTGACTCGTTGGCTTGTAAATTTATCCACAATCTTGAAGTATTTCGTGAGTCCTCAGTTGTGTGTGTCCTGCTCTTTTTTTTCTGTTCGATTATGTATTCTGAACAGATGTTTTCTGTGATTGAACGTTTCTTGATTTTAAATTAGCAACAGACGGTGAAGAGCTGAGAAAGTTTCCATGAACATGAGGCGAGGCAGAGAGAGAGAGAGACAGAGAAGTTTGCCGGGGCGCGTCGAGGGTAGCTTTCATATGCTGCATTTCCATAGTTTGACGCAACTGTTTGAGTTTTTCTTTGGCGAAATATTTTGGGCAAGACGTTCGACTGTCGCGTATGCTAAGTGATTAATATTGATTTTATCCCCGTTGACTCGTCGTATTGCTGATGGGATTTTCAGGACCGTGCTGGGGACTGAACGGGTTTTGACAACGAAGGACTGCTGCTTTATAGGGAGGAATGGGCGGTTTTTTGAGGGTTAAGCTGCGCATTCAATTGAGGAAGCAGCGATCATTGACTATAACAAAGACAACCTGCATCTGATTCCTCTAAAATTAAGCTAAAACTTAGCCGCACAAGGGCCAGAGACAACAGCAAGACTGTCTTTGCAACGAAATCAAGCTAAACCCTAACTGCGAAGTGCCTGAAATCGCAGCTGCCTGCACCGAATTGCTCTTAAATCAATCTAGATAAGAACCTAGCAAGTCAACCAGAAAGTACACCAAAAACAGTCAGTCTACACTGACTTCCTGTCTTTGCAGCGAATTCCCCTGAAATCAAGCTGAAACCTAACTGCGAAGTGCCTGAGATTACAGCTGCCTGCATCGAATTCCTCTTAAATCAATCTAGAACCTAGCAAGTCAAGCAGAAAGTACACCAAAGCCATTCAGTCTCCACCGACTTCCTCAGTTTCCCTTCCAATCAAACAACTACCCCGAAGTGCAGTGTCCCAGCCCCACCCCTACTCTCTCTCTCTCTCAGAACCCTTGCCCTAGACGTCAACTTCCTCGCACTAATCACTGTTAAACATTCCCAACTCTTCCCTGACAACCTGAGCTGCCTCAGTGCCCAGACACCAGCACGAAATAATTCACACCCAATTAAGGCGATGAACAACTGAGCAAGCCATCCCCTCCTACGCTTCTTCGAATTTTTCCACTCCAATTTGCTAATTTGTCCGTCGGAAATAGAAAACAATCCTCAGATGTAAAATGTCATCGACGCCAGTGTCAACAGAGACGCCCGGCAGATGGGGTTCTTCGCCGCTGACTTCGGCGTCCATAAGCGATGACAAGGAGCAACAAAAAATGAAAAAAAAGAAGAAGAATACCCGAAGCCAAGAAGATATCGATTGAGTGCAAATATTTAATTTTTTTTTCTCCCTTCCCTATCCGATGGACGTACACTTCCCGAAGTGAACATCGCAAGTACTGTTAGAGCAGAAAACTCCCAAGTGAGGAGGGAGGGTGGAAAATCAACAAAGATCGGGCGTCGTCTCTCATAACCACACGCAGCAGAGGAAAGAAGGAGGCGCCCCATCGCCATCGTCTTGTGCAATTTTTTGATACCCGCCTCGTCTTTTTTGTCGGCAGCATCTTTAACAGAGTCCACCTCGCCTTGGCGGCAGGCAGAGGCAGAGAACGAGGAGTGTGTCCAAACGTGTTTGACTTTCAAATTATCCTTCAACTTGACTTGAGATTTCCGCTTGGCAGGGATTCACCTTCAGCTGTGTGCAGTTCGTTTTGAGGGATCTGCAGAATTATGGGGAATGAAAGACCACTCGAGCGCCGTTGTTAAGTAAGCATCTGCTTAGGACCTGTTTTGAGAGCCATCGGTGATTGGATAACGAGGTTGGTGGCTCTTTAAATGTTATTTACGGAGCCAGGATTCTTTGATTGTGTCCCCCTTGCCGACCCAAGCTAATGAGATTAGTTTTTCAAACTTTCCTTGCTCTCTCTCTCTCTTTCTCTCTCTCTGTGACTGTCTCTGAACCACATCACACACGTCCGCGTCTGTGGGAGGCTGCGGTTTCCAAAAAGGGACGAACCACAAGACCATTCCCTGCTAATTAACTGAATCTAGTCAAAATTAATTAAATTCCCTGATCGATTGTCTGACCATTTCAGTTCCACCAATGCTGCTCATACCTCATCAACTGGTTGGCGCTCGCGACGGTTTCAACGTGACCATTGAATGCTTCACCGAGGCCCATCCGACGTCGCTGAACTATTGGACACGTGGCGAGGGACCAATCATACACGACTCACAGAAATACAAGTAAGTGCCTGACAGACGGACGGACGGACGGACAGGCAAAATTAAATCATTCGTCATTTCTTCTCCGAACAGAGTGGAGTCCAGTGTCGGATTGCCCATGTATAAGACGCACATGAAGCTGACCATTCTCAGTGTCAACGACAGCGATGATGGGACATACAAGTGCGTGGCAAAGAATCCGCGCGGCGAAACGGACGGGATCATTCGGCTTTATGGTAAGTTAGTGATGGCTCGCGAATGCCAGTTGAGTTATGCCCCGGAATAGTTTGTGTGTGTCCACCAAATGACCAATAAACCAAACAAAAACCATATATTCCACGTCCTAAAGCCCTCCGGTCACCTCATCCTTATCGCCGTCCGCCGCCACCGGCAGCAGCTCCAGTGGATCGTCCTCGTCCGTATAACTAAATTAAACGCATCCACACAAAATATATGGAACACGATGCAAACAATTTCATGGTAGCAGTAATAATCATAATTCTGCGGAAGCACGTATGTGCTGTTGTCTATCAGAGGATGACGGCGGACGGGGTGATGGGAGCAGCGTGGGGACGTGTGATGGGCTGGTGGGGCGACAGAGGTCCGGAAAGAAGGGCGGTTAGTCTCACTATTAAATTTTCCAATTTAGTTTGCCGACGTGTTAGACAATTCCGAAATCCGCAAATAGTGAGCGGATGTGGGATATGAGAGTGTGCATGCAAGATGCCATAATTCTGAGTCGGAACAGTCTAGCTTGCAAATGGGGTGGCGGTTGATGGCATTGTAGGACTTCGTGAGAAGACCAAATAGAATGGAGAAAGCTGAAACCAAGCCCTGATTTAAGTCGACTTCAAGCGGATAACCATGAATGATACACTGTGACCGAAATAACCACTTCGTTCAGTTTCGTTCAATCTTGCTCACTTCAGCTGTCATCTTTCTCTCATATTAACTTTGACCGAATACCCAGAAACTATACCCTGACTATAATAACCACTTTGTTCAGTTTCGTTAAGTTTAGTTAAATTGTGCTTCCTTAAGTGGGAGCGAATTCAATCGTTGTCAGAAGTCAAGACAGTCATCTTCCTTCTTCTTTGTAGCGACAACAGTCTTGAGTGGATCTGGGCATCGACCAACAAGCCTCTCGAACTTCGGCTGGCTGCTTTTTATTACACACGCTACCTTAGGCACGGACGTCTCACAAGCTCGAAGTAGAAGACGCTCAGTCTAAAAAAGGAAAAGCAGCCGCCCAACCCTCACTTGACGCACACACTGTCAAAATCATTCATTCATTCATCACAGCAGTCAGAGCGGCAGCATATAGTAGCAACGGGTTAATAGCTACCACTTTTCCGCCTTCTCTACGACGTGTGAAGGACGTATTGTGTGCGTGGATGGCAGTGAGAGGCGTAGGAGGGAACGAAGTGCCTGACGGTCTGGTTGGGGGATGCACATATAGCATGGCATAACGACACAGCACAATGGAAATATTTTCCTTATGATGAGGAATAAATTTTCACATCATCCGCCCCCTCCTCCTCACCCTCCCGTCACCGCAGGTCTCTGTCTTCAACACCCATTTTAGAAGTGCACCCTATCACACACTCGCCCGCCCCCCCAACCCCCCACCCCCTTGTCCTTCAAATTCGTTGCGCTGAGTGATTTTAATGAAATTCATGAAATTGTTGTCGTAAATAATTAAATCGAGCTAGAGGCGCACGAGACCACCCCCGCCGTGCAGCCATTATTACAGTGGAACATTAATGTTTCGTGCATTTTCCGAAAACTAGAGCAAATGCATATGCAATTTGAGTCAACACCCCGCGCTTATGAGTGACGGCAGCGATACAACAACGATGTTCACGCAGCAATCTGAGACAGATTGAGAGGCTAAGGAGTCGTTCATTGTTAATGTTGTGACATCGCTCACACCCTCCCAGAGGGTGGCTGACTCCCTCCAGTGTCACATCACGGGGGCAAAAAAAAAAACAGACGAAGAAGAAGCTGATGGCAAAGCACATAAAAAGGATAACAACCCATCTTCTTATCGACGAAGGAAATCAACCGTTTCGAACGCTTAAGGGATTTAACGAGAGATAGAAACGAGAAGGAACACATCCCAGCAGTGCGCTTCTGTTGTGTGACTTAACTCAATTTCCACACACACACACACACACAACAACGCCAACGCAACGGCAGCGGCGGCAAAGACTGAAGTTGAAAAAGAGGGGGGATGTGCGTCAAATCCAACACCTTCCGGGTCTTCGCTTTCGACGACTACGACTACGACTAGGACTTCGACAGACTGAGTGTGAAAAGCATGCGATTTCAAAACACCGATAACTGTTGGGTACATTTGGAGAACAATTGATTTATTGGCAATTATCCTTGATAAATACACTAAATAAGCGAATATCGGGTAAAGGAACGTATGTGAGAGAGCGGGGAGACGGTGGGCAGACGTCGAAGTTGAAAATGTGGGGAAAACGTTGCTCGCTAAGGAATAGAAAAGCGACACGACCAGCAGAACCGGCAAGCACAGCATGAAAGCTATCCCATAAATCCATGCCAACTGAATGTGGAGTAGTCCTGAGTGAAAACTTTTAATTTACAACACTCGAAGGACCCTGAGCATTCTTTGTTGCGGGGCGCCTTTCGACGCTGAATGAAAATGGAGAATGGAAAATCGAAAATGAAAACCCAAAAACTAACTGCAGATGTTGTCGATGTTAAGATTTGTTGTGCTTAGATCGCCCAGATTACCCGGATACCGCACAGTCTGCCAGCCAGCCAGCCAGTCAGCCAGTCAGCCAGGCAAGGACCATCCATTGTTGCGGCATTAAGAGTCGTCGAAAGTTTTCCCCGAGAAGAACTTGCCACGTGATTGGAAATAGGAATATTTCATTCCCCCCCCCCCCCTTCTCCCTTCCAAAGGGCAATCATAATTCCATTTATTTTGTTGTTCCCGATTGTCGATTGTCGATTGTCGATTCCCTCTGTCGAAAATCCCTTCACACGAAAATGAGGGAACCACCACCACCCCCCGCGTCAAGGAGAAGTCACGTAATTACTAAGATTCGACTCATTTAACTTTGGAATATCCATCCATTCATCTATCCATCCCAATCCCTGGGTGGAGCTGGTGTTCAGGTGAAAGGTTTCCACTCACCATCTCGTCCGGCCGGCCGTCAACCCCTTATCTGGGCGCCGTTTCGGTCAGAGGAGCACGATGGCCAAGTAAAAGACGTGAAACAAGAGGAGAAAAAATGTTCGAAAATTACAAAAGTTTCACCACCTTGCTCGCCGTGAGAGGGTGGTCGGTCCCGCCCGTCTGCCGCACAAACGAACGACGAGGAAGCTAAGCACGTGACATTCATGCATCAGAGCTTGTTGTGCCTTTGTGGAGCAATTAAGTCTTCGATTTTATGAGCGCAAATCTCACAGAGAAACCTAGTCGTCTCTCGCCGCCCCTCCTCCCCACGCCACAACTGGGCAAAAACAATTCAATGGCCAATGCCGTTCCGAAATCAAGAGAACGGTCGGATAATGGCCGGGCAATTTGTAAGGCGGGATCGTAATTAAAGCCGAATGCTGTGCTGGGCTTTAATGGCCGTCTTGTTGTTGGGTGTTCCTTTTCAACCTTTTCACACTCGACACTGGGTCAAGGAAGGAGGTCGTCAACAAATTGTGACCAAATACAGCAAAATACAAGAGATGACAGTCAGAACACAAAACTCAAAGATCAAATTCAAATTCAACGCAGATTGATGCCATTATGTAATGCGCTTTCCCCACTTGAGATGAATACTAAAAAAGTCTGCTTGTTGGAATGTACAACCGCCTGCCTTGAAGGGTATTACTTCGCTTCCTGTCTTCGGTATCTCCGGGTTGGCATCTCTCTTTCGTTTTTCTTTTCGTCGACTCCCACTGAGAGCAATGTTTCAGCGCCAAAAGGTTTAATGCGAAAGACTATGCTCGTCGTCGTTGTCGTTATTGGCTGTAACTGTATTCGATTCGATTTCGCAAGTTACACTCTTATCTTGTCTTGTTACACTTTCGGTTGGATGGCAGGACGCGTCTGTACGGTTTCGGTTTATGCGTGTTTGTGTGGATGCGTCGTGGCGTTGCGCGACAAACGAAACGAATTTTAATGTGACGAACACCTCTTGGTGTTCGTGCTGCTTCTAATGTTCCCTTCACGCCATCCAAATCCACGAAGAACAAGAAGAAGAAGAAGGAGGAAGTCACCAAGTCACCCACACTGCGGCGGTAGATTTCGCTTAAGGCGACAAGTTGAATGAGTAGCAAAAAGTATCTTCGATCTTGTCGCGGAAAAAACGAATCAAATAAGAGAAAAGGTACAAAAGAAGAAAAAGGTTAGAACTGAAGAAGAGAGACAAGAGAATCTGATATCCCATTTTAAATTAACGTCCTACCGCCCTTGGGGGGTCTTTTAAATTTCTTATGCAAACGAAAGTAAAACAACGCCATGACTTTGATAGCACGAGGAGTCTATTCCATTTCCAAGGACACCTCGTGGATAAGTTTTGCGAGCAGCGTTTGGCGGCTGTCTTGACATAAATTACTGCGGATGCCAGTGCCGCCGTCGCAGCCGCCGCCGCTGCTGGCAACCATAATTAGGAGTTCAATGAAGATAATCGAATGATAGATAGGGGGACTAGTTTAATTGAATAATCTCTCGCGTAGACATGGACATGGACGCAATTAAATGACAGAATGCAGCTCACTGCAGCAAGATTTCCGGGATAAATAGAAGATCAATGTTCGTCCTGCAACCAAGCATAAGTCGAGGCATGTCCTTCGAAGGGAAAATCAGTCATTTTTGTTTGAGAATGCTTCGACCGCCCTCAAACCCCTCCCAGACCGCACGAGGGGAGGACCAAAAACCGTCTTCGAACGACCGCGTCGGCTTACGCTAGGCTGCAAGGTAGACAGAAAATAAGGCTTAACAGTCTAAAGTAGAAAATGAGATTGAAAGCAGTCTTATTCAGACTTTTGAGACAGTTTCATGCAAAGCATCTCCCTCGGAGGTAGCTTGCGTCATAAGAGTGCCTGATTCGAGGAAAAGTGAAACAAGCGAAGCCTGGAAACTGAGTGAAACAAACGGCAGTTGATATCCAGTCGTTGTGATGAAATCCAATGGTAACCCAATCGTAACCCAAACCCCTTCCGTTGCGCGATCGTTTTCACAAAAACCACCAGGAGCGCCCTAAAAGTCCTCAATCAACCCCCGAAGGAGGTGATTGCACTCAGACGCTGAAAAAGAATTGAAATATGTACATTTTTTAAAGAATATAGACAATCCCAACATGCTCCTACTTAGCGGACCCCTTAAGCTACGAATCTGATGTTCACCGATGTCCACTTGGTCAACGACTTCCCGATGACAACCGCTTGGTATCGATAAATGAAAAATCACTTACTACTTAGATGGCTTCTTTTGAAATCTTGCAGCCGGATCATGATGTCTGCCAGACAGATGACCTACCTTCTTCGCTATGAATCCCTCGGAGGGCGGTCGTTCTTTCAGGAACCACTCACTGCCGAGGAACTCGCGAACACTCCCGAAACGCGAACACTCCCGAAACGCGGATACTTCCGAAACGCGGATACTTCCGAAACGCGATTTCTGGACAATTTAGAAGAAGGGGGAAAAGAAGCAATGAATTGAGAACCGCGCACTTCTCTTATGGGGGTGATTATGGAAATCGGAATGGACTTAGTGCTCATTTAAGGGATAGGGGAGAGCTTTTTGTAAAAGACCAGACGATAATTCACTTGCGATCTTGCAGAAGGCATGCCCAGACAAACACCGATTTGAACTATTGCTCATTTAAGGAGAAAGGGAGAGCTTTTTTTTCTAAAAGACTCGCGGAACCGGAGACACAGGCGATTGGTAGCGGAAACGCAGGGAAATAACCGGACAAACGCGCGGCAATGATGATGAATAACGCACTAGACGGTACGGCACGGAAATGCGATTCGACGAACGAAAAGCGGATATTCGAAGGGATCGGATTTTTTTTTTTTACCGACAAAATCACGCGGTCAAAAAGACTAAACATATCGCTTCGCTCACTTAAACACATTCTGGCTTCAATTTTCTCGTGAACAGGCCATGCACTATTTCGCAACCCGCTAACCGCGACACGAATTATTTCTGCCGACGGCATTTCATCGCACCGCGCTTGAGCACAATCGAACAAGAAACCGAATCTTTTTGTGATTTTCCAATAAGAACAACGATTAAAAAACCAAACGCGATTGAAATTGACAAAAAAAAAACACTTCAATTCTTTTAAATTTGATGATGAAACAAAATGGCGAACACTCCCGCACACGCGTAATCCACAATCGAATTTGAATGACGGCCAGCATTCGCATTCTGTAAAAGAAAATTGATTAAAACAAATGTTAAATTATTTTCTGTCTGTTAAATTGTTATTTTGTTAAAATTCAAGTGTTGAATAATATAATTAAGAGGAGAAAATGTTACAAACAAGTGAATTCAAAACTCAAGCCAAGCCAATATTTTACCCAAGCCAAATTTGTCCCATAAGCCACTGTGTGCAAGAAAGAAAAGACAGACGACTTACCGTTATCCAAAGTGGCAGCCATCGACATTCCAATCGACGAAGCATATATACGCACGGCTGCGATATATTCGAAATCGAATAAAACTATGGGGACAGGGATAGACAGAGCCTAACACACAAGGCTAAAACCAGAGAGAGGAAGGGAGACAAATCTAGCACTGATCAGGGATCACTTTTTTACTTGACACTTCACTATTTCACTTTTTTCACTTTTAGCACTAGAACTTACCCGGACCGCGAACCGCACACTACTGACCGGCTGCAGTCGATGCAAAATTAAGAAGAAATTGAAATTGGGCTAATATGGCGAATTGGGCTAAAATTTTCTCCAAGAGGAACTTGACGAAGAGGGGATTATGACATGTCAGCAACTTGTCAACTCCGGTGACTGATCAAATGTCACAGTCAATAATTTTAGAATAATTTACAACAAAAACTGCGCCCTGCACCAACAAGTGATTCGATGAGACTGAAAAAACGAGCAGAAAAATTCCACTCTGCAGAAATGAGCAGAAAATGCATCGACTTACCGTTAATTTCAGCCACAGCCGACGTCATCCAAATGAGTAATCAGGCAGGCGCAGGCAAGTTGAACAGATTCACGCAGTCGCATTGGGCGATACCGAACCGAAACCGTGTGAGTGGTGAGCACCGAGCTCATTTTAAGGGATGATTTCAAATAGAAACACTGGGCGATGGGCATATGGAACGACGTCGGCGACACACACGCACGGATTTTCCACTCAGCCATCTTATTGACCATATTGACATTTAACACACACACAAACACTTGAGCTTAAGGCGCACAGAATTGGCGGGGAACATAATGGGAGAGACACTGAGAGAGAGACACTTTTTTGGGAGCACTTTTCACTTGACACTTCACTGTTGCACTTTTCACTTTTCACTTTTTCACTTTTTCACTTTTTCACTTTTTCACTTTTTCACTTTGATCACTAGAACTTACCAAAACCGGGGACCGCGCACTACTAGCTCAACGCGTCTGCGTCTTCGCCTTTTATAGGAATTGGTCCGCGACAAAGCTACAAATTTGCATCGATTTGGGCTACATTCCTTTAGAAGTTTTGGCGACTGCATCGAAGTTGTCAAGGGGTTGAGTGCACTTTTGCACTGGAGGGGATTATAAGAATTTTTTTCTGGAATTTCGAAAAAATCTAGGTGTAGGTTGGGATTCTGGACTCGATTGTTCTGAGGGTTTGTGGATGTGTTGGTAAGTCGACTACCTCTACATTTTCGCATTTTATATGCGCATGTGTGTGGGATTAGATTCCGTAAAGCCTGCTGTAGAGATGGATGTAGTCAACTGCATCGAAGTTAAACAGATGCTGACACAGACAAAGACTCATTCTGAGTTTAAAAAACTCGATACATGTGCACCTCTTTCGATTAAACGGCGTTTATTTTTTACATACACATGAATTGAGATTAAGTAAATTTATAAATTAAATAAAATTCCATCATCATCATCACCCGCCTCCTGGCAACTTTCGACTGACATTTCCAATAATTCAATGCAGTTCGATCAAATCATTGCCAGATATGCTTGAAAATTTATTGAAAATGAGACTTATATTATTAAAGCTGATGACGTCATCAAAATAGAAAAACGACTTTTCCGGTCGGAAAAAGCAAGTAAAAGAAAATTAGTGAATGGAGATCTCTTGGAATTAGTCCAGCGCATGCAGGGTTATCAATTTTCACTCATTTGATTGCAGAAGCATCAAGAAAATCGACTTTCAAGAAATTGGCAATTCTCAGCCAAAAAAATGCAGTAAAATGGTAAACCAATTGAGTGGACTTTTTTTGATCTGAGAGAGTCAAATTTGATTTCGGGGATTTTAAGGACTTTTAAAGGATTTGAATGAATGGAAAGGACTAGGTAATGTGTAAACTGGTTCAGAATGAGTAGACAAAGTGTATATTTCTATACAGGGGGTTCGAAAATAGAAAATTTTGTGTTGAAGGACGTGGAATGTTGGTTTAGAGACTTCGTTTGCTGTGAATGGATGAATAAGTGGATACTCAAGTCCTGGAAATATGAGATCATATATTTACACTACTAAGTGTGTCCCAGTTCCACTGTGAGACCAAAATGTTTGGACACAGAGGTGTGACAGCAAAAGAAAACTTGGTGCTTTAAAAGACCATCCAAGGCACTCCCAATTCTCTGATCATGACGTCGATGTAAAAGGATCAAATTGTAAATCCGTAAAGAGCGTGTTCGCAGGACTTTATACAATTTTTTACCAATTTAGTTGAATGCAACATCCTTTAACGAGATTGTGCATCACTATCAACCTTTTCAAAAAATAATAGTGCTAATCGCATTGAATTCGAATGGAATTCCAATGCCTGGCTCCTAATCCTATACGCAAAACCCCGTCCGAATCCGTACATCATCGCATTGAGGTCGGCAAATCCAGTATTTAGTTCAATTACAATGACTGCGTCATCAGAGGTCGTGTAAGTCACACACTGCACCACTATCATTCATCATTAGCCTGCAACAATAACATCCAAACTGATAGATAGCCAAATGTGTTGGCTCTGAAGTTGTCAGGTCGGGTGTTTAACACCTTACACTCGTACATTTTTCATCCCCTATGACACACGTGTAAAGTGTGATGCAATGAGGCCAGCATCCACCAGCAAGACCATCCACTATCGGCATTCACATGAAAGTCAATGACGCGTACAATTTTGTTGATTACACACAAACAAGCCCGCATACAGGACACCAGGAGTAGGCAGATTGTAACTCTATTCCAGGAAGGCAGGCAGGTAAATGGTATCAATCAGTGCGTGGACGCGTGCGAAGCACACGTGCAAATTTGATTTCATTCCAAATGCAAAACGAAACGCGACAGCCTATGATAAATGTGGTAATATCTGCATCGAATGAGCATACAATTATTTTGAACGTTAATTAGCATTTTACATAATTTCCAGACCAATAATCAAATTTTAATTATTCACGCAACGATTCCGCATAAAGTGGCGGCAGTGGTGGCGGTGGCCACAAATTGATGATATTGATTTTAATTGGACCTTTCACTTCAACCACATTATTTCTCTATGTCTTCTCTCCCTTTCTGTATCGTTATTACAGTGCAATCTACCACAACAACGGTGTCATCCGGTGTGCCAACAACTGAAGCACGTTGGGATCATTATGGTCAAAATCAGGATCCCTCTAAGTCCAACTACTTGGGTACGGGCATTGATAAAAGTGAGTATTTATTTTTGGTTTGTTTTTTCCCGCAAAATTCCGCCCAGTTCCCGCCCAGCCTAGTAGCTTTCTATGTACTTCGTCACCCACATTGCTTATGATCTCCATTTCACCATCCAAAGACACTAGATACCAATCCAACCTAAACGACATTGGCTTATCTGAGCAAAAATCCTCCTTAGATAAGACAGCCAGCACCGGCTACGGATGGCCAGCACAGGGAGGCGATGATGATCTGAGGACCGGCCGCATGGCGCCACCAAAGACGCTTACTCATGGATTGCTTGCTGTTATTGCGCTTCACTTCATATATTCGCTCTAAGTATCAAAAGGATGATGATTAAAAGAGAAACCAAAAAAAAAAAAAAACAAGAATTCCCTCCCCCTTCGCTAGATGCATCAAAGAAATGGACAAAAACAATTCTACAACATATCCCAAAGCATATATAAAATATATACAAAAATAAAAAAATGCTCTATATATACTATATATACATATGAATAAATTTATATATCAAACCACTAGTGTATAGTTATTTTGTTGTAAATCCACTCAAGTGGATGAATAAATTCAATTATTAAATATAAAAAAAAAACAAAAAAAAAAGAAAACATGCAGGGTTCCACAACAAGAAACAAAGAATAACATAAAACATAATCTAAACAATTTAATAGAGTTAATAACAAATGTAATATAAACAAATTATGAATCAATTTAATTTATCGATTGGCAAAAAGTGTGCAAATATATGACAACGATGGAGAAGCGTTTATGTTTTATTTGATTAAAGGCTTATGTTAGTTTATTGAAAGAAAAAAAAAACAAAACATATTCAAGGCATACAAGTACTTTGCGGCAAGAAATAATTTGAAAAATAAACAAACCACACACAGAAGCGAAAGGAAGTGAATTGTATTCATTTCATCGAAGATACACACACACACAAATGTAAACACTAAACTTAGCCTTATATAAAAGATAGATATAATTGAGTCAATAAACACAAATACCTAGATGTGGTCTTTTTATTTGTCAAGGAAGCTGTTCTGCGTGAAGTTTTACTCTGAAGATGCCTTCGAAATCAGACTCCATCCCTAACAAGTCTATTCATCCCTAAAGATGAGTGCACTAGTCCCTGTCGGCGTCTCAATGCATGCGACAACAAGACACTGAAGATGACCACCCGGATCAGTACCTTTTCCCAGTCTTGTCCCAACACATGAACCTGCACCATCCACTTACAAGTCTCCCATTCTCATTGAGTGCCCATCATCCATCGAAGAATCGTTCAAACTCAAACGAGCCAACACTCCAAGTGATTTTTCTCCGATCTCTAATGACGTGTTAACAAATCCTCACATGCTTCGCTCTCAACCAGCTGCAATGTGCTCGTTAGTGTCCAGCCCCTTCACACAAATCGCCCACCATTCCCCCGTAGCATCATTTGTGCAGATCTGACAGAAAACCCAGACGGACAGTACGACTATATCATCTCATCTCTGGAGTACCATTTTTGTGTCTAAACCTTGTTAGTGAGAACATCACTCAAGTGCCGTACTGTAACTCACTTTGCCATTGAATTCAAACTTCAAACTGCATTTCTCATAGCTGCTTTAATCGTCAACCTTTTTTGGGGGCGTAACTTTCTTCTTCCACTTCAACTGACTAACAAGGATGTCGTGGCGATGCCAAACTGGCCTTCCATTCCTCTGTGGATCCTATCGTACATCTTACACTCAAACCGGCACTCGTTGCAGTGCTGCTTCAGTTTGCATCCTGACGACAAACACCGGACAGGCAGCCCACCACAGTCATCCCTCTCATCTTCAATCTGCAATGCAACCCCCCGGTTACTGTTGGAGTGTCGTGACCGTGTACACGACTGCACAAAGATATGAAAAGTGCTGCGGAAGTTGTGTGTCTCTTCAGTAAATTCGCCGACTTCCTCCCCCAAACAACGCCCGGATCGTCTGCTGGTGCAGTCTCGTGCAACCTCGTGTGGCCTCGCACAGCCTCGTGTAGTCTCGTCGTAGACAAACTTTGAATAATAAGTGCAAATCTACTTAAGTTAACGAAAACTCGTTAATTCTACATGTAAATCACCGTCATCGTCGTCATCATCATCATCATCATCATATCCCCATCATCCACGTTGGTCCTTTGAACATCGCCCTCCTTGTGGCTGTGTGCTAGCTGACGGGTTAGACAGAGATGATGCGGGTGTTGGGGATAACTAACCCTCATTGCACACACATGCCTGGGAGGCGATAGAATTTATTCTACCCTCGACGTGTGCACACACAGTATGTGGGCGATACATATGTACATATGTTCGCTTGAAAAAGAATTCCAATGAGTAGTGTGAAAAATAGTGTTTCCGAGGGCACCACCCGCACCACCATCGCCAGCACCCACCAAAAATTGTGTGTGGAGAGGAGTGGTCGTTCTTGTCGCATTTAAGTACCGAGCAGTAGCCGAGGCACGAATAACACACAAAGCTGATAGGATGTGTGGCTATGGGGACTGGTTTGACCATGACCAAACATTGGTTGGACCAGCACGAGTAGGACCAATGTGGCCTGGCCAGTGGCCACTCGGGGCCGCACGGTTTTTCGAAGTACAGTGTTATAAAATTCCGAGAGATGCAATCTTATCCGAGCATCGTTTCGAATGAAAATCCTGCAGTTCTTGGTCGGTGGGTTGTATCCGTGGGTCCATGTTCAAAGTAATCATGGCTTACCTTGGACTATATTGTGCTTTATCGCCACAGGATGTGGGCTATGTATAAATAAAACGGAACGGCGGACGATGAAACATTTGTGCTTTGCTTGAATGTCCTGGTTTACTACGTTACGACTGTGTATTTATTTTTTTTTTGGATGGGATTCGGTTTTATTGTTTCTGCGGGTCTTACAGTGGGTTCCATTAATTAATTTGAATTCAAGATCATTCGCCACACATACAGCTGTGAGGTGGTCAAGGAAACGGAATTGAGATTGGAGTTGTTGATTGGCTGCGGTGCTGAGTGATTAGCTGGTCAATTTGAAGAATCATTCCAAACCGCCGTGGAAAGAGGTTATTTTCCTGATCCCATCTCTTGATCAATCCCGCCGCTCTTGATCTCACCCACGACATGCACTCCCCCTTTCCCCGTAGAAAGTCATTCAACCTACGAGCGCCCCAAGTTGCATCCATGGCAAAATATTATTATTTCCATCAACCACAATGCAAACTAAAAAACAGACCACAACAAGCATCTAGTATCCCTTAGACAATCAATTGAACACAATAAAAGCGATAAGCGATAACAACATCGACTGAATGCCGCTCTTCAGTCGTAGTCCATGATCCGTCTTTTGTGTGTGCAGCAGCAAATGACGACGCAGAGCGGATGATTTCACTCGAACGACGACAATGGATGGAAGAAGACCGAAGTGCGCCCCACAGAAGTCGTCTTAAAGCAATTCACCGCACAAATTGATCGAATCGGCGATGCCTCCCACCGCCTCTTCTGCCTCTTCTGTCCACAAATGAAATAATAACACACAAAAAGGGGTGTTTCTTTCGTCTTTCGTCTTGTGTTTTTTTGTTTGTATTTATATATCGCCGGCAATTCGATTGTGGTGCCGTGATGGGGCCGGGCGAGATAAATTCCGTCTCAACCAGCCCAGCCGTCTCCCACTAGGCTGTAAACTCTCTGGAGAGCTTCCACACTCCGGACTATCATCCCTATCAGTCGACAGCCCGCACCGATGATTGCGAAATTCATATCAAGATGAAGTTTGAAAAGCCATAATCGGCTGAAATGCATATTCAGCTTTAAGCCGCATTTATCGCATCGAATTATCCCAATCGAGTGGCGAGAGTGGAGAGCATAGAGTGGCTTTGCCACTTGTCTGCTTGTGCCTGTGTGTGTGTGTGTTTGGTGTAATAGATGTTTGAGAAGGCTTTGCATTCCTAATTCCCTTCCGGCATTCGCCTTCGAATATCGATTACCACGAGGACTACGACGATGACGACGACGACAACGTCGATGTTTGAATCGGACGGAAGGACCCATTGATTGTTTAAGGATATCTTGTGGGTTTATCATCTAAGAGGCTGATTTCCCTCCATTTGAAGTGAAAAGATGATTTGCAATTTGTTTTTGTTGCCAGGATGTGGGCAATGCCTTGCATTTAAATGGATGCAATTATGTAGAACCATTTTACAGAGCGAACCCTTCACCTGGACACCATACCTTGTTGCTTTCCGGAGTGAATTTCCATAGCTATCGGGAAAGGATTCGGTAGTTTGATGCTCTAATGCTGGTGATTCGGTGCCGGGGGTATCCCGGCTGCATTCGCATGTCCTTCATCGACGATTGCTTTTGATAATCAGATTTAATTTAGGAAACAAATTACATCCTCAGTCTTACTTACTTCGGGGGGCGATCAAGGACGATATCTTTCAGTTTCTCGTCGTGCCATAGGACATCAAAATGGGAGACAATACGGCAAATATTTTCGCAAAAATTCAGAGAAAAAAAGAAGAAGACGAAATTGAATATTTTCAGAATGTTTGAACCAAGAGAAGAAGAATGATCATATCTACGCTTTTCTATTTCCCATTCAAAGCGCAACCATATCTCCTCGTTTTTTTTTTTTTTTCTCAGTTTGATGTCCACCACAAAAGGGTCATTCCAATGCACACAAAACATCCATCCATCCATCCCACCCAGCCACCCACAGTGTATATCGACAAAAGTTTTCTAATTAAATTTTCCAATTTTGCCTGCGTTTTGCTTCAGCTGCTGTGCGCTTCCTGCCTCTTATACTCCTAACTATTCGTCGTGCTCAGTTGTCCAATGCTATTACCGCACACAAGAAGCCTCTGATGGTGGGATTGCAATTGAACTACACTTTCGAAAACCATGTTCTTTAGAAAATATTTGCTTCGTCTTTTTTTTTGTCTCTGTTGTAGTCGTAGACGTTTTTTTTTTTTTGGGACGTTTTTGTGTGTTCTTTAGTGCTTCATCCCGGCTGCGATATTGTTCGACACCGAGGACAAACAGATGCATCATCGATTGTGGTGGGGGAGTGGAATGTAGTAGGCTGTGGCTTTCTTTGTCGACAAGTGACCGAAAGTTCGCCTTAAAATCCATGTGCGGAGGAGATCTCTGCACAATCCACTCTGAGAGGTGAAACTTAAAGAGTGTCCGGATGGTTGAAGTGGATGGAGTTTCGTGGAGGAAAAGTAGTTGCCAATGGCTGCTGGAAATGTGTTTTCTTCAAGGAGGGACACACACCTTCGCAGACTGGGCTGCAATGTCACCATGGTCAGATGTACTTTTGAAAGAGGCCATCCGTTAAGTGGTTTGCTGTTTAATGCCCCACGCCCCGTAGGTTCTAGTGGCATGGTGCACTTCTTACACCTGCATCAACCTCTCCCCATCTCACTGATTCTTCACGACCAATGAATGCCAACACCCACTGATCGCTGATCAAAATCGATCATCGTTTCCACAGACACTCAAAACTAACCACATTCTGCCCAATTCAACGACATAACTTCCACCCTCCGGTACACATTTTGAAAATTCCACACCCCCACCCTTAACCATTACTCACCGACAACTTCTCCGCAAATCGCATTCCGCACAAATAGCTTGTACGCTCGAAGAGGCATCCCCCGAGCCACACTCCAGCACATCCAGTGTGACATTCCAGTAAGTTTGGCATTTATCAAGTGTTCCGAGACGATGAAGTTATGCTACCACACATCCCTGCCCAAAAAAGATACTCTAACCAAATCAAAACATCCATCATTTAACTACACATTCAAATGTATTACGAAAACAATCTGAGTCCTTTGGACAAATTTATTGGACACATATCAATTTTAAGTTCACCTTTTCCCAGTGAGCCACTGCCAGCCAGTGTCATCATCATCCTGGTCCTTGTCTCTGGTTCTGCATCATCTGCACCCAGTGTAAAGTGTAAAACTTGCTCCTTCACTGAGTAGTCCCAGCTCCATCATCGGGCGGAGTAAAGTTTTTGCGAGGAAATAGAATTACTCATCCTGATTTGATCGCCCGCTGCTCCGCCTCCCTCGTCTTAGCCGAAACTATTCCTAACTCATAAACTTATCTGCATGCAATTTATGCACTAGATTGCTACGCATAAATCATGCCTTTGAGGATGTGTGTCACCACTCCCAGGTGCAAAATTTTCTTGTACACATTTATTAAGCAATTTGTAGCTCAATAGAGAGGAGATGGAGAGAGCGCCACCATCACCACCACCACCATCACCGCACATCGTCTCGAGCTCTGACTTCGTATCTATTGCCTCCAAGACCACTAACATTCCAGCAGGAGAGGATTATTGTCGAAAATTACCCCCAAACGAAGGCGTGCTGCACACGTACACACATGCAGAATATGAAAAACGGAGCCACAATTTGAAAGACAGATGGGGCGGGGGTGGCCAGGATGATCACTCTCTAGGGAGGCTGTGTGTGTGTGGTGGGGGGGGGGGGGGAGGGGGGTTTGTGTCGTTGTTAACGTCATCACAACTTGTTTTAAACTCATACCTGATATGTGAGGTTGTGCGACGCCGATAAGAACTAGGAATAGCGAGAGTGCAGGATAGAGGGGATTTTCCCCACGGTAGACCGCAAACTACTTAAGGATATTGCAAGGAAAATAAAAAAAAAAAAAAAACACACAGGGAGACCTGCTGTGCCAGTGCCAGTGCCAGTGAAAGAGTGGCAAACTCTGGCGCCTTGTCGTTATCAACTTGTGTGCAAAGCTAACAACATGATCCTTAGGAGAAACTAATTAAATCTTTTGAGAGATTCTTTCGTAATTAGTTTCTGTTTGCAGCTCGCAGAGCGCCACCGAAGAGCGATGGAATTCAGGATATTCTGGAGATGCTGTTTTATGTGGAGACCGAGTGCATCTTCATCTGTGATGGTTAAGTCCAAGAAGTGCTGCTCGGATAAGTGTCAGAATGAGTTGAAGTCGCTCCTCTGAGATTCCTGGAAAATCTTGCTTCTTTTTTTTTTGCCTTTGCCTTTAACTTCTTCAGATTTTCGATGACGCAATCTTATGCTTGTTGCGCTGTGTTGATGATGTGCGAAAGCCACTGCAGTTCACACTAATTAGATTGAAATGTCATGGGGAGGGCAAGCATCCCTCCTTCCTATCCCGCTCCGCGGCACTTCTCAGAAATATTGTCAACTTTGATTTGAAGGCACTGCGCCGGGGTAACAATGTTGCCATCCAACCAACCGACAGACTCACCTAATTTGCATCCCATCATAGCAGACTTACGTGACGCCATTTGTTTAAGGATATTATTCATCGGCAAGGCGAAAACGCCATCAAGATGCGCGAGCGACAGGACATTTTCAATTTTGTATGCATCATGAATACATTATGCCGAAGGCCGGGGCCGGGGCCCCTGACAAGATGCTTCCCGTTATTCACGCTCCTCCTCCCAGAATGAATGAATAACAGGAAAATAATTAACCATCTCTCGCGGAGATCGTCTCTTGTCCTCTTGTCCTCGTATTGATACTCGAAAATTTCAATTCAATTCTGCGAGATAACAGTCATTTCTCTTGACAGCTCGCGTTGCCTTTTCGGATGCACTTGTACTGTCTCCTCAAGCACCAACAGCAGCAGCAACAGCAGAAGCATCTCAAAGTTTTCAGCCAGTTGCTTTTTGGATTATTCCGCTACCTTTACTGCGCTACCTTCATCAAGCCTCAAACAAAAGCGAGGCAAACGAATACCCAACCGAGGCAAAGCAAGGCAACAAAAAGACAAAAAAAAAAAAGAAAAAATAGAAATACAAAATTACACCCCCAGTGGAAATCGCTCTCGTGGTGATGATTACGATGATGATGAGTGATGATGGGTTGGGGCTGGGACTGGTACTGGGTTTGATGTAAAAATGTTGAATGGCTTGCTTGGCTTGCGCTAAATAGTTGAGGGTTCTTGTTTCGTTGTTTGGAAAATCCATTTGCATATTAAAACTTACACCATCCAACCGAACTGTACTTGGTTTTGTTTGCCGCAGAGAGAGAGAGAGAGAGAGAGAGTTGGTTTTTCCTTATCAAAACTAAGTTGGAAAGTTCAACAAGACAAGAAAGGTGGGTGCTTCAAAGGAGAGAGAGCATTTTTATTTTCATCTCATTTTACAAGTGCCAGTGCTGGCCTTTAAATAAACATTCGCTTCTGATGGCGACGACGGTGATGACTCTTGATTGAGAGAAATGACTTAAGATCAAGCTGAAATGATTCCCTTTAAAAATACGACCTCGATTATGCTGTCATCATCAAGAACGTACGTCACGTCAAGAAGCCAATCGTAACTCCACGGGAGTCCCCTTAAGGATCATGTATGCATGCACTTCTGTCGCGTGTCAGGCACTCCATTCTCTGCATCTATTTGTCAAACATTTGACAGCTTCTCTGCTCTCTTTTTCAAGCCATAAACCATGAAATTATCATTCGCGTCAATATTCCTCGGGAGAGCCTGTCAAAGTGTCAAAAATCCATTGCACCCGGGGTGCACACAATCATTCCTCGCCACACCACACCGCCGTGCATCACCCGTGAGTGGGAAGCGAAAAATTATTTTTAATGAAGTTATTGGTCGAATCCGTGATTATCGCCCGGCCACCAATGCGATATCTTGGGGTATCGCATCGCGGCCAAACATCGTTCGCACTACCAGCCCGAACGGCCGGCCGGCCGGTGGTGATGCATCGAATTCGGGCAGGTATTGATTCCGTGGCACGTATTGCTGGGTATTCCAGGGAATTAAAATAGTGGACTTTTCAGATGGATGCCGGTTATTTAGAGGACGGCCACCACATGAGTCATCCGGCGTGGTTCGGATATTTTTCGGACGCAGCAAGCATACCGTGGCGAAGCCATCAATTAAAATTTGCCATCGGATAAACCCGGATCGGTGTCCTTTGGATAATTTAACATTAGCATGGGGTTGTGGTGGTCGTGTTTGGCTGCCTGACGGTGAACACTCTCACGGAGGGTGGCAATGAATCAGAACCGGTTATCTCAGGAGTCCTTATGGGCATTGGTTTTTTTTTTGTTTGGTTGGTCGTAATTTAACCAATTAATCAAACTAAGGGCGAGACATGACTGCATCAATTACAGCGAAGAGAGCTGCGATCGGAAATGTTGTTTATTTGGAGTGGCGTAGGCGGTTTGACTAGAAAATTTTAAATCCTTTCCAAATTCTCATTGTGCATCCTCTGAACCACACTCCGCCGACGAATGCATTGTCTTGCAAAGATATCTGTTATCAAGTTCTTCTCTTCCTCCGGTAAACCAAGAATTATGTCTTATTGAATTCAGTTTCATTCGGTCTGCTGGACGGAAAACTTTCCCTTTATCCTATCAGCGTGCACCTTTAGCCGCTGCCATGCTCATTATATCCCAACAACTGAAAGCCATCTAGTCGTTCAAAGTCCATAGCGGCAAATTGGAATTATGCACGTTTCCCAAAAGCCACCAGCCCCACTCCCAATCTCTATTCAGAAGTGTCTCCGGCAAGCCAGGTCATAATATGGAAAATACAATGCGATGTTAACGGTCTCAAGAAAATTTTCGCATTTCCAGCTGCACTCCTTTTGTCCTAACGAGGAAATATATTGAGTTCCATTAACTTTCATGGTCTACGAGCAGTTCGCTCTCTCTCTCTCTCTCTCACTCTCTTTGGCCACAAACTAGGCCAAAAATTCGGATTCTTGATTCATAAGAACGATATCAGTAATCGAGAAAGAGCGAAGAAAAGAATGAGACGCTCGCTCTCTCCATAAATCGCCCAGAAACCACAAGTTGCTAACATTCCGTGTAATGGCCATAAATTCGACCTCAATCGCGATTTAAATAAAATAAAGTGCTTCTTCGTGCTGAATGCATAGAGTTGCATCCATGCATCCACCCGGGGACACCACACACACACACAATGTGGCCTTGCACTTGAGATTCAACAGGAACAAGCGGCAATACCAGCGACGACGATCGCAGAGCACGGCAAAAGTGAATTCGTTGCAAAGCAGATGCAGATGCAGATGCAGATGTGGGCTTCCAGTTTATTTATGTTTGTTTGTTCCTGAACTTCGAGGACCTTTCATTTTGTGTCTTCTCATTTGTTTTCGAGCACACGACAGCCACTTCACCACACCGGCATTCATCGGTGGGTGGGGATGAGGAGATAATGACTCCTAGCCGAAGCGAAAAGATTTGTGGAGCACCGAAAGCCACAATCACGCAGGCAGGCAGGCAGGCAACAAATCTTCTCAGCGGCACAGCAGAAATGGACGGAAAACTGTCTAAAGTAGCCCGAATAATCATCGCACCTATTGTGGGCCAATGAAAATTTGATTCGCAGTGGTGGTCGAGACCACTGGATGCAGAGAATCGATCCAGCAAGTCCGTCTGCTGTGGAATGTCAACAGTCCTTGCGGTCGCAGTGACATTTAGAAAAGAGTTATGGCGAAGGCAAGTTCCCCGAGGAAATTAAACTCAAATGTCTGGTCGCCTTAAGAACAATGTGTAACGCTTTTGTTTGTTTTTCTTCTCCTTTGCTTGGTACCGTGGCAGCTTTGATGTACTCCGTCTGTTATCGGCTGAATTCTGCTTCGTCTTCACTGTGTCCAGGGTGGCTAAAGGGGAACAAATACAGACATAAAGACCAATATAATGACATTTTTATCGTTAAACTAGAAATCAGCTCTGGCCATCGAATTTGGAGTAGCACTCGACCGTGGAGTAGGTGTTGGCCCAATTTTTGAGAACAAGTTTCGTGCGATTGTCGAGTGACGACAGCCAGAACGATTCCTTATGCAATCAAACGGTGGATAAACCGAAGGGGATGTACAATTATGAATTTTCAATAATCATTGATCACCTCATTGATAAGCTTTCACCCAACCTTATCGCCGCTTCGAATTGTTATCAGAATGTGATTACCGACCACACTTGCTCCAATAAATTACTGCAGATGAATTCCTGAGCAGGCTTCCTGCTTTGACATGGCTATACGACTGTATATCACTTGTGCGATAAATGTCTGCATCATCGTTCGTCCCACCGCCTGGCCCTGGTTTGGTAGGAAGGGAAAGGCGCACGTTTTGAGGGTGACACATTTAAGCTGTTCCCTGCTTACACACATCCTTCTGCTCCTTGAGTCGCAAATGCCAGTCGCCTGCAAGTCGTGTTGCATTGCATGCAAATTCTGCGTCGAAACATGACGAATATCTGCTGGCGTGTAGCGTTGGCTAAAAATTAAATCGAAAACCTGCATAATACGTTTTGTAAACACCACCAGCCGGTGCTATGTGATCTCTTCAGCTCGCACTATCTGCAGAACAGCTGCCTATCGCTCTGCTGGTGAACAGAACAGAACACCCAACGACACAAGCATTATCCACGTACAGAGGAGAGGCGGAATTTTCAATTAAGGCTGCTATCAGCTTAATTAAAACACCCAACAACCATATCTTTTGCCGAAAACAACAACAGATGAGGCAATTCTTCATGATTTCGACTTTATTAAACATGGGTATGAATAGGAGTAAAAAATTGAACTTATTTCTCTAACGTACATCGAGGTGTGCGGTCTTACATGGACATCACTTTGTAGAGGCACACGGCCAGTATCGAGGCAAACAGCGTCACTGAGCTGGATGAGAAAGTGCCCGCTGGATTGCACAGGTTGCCGCTGCATTTATTGCAGTTCTGCTTCTTTAATGAACTGAACTCAGTCTTCAGAGTCAAACCACATCCATCGATGGCTCTGTAAATGCATCCCTTGTACGTCACATTGGGGCTAGTTTGAACTGAAATTAAAAGAAATTTGTTAAACCCCTGAAAATACTTTTCCCATTAACTAATTGACATGGATGCCACTTCAAGGCACTTCCCAGAGACTACGGCTTTAAGCTGCCTTGCTGATTGATTGCCAAGTTAACTCATTATGCATGCACACTTCTTACCTGACGATGTGTAATTGTGAAAGAAACAATCGAAGTTATCCGATACGGCGCTGGTTAGGTTTCCAACGAAGTACGCATGCAAATGATCGGTTGTTGCATTTGCCACTTGCCGACTGCAAGTGATCGATGTTGGACTCACACACGCCGTTGGTGTATTGCAGGAGAAACAGTTCAATGACGATCCTTTAGAAGAACAAAACAAAACAAAAAAAAAAGTCTCTGTTAAATTCATTCACTGACATGAGGAGAAATTTCACTCGAACCTAATTGCACGAAGCAGAATGCCAGCAGCACTACACAACCGATGACTTTGACGAACATTTTCGTGGTCTGTTTGTGAAGCAAGTTCCAAGTCGAAGTATCTAGCACGATGTACTAACCATTGAATAGTGCGACAGGCAATTTTATACGAGCCGACCACACTGAGATAACGTAGAGTGTACATTTCTTATTCTCATTTGTTCATACTTATGGTTTAATCTACATCCACACACCCACACACAATACTGATGAATATATACAGTTGCGAATGTGTGAACACAGAGACACCGCCTTGTTTGCTCTTGTTTAATCATATTCCGATACGCGAATATGCATGTGCAAGCCCTTAGTATTCATGGAATAGATTATATTTGTTGAAAGCTACACAGGTGCTTGTATAGTCTTGATTTTGTGCGTGCGTGTGTGTGTGTGTGTGTTTGGTGTTTCTTCGGTAATTTCAGGTAAATTTTTAAGGTTCCAATGGGGCTTTAATTTGAAAGGCTCTTCACCTTGCAATGAATCATGCAACATGTTAGTCATTTTGTTTTAAATATTGTTTTAAGTGGCATCATCCAGTCGCGACGTGTTGATTGAATTCGAACTCAATTGTAATCAGAATGTCTTTGAATTTGATACTGAATCGTCCTTCGAATATCTTTTGGCAGACAGTGTGTGTGTCTGCACATGGAATCCTGATGAATTAGTCATGATCTTGGCGCTTTAGTCACTCGCTACTGCATCAGTCACTAGTTGGGCGTGTAACGACAGCTGATAGTGAGTGATTCGGAAGATTCTTTAAGGTTGGACAAACCAGCTTGACTGTGCAGCAAAATACCCCAGATTGGGTGTCTCCTTCCGATACAAAAAACAGCCTTCATGCACGACTTCTCCTCTTTCGAGTCCGAGAGAGTATACTTGTCCACGAGAAGCCTCTAAAACTTCGGAGTAGGTATACAATTGTAGGTCCTCTTCATTTGCTGCTGTTTAACCTAGACCCAGGGACACCTCAGACTGACAAACGATCGATATTAACCAAAGCCCCTTCCAAAGTGTGACCAGACAGACATGATAGTTCCTCCAATCGTTGTGTTCAGCAGCAGCGGCGGAAACTACCATTTCTGCCACTTCTTATCTGGTCCCCCTCAAAGTTCAATCAGCATGCAAAAAAAAAATAGTAACAGAACTGATTGCTTTCAATTAATTCTCATGCAAAAGCCCAATTCATCACAATCATTTGCAGCCATCCTTGAGTCTGACAAATCCGACTGTTTGGCGATTAGTTTGTCAACATTTTGACTCATCGTATATTATTATTAAGTAACATGATTCAACAGCTCTATTGGGAACGGAACATATTCAACAAATACAATTTTCAGATTCGCGATAAGATAACCCGACTCCCTATATATTGCTCCACTGTGACACGGTTGGGTGCTGACATTCTTACCGTACCGCTTTGTACGCACCATCGAAATAAAACAGATAACGCTTCCCGATAGGGAGGGGGAAGGGGGATCAGGTGGAAAACAGTTCATAGGGGATTGCTTATAAATATGAATGTCGGCCTTTGAATCGTTGACTTGCGTTGGCTGCCGACATCATAGAGGTGGATATGGACTGCTTTAAGGGCAGATTAGAATTCGTACGGACATGTAACAATCCCAAGAAGAGATCTCCCCAACGACACTGTCTGAGTCCTCGATGGATAACAAAAGGATTTCACAATTGTGAGAACCAGCTTCGAGTGTCTGAGAAGGATTACAAATCACCAGAAACACAGTACAGAACTCACTGGGGCCTGATGCGATGATTTTGCTGTGCACAAGCGCCAGCAGATGGAATAGTTTTCACTCAATTCTCAGTTCTGCGAAAGGAATCACGCCTGCGGAAGGCGGCTTATGATGTACATATGCAATTTCTTGGTAAAGACGACTCATGGACAAACTGCAAAAGCCGAAGAAGCCGAAGAAGCCTGAAATCTGGAACTGAATGAGCCACCAAAAGGTCGTTCAAGACCCCGTCCAACCGGCATGACACTTCAAAACCCCCCGACACAGCGACTGAGCAAAAGCAATTCTTCCGCTCAGATGGGAATAAAATATTCGAAAGGAATACCCTTTGAAATTGTTGCCAATCCACCGGTCCACATAGCCAACAGGACCACGACCATTCCTCGGCAGTAAATACCAACCACGGGATGGGGATGAGTTTGCGGTCTTGTATCCCGATGATATCTGCAAATAGAAAAATGGATACTTGGGATATGATACGGATAAGTAAAGTATGGAGAACACAAAAGGATCAAGGATATGCTTCTCCTTCATTCTCCGGTGTTGTTTTTTCTTTTCCTTGTTTCAATCCTGTCTGAGTGTCATTCACTGGCTGTGTGTGAACTATGTTCATCTTGTTTGTTTATAGGTATCACAAGGATAACATACACACAACCGAACAAAAACAACAGCAAGGACAACAACGAACCAAAGAAAAAAAAAGCACACAGCACAAAACTGCTAAGAGGGGTTAGAACGAACACAGAATTTTATGGAAGGAATATTCTTGTCAGGATTAAAAAGAATACGTGACTAGAAAATTAACTCGATGAGTGTCTCCTTCCCTTTTGGATGGTTGTACTTTTTTCTTTCTTTCTTTCTCTGATATTATTTTCCTGTCCGCTGTTTTTCTATCTCTTCTTCCCGTAAGTGTAGTCAAAAAAAAAACAGAAAATAAAATAAGTAAAATAAAAAAAAAAAATGAAAATATATGGTTCCGTTTGTACCGTTGATGGAAAAGCATATCATGACAATCTAGATACATTTATCTGCACTAGTGTCGTTGTTTTGCGGTTGCCTTCCTTCTCAACTATCGTGTTCATACTTTGTATGTCACCCAGGGATTATCTCAATGCGCACATCTCACCGCAGTGCCCATTAGATATGCATATCTATAGGTACATGTGCAGATTTAAGCTATTTTGAGGTTTTGCGTACATTCATGACATTCCATGGTCCATCCACACGTGGATGCAAAGTTTGGTGAAAAATCCACCACGTGTAGCCTTAGCCAAGATGTGAAAGGACTCCCATTCGTTAATTGTTCCCCAATCTGACAGGATCCATGCCGACGACGTGAATTGAAAAACTTCCTTAAGCCACACACGTAAAGTAAAATAACCCCTTTCCATCCCACTCCCATGTGCTTCCAACGCATGAGACATTTACAATCAGTACCTCAAAGGCTACATCTGTTTCCATGCTTTTAAATATCTCTACGATATCAAAGCATTTGACACTAATCCCAAGGCGAACAGGCAGAGAGGCGAGGCAAATGCAAAAATTCGGAATTAAAAAACTTTCCTGCATTTCGTAGAACTTTCAACAATGCATCCCACAGACGCACAATGTATCCACCAGAAAACCCCTTCGGTATCGCTTGGAGTCAATTGATTGTTTTGTAAATCAAACACATATGCAAGAATGAGTGCATCTGGGCCTGTGTCCCTTCTGGTACACAATTGGAATTGCATTCTGATGAAACTAATTTTGACATGCAAATGATTGCGCTTGAAGGTTGAATCAATTAGTTGACGGTACGCTAATCGATGAATTTTGTGTATCCCAAGTCAACCATCATCATTTCCCCTTTGTTGTTCGAGAGGTGATAAGATTCAGAGAAAGCAGTCCAAAGCTGCAGATGTGTATGCACATGCGAAACATCAGAATTCCTAATTCAATTCGTCGTGCTGTGTCCGGCAAATGTCTGCGCTTTCAAAGGCAAGCCCCCTTTAAACGTTCCCCTATGTCGGTAGGTACACATAGACATCCAAAAATGAGTGGATTTTGAGTGATGGCAAAAGAATGAATCCACTTTCCATTATTAAAGCCACTCTCATTGAGCAAACAGACCATTGGATTGCCATGAATAGCCGGTGGACATCGAATATACCAGGTGACTCGTGATTCGTGATTCGTGATTCGACTGGGTTGTGTCGGCAAGTCGCAGCGAAGCGATGTGAGAGCACCAGCAAAGAGTTTCTGTAAATATGCACAGTAAACTCTGTCCAAAGCCGTGTGGTGCACACATACCGGTGACTATCGTCGGTCAAACAATGGCAGCGATGTCATATTTGCTATTTGATTTTGGGTCAATTGAATGAATGCAAAGAAACGGGGTCAATCGAAGCCCGGGGTGGATGAAAACGAAACAAATGCGATATCTGCTACCGAAAATATTCGCATTTAGGCTCTGTCATCTAGTTTCAGAGTAGTTACTTAAATAAAAGCACTCCCTTCATGTCGATGCTTTAGTGTGTCGATTAAGTTCTGGAAGTTATTCACTAAATTTCAAATGACACCCCTGGGTACACATCTAGACATTTGAACAGAAACAAAGGACAATCGTTTATGCTCAGGATCAATAGAAATTTATTTCAATTTTCACTTAATTTTTGATTATTTAAACACCGCTCACAGTCTTAATCCAATCGCGGACCGAAGACACACGAGAATAGACTCCGGGATAGTTTGGAACAGCGCAGCCATAGCCCCATGACACAACGCCGACAAGGGTTTTATTGTTTACCAGAGGACCACCGGAGTCTCCTTGGCAAGCGTCCTTACCGCCCTGCTGCAGACCGGCACAGATCATGCGATCAGTGACGCCGCCGTACCGCGAGTACGATGTGTTGCACGATTGTTGGTTTGCCTTAGGTACAACTGCAGCTCTCAGGTTTGCGCGGGACTCCATGGTGTTTTGGGTGTTTCCCCATCCAGATACAACCAAGTCTGTTCCGTCTTCTACATCCTCGTCTTGCTCGGGCAGGTTGATGCTGGCCGCAACCAGTTTGGTGCTGTCGTAGTTCTCCAGTTGCAGAATTGAGAAGTCGTAGTCAATGGTCGATGAATCGTATTTCGGGTGCTGGATTATTCTGCTAACTTGGACCAAGACACCACCACTGGCATGCTGTGTGGAACCGATGCGGACTTTCATGGAGCTAGCACTTGATCCACTGGTGCAATGAGCTGCTGTGAGGACAGTATTCTTTGCAATCAACGATCCTCCGCAAATGTGACCACCATAGCGTTGCAGCGAGATTTGATGGGGAGCCTCTTCGATGCTTATTTGTATGCCACCAACAATACGTCCATCGGGCATAGGTTTTGGTAGGAACCTACCACCATGGGCCAGAGCCAATAAGCAGGACAGAACAACCAAACGGATCATAGTGGAAACTGTGAAACACTAACGATCCGAACCCATTTGCGGTTTATATATGTGAGCTCCGATGGCATTGACTTCATTTTCCCTAAGATAGCGGCCGGATTAACACTTGGAGTGGTCTCTACTGGCCAAGTAACTAGCACTTGAGAATATCAGGTTTTATGACACTTATAGATCTCTTCAGATTTTTACCAAGGGACCTACTAAGCTATCTTATCAAGGGTTTAGGAATGATTTACAGCGTGTCTGGCGTTTATTTCAAATGGACTGGGCATTTTGTAACTGGCTTTGGTGTCTCAAGGGCAAGTGAAAAACAAAAATGTCTGCTTTCGAAACAACAACATATCCTTTATATCGACTTCGAGAATTGATTACACATTCGGCAACGATATCTTATTAGAGTATACAATAACAGGCGTATGAGATGCACAAACCTCCACTGTATCCATACGACGAGCAGAGGGATCCACATGCCGCAGCATTGGGGGGATTGTAGTAACAGGGATCTGAAAGGTTTCAAATTTATGTTTGCACTTCTAAAAGGATGATATCAACTTGTTACCATAGTATTTTGGGGTTCCTTCCTTAACAGGGACATCTGCCAATGGTACAACAGCTTCCAGCATCGGGGCGTAGTCGACTGGGGCCTTTGCTTCGGCTGCCGGGACATCTGGGTTCGCAACTGCTTCGTCCAGCACAGCAGCAAACGACGTTAAGGCAAATATCAGAGAAATTGCAATAGCTAGCTTCATCTTGAATTCTGAGACTGATGCATTGTTCTTCTCGCCTTGTTTTTATAGCCGTTTGTGGGTTTAGGTTATGAACGACGAGAGTGGACAATGATTGATGAGCTACAGCCTGCCGATAAAAAAGTCATTAGACGACATTTCTAATGATACGATATTCTATTCTCAACAATTTGCTATCACTTAATGGTGACGCTATGTTTAGATACCTCGCTATTTAGTCTGGTTTGTGAAAGTGTTCTGGAAAACCGATCACTCTGTGACCAGGAAATTGCATTCTACGAAGCTACGGCGTAAGTGTGTGAAGTGCTTGATTTCGACTTCCGAGAACACTGATCCTAATAAGTAACTTTAACGCCCTTTAGAAACCCTCTTGCAATTGAGACGGACAATGCAGGCATAGGGATAGGGATAACTTCCAATTTATTGCACACAACTTCGCTCGCCCTGTCCTTGCGCCCTCGATGTGGTCACCAACGTATGGAGTTGACCTAAGTGCAATACAATACTCGTGAATAGCGTTAAGTGAGACATAAATTCCGTGGAATGATTGAACGTGGAAATCTTTATTCAGTTATTCATACATGACACAGCAACTACGCCAAACAAGCCAGCCACCTGAACTCACATTGTATTTGTTGGCTGTGGCTGTGGCTGTAGCAACTCATCTAGGGCTGCTGCCGGTTCATACGATATGGCAATAACAAGCATCGCTCGCACTAGTTACCAGCTCTTGAGCACGCGCAGTAGCTAGCCCTCCTTTCTATTGTTATGCGAGCATCAGAAGACTATTCGTGCATCCAAATTAAACCAATTACCTGTTCGAGTTTCCTGTGAAATCCGCATTTACCATGCTCCCTACACAGGTAGCCACATGGAGAAGAAGTTTGGCGCTAAATCCTGAATTGAATTCATTTTTAAAATCATTTCCTCCGGTTTTTCTAAGTATTTCAAATATTTTGACAGTTTGACACCAGCTGATTGTCGCTAATATTTGCCATACTATTACCCAACGTGATTGGAATTATGGCAACTGTACTAATGAAGCGAGCACAAATTTAACTCCCAGATGGTGCTGCAATCTCGCCTTCAGATACAGGGATACACCGAAACGAATATGTCATTCTTCAAATTGTGTGCATTCACCCGAACAAACTACAAGTGAATGCAAACACATTGATCTCTGTGTAGAATCGCATTT
Organism: Eristalis pertinax; assembly: GCA_907269125.1. Taxonomy (NCBI): domain Eukaryota; kingdom Metazoa; phylum Arthropoda; class Insecta; order Diptera; family Syrphidae; genus Eristalis; species Eristalis pertinax. Next base: position 1,202,271 of record OU026148.1, on the reverse strand, counting down.
AAAAGTACACATGTAACCACTGGCAACGAGAAAATTCCACCCTGTTCCATGGCCGGATGGCAAAGCTTTCGTGTACTAAATTTTTTTTATAGCAACACACATCGCAGCACTGAATTCTGAACGCAGCCTACATGGAACATGCGCCATAATTCATTTACTGTAAAAAGTTTGAGTGTTTTTTTTTTTTTTTATTTTATTTGTGGTGTTGTATCGCGAGAATGGTGGAGTGAATTTATTGTGAATTTTTTTTTATCCGAACGTATAAGCAAAAAACAAATGTAAAACTCCGAGTCGCCATTTAATGTGTAATATAGTGCACCAATAATACGTGAACGAGATTGAAACCTTTTGTCATAGGCTCTCGATTGAAACCAAATATTTCCAGCCCGCCTCGCGAGACCCTTAAACAAAAGACGAAAAGAAAAAAAAAAGAAAAACTCCAAGACAATTATTAGCGAGTACGACTAAGTAAAAATATTGTTCTGCAATTACACAAAACACTCGGGGAGTCGCAAGCATTGGACGTGTGCCTACTAAAAGTGGATTTTTTTAGGATTCTCCCCACCGTCCACCCGAATAGTGCGATCATTTTTTTTTTCTTAATCAAGACGAGTTTTTTTTTTCCTATTCGTAATTTGAAAGAAAAATTATGAAAAATGCATAGAGTTTGTCGTCAAAGTTATAAAACCATAATTGCACACAAAATGTGCCAAGGATTGTGTTAGAGGGATTATGTATCGTGCGTGGATTAAAATTAGCTGCAATTGAACAAAAAAAGGGAAATAAAAAATCTCCAATATTCGAAGTAAAAAAAGAAAAGCCATAGAAAAATATTCCAATGAAAAAAATGTCGACGAAAGGTAACAAAGCAGCAGCAGCGGCAGCAGATATTTCTTCATCGTCGTCATCGGGAGCATCGGTGAGCAATTCGCAAATGTCCTCCGGTGGTAATGTGACAACAAATGGCACACCACAGAGGCGTTTGCGAACTAGAACATCGCAATCTGCTAGTGGAAGTGATAAGAAGGGCAGTGATCGAACATGTACATCAGCATCGAGTGATTCTAGCTCATCGATTCCGGGCAATATGTCCACTGAAGACACGAAGAAGAAGCCCATATTTGCACGAGGAAAACCATGCCATACCCAGCCCCATTCGTCATCGACATTTTCGCAGAATAAAAATGAAGAGTTCCATTTTGATACGCCAGTCGAGTGTCCTGTGTTCCGACCAACCACGGAGGAATTCAAAAACCCTCTCGCGTACATCAGCAAGATCCGTGTGCATGCCGAAAAATGTGGTATTGCAAAAATATTACCACCATCTGAATGGCGTCCACCATTTGCTGTCGATGTAGACAAACTTAAATTCACGCCGCGAGTGCAGAGATTAAATGAGCTTGAAGCTAAGACAAGGGTTAAATTGAATTTCCTTGATCAGATTGCAAAGTTTTGGGAGCTGCAGGGCTCTTCACTAAAGATTCCCATGGTCGAGCGAAAGGCTTTGGATCTGTATACGTTGCATAGGGTCGTTCAAGAGGAGGGTGGAATGGAGCAGACCACCAAGGAGAGGAAGTGGGCAAAGGTTGCCAACAGAATGTCTTATCCATCGAGCAAGAGTGTGGGGGCGACCCTGAAGGCTCACTATGAGCGAATATTACATCCCTTCAATGTATATACGTCCGGAAAGATTATCGATATGAAGCTGGAAGCAGAAGTGGTCAACGCAGACGACGGTAAGTTTCCTATTTCCTATTTCCCATAGCGCATAGATATTATTGTTCTTAGATATTATTACGTAATCGAAGTCATATGGTAGAAGAAGAACTTGTTCTCTTATTGGAGTGCTTAGATACCGCCTCTGGCGATGTGTTTATGAAATAAGAGAGAGAGAAGAAAAACAAAACCAAATCCAGTATCTAACAAGTTTAATATTCTTCCCGAACCAGGCCAGGACTACAAATCGCACGAGATAGTGTCTCGTCAGCAGATTACTCCACCAAATGAGACAACGGCTAGACGGTCAAAACGTTTTGCAAATTCGGGCAAAGGTGCGGTGTGTGGACTGGGTGCCACACCTTCCTCATCATCAGCTGTGCACATTGAGACGAAGGAAGATTTCAAGCGCAATCTAATCGCGACTTTCAACAAATTGGAAGCCAATGCGAGTGGTGGACAAAATCCAAACTTGGTGGATCCATTGATGAAGTATATTTGTCACATTTGCAATCGCGGTGATGTTGAGGAGTCAATGCTCCTCTGTGATGGATGCGATGATAGCTATCATACATTCTGCTTAATTCCGCCATTGGCTTCGATTCCGAAAGGTGAGTGGCTCTGTCCTAGATGTGTTGTCGAAGAAGTAAGTAAGCCCACCGAGGCATTTGGGTTTGAGCAAGCCGAACGGGAGTACACGCTTCAGCAATTCGGTGAGATGGCTGATCAGTTTAAGGCGGACTATTTCCGGAAGCCCGTGCACATGGTTCCACCGGACTTGGTGGAGAGGGAATTTTGGCGAATTGTCTCCTCAATTGATGAGGATGTGACCGTTGAATACGGTGCAGATTTGCACACCATGGACCACGGGTCTGGATTCCCAACAAAAAGTTCCCTTTATCTGCTTCCCAGTGACCAGGAGTATGCTGAGTCACCATGGAACTTAAATAATCTCCCCCTTCTGGAGGATTCTATTCTTGGTTACATCAATGCGGACATCAGTGGAATGAATGCTCCGTGGATGTATGTGGGCATGTGCTTTGCAGCATTTTGCTGGCACAACGAGGATCACTGGAGTTATTCGATCAATTATCTGCATTGGGGCGAACCGAAAACCTGGTATGGAGTGCCAGGTTCATGCGCAGAGGCCTTTGAAGAGACAATGAAGAAGGCAGCCCCAGAATTGTTTGCCTCACAGCCCGATTTACTGCATCAATTGGTCACAATCATGAACCCCAACATTTTGATGAACAATGGGGTGCCAGTTTATCGTACAGACCAGAATGCCGGAGAGTTTGTGATCACTTTCCCGCGGGCATATCATGCCGGCTTCAACCAGGGCTACAACTTTGCCGAAGCTGTTAACTTCGCACCGGCCGACTGGCTCAAGATGGGACGTGAGTGTGTGAACCACTACTCAATTCTGCGACGCTTCTGTGTCTTTTCGCACGACGAGCTAGTTTGCAAGATGGCCTTAGAGCCGAATAAACTCACGTTTGGCATTGCCACAGCCTGCTACATCGATATGGCCGAAATGGTGGACACTGAGAAGAAACTGCGCAAGAGCCTGCTGGAGTGGGGCGTCACACGGGCTGAACGCAAGTCATTCGAGTTGATACCCGATGACGAACGTCATTGCCAAGAGTGCAACACAACCTGCTTCTTGTCGGCGGTTTCATGCGAGTGCACCAATTCAATTGTCTGCCTCAGGCATTACACTGTACTGTGCGTATGCCCGCCTGAGAAGCACACCCTTCAATATCGTTACACACTCGATGAAATGCCACTGATGCTGCAGAAGTTGAAGGCAAAGGCTCAGAACTTTGAAAGATGGCTCTCGCGTGCCCGCGACATCCTAGACACAAAGACACGAACAACAGTTTCGCTCGCCGAGCTGCAGGAGCTGACAAAAGAAGCCGAGTTCAAGAAATTCCCAAGCTCAATGCTGATCGACAGACTGAATGCGGCCGTTCTGGAGGCGGAGAAGTGCGTGACGGTAATCCAGCAGTTGGGCATCAATAAGGTAGGTGTACGCCATATGGATAAATAAACATTCAACATGTGCATCTTTTCATTGTTTTCTTTTCTCTATTTCGCGTGTGAACAGGTTCGTACTCGTCTGGATACGTCATCGGATGCAGCACAATACAAGCTGACGATGGAGGAACTGGAGTTATTCGCACAGGAGATAGACAACCTCTTTTGCATCATCGAAGAAGGTCACAGTGTGCGGGAGTTGCTTGCGGTCGGTAAGGATTTTGTGGAACGGGCTAGATTTCTGCTCGCCAGTCCTACAGAGATAGAGCTCGAGAACACGGTGGAATCGCTGATAAAAGAGGGTTGTTCGCTACGAATTGAAATGCAGGAAATGGTTGATCTGCAGAAACGCCTTGAGGCCATCAGGTGGGTCAAGCGTTCGCAGATGTATCGACATTCAAATGTGAAGATGACACACGTCGAACTGAAAGACCTGATTTGCACGGGAAAGAACTTCGTAAGCGACCCGACCATAGAGGAGGAACTCAGCAACCTGCTACAGATTCTAGTCGAGATGGAGAGATGGGAGAGCACCGCCGCAAAGTTTTTCCGCGGCAACACAAATCACGAATTGTCCGATATTGAGGTGTTCCTCAAGAGCGGAGATGAAATAAACTGTCAATTGCAATCCTACGGGGCGCTAAAGGACGCCATCAAAAAGGCAAAAGAGTGGCTAAAGTCTGTAGAGGCACTGCAGGCGAACGATAACTTTCCATACTGTCACACGCTGGAGGACATCGTGAAGCGTGGCGAAAACATTCCCATACGACTAGAAGAGCTGTTCCGTATGAAAGGATTTTTGAGGAGCGCCAAAGAGTGGAAGGATAACACTGCAAAGGCGTTCCTTAAGAACAACACATATTATGCACTACTTGAGGTACTTATGCCGCGGGAGGAACCAGTGGCTGTGGATTCGGATAGCAAGATGCCATTCGAATCGGATTTCCTGAAAGATATGAGTCCTGCACAGATTGTCGAGTCGTTCAAGTCTGCTGAAGAGAAGGAGATCAAGAACATGAGGGAGCTGCGACGGTCCAATATGGGAAAGAACCCGTTGAAGGATGACTATTGCTTGTGCAAGAGTAAGTTTCAAGGTGCAATGCTCAACTGTCAGCTGTGCAAAGACTGGTTCCATGAGAACTGTGTGAACTCCTCGTTCAAGGGGTCGACGAAAACCAGAGCATCTGCAGGCACTCCCACCCTGGGCAGAGGTTGTCCAACTCCGCCCGAGAATGGAATCAACGCGAGGCCAAAGTTCCTTTGCCCCTCGTGTGTCCGATCAAAGAGGCCCCGTTTGGAAACGATCCTCCCACTTCTCGTGTCGCTGCAGAAGTTGCCAATTCGCTTGCCAGAGGACGAGGCACTTAGATGCTTAGCCGAGCGCGCCATGAATTGGCAAGATCGCGCACAGAAGGCATTGTCAAATCCAGAAATAGCTTCAGCCATTGAAGCCATCATGAGGAACAAGACAAAGGCGGACAAGAGCACTCGACGGGCCACCACTCATCAAAGGAAAACAGCTACTCAACCTGAAAAACAATCGAGCATATCCGACGGAGAAGAGGGAGATAATGACGATGAAGAAGACGATGACGATGACGATGAGGGACGTCTTCGAATTGATGAAGATGCATTCAGTGAGGCAGATTCATCGCATCCACCGGAAGATGAGAACAGTAAAAGTTACCCTATCAAACTGACTGATACTGAATACGAAGCACTAGAGGAACTAATGATGGAAGGGGACTTGCTTGAAGTCTCACTCGATGTATCTCATGAACTTTGGCGGATAATCAAAACATCAAATCCGAATGCTTCCGATCTAACCCACTATCAGCAGACCTTTAATCTCCCTTCAGAAGAATCCAATGACAGTCTAGTCAACCAACACACAAATAACAATTCGAGCAGTAGTAGCAGCAGCGGCAGTACATTAAAAAAGCGTCGTTCCTTAGAATCTGCCGCTCTCTGTCCAGTACCGCGCAAAAAGACTGCAACACCAAATAAGTTGCAGCAGGCGAACAACAAGAAAACGAGTGCACGCCGCTCGGAACCAACGAAACAATCAACGCCAATATCAACAGAGGAAAACACAGAGAATAATACACCGCCGCCGGCCAAAGGTGGAGGCAGCAATAAAAAGCGAAAGCGTGCGACCAGCAAAAAACTCTCACAACGTGCCCAATTGGCGCAACAGGAGGACGACGAAGAGGAATGCCGTGCCGAGAATTGTCACAAGCCGACCGGCCGCGAAGTCGACTGGGTACAATGTGATGGTGGCTGCAATGAATGGTTCCACATGTTCTGTGTTGGTCTAAATCGCAGTCAAATCAAAGCGGACGACGATTACATTTGCATAAGGTGCGCAAAGGCGAATCCATCTCAGACCCCAAAAAGCCGAACGCAGACCAGGTAGACGCTATGCCACCCCCATCTCCCCCCAAATTGCAACATCTACCGCTATAACTAAAATAGATTTTTTTCTTTTGTTTCCTTTTTTTAATTCTTGTGTAAATGCACATATACAAAACCAGAAATTGATTAACTATTATTTTTTTGTACACAATTGACAAGCGACATGAATAGAGGATCCGCTCAAGCATTCCTCATTTGTGAAGTACGTTAGTTTTTAGACTCTTAACTTACATACGCAGATGTATTCGTGTAAAGAATCAAAGACAAAACAAAATATATACATATATATATATAAAGCAGGAATAATACTCTCCTCCTCCAGAACCTTTTCAAATAAATGTGTTAACTTATTATTACGGACTTCTACTTTTCTTTTACTGCTCATTTTTTTCTTTTTTTTTTTTGTTTTTCTCTAAAACTGTTTTGATTTCCACTTCCCCCAAGGTTTACATAGAAAAGAAACACAAGAAAATATATGTATACATATATATATAAAATAAAGAAAATATTTTAAAGTATATTTATTTCGTAAAAAAAAAATCATCAATGTATCTAGAAGGAAAGAAAATACAAGAAAAATATGTACAATGTACTAAATAATCTAAGTGTGTACAATAACTTTAAATAATAAATAATTTAACTTGTAAATGTTTCGAAAAATCGCCGTTCGTTTTTCATTTCAAGCCGGAAGATGCGGCGCCGGTTCCGTGCTCCTGCGACGTTGTACATCAAAGGGACCGTTTTTTTTTTTTTTTTTTTCTGTGATTTGTGATGCTAACGACAGACATCGATTCAACGCAGCCATTCTTCACGCCATTTTGCATAATTCCACAATTAAATTGTCACCTCAGCACGAGGAATAGATTCGTATTGAATTTTAAAGGAAACACGTTCCATGGTCGAGCAGCACCCGCGTTGCGCAATACATCTCGTTGTTACAGTACTGCAGTTCCAGCGAATCGGAGACTGTTCTACTCACCATCGGATGGGCGCACATGCCACTTGCCAAATCACCAACAGATGCGCATACAGAAAGAATAACACATGTGCATACTTGTTTTGTTTTGTTCCTGCTTTTTTTTTTTTTTTTTTGTTTTTCTTTTTCTTTTTCAATTGTATTTCAGAATTGCTTTATTTGACATAGGTTTGAATGCGACCAAAATGCTCGGTATCGTTTTAACATATAACATAGTACCTGGTGTGGTGTCTTTGATTAATAATTTTGACAAATTATCGACTTCCAAATAGTGTGTGTGGGGGATTGCCAAGGATAAGACTAAATTTAACGTTTGAACTTGTTTAGAGCCTAGCTGCCAATCACGTCTCGTAATCTCAATCGATTTTCTAACTCTCGCAAACTGAACTCTCGCGTTTGTTACAAGTTTTAATTTTCTGCATTTCGCTTTGTTTTGTTTAAAGTTCCCCGCATTGAGTTTGCATATATTTGTTTAAAGTATCTCTGACTACAAAAATGAAGGAGTTTGTAGAGAGGAAAGAAAACAAAAATAACATAATGTGCATGCTAAGCATTCAACTAGTAGGTAGACAAAAAGAAAAGGGTAACACCAGTGTGTGCCACATTGAATTTATAGTATATTTAAATATGTACATTAATACTTCCATCGGTATGTTTTGTTGGGGTTCGTTTTGTGAAAATAAAACAAAGAAATAATAGAAAACTAATGGTTCAAGTGACAACGTGCCTCTTTAAGAATCAAATAAGATAAAATAAGAAAATGATGCATGCGGTGTGTGAAGCTGTAGCGCTCTCTCAACCTGTCGGTGAAACAGGTTCGGTGAGGCGCGCGTGCACACACCACACACCACCGGTAGCATATGAATGTGTTACTGGGAACTAGGAGGTAAGGAATATAAAAAAAAATATTGTAAATGTGTGTGGGGGGTAGGAGGAAATCAGTCTCTTAAAACCTAACTAAAAATTACTTAGCGAATTATGAATCTCATGAATTTTTATTATTTAAACTGTTGATTGTACTACCACTTATGTCCCTCCGGATGTAGAATAGGATGTAAGGCTTGCACTCGGCCACCGCTGATGAGGGCACCTCTTTAACTGTGTGGTCGTTAAAGTGCAGCCACGATCCGTTGTTTATTGCAAATGAAGTATAGTGACCACAGCTGGAGCTGGAAAATTGAAAAAAAAAAACCAACCAGTTAGCTTTCACATCACCAACTGAAGAGCTTTCGAGAACAAACCCATTGCCATGGTGCACAATGACAGCCGCCAGGTCGTAGACATTGCACGACTGGCTATTCCTTCTAGTCTCTGGAACATTATTTAGAACATATTGCGACATGTCCAACGATTTGATTGGGAAGGATATTCTCAAGTCCAACTTGGTTCTAAAATGTATCAAAATCAGACATCACATCACATCTGGCCACTTATCGGTAATTACCTGAAGAAATTATTCCATCTAAACCGCTTGATGTGAAGGCATAAGACATTCGGCAATCGTCGAATCCAAAATTGCTTTGTTGATCTCTGCTTGCACTTGCAGGAACTGCAGTAATACAGCTCAGTCTCAGCCAACTCCTCAATCTTGAATGTTCAACGAATTCATAAAAAAAACAACAACAAACACAGACATACACTCGTTGCACCTACCTCTGTAAAACTAGACAGACAATCGTTTATATTGCAAATTGGTTTTATATTGGTCTCCATAGCGGCACTGGGGCTATCGCCCGAAATATTGCTAACTCCACTGGCCATTACACTATTGGTTCCACAGTCTTTGTAGAATTTCTCTGGAATGTCTAGCGACAGGTCTAGGAATGGATCGTGTTTTTTACTCTCCATTCCGCAGATAAGACATCGCACCTCACTCTGAAGGGTACCCCCGAAAACGTTTGTCACAATTGAACTGCGACCGCCCTTACAGCTGGCATTCACGGCTGATGTTGAGGAAGATGTGGTTGATGCGGATGTTGATGATGGAGAGACAACTTCTTTGTAGCATGATGTACCAATTGAATTTACACTGGCGCAAGCGATCGACTTACCATTACTTCCAGTTGTATTCGCCGTCGATTTGCAGTCATTCGCGATCGCCTGGAACGGCAACGGATCCAAGCTTAAATGCTGCAATTCGGTGTGCAGTCGATCGAGCATGTAGCGCAAAAACTCATGCGCATCGTGCTGCCGATGACCACGAAATTGAGGAACTACTTTCCAAATTACAAGAAAAAGACATTCCGGTGAGATAGCCTTCGATCCATCGCCGCCTTTGCTCAGATTAATCAAAACCTTTCTCAGTTCCTCTACCACGTTGGCGTCGCTCAGGTTCTCCTTAAGGCTACGGGAACAGTAAACACGTTGTTGCTTCTGTTTGCCGCTGGGCTCCAGACACGGAAGTGCATTAAAGTAACAACTAAACTCCTTAATGTTGCTAAGTGATTGTAGAACGGAATTCATAAAGCAAGTATTGCCGAGGTTTCTCAAGCCAACCACCTATTCAAAAAGAGAAGAGAATAAATATCACACTTCTCACCTCGGAATAGGGTTTGTGCATACCTTTCGCAGTGATTTCCGCTTTGTAACTCCATCTCCGCTCTCGCTTGAAATTGTGCGCTTTCGCGGACGCAGCTTTCGTCCCGGCTTTGGGGTATCTTCCCACCCTGAGTCATTCGAGGATACACTTGCGGTTTCCTGCTGAGATTTTGACGAAGACGAAGTTTCCGAGCAAGTATCATCCTCGCTCTTAAGCTCCTGACGTATACCCTCCACATGGCTAGTCTCATTTATAACGAAGTCATCGCATTTGTAGCTGCAAATTGAGGATCGATTAAAGAATCCATCTTAACTTGTGGATGTGTAATGTACCAAAAAACTGAATAATCCAGCGTGTTCATGCATACTTTATGACTCTTCAGCTTGAAGTGGCTAAGTGCATGTGCTTTCTCAAATCGACCGCATAATACTGATCCGCAGTGCAGGCAAAGCCAGTTGTTCTTCTCTGATTTGCATTCTGTAAATGTGAAAACAAACCAATCTGAGTATGAGACTACGCAGTGCATACAAAATTAAGCTATTCAACTAAGATTTTTGCGACGCAGTGAAAGAGAGGCACTCCAAAACATGATTTGCATGTCTCCTACGCTGGAGTGCATAGTGCGTACTCGGATGTTAACGTGACCCTTGGATACCTTGAACGAAGTGCTAAAAGAAGCCATATTTAGATTGTTATCATAGCATTCGCCATAGACGTAGACGCAGACCTAAGATCGTAAAATATATCTGCAAAGTATATCTGCAAAAAATGTTTGCGCAAATGAAAAGAGAACAAAAAAAAAAGAAAAGAAATTGTTGTTGCCCCCTCTCCCCCTCCCTGCATTATATTAGTATAAATCATTTGTTTGTCTTTTTGTTGGAGACTTCCACGCACCATTTTCTACACAATGACACAAGCAGCAAAGTAGTAGAAGCCATGGCCCATGAAACCTGTCTACTCTCTGGCTTTGCTCTGTAAATAAAACCACCAAATCAAGTATACAGGTTTGAGTTGAGGGCACTGTTCGTCTCGCTTATTATTTCAACTTCACCAATCGACGAGGAAGGTCGTTTCTTGCGGAAATTTTCATTCCTTTCCCCGAAAAAAAAAAATAACTCATTTCCCACACCATATCAAGGAGCGTTTTGATTATCCAACATCCATGAGTCCGAACTATCGATTTTCACGTAATCACATTATTAAAGCTTATCAACCGTTTATGTGAATTTGTTGGGATAGAAAGACGACTATTAGAAGAGTGTTCACTTCGATGACCTTCCCCGGATCACAAGCGTACACATACATAAATAATTTTAAAGTAGATACATAGTTTCCTTTCACTCTCCTCGTCATTTTCAGAGCAAAAAAAACAAAAAAAAAATAATAGAAAAATGCTAGGAAAATATTTGAGAAAAAAAAGAAATAATCTATCAAACTGAGAGCAGATGAGGGTGAATTACATATATTTTACCTGAGCACTTCCATAATTTTGGCAGATGCTGATTGCCGGCGGGTGTAGTCACCGAGGTGACGGTGGAGTTGCTACAGCTACTGTCTGCTGAAAGGACCACCCCACCTTCCGTCAGGCTGCGGCTACTGTTAATATTGCCACCCCGTTCATCAATCAGCTGACACTTTTTTGTTCTAATTAATCCACGGTTTATCTTACAATTATCACTTAAATGTGGACAGTCCATTGCAAGCTCTGGATTAAGGCGATTATCGTTTTCGCTGTTGATGGGCTTGTGTGCGGCCAAAGAGCGACAGGAACTTCAAATCCGGGCAGAAGAGCTCACCAGCCGCAGGAGTGACGAGCGGAGCGGATTAGAAAAAAAAAATAATATAGCTGCGGTCGGATAAATGTTGAGTATGCAGAATTTTTACGAGTGTGTACTGTGTGTTGTTTCAATTCGCAACTCAGTCCCACACACTGTGTGTTGAATTTTGCCTTCTCTCTCGCACCCGTTTCGGAGTATTGTTTTATTTTACTTTTTTTTTCTTCTTTTTTTCTCGCTTTTGCTATGCTCTTGGTTTTTTTTTCTTTCTTTTTTTTCAACTGCGGCACTTCTTTCTTTTTACTTGCACGGCTTGAAAATGTTAATAAGGCGTTTTTTATGAAAAAAGGTTTCGGTAAAAAAATTAGATTCTCATTTTACTAAGTCTGTGGGATGGATTTACTTCACGGTTTCCTTATATTTGTCCTGTCCTCTGCGCTAGGGTACAACGAACGACGAACCGACGACGAGAGCCACTACTTTACTCACACACACACGCACACACACATACAATAGAATATATGTTGTCGATTATTTTTTGTGATATTTTTTTTTCTTATTCGCTTGTGCTCGTGTATATTTTTCTCTTCATCAGCGCAAATACAGGGAGCAGAATGAAAAAAACAAAAGCAAAATGATGGAAATCGAATGTTGGATGGGACAAAATTCCATTTCGAAAATTTATGGGAAATTTTCAAAATCATATCTATGCGTCTCTCTCGGGTGTGTCACATCGGTTTATCTCGTTCTGTTCGCAGCAACAACTACACAACACACAGAGCATAGGTACATCTACATCTAGTACAATTTCAAATGCTTTATAAACAGTGACGTCATATGGAAAAACAGTGTTTACTGTAAAAATGGGTGGTTAAAAATAATATAATTTCATCCATGTATTGTGACATTAGATAAGCTTGCCGGAATATCCAAAAAAAGCACACATTCGTACTTTTCTATGATACCATAAAAAAAAAAATGTCAAATTGTCCATTGAATGCACGATCGAACAGGTCTACATGAGTTTCGATTTTGCTTACGAACAGAGGGAATGATTTTATTCTGAAACGGTCCTCGTCAGTCAGACGTCAAGTAGTTTATTGAATAGCTGTTTTCGGTCCGAGCACTGTGCGGTGGAGAAATATTTTCTAATTATTGAAAATTAAAGCAATAAGAAATATATTTGAATAAACTAAATATTCTCAGTCGATAAATTCGTGTTTCTCGTGTGCGTGAATTTGAAAAAAAAAGAAAGAAATAATAAGGAGCCTGGTTTGATGGCTTTTAATCAAAAATGCAAGATTAACGCAATGCATCCGGAAAGTTAATTCAAGATAGAAGTCCAACCAAACAGAAGAAGTACACAGAAATACAATAATAATCAACATCAACATGTCGAAAATACTCTATCGTCCTCTGGGTAATCAATCGCGCTATGGAACATGGACCAGTGTTGCTCTGACAAGAAACTCGATTATTTTCTCGTTCGTTGTCTGTCTGGTGATTGTCTATGTTATTTGGATTTCAGCAGCTAATTTATCGCAATCAGGTAATTTAGCTGCGACCAGCTTGCACCACCACAACAGTATGCGTTTAATCAGGTTCAGCAGAGATGAGAATAATGAGTTCATGTCCACTGTCCCGCGAACTGCAGCAGCAGCTTTAGTTTCATCACAGAAAAAAAGTGAGTAGGGTTGCCACAAATCACCATCGTTGTCGCCAATCAAAACTTATGTTTAATGTGTTAGAAAAAATGTAAGATTACTTTCACTTGCAAGCAAAAACAAAACGCAGTAAACATCAACTTCATTCTGTCTGTTAGTTCTTAAGGTTGCAGTATTCTCAGAGTCTTCTATTCGAGGGGGTTGCTTCATGTGTAGCGTCAGCCAATAGATCAAAACATTGCCATCGTATGGCGTAGAATGTGGTAAATGTTTGCTTTAGTTGAATTGTACACATCCATCGCGTGGTAAGCGGTAGTATTTAAGCTGTAACATAATTTCTCCATTCATTGTACATTATTCAACCATTTCATTTGCTTCACCTCAAACTGCGTTCAATTATAGTCTGTTGACATTTATACAGCGATACGTTGACGAGCCAAGGTCATGTGTATCAGGTTTAGCGAGACACTTAAAATGTTTATTAATGTCTCGCTGTTGATACCGCTTAGAAGGAGACTATGTGGACGACAATGTGTCTCATCGGTTCGTCGATCGCTCATCTGGTTACCTGACAGAGTAGATAATTACTCAGTCTCATCAATTAATATGTCATGACATGAAGATGGTATTCTTCTGAGTCCTTAAAGTCTTTCCACTTGGTGTGACAGAGTATCGCCTATAAATGGGATAAGTCGTTTGGTTGAGTGAACAGATAAGAAGCTCCTATCTACAGTGCAGAGCTAGTCACATGACATCATTTTCGCATAAACCTGGTATCCCGTCATGTACGTAACCATGTACAGTCTTCTTCCTGGCAAATTTTTTGTATATGTTGTCTGCAGATGTGGGGCTTAATTGAATGTATTCACGCTATCGAAGGACCTCCATAGCTTACATGGACTCTGCACTGTTTCTCAGTAGTTAAAGGAATGCTTTTTGAAACCGCTGAAATTCAATTATTTTTGTACAAACCCCCATTCATCGCCTGAAGGAGAACCTAGTCTCCACCCCCTTTCGTGTACATACATATATGTAGTTAAATGTGAATAAAACGTCGTGTAAGATTAATGGGAAATGTGGCAACCCTAGGCATTTTCTATAATATTTTTCTTTATTATTCTAATTAACATCCTGACTTTCCATTAATAATCCGTTCCGCTTGTGCTTGTTCTACATTTCTTCGTGTAAATTAACCTTGATAACTTTCCGAAATAGTTCAAATTAACGCGCTCTGGTGATTGTTGACCACCTTCCATAATCCAATCCCACTAACATCATCATCATTAGTTCGAATTTGAAAGTCAAGTACTTTTGCTTCTGAAGATTAACTGATTATTTATGTATTCTTAATCCAGCACCTGTGTGTGTGTGTGTGTTCAACTCTTTGCAAGACAAAAGAATAAAAATAACTCACTAAAGTTTGAGAATGTTGACTAATATGGCTGAGGTCTTGGAAGTTTAACACAATTAGTTCGGTAGGGAAAAATAAATACAAAACAAGTTACCAAAATAACGCTAAAATACTTGATATCTGTATCTGTACGTGTGTGGTTAGGTGATAAAACGAAATTAAGGCATGCAACGCATGGAGGACAGGTTTCTCGTTAACACGTAGGTAATAATTAACCTTTGAAAAATGAACAAAAATAATGAAGATCAGCCCGATTTGATAAGCACGCGAGGTGTTCAAAGCGAGCAATATAAAATGTCAAGTTGCAAAAGTTCCTTTGCTTTGTTTTCAAGGTACTTGTGTTGTTATCTGCTTTCTTTCAAAGATACCTGAGTTGACATCTGCTATCTTTGCGAAAACAATGATTTTATGCGTCTCAATACACTGTCAGTCATATCAGTCGATTATTGAATCTGTTAATTTGTTAATTTCAGTGCGCAAGTTAATGCCATTGGGTGCCTATCAAAGCCACCGTAAACCACCCGTTCGTGCCGGCTAAATCGATTTAGTTTCGCCTGCTATCTTGATCACTGGAGTGTATTGATAATTTCGTTAGTCATGTAGTACAATGGTACACCTAATCGTGCACAGAATCACAGAGGGAGAGAATACCGGCGATTATGTAATCGTCATCAGATACAGAAACCTAGATTCATTCGCTTACCTATGCATGCAAATACGTATAAACAGGTTAACAAACCGGTTACACGAAGTTCACCTTATCAGTGATTTCATTGACATTGTCAACCGATGGTAGACGGCTGACAGCGCCCAGGCTAAACTGCATGGGTGAGGCACATCTTGAGATGACAAAAATAAAATTCTAACAAGCTCGTGCCCCTTGCGAAATTGTTTCTTTTTCAGAAATATTTTAAACAAAAACTGACTCAACTGTGTGCACAATCAGAGCAAGAAGCATGCTTTCAATCATTGCCAAGTGGAATTCTGTTTGTAATAAATTTGTGAAAATGTATTTATAGCAGAGCATATACGATATGGTTTGGGGAAAAGAGATTTACGCAGATAGTAAAATATTTCCACTTATATTTACTGTAAGTGGGAGTGAGTAATCGTATTGTGACGATTTTCTGTAGATTTCCCACCTGTTTGTTGTTTTGCGTCCAAAGGTCCAAACACCTGTGTGATATTCACTCATTTCGCTGAGAAACAACTTGTTCGATTAGTGAAGCATCTGATCTCCTTTCAGACTCGCTTTAACTCAACGCAATTAAACCACTCCGATGGTCACTTCAATTATTATTGAATTGAACTTTGAACTTGAACGTGGGGAAATGTTCAATTGATCGTGTGTGTGTGCGCGAGTGTGTTTCTTTAAATCAATTCAATTGAATGATGAACAAAATTTCAGCATTTTTCTTCCCGTTAACCAATTAATTAGCCAATAAACATTCGTGACGACGGCTGAATGGTTTGGATCTAGTGCACAAAGCTAACGAACTTTGGTGTTCAATTCAATTATTTATTGATAGTTGTCATCGGCCCACAATGGTTCGTGTGTCGTAACCATGTAGCATGCCTGAAGTGTGTACAAAAAGACACTTAACCGATTATGCCGGTGAGTGAAGGCGGAAAGAGAAAGAGAGAGAGAGAATAATGATGAATAATAACTGTCTTATGATTAATCATATTTCCGACATACTTTTGGCGACTTTTTCTGCGTTCTTTGGTCAACACTCATATGGAGTTTATCACACGACGTGGTGGAATACGCCGTATCTTGAGCATGGTCTGTTTAATCCCTTTAATTGCTTTCAGTCAGCGGGGATAGCACATTACTTATAGCTTCTCGTGCAGCTATAAGTAATGTGCTTATCACACCGTTCAAAGGTATCTCTTATAATGTCTCGTAAAGTATTCGATAAATGACCTTCAGTTAGTCACCCAAACAAAACGGACTTGTAGACTATTGTTGTGGGAAAACTTCCTAATTGCATGTAATTTATCATCGACATACATTGCTTATGGGAAAACAACGATATTATCGAAGAACATTAACATATTCTGGGGCTTGGAAGGTATCCAGGTTATGAATTAATTTGTGTTTACCCCTTGCTGCGGTCGTTCAGGTTCGGCAGTTGTTACCCCTTTTTTTGCGTCAGCTTCGACACAAAAGACTTCAGAACAGCCTTCTCTGCCGCCAGAACATACGTACAAGAACAGGCGTATGTGTGTTGTTTTTTTGTCGAGATAATCGATATTAAATCAATGCATGTCGCATGCACTTATGGTTGCTGGCAATAATAAACAAACAGGCGGCGGCAGGTAATGACTGTGCTGTACGGAATATAGCACAATCAGTTAACAAGCACATTCATGTGTTGTCTGCGAAAATTGGACACGATATTATTTCAGCAGAGATATAATTTTCCTCACGGGGAAAATGCAGTGCAATCTTGTGCAGATTGTTGTTCGCTTGGTGGTCGTGTCCTTTTTTGTATTTTTGTTGCATCACGCCAATTGTACACAATCCCTTCTGCTGTCGGTCTCCTTAAACGTTTACGTTTGTGTGTGTATGAGTGTCTACGGAAAACGTGCCAAGAATACATAAATCTCTTTGCATTACAACTTAGCTTACCGAGGTGAGCGTTCTTTGGGAATATTTCATTAGTCACATGTGCGGGGATCTACTGACAGTTTATGGCTACGACGCTGTGCACACTGAATATGCAGTCAAATGAGGAGGTCATCGCATCGCATAACAATTTCATATGCAATTGCAAAAAGGTGTGTACGATTTAGATTATATTTCTAGAACGACACCTGCATTGCAATGCATGTAGTATGGGTGTGTGTGTATATGTCAGTCAGGAAGGGGATTATGCAGATATCCCACAGCAGCAGAAGCAATACTACTAGACTCCCCTCTCACTTTCAGCGTTGATTTTTCGATTCTTCGATTCGATGGACTTCTTTTCACAAGTAAACAATAATTGATTGTTGTTTGCTGTGCTAATTTCATTTGCGAGCTGAGTCATTTCTGCGAATTTTAGTTATTCAACGCATGCTCTGAAGTGCCTGATTTCATCCAAACCAAAAAACAGGTTGCCCTCCATCACCCACGTCTGCCCTTTGTCCGTTGCTCCGTCCCAGCCGACAGATATTCATTCACTCATTGTTATCACCTAAACATCAAACAAAAGCAACATCATCTAAAAGTGGTCCATCAAAAGTAGCGTTTAAAAATGACTGCACACTTGAACGTGTGTGACCTTGCCCATAAAAAAAATGTAAACATCCATTAAAAAGTATTTTTCCCCATTCCCAATCTGACCTTAACCTTAGTCACTAATCTCTCCTAATTTACCCTACGTCTGCACTCTACAATCATCCAGTTCATCAACCGTATTCAAAAACAAAAAATCCCAGCTCCCCTAAAACACTAGTCGCCCAGAGAAGGTAGCAGCATGCTGACATAAAATGAATCCCACATGTATGCAATACAAAATTGACGACGCTGTCTTAAGATTGGCCAAGGCATATACTACAGAAATCTTCATGTGCTCTCGTCCACTGAATCGGAACCGAGTTGCATAGCTTGGGGGAGTTCATTTTAGGTACCAGGGATTCTACTTACCATGTGCATGCATGCATGTATAAAGTGTATAAAGCTTACTTGTAAATACGTCTTCAGTCTCAATGTGCCTTGGGTTTACTTGGTTTTAAATGAAAACAAAATCGATTTTGCTTAAACATAGTGCATTTTATTTGTCTCTTTGTTTTAGATAAACACGCACACACATGTGTGTGCATAAGTACATATTTGACAGGTTATTTCTACTTGCAGAGGAGACCACCAACTTTATTGTAAACGACACATCGGTAGTTTGCAGTGAAAACTTCTCGGACTCCAGGCAATTTGTGCAGAATCGTCCCATCAGTGAGTACGATGATCTGCCAACCATATACTTCATCACTCCAACGTATCCGCGACGGGAACAGATTCCAGAATTGACGCGGCTTGCACACACGCTGATGCATGTGCCAAAGCTCCATTGGATAGTTGCGGACGATAATACCGAATGTAATATATTTTTGGGTTATCTATTCAATAAATTTGGTAAGCGCAGCAGATTCCCCAGATCAAAAATAGCCGCAGGTTCCTAAATCTCGTGCACATTGTTTGCTCTTCCGTAGGTATACCGTATACACTCATATCTAGTCCAATGCCAGACATTTATCGGAGCAAGAGTCCGAATCCCAGGGGCGTAGCTAATCGAAGAGCAGCGCTCAATTGGCTGCGCCTACAAAAGCAGACGTCTGGCGTGCTGTATTTCGGCGATGACGACAACACCTTCGATCTCAAATTGTTTTCGGAAATCAGAGACACCAAAAAGGTGTCCATGTTCCCCGTCGGTCTCATTGGGATGTTCTCAGTAAGCACACCAGTTGTGCAAAAGGTATGATGACACTCTGCGGTTGTGTTTGGAGTGCACGATTGTATTTCTTTTCCGTTTGCAGGGTAAAGTGATTGGCTTTTTCGACTCCTGGCCAGGAAATCGTCGCTGGCCAGTTGACATGGCCGGCTTTGCTGTGAATCTCGAGTTCTTGTCGCTCCATCCGAATGCCACGATGCCATATAAGGCTGGCTACGAGGAGGACTCATTCCTCCGCAGTATATCGTTGACTTTGAAGGACATCGAGCCAAAAGGCAATAACTGCACAGAAATTCTAGTGTGGCACACTCAAACGCAAAAAACGAAAGCACCAACAGTCCGAATCAACTCGCAGTATTTAGATGACAAATCCAGTTTAGGAGCGCTTTTCAAGGAACTGGAAATGATGGGCGTTAGTCATGCATCCGACTTCGATGGTAAGTGGCTGCGAAATCCCATTCGATCTCACACCTCATAGCTTGTCCTCTTCTCTCTTCCGCAGGCGTGAAGGCGACAATGACTAAAAATGGAAAAACAAAACCAATATCTTACTATCTTCGGTGAGATTCAGCTTTAAAGGATTTCTGGGACTGGTTATTCCCAAGCTATGGCTGACTGTGACGACCGTGTGACATCCAGCATTTAGCAACACAAAACGCAGTGTATCTCTTTTTGATATCGAATACTTAAGATTTTGTATAGGAAGACAACATTTCTGAAAATTTCGTGGTAGAAGCGCTGGTGGTTGGTTTCTCTTTTGTCTTGTTAGCCACATCAAGTGACACGACAGTTTGGCCATCAGTGTCAGGCCCTTTTGTGTACTGGTTTAGTTGTTAAGAGTTCGCTCGAACATTAGTGTTAGCACCAGTAATAATGCGTCCAAAAACGAAAACCAAAAACAAAAATAAGGACTAAACGATCTGGTCCGAAAATCCAAAAACCCAATCTTTACCAGTTTGTCTCAAAAGCCAAGTAAATAGTACATTTTTGCAGTTCCTGCTTCGCTTCTAACTCAAAATTAATCTCGAAGATGATATCGATTGATTCTGTGATAATTTTCAAATATGAATACTACGAAAATAATTAAATTAATTAAATTATTATTTGAATGAATCTAAGTTCTAGGTAGATGTAAGAACACAAACCAAATATTAAATGTAACAAAAAAGAAAACCACACACAAATGGATGGGAGTCTAATAGGTGCTTTGCCGCGCTTGCTAAAAATTGTACATACACGAACAGACAGACAGACAGACAGACACACACGACGGGAGTAGTAATTGATCCTCAAAGGATAACACACTCAATTTGAAATGGAATGACCTCTATTCTCATTTGTTTATTCACTCACAAGAATGGCTAGTAAGTACATCTCTGACACATTTTGTGCATTGCATTATTTTTGTCTTTTAATTTCAAACTTTTTATTGGTCTTGAACGGAAATAGTGCCATTATTTATAAATGGACTAGTTTATTGATAACAAATATACACATACGCACTTTAGTTCGGTTGTTTTTGTCTCGTTTTTTTTTTCCTTTTTTTTTTTTTGTTCGAAATAAATGCTAATGATAAACATTTGATAGCGTTGCGTTTATTCTATCCTTGTCTCTATTTAAGACCATGATTTGTAACCACCATCCACCCTCCGGAGTCTTACAAAACAAAAGAAGAGAAAAAAATCAATGTTCTTACCGATAACCAAAAGAATCACTCCCAAGCATCACACACATCGGCGGGAGGAATGCTGTGCTGTGGCAAAGTATCCATATCAATTTATGTGTGTATACACCATCGGAGCAGCGGTATGACCACGATTGACCGAACTTCTCCTGAATAATTCATGTCATCCTCTTATTTTTTTTTTTGTGTTGTGTCTCACCGAAAATAGTTTGCTGCAATATATCGTTGGGGAGTATCGAATAGTCTCTTCTTCATATGCACGCCTTGGGAGGAAGTGAAGACAGTTCTGAAACGAACGATTCGGAGAGGAAGGCGGGGGAGGGATTATTTTCAGTCTCATACACACCCCCACCCAAACATGTTTCTGGGAAAAAAAACAAAAACTTGCATACACACTATCGGAAACTAGGGGGGGGAAAAAGGGAAAAGGAAAAATGAATGCTTGTGGGCATGCAACTAACCGTAAATTTGAATGAAACTTTTCGGGGCAGTTGGGAGTACGTTCCAAAAATTTAATTTAGTCGAATGTCGGTGGTATCATAAACCATAAGCAGTATGTGCAAGAAGAAAGTTCTCCGTTCTCTCACCTCACCGCAGAAGGCATCGCCAATACACAAGGGGGCGGGCCATGGCTTCACATTTCGCCGGAGTGCCCTGCATCACATCAAACTTGATAAATGGATCCATCGAATTGTCCCGGAGCAGGAAATGAACAACTTCGCAAACAGACTGTACTTACATCGCAACAACTTTAGCCTTGATGTCGGGATAGGATACACATTTTATGCAAATGGTACACTTCCAAAAGTTTGCTGGTAGCATTTGTTTTATCAAGAATGGTTGTGCGGTATTATCCTTTTTTATGGATGCACCACCTTTTACTGCATTATTAGAATTTTTCACAAAATAAAACCCTAGACTGCCAACGAGAGGAAGTTTGAACGCGAAGCTCCCTCGAGCGATTAGGGAATTTATCCCTTTTCTTGTCGTAATCGACAGTCGTTCTTTAAGGTTCTGTTTTATGAAGACTCCCCTCCCCCCCAAAAAGGGACACACGTGGTGTATGCTAGTTGTGTGAATTGAAATCGCTTATCGCCCCCTACGCCAGCATGTGCGTCGGAGACAGATGAGCGCGATTATGATGAAAAATAAACGACGCTTCAAAGGAGAACACGTTCTGTTTGAACTCGAACTATTTCCTAATCACACACACCCATCCACTTATCCACTCGAATGTGCGATTTACAATCACCAAAACGTGGGCGTGCACATCAAGCAGTAGCGCTATCCTGTAATCCACAGCTACTCATCCCGTCTTCCGAGTATGCCAGCATGCAAAACAATTTCACAATCGTTTAAGGGAAATCACTTTCATTTGTTCTCGGTGTTGCTCAGTTTCTACACTTCTACACTGCGTGCGTGATTTTCTCTTCGCCGCCGCCACCACCACCACCACCCGCCCATTGACATCTCCCTCATTCTGGGAAAGCCTCTTCAATCATTGTTACAAGTCAATGGGGGTGTGATGACACCCTTGTCCATTCATCCCCAATTGAAAAGGCATGAATCAAATCAATTTGTCTGCCACTCGTACACACAAGCCCACACACACACCTCAGTAAGCACACGCCGCCAGTAAGGCTTTCCATTCTGGTGCTCTTGGCTTTCTTTCTCTTTGTCTGATCTTCAACCCTTACGTTGTTAACAGTGATAAGCCTGTCAATTATATGAAGCATCCTACCGAGCTCACTCTCTTGATTAGGCGATGGTTTCACACTCAGAAAATCAGAAACTGAGAAACTCAGAAACCCTTCCGTAGCAGCACACCAGCCGAATTGCGATAACCGAGTCAGATAGTGAGTGAAGGAGGGCACATCATCTCGACCATCGAACTGAGATTTTTCTATCTTTTTCTCAACACCAACAGCAGCAGTAGCAGTAGCAGCAGCAGCACAGAGCCCTGAAGCCAGCATTGCTCTGCTATCAGGATTTCAGTTGGCCGCTTCATCTCGGTTCGTTCGCACGGTTTTCTAGTTTTCTTCTCCGTTTCTCGTTCGCTCCTCGAATATCTCGCATATTATGGTGACGTGTACAACTTGTGTCGGTTTTTCAAAATTATCCTAGAAGAATGTAATTTTAGTTTAAATCCTGCGAATGTTGTCACTTGTAAGGATACGATAGAAAAGAAGGAAGGGCGGCAATTTGCCTCTGTGTGTTGTGCTGTGTTGGCGGCTCCTCGTTATCGTTTCGTTTACGTAAAAAGGATGATTCTGTGAAAACGACATAAAGTCTATGATGCAATTATCCCCATACGTGGTCTGCAGATAAATTTCGTGTATCGTGTTCCTCCCCCATGTGCATGGCGTATCGCGTGTTGTTATCCCTATGAACTCCGACCACCGACCAGGATATGCCGTTTCCTGAACGAACACATGTAAAAGAATATTTTTGTTCGAAGAAAACTTGGAAATTCGCAAAATTTCCAATAGAACTCAGCCAAGATAAGAGTCTAGCGATAACGCACGGAAGTTGTGGCCTTATCGCCTTTCGAGAGATGACATACGGGTCATCCTCTCTACACGCCAGCAAATCGAAGAGGATTATCGTAATTCATTTAGTTTGACTTCAATTTGTGTGAAGTGTTTGTATGTGACGGGAATCTGAACGCGCCATTGAATCTGAAATTCAATTTTGAAATAAATTCATGAATTCCAATTGGCACGTGCGGCACGGGCCCTGCTGTTAGATTGAATGCAAGGATTGTGTGTAAAGTTTTTTCACCCCACGCTTGGGGAGGTGAATTTTCATTTGGTGGCTACTAATCGCTTTGTCGTGGTCGTACTATGTACATACGATGCTGCGGTTGATTGTGGCCGCTTGATGATGCTATTGCCGGTTTAATCTGATCTGTTGGAATTAGTTTGGTTGATTGAAAATATTCCCAGTGGACTGCAGGGGAGGAGGGAGGAGGAAACGAATTCATTCTACATACATATCCTTCCTCCCCGCTGGTCCTTTGTGTGATTTAATTGTAATGTGCTTTTTTTGTTCATCTTTTTTTTTTTAGATTTAAGTTATGTGAAATATTGAAAAGATTGGAGAAGAGATATTTGATTGAATAAACTCCAATAGGAAGTGAAAATGAGGAAACCGAGTAAAGTGAATAGTATCCAGCAGTTGCTGCTGGTGCTTCTATGTGGATTACACGTGATTTTGGCGGCTAGACAAAGTAAGTATACACTTTAGCTTCGCTTCTTCAATATCCTTCTTTGCTCTTCGTCGAGAATGATTGTATTTAATAGTCCCCCCCCCCTCCCCCTTATTGAACTAACAAACCTGCACATAATCACCCCCCAATAAGTTAAATAGAGGCACACAATCGGATCCCGGAATTAATCATTAAGCGGACAAGGTCAACAAACCAACAGCGATTAGTTGAATAAGCAAACAACAAGCGATAATGTGTACACATACGAGACCAAATGCGATACGAGGAATCAAAATGCAGAGCCTGAAGGCAGAGCACATTGTCAACATAAAGATCCCCCCCCTAACCACATCCCTCAAGCGGTCCTCCTCACCCGAATCCATGCCATTAGGGAGTCCTGAAGAGACGCGCTCACAATATGTGACACAATTTCCCAGAAAAAAAATATCCTTTGCCAGGCATCGAACTGCCTGGATATCAATACACCCATCCGCCTGGGATTACCATCATCAACCAGCTGGGAGACAACCCCGTTCTGGATATCTATTGAATAGAAATCCACGTCGAATCCCCCTTGACAGTCAGGCGGCAGACAACACCTGTCTGTTGTGAGTAGACGCGAACCTACTTTTAGCAGGCAGTCATCACTGACTCTCATTTGCACAGCAAAGAGCTCAGACTCTTCCTCTATGACACTTACGACATCTCCCAAGAGTCCGGACTCTGTTGCAATCCTGTCCTTGTTTTTTTTCTCCTCCTCTGTGTTCCTCCGTCTCATTCGAAAAGGGACCACGTTAGACGGTGTAGATTAATGAAAAAAGATAAATCATATAAGCCCGACACTAATTAACGTTGTTAGAGTATCAGGGACTTTTATGGCTCTTACTGAGGAGCGTAATAAACTTTCGCTCACTCCCGCCCTCCTTTAATCACATCTATGTTACATCCGAGTACGTTTGCACGGTTGAAGTGTGTTACGTTCGCATTGATGGGGGGAGGGGAGGTGAGTCTGAAAGGACGTTCATCCAACACAACCCGAGTTCGGTATTCAAAGGGGCAGCTATTCATTACTTACTTTCGGATAAGCACTCGTCTTAGGATGGATTCTAATTCACTGACGGGCAATCAAACAAAGAAGTAATTAGTTAACCAACCACTCTGCTCGTGCTCTTCCTCTAGATCCACTCAAAAATCCGAAAATCTGTGGCAGACCCATATGCGAAGTGGAGACTTCGAAGTTTGGCTACAATGACACAACCCGCTACCGATACGACTACAGTGTACATCTGCGAACCGAGTTCGCCGGAACTGGGCAAAATTCATCGGACGTTTATATACGGGCCGCTGTTGAGTTCACCTTCCCCAAGCCATGCGAGGGCGTGATGGTCTTGAGTTCGGTGCAGTTGCGGGAGAAAATCGAAGAGGAAGACGCTGCAAAACCGACCGAGAAGAGCACATTCATTGACTACTACGACTATGGCAACACAGATGTGAGTGCAGAAGCCGAGATCGATGAGTCCAATCTGCATCCGAAGAGCAAGGACTTGGCTGTCGACCTGCAGAAGTATGACTTGCGATTTTCTTTCCACGATGGCATGATAAATGAGGTGTGTCCCAACGTGGAGGAGCCGGCCTGGGTGTTGAATTTGAAAAAGGGCATCCTCTCCGCCATGCAGAACACAATGCTGCGCTTTGACGTCGATTTGAACACAACTGAAACGGATGTCTCGGGAACGTGCAATGTCGCGTATTCCCTCGACCGAACCGATGGCTCGTATGTAATCATTAAGAAGACGAAGGACA
This sequence comes from Eristalis pertinax, assembly GCA_907269125.1. Taxonomy (NCBI): domain Eukaryota; kingdom Metazoa; phylum Arthropoda; class Insecta; order Diptera; family Syrphidae; genus Eristalis; species Eristalis pertinax. Next base: position 1,176,610 of record OU026148.1, on the reverse strand, counting down.
TCACGAGCTGTCGCTCCCGCCAGTCCACACATTCCATTCTGCAGACAACGCCGTACATCTTCCGTGACGATAAGGCCATTTGGCCCATCTTAAACTCGCACAGTCACTGCAACGTGAGTAGCAACCGCTGACTGCATATCCTTGCGACTAAACCAGCTTTCTTTCTGTAGCTCACCATCGACCACAACATCTACAATGAGGTGGTCTGTTTCGAGCGCCACCAGCTGATTCCGTTTTCGCAAAATCAAACTGGCGCAGTGACCGTGACTCACTCGAAGCTGGTGCTGACCAAGGAGGAAACTTACAGCTCCGGCGATTTCTTTGCATACGAAGGTACATTCCTCACACTCCTCTCAAGCACCTCACAGATACAAACAATCTCTCTGCAGATGAACACCTCATACAGAATCGGTCGCCTCTGCTCTTTGACCACACGCCGGCCACGAAGCCGACGCATGGCGAGATCAAGGCCGCCAGGGACCTTCTCAAGCAAATGTGCCGCGTGGGCTTCCCAGACATCCAACGAGAGTTCATAGAAGTGTTCACCAACTTCCTTCGCACCACGAAGCACTTAGACTACAAGGCACTAACGCAACTCTTGGCAAGGTCAGCCAGCATATGCAGCAACGGCAAGTAAGTGATAAGGGTGGTTTCGCGCCAAAAGCGTGACCTAAAAATAAACTCAAAACAAATTCAAATAAAGATGTTGAATAAGCATCAAATATTCGGTCTCAGTGTGGTCATGGTTATCAGTCTGGAGGCGGCTATGAATGGGGGGCGATAATGTCATTATCTCGAGTCGAAATTCGACACCCATTCGAGCTGCGTATCGGCTGAGAAGCATGGGCACTCTGCTTCGAACACATTTTTATACTGCTTCCTGTAATCACAGGAATCACGTTCTGGAGAGCCTTCCCTACATCGGCAGCACTGCCTCTTATCAACTCATGCGGGATCAGATCGTGGAGAACAACATCCCCAAAGACTTGGCCCACAAATGGATGGCGTCGCTGGCCTTCATCCAGCGCCCCGACGAGGAGACCCTTGACACCTTCTACACGATTCTTGAATTTTCGAAGAAGAGAATCGACCCCGAGTACACGCTCAGCTCGACGGCGGTGATTCGTAGCTACCTGAAGCACAATCCCGACAGCGAGTCGCACGAGAAGATCCAGAAAATCATTCGACTCCTCGAGACTGAGTTCTTGAACCTCTTCAACATGTACAAGAACGAACGCCGAACGCACGACCGCATGATGGTGATCCTCAAGGGTTTCGGCAACATCGGAGTCTTGTCGGAGCCGTTCGCAGAGCAGCTGAAGGAAATCATAACCGAGAACATAGCGCCGGTGGACATCCGGCTTCAAAGTGTGCTCGCCTTCCGACGCGTGAACTGCATCAAATACAGGGAATTCTTCCTGGAGACCTACGGCAACCTAACCATCAACACTGAGATTCGAATCTTCAGTTACATCCAAGCCATGAGATGCCCCGACTATCGGTCGATTGACTTCATCAAGGAAGTCCTGAGGAACGAGGAGATCAACCAAGTGGGCTCGTACGTGTGGTCGCATCTCAAGAACTTGGCCAAGTCCTCGTCACCGGTGAGGATCGAGGCTCAGGGTCTGCTGGTCAACGACGACTTGTCGGACAAGTTCAAGTTGGACATTCGTAAATTCTCCCGAAACTATGAGTACAGCTTGTTTTTTGACGAGTACAATTTTGGTAAGGCAACTCCTCATTCTTTATTCCCCGACGTCTTGCACACTCTCTCTCTTTGCAGGCACTTCCACGGATGCGAATCTGATCTTTGGCACGGACTCCTACCTGCCGCGCATGGCGACCTTCAACTTCACAGCGGATCTCTTCGGTCAGTCGGTGAATTTCTTTGAGATCTCCGCAAGGGCCGAGGGCTTCGAGGAACTGGCAGCGTCTCTGTTCGGTCCAAAGGGGCCTTTCAATCGCGAGACCTTCCAGAAGAAGTTTGGCTTCTTGGCAAAGTGGTTGGGGGACAAGACTTCCATAAACGAAGGTAAGTCGGATTTTTACTCAGACAAGACACACGGCTCGTTGACCGAACCGTGCAATTTCCTAGATTCTCTCGACACTCTCTTGGACTTCGATCCAATGCGTATGAAGCGCAGCCCAGAAGTCGCTGTGCCCGAACTGAACAACAACGACGACGACGATTACAACTTCGAGCAACAGGAAGACACCATCAAGAGCCGCAACACCCGCTCCGTAGACCGAAGAGAGTCCATCCAAAAGAACATCGACGACCTGGGCTACAAACTCAATTACAACTACAATAACCCCAAGGCGACACTTGGCGTGAGAATCTTCGGAAACGACCTGAAGTTCTACTCCCTGGAGGGCATCGGCGAAATCCTGGCCGCAGCCAAGGAGCTAGATCCCTTCCATCAGGCAGCGAAGTTCCTCTCGGGCAACGAAATAACATACACGAAGTCAAGCGTGCTCCTGGACGCCTCATACAATGTCCCGCTGGCGGTGGGGCTCCCTCTTGCGATCCACGCGTTCGGAGCCTCCTCGGTGGACTTGAGGCTCTCTGGAGAGCTGGACAGGATGCTGGACGCCTCAGATTACTGGCACTTTGATGTGAATGGTAAACTCAAGACCAGTGTCTCGGTGGACGTCATAACCACCATGCAAGCCGACGCCTTCTACTCGCTCTCCGGCATCCGCGTCAAAAGCAATCTGTATTCCAGCTCCGCCGTTGAGGCTAAGTTGAAAGTACGCGGGGCGAGTCTGGTCTCCGCGTCGTTCAGTTTGCCGCAAGATAAGAACGAAATCTTCAGCGCAAGATCTGAGATGATCGTGATGAAGGACACCGAGGAGATTCTACAGACTGGAATCGATAGACGCAGCTCCAACACCACCTGCACTTGGCCTTTCCTTGACCAGGCCATTGGTCTGAAGGTTTGCTCGTCGTTCAGCGTACCTGATTTGAGCAACGCCAACGAGACCACATATCCCGGACTGCTGCTCAGTGGGCCAGTGAACATAAGCTGGGTCCTCGAGAAGTCTGATCCCAGCGCGAAGGAGTTCATCTTCGTTTATGAGTGGGCCCAGGTCAAGAACAACTCCAATTGGTCATTCGTATTCACCACCCCAGGATCAGAGTTGAAGCGGCTGCTTACAGTGAATGTCTCAACGGTGCCCGCAGCCGCCAACGCATCTATTTGCTTCATAAATGGTCCTCGGACGTACTCCGCTGGAGGAATATATCAAGGCAACCCCGACGACCGAAAGCTCGACGTGTACATCGATACAAACGGCCGAAAGAACCTCAACCTGAACGTCGAGATGAAGAGATACCAGGAGCGAAACGCTTGGATATACAAGCCGAAGGCTCTCCTGTCCGTGAACGGGGAAAACATCACCGGCTTCATGGGCACCATCCGCATCAACGAAAAGAATGGCATCTCGCAGAACGACGTGGAGCTGACTTTCGAGACGAAAAAGCTGCAGGCGCTGATCAAGGGCAGCGTGGTAAAGAGTGAAATCGCCATTTCAACCAACATGACCGTGAATTATCGAGTAAGCGCATTCAATTCCTCCTCTCTTTCCACTTCTAACTCACTCTTGTTTCCTCCAGTTCCAGGCGAATCAAATAGAGAGCGTCCACTTGGAGGGGAAACTAACAAACACTGGCGACAAGTCGAAGACTGAATACAACGCCAACATGAAGCTAAGATCGTCCTCCTACGCCCGCCTCAACTTCGCGTCAAATGCCACATGGTTGTCCCTCCAAGGACACACTGAGGGTGTCATAACCTACAACAACGCCCCAGATGCAATAAACCCCAACGAGACCAGTCGCCTGCGGCTCGTGTTCGCACGGTCGCACTCGGAAGACTACATTTGGGAAGGGTCACGAACTAGGGCGTCCCTTGAACTGGCTGTTCCAAAGTCAAACATAGATTTTCGAATTTCCGTGAAGTGAGTACCGCCCCTCAAGGGCTTTCTGCATTCATTCAACACTCATTCCTTTTCAGACACGAGACACGCAACAAGAACGGAACCGAACACAACGTTCTGATTGGCCTCAAGTACACCCCGCAGAAGGAGGCTACCGCCGTGTTCTCCGTCCACCTGCCAAGACGGAATCTCTTCGCCGTAGACGCCTACATCAACGTAACCGTCCCAGAGTTCAACTCGACCACACTTAGCTTGAAAGTAAACGAAAAGTCCAAGCAGGACTACCTGGTAAGCTCAGGCATGAGGGAGTGCCTTGAAAAACGAATAACGTTTTGTGCCTTTAGGTGAACGTGAATGGAACCTGGTTCTCGGGCCATTCGATCTCAATTAGGGGCAACTACAAGGACAAGAGCTCTCGCATTCAAGTCCTCCACCACCTCAAGTTGATCGTAGAGAGCCCATCGTTTGAAGTGACGCAGTTCAACTTGTTCTTCCGGAGGAACAGCTTGTTCCTCTTCTTCGATATGCAAGGCAAGTACAGCAAGGACCCCTACGGCCTGACGTTCCAGTACGATCGCAACGAGAACAAGACCAGCTCGAACGCCGAGCTCAAGCTGAAGGTGAAAGAACGCGACTATTGGCTCACAGCGAAGCTGCTTTCGCAGCAGCCGAAGCTCTTGCAGATGGAAATCCACGTCGACAAGTAAGCCCTGTGTATCCTTAATCCGCTGCGGCATTTCAAAAGTGTCCTTTCAGAATTCGTGACATCCACCTCAAGATCGGAGCCCTAAGCATCCCGAAACGCAAGGAACTGGTCGTCGAGGTGAAGTGGGACGCAAATAGAGACCCTTCACAGAGGCTTGCCATCAACGCAGAGTACAACAATCCAGCCAGCAAGACCTACGACGCAGCTATAATGTTCACCTATCCAGATCGCACGCTCAGCTGTGCCGTTGACATTCACTCGGGCGGACCGAAGTACTACGGAACAGCTAGGGCCACGTGGGGAACGAACGACATGATCCTATTCAACTATGATGCCGGCTTCATTCCTGGCAAGGAGTTCAATAACTGGGTTCGCGCTGAGTTGACAACTCCGTTCGAAGGTTGGCGTAAGAACAGCCTGACGGCGGGCGTGTACAACAACGAGAATCTCATCCTCGTGAACTCGTCTCTACTCTGGGCCGAGAGCCAACGCCTCCAGTTGGGCTATGAGAGTGACTACGAGATCGATGAGCCACTCTTGAGCTTCCACGTTGGTCTCGGCATCAACAGCACAATAAAAGACATTCCCACAATCACGGTGAAAGTGAAGCATTGGCAGGATCTGAAGAAGTTCGATTCCGAAGTGGACCTCCGGTACAACGACGTCAACGAAACTCTGAAGGCGTACAGTGTGAAGTCTGTCTGGGAGCTTATCAAGAAGAGCGGCTACCACAACATCAGCGGTTCGGTGGTGATCATCAGTCCATTCGAGGGCTACCGCAAGGGCGGACTGGCCACGAAATTCAGTCTCAGTGACGATCGCCGGATTCAAGGGGCTGCCTCGCTCAACTTTGACATACGAGAGTTCACCCTGGCCATGGATGGGTACGTGAAGAAATTCACAGACAGCATGTTGGAGATCAACATCACGACGCCGCTCGAGAAGTTCCGAACCATAAACAGTCGCTTCGGACTGAGCGAGAAGAAACGCCACGCTGTAGCTGAGGTTCGCTCGCCCACAATGGCCTTTGGCACCGAAATCCTGTTCGTTGTGAACGCCTTCTCCGACTTCGATGTCAAACTGAGCCTGGCCACACCGATGGAGAAGTTTCGGCAAATCGGGATCATTGGGAAAGTGAAGAGCAACACAGTCGACATCCGGGGCACCTTGAATAACTCCACGCTCGGGTTCACTGGCGTGTGGCGGTTCCTCAACATGACAGACTTCGAATACTCGTACGTGGTCTACACGCCGTTCGTTGGCTTCGAGGAGAACGGCTTCATAGTGAAGCTGATCAAGAGGGACGTCTTTATTCTGGAGGTGCACGGCAAGCTGTCCAAGTACAAGTTGGGCGTGAAGGTGAACGGCAAACCGAAGTCGAAACTCCTCAATCTGCTGAGTGCCAAAAAGTTGGACCTGGAGTTGCTGTACGACGAAGACTTGCAGGCCCCACCTCCGCCCGAGGACGAAGGTGACTACGATGAGGAAGAGTATGGAATCGACGAGTACTTCTCATACTTTGTGGAGATGGAGCTGGACACCCTCAATTGGCCAACAGTGAATGGCCAAGTGGACATTCAGGAAATATCAGACTTCTACATTATCCTCGGCGAAGCCACCCTCCCAGAGGGAAGGGTAAACTTCAAGGACAGGCTCTACTTCCCCGACCTGATGAACATCAAAAATGTGCTGAACCTGTGGACTCCGTTCAAGAAGTGTCAGTCGCTCAAATCAATCGTGGAATACCACGTCGACCTCGACAAGTTCTTCGTCGAAAGGGTTGAGTTCATCGTGGACAACGGGATGGCACCGCCGACTGAATTTGGATTTATAGTAAACTACACCAAGTTCAAGGAGGACAACGAAATCAAGCAGCACGACGTATCCCTAATGGTGAAAACCCCCTTCGAGATCCTCAAGGAGATAGAGATAGAGGCGTTCCTGGAGCTGGAAGAGAACATCCACAGAGGGAACATATCGACGAGGACGGCCACGACTATGCTCTCCTTGGCAGCATCCGTTGAGGTAAGTACAATAATCTGTCAGCCCACAGCTCAAACAATGATGATGTGTCTTTCCTACAGGCCGAAGATAACTTCCTGGAGACCTCCGTGGGAATAATCCTGAACACCAACGTCATACCGCATTACGCCTGCAAGGCGTATTTCAAGAAAGACTTCTCAGACGTCGACAACTCGCTGGGCATCAAGTTCGAAGTGTTCGACAACGGAATACAGAACCAGCTTCAGATCGAATCGGAGTGGCACCTCGGTCCCACGTACATAATCAATGCCAAGGGAAAGATCGAAACGTCCATGCTGCCACTCAAAATGGCCGAAAGCTTGATTCTCTTGACGAAGGGTCCCAATCCGCTGCTCAACTTTGACTTGGCCATGGTCAGTCGGGACGGCCAGCGCATTGAGTACGGCTCCAGGGCGAGCAAGAAGAAGGAAGTCTTCAACGTCGAGCTCTGGACTCCCCTGAAGAACTACCGAAATGTATCGCTTCACGGCACGATGCTGCGCAATCAGGCGAAGCCCAACGAGTACGTGGTCAATGGCAACCTGTATCGAAATATGGCAGTCTTCACTGTGAGTGGAACTGTTCAGATGGCCGACACGTACCCAACGCAGGCTAGGTTGCGAGTGCAACCAAAGGCTGGAGGCCCAGACGGCGTTATTGAGATGACCATCAAGGACTCTGACGGCAGTCAAGACAAGAGCTTCCAGTTCAGCGCCATCGAGGACGGTAAAATGTGTCAAATGTCCGGCGGATACTCGTTCCGCAACAAACTTGACTGGGACTTCGATGTCCTCATCCAGTCCACAGAACCCGAGATCTCAAGAATCAGTTTGAACGGCAAAGTCCAACCAAAGGCGGACGGACACTTTGTTGGCGAGATAGCTCTGCAGACTCCTTGGCGCCAGTTGGGCATAGAATCCATCCGCCTGGGAACTGACCTCAACGTGCAGAAAGATTCGGGGAAAGTCGAGGGGGAATACCAGATCGGTCCGATGATCGGCAAGGGCTCCTGCGCCTGGTCGTGGATTCTGGCCCAGAACATGCAGCTCATTCTGGAGAGTTACATGGAACGCGAGAACTCATCACCACGCATAGTTCACGTCAGTGCCAAGTACCTGAACCCAAACAAAAGTTTCCAGAGAGTTCTCACCGGTGGCAAGCTGAACGTGGACTCGAAGTGGATTCTCGAAGTCAATGGCACGCTCAATTATCTATCGATGCACGACGTACAGGCGGGTTTGGTGGTGCAGCTGCCCCAGCCGATTGGAGACATCCATCACTTGGGCGCTCGCTACCGCGGCAACATTGGCTCCAAGGAACCAATAACCGTTTTCGCGGAGGGCAAATACGAAGCGATTGAGTCGAAGAGGCGGTTCCTCACACGAACCTCATACAGAAACATCGAAGACCTGCAGGGCTTGTGCAGGATTCAGTGGGGACAAGCGAGTATGATTTCAACGATCGAGGGGGACTTTCAGGTGCTGAAGAAAATGGAATTCAGGAAAGAGTTCTACGCCAAGTTGATCACACCAATGCACGAGGAAGACACCATGTTCGTGAGTGGACATTACGACAAGGACAAGGAGTTCCATCAACTGGTGTAAGTGATAAGATGATGATTATGTGAGGTATTCCGCGCGACTTCAACAATTTCTGTTTCAGGTGCACTCTCGATTTGCCGGCTTCCAAAAGACTGGGAGATGTAGACGTTTCCTTCAGCAGCCTGTCGAACATGAAAGGACACGTGAACGGCACAGCAAAGTTCTTCAACATGACCTGGTTACGAGGAGACTTCGACTTCTCCACCACGGGGTAGGTGCAGCAATAAACAGCCTACGAACTTCTCTCAAGTAACTTTCCTTTCAGAGGAGAGTCTATTCGGTACATCAAGGCGACCTGGCCAGCTGATTCGGCCTTCTTCAATCTGCACAGCACGTACAGCTCTCAAGCTCTAAATAGAGACTTAAAGGGCAATATTAAGATAGAAGTGCCGCTCACATCCCGTCATCGAGCAGACATCGAGTACAGCATGAAGGAACGGGAACTGGTCAACACGGGACACGCCAACGTCGTCTACAACGACAAGAACGTGCTCAACGGCCGATACAACTGCAAGACCGAGCAGAGAGCTGGTTTTGAAAAGGACATCATCGACATAACCATCGAAAACGAGTTGAAACCCTTGGGCATTCACTACGTTCACTCAAAGCGCTACACGGACGCGGAGTTCCCCAATCACGTAGAGCTTCTGCATTTGCTCTGAATGACCGTATCCTTAACTCAATTTTTTTTTTGGTAGGACATGAAACACTGCGAGATATTTGAACTTCGGAATGCGAAGGCATTGAACCTCACCGGCGAGCTCCACGTGCGCAGTACAACGTCCGGACAACAATTCAAAATCGTCGCAATTCATCCCAACCGGACGATCATCCTGGACTCTGAGTACGACAACAAGGACCCGTTGAGTAAATACAAGTCCAAATTGCAGCTGGCGCCCACAGCTTGGATTGGGTACAACTTTGAAATTGGAAACTCGAGCACGGTTTGTTATTTTTGAGAGCTTAACCCACTTCCTCGCTAACTCAATTGACGGTGACTCCTTTAGGCCACAAATGAATCACAAAACTTTGTGTTTGAGCTGTCCTATCCGAAGAGGAATCTCTCCGCCGAAGGCTGGTACTACGTGACGGACGAGAAGTTTGACTCTGACATAGCGTTCAAGTGGACAGTCGGCACGAAGACAGACGAAGAGGACAACGAGATCGAGAAGAAGGTCGTTCGAGCAGGTCTCCTTTGGCAGGCCGAACCTCTGGGACAAGGCGACAAAGACAACCAGACTGCGATTTTGAGCATAGGCCATCCTTACTTGGATAAGGTGGGTTTTAGAATAGAAGAAAGCAAGGAATTCATTCACACACCTTTCTCGCTAGGACGCCGAGTTCAAAGCTTCCTATTACCGAGGGGAGTCTGACCTGCTGAAGGCAAGCCTCATCATCGACTACACAGAGGACCCGGAGCACTTGGTTAAGTTTGAGGCTCTTCTGCGGGATCTTTCTGCTACTGAGGGTTTCTCGAACTACACACTGGACTTCGAAGCTGTTCACCAAGCGTCTACTCTTGATGTCAAGGTGCATGGAACTGCGGCCGCTAAGACGTCTTATTACAAGACTGAGTCGAATGCGCACTACCGACGTGGCTATTACCCCGAGAAGAAGGGAACCTTCTTGGCTAAACTGGACCTGGCAAATAAAGAATTCGAATACGAGGTTTGTATGCGACGACTCCGTCTCAGTCTCCTTTTTAATCTGGCCCTAATTACAGAGAAACTCTCCGTACCGAGAAATACGATTCTGGGCAGTTCCGTATGGAAAATATCCCTTGTATGGTCTAAACGCCACGGTCTGGGATGGACCTGACCTGAATAACACCGGTTTCGTGTACGTGGACCTGGAAAATAAGCTAGCTCGAGCGGAATTCAACTTAACCGAAGACTCCAGTCAGAATCTTCAAATGATCGGATACATTCCCGATGCGAGAAGTGCATTCCTGGACATTTGGAGGAACTACGAGGAGATTCGAATAATCGACGTGAGCTCATTCCTCAATATGAATCACTCACGTCTGATAACTGGAAAATTCCACTGGAGGCCAAAGATGAGAGACGACCTAAAGGTGGGTTGTGCAATTTGTCCGCGAAATATAACCCTCCTTACACGTGTGCGTTTCAGGAGAAAGCCAGAGCCATAAGCAAGTCCTTCTACACATCGTTTTCCGACGGCATCGATTTTTGGATCAAGAACGTGTACACCGAAACAGTGGAGTCTGTCAATGACATCTGGGGAACGGCGAAGATACACACACAATCCTTCCTGGATGACGTTGGGTAGGTTCATCACAAGCATCCACAAAATGGATGCATCTGAAGGAGGTTTACTTTCAGGGAAATAAGTGTTTTGGAAGGCGATCTCGAGGACCTGAGGATATTTGTGAATCAGTCGTACGAGGCAAACGACTTCTACATCAAGACCGTTGTCAACTTCACCCTCTCCGTGCTGGACGAGTTAGCCATTCGAGATCATATTCAGTCGCTGCCGAAGATTTTCACGGAACTGTGGCATGCCATGGGCGACTCTGGCAAGGCCCTCCGGAAGAACATTATGTGGCTGATTGAAAACGTAACCTCTGAGTCTTAAGTCTCCGCTGCCCTCTGTGTTCTTAGAGTCTGTTGTATTTTCAGATAAAAACCTCTTACCACAAGGCCCTGGAGGCAATCGGTCGATTCTTCCACGGCGAATCCTTGAGCTACCTGTCGGATCTCATGGAGAAGGCCGTCGAAAAGTACGACAAGTTCGTGAAGGACCTTCACATTTCGTTTATAAAGTACGTGGAGAACTTGTGGAATAAATTCTCCACAATGATGTCGAACTACTGGAAGTCGGTGCTGAAGCGCATCGAACCGCACGTCTTCCGATTCCTGTCCTACATAGAAACGACGGCTTGGAATTTAAGCAAGGAAGTGTTTGGTAAGTCCTTTGCAAGCGTCTCACTCAAGGGGAAAGTAATAAATTCTCCCCGCCTTTAAAGACTTCATCTATAAGCGCACGAATGAACTGGCCGAGTCCCCCTACTTCAACAAGGTGTCCAGCTTCACTCAGGACCTTGACCGTCTCTACAAGGACATCAGATCGAATGACGCCATCACGAACATAAAGAAGTACTCAGTGATTGCATGGAAGTTCATCAAGGAGAAGTACTTTAAGTTGGTCCCATTCGGCAAAGAGTTGAATGAAGTCTTCACCGAAATCTGGGAAGAGGTTAAGGGACTACAGAAGTTGGAGCATATACAAGTAATCATTCAGAAGGTCAACGAAATCCTAGCAAAAATCGAGTGGGTAGCTGAAGAGTTGCAATTTGAGTACCGGCTCCATCAACTGTACGCCTTGCTGCGAAACAAATTCCGCAACTACGATCTGAATGCGTTGGAAACATCAGACATGTACCGAGAGGCGAAGACGAAGTTTGTTTTTGACCCCGAAGTTGGCATCATAGACTTGGAACAAAAGCTACCGATGTCCTGGCATGCATTCAATGAAACACCCAAGTTTGAGGAAATTCCCGAATACAAGTTCTTGTCGAAGGCTCAGAACTTCTTCTCGAGCACAAACGCGTCCATTGTGAAGTACATCTATGGTTTCAAGACACACTTGGATCCGAACACGTGGTTCCCACCATACACCCGTAGGTCACCCTTTTTGTTTTCCAGATGTTTCCACTCATTCCACTATCGTTTCTCCTATTTTGTAGAGCGATCGCTGCTGGTCGGATCTCGCCACTACATGACTTTTGACAAGAGCTTCGTTGGACTTAATCTACAGTATGAGGAAGCTCTTGAGGGACAGTGCTCGTACCTGCTCACACACGACTTCTTCCGGCGCAACTTCACTCTTATACTGGAACCTGCGGTAAGCATATCAAGAGATAACCTATGGGTCCTTTTTCACACTCTCTTCACAGCCATTGAAGGACAAGCAGTTCCCCACAAAGACACTAATCCTGGTTGCTGATGAACAAATACTCGAAATCAATCTGGGAGACGATGTAAGTCATACGTTAGTCCAGCAATCTCCTTGACAGCAAATTTCATTGCAGACTCTTACAATTGACGGCAACACATCGCCGATGCTTCCGCTGCAATTGGGCACGCTCTCAGTCTATCGCGAACTGGACGTTCTTACGGTGCAGTCAGAAAGAGACTTCATACTCCATTGCAACATTCAGTTTGACATCTGCTGGTTTGAAGCGTCCGGATGGTACTTTGGACAGACCGCGGGCATTCTAGGAACCCTCAACAACGAACGATTCGATGAATACATGACGACAAGAAACTCCGTCGTTGCTGACGAGGAGGAATTCACCGACTCGTGGGGTTTGAAGTCGTGTATGCAAAAGAAAACTGCCAGTAAACAGATAGTGTCCCCTACAGTGGTAGAGATGTGTGACCACTTCTTTGTGTCTGGCATGTTTTCTGCATGCGCAGACACCATCAATCCTGCGCCGTTTGTCAAAATGTGCTACGATCTGGGAGCGCATTCGCACTCCATGATCGACAACAATCCAGCGACAAAGGGAATCTGTACGGCTGCTCTGGCTTATATAGAAGCATGTGCAGCATCAAAGATTCCGTTGCGCGTTCCCGATCAATGCGTTTTGTAAGTGGACAATCCAAACACATCTCACGAATCCGATTTAAATCTATTCCCATCTAGTTGTAAGTTGCTGAATGGAACCTATGTGCCCGAGGGAACGTTCGTGACACTCAAGAACGAGGAAGTCCCAAGAAGCGCCGACATCGTGTTCATAGTTGAAGCGAAGCCCTGCAATGCAAATATGACGCTCCGAAAGAACATCATGACTGTGGTGGGATCCCTGGAAGAAGAACTAGCGTCTGCGAAAATAATAAACAATAGGTACGATAAAAGCGTCCACATGCGGATCCACATAATTGTGTATTTTGCAGATTCGCCGTGCTCGCATTTGGAGGAACCGGACCGTTCGACCTTCCACACAGCATAGTTCATCACAACCAAGTGTTCACGTCCGACGTGAACGAGCTGCACAAGTACTTCGATCATATTCAAGTGGCCAACGGCACTAACAACGACATCCTGCAAGCTATCACTGCAGCCACTCACTTGAAATTCCGACCCGCAGCTTCGAAAGTATTCATTCTACTTTCCTGTTCCGATTGCTCACCAAGCAGTATGAAGGTGACAAACCTACAGCTCTCTGCATTTACATTTCATTCAACGGCGCCATTTTTTCAGTTCGATTTCACATCAATCTTGCAATACATGCTGGAGGAAGGAGTGAATCTACACATCCTCGCCGACACCGAATTTGAGTTTGAGAGGACACGAAAGCTGCGACACTTCTTTGGTTTGGACCGTGATTACGTGTACTCCAAGCGCTTCCTAGATGGCGATGCGGAGACCAGAAAACAGCTGCACATACCAAAGGATAACCTAGGACTCTGCACTCCCTTAGCTCTGGAAACAAACGGATCAGTTTTCACGGCAAGAAAATTGCAACCCGAACGTAGGTATCCCATCAAGAGATTTGCCGGCATATTTGCTAAGCGTGTGGCCAAGACAGCAGCGCCAAGTACGTGCCAACGATGTGAATGCACCGGTCACAATTCCGGTGTGTCCTTCATTGCATGTTCGCCGTGCTCACTGCCGACGCACTCGTCCGCTGAGGATTATGTAAGTGAAATTCATTTCGACATTTGATGCTAAACTTGACTGCGTTTATTTTCAAGGATTTTCAGTTCAACGATTGGGAATGGGACGACGAAGAGAATCAAAAGGAGATCTGATTAGAATAAATTAAGAACTTAAACAGAATATGTTTGCAAAGGAGGAGCGGCCTACACGTTTACCACAACTCACATTTTGGATTTTTTGTACCTTTTCTCAATAAAAACCTTTCACAAAAGTATGGGACGCTGATTTTCTACAACAATTGTGACATCATTCTGCAAGCAGTTTGCCGATCTTGGAAGGAATCTGCAAGAAGTAGCTTCTTGGGAGATTGGGAATCACAGACGAGGGCTCCTTCTAAAGACTGAAATGCAGTATATCAATAAATTATCTTGTTTTGCGTTTTTTTACTTACCCTTTAACTCTCCTCACAGGACTTCTTCATTCCAAGGTTGTCACTTGCCGCATGGAGGTAGATCAATTTTGGAATCCTCCCTTCGAAGATCTGTAAAGAGACATATGACACATTCCATGTACATTTCAAGAAAAGCGGCATTCGAATTAACGTCCCGCGATATCAAATTCAAAATAGTTATAGCAGACACAACACTCAATAACAAGCTGCTTTGTTGTGCTCAAAAGCTGCGTGAAATGGCCTGCTTATCAAATACACCAACCACACACCCCAGGCCCGTAGTCAAATACATGCACCATCGGTTGGCATTTCTGAACAATCCGAGAATCGTGGAAAAAAGTTCCACCGCTTCCATATTCAAATAGGTACAGTAATGCGGTGGCTCATAGTTTATGTACTCTTCAAACGCTTTTGGTTGGAAGAAGATGTTTTTTACGCTTCCTTAATCTTGTTCGAGTAGGTATATTACCCTGGAGTGTTATTGCTTGCACGCGCGTCCTATTCTAGAAGTTCTTGTAATTCCACATAGCTTTAGCATCGTCGTCCCGCATAGCTGAACGCTTCTGGTGGATGTAATGACAATTTGAATTTACACGTATGTACATGGAATGTGTGTTAATTTCTTCAGTTGCCACCGACTGATAAGGCAACGAATACACACGTGATGCCAATCTGCTGAAAATGCAACAAGGATGCAACCGCCTTAGCTCCATCTTCAGAAACGTGTCTATTCATGCATACACACATACAAACGAATTCAGTCGGATATTATTAAAGTCTCACACTCCGGCGACTGGGGCACACATAAAATTCACTTGTTTACCTGAACTCCCAGCGTACGGCAACTTTTTTCCTTCACCCCACAGCTATGCTCACTCGAAGAGCCAGTGGTTTGTTGTATTTATTTTTTTTTCTTTTTCGAAAGCTGCCACAAAGGATATCCATCTATGAGCAGACACCGTAGATGCTGCCGCTTGTTGACGTATTTTTAGAAGCACAACACACAGCAAAGTGGTTATTCGTAATTTTCGTCGTCCTTATCTGGGGGGAAAGCTCGTCTCCGTCAATATGGCATGGCATGGTATGGCAGGGAAAAGTTCAACTCAGCACCCCCACGAGTGTGCTGTGTCAAAATACGCTTTGCCTCCAAGAGATAACGATGTGGGCACGATGGCCTCCGGGTTGGTGGGGGGCAGATTCCTTATTATAATTTCCTCTTCATTAATTTCGAACATGTTTTGTATCAAAAGAAATTTAACAAATCATTGAGCAATAATTAATCCAGCGTTAACGCTGTTCAGTGTGAGTGAATGTGTGGATGTGTGCACGATTTGTTTACTGAGGGTTAGATTGACCAAGAAGAGAGTTTAACCCGTCGTCGGCGCGGCGTGCACCTTTTTGGAATGCGTAAAAATGGACTGCATTGTTCTGTAGTTATCACGTGATTCAAAGCAAACCCACTACGACACCGTGCGGACAAATTCATCACGCTCTGACTTTGTAATCGCCTTTAATGTCGCATATTTGTTGAGCCTTAAAGCGACTGATTAACAATTTACCATCAGCATTCTTGTGAACCTCCATTGAATGGAAAAAAGTTTACCTCGTTCAATTCATTGTTCGCCCTCCTGCCCCCTCTCTGAGCCTTGGTGTGCCAGATTCAATTATTCATTTTCTTTGAACATCCCTACTGTCTATCATTCCTGGACTGGTGTAGACTGGGCAAATGGATTATAAAATAACTCAAATGAAAGGTTACGATAGGTCACGAAGCTATTAGAAGAAGGATGCAACCTTGACTTATTGAACGAAGTCATTTCATTTTTTTTCTCATTTTTTCTATTTCCAACCGATACAAGGGTAGTAGCATTCATATGATTTATGTACTTTTAAATGAATGGAGACAATTTCCATGTTGCTTTGCTATTCGATAAACATTCCCTCTCGTGCCATATCCGTGCCTGCTAGCTAAGGCACTTGTGTGTGTGTGTGTGTGTTCGTGTCCTAAAATAGAACCTATTTATAAATGACCCAATTTGATGGATGGCCAAGCAATTTTAAGGTTCAGTTGCATTCATTGCTGCAGCAGTATTCATCGACTAAAGAGAGTAATTACACCGCACCTAAAACATGTACACAGCTCACATAGCATGCTTTATCCTTAAAACAGGAGAAACAAATTCCATCCTGAGCAGTAACTAAGGAGCGTACACAATAATTTTATCACATTTTTTTTTTGGGGGAAGAAAAGGAACTCAAGGAAAATCAATACAAGGATATATTGTGTGTATATGTGTACACAGTTTTTCGAGGGCAGCCTCCGTTCTTTCTTCTTCTTTTTTTTTTCCTGTCCGCCGAAAACTTGCTGCTCCTTTCATTAAACGGACCGCCACCATGGCCGCCCTCACCGCCACCGTCGTCGACGACTGGATTGAAATAATAACTGAGGTACGTACCTACAGTATTGATTTTGAGAGAGAAGTTATTTTCGGTTGGCAATTAGGTGTGAAGACCTGTGTTGTTGCAGATGTTTGTGGTGGTATTCGTATACCATTTGTCACGTAACTGGTTTTTCGGCAATACCAACGGCGAGTGGCAGAGCGTCCCCCTCTGTTTCAGTGAAATGTGAAATGGAATAGATAAAAGGGGTGGCTATTCCCTGTACAGTATAATGAGTTTGAAGTCATTCAGTAGGAAAGTTAAATTTAATGAAACCACTCTAGCGATTTGTGGAGTCGAATGAGCATCAAAAGCTCTGCCCTTTTTTTTTGACTTACAGAACCCCACTCATAGTGACTGTCACATAACTCAGAAAATGCATTTGTACAAGCCAGCGTCATCGGATTCCTACAACACCTATACGTCGCCATCAAAAATCAATTAATTTTGAGGACATTTGCCATTGCTATTCGATATATACACTTGGAAGGGGATGAGAAAGTATAACGAAATCACATACTGACTCATGGCAATAAGTATCTATGCAATTTCCTCAACAGCAACACCCACCAAATAACAATTTCGTTGAGCTATTCGGAAAGATATATTTGTATCCTTCAAAAGGACGGGACACTAGTACACCACACCATACCACAGGACGCCGCCAACAGCACTTCAGTATCGAGTGGGCAAGACGCCATGGTTGATACTCGAACGTAACAACTTTGTTTTCTTTATTTACGATGTTATATGCAATTGTGTGTGGACGCAAATGAGAAGCATGCAAATGAGAAAATAACTATATTTTGAATACACAGATCCAGTGCACTGAGGATATTGTATTCAAGAGCCAATTGCAAGATTGGATTGGGAAGACCTTCAAGTGGAAACTAAGTGCTAACTGAAGAACTTAAAGTCTATGCAATTTAAACTCGATTGAGACTTTAAACATTCAGTTGCATCGAATACGCGATGAAGATCAGCTGAAGGAACTCATCAAGCGTGAGCCGAATAAGCCCCACACCAAATGCTTTGTCCCCAATTCTCAGCTAAGTCCTTTCTTATCTGTCCATTGTTTGTAGAATATTGAACAATTTCAGTAGGTTGCCGCAAGCTGCAGGTAAGCGCCGAAACTTTATGAAAGAAAATAATTAGAAAAAGGTTGAACGATAAGACCCCCACTGTATTTTGATAACAAAACAATAATTTCCCGAGCGACACTTGATTAAAAAAAAGAGCGTCTATATGTACGTGTGCATACATCAAGATTAGGCCATAGTTGAATGAGGAATGAAATAAAGTTCTTTTAATCTTATCTTATCGGTGGCATGACAGCTGCCTCGCACCTCTCCGCATATCATAGCAAACGGTAGGAAAAACAAACACATTCGGCTTTTTGAGGAAATGAAGCAAACAACAACGACGTTCTTTTTGTTCTTAAATTAGCGTGAAGATTCAATTGGTGTCAGCGAACGAGTTTGATGGGAATGTTGTCAGTGTCAGACTGGTGGGAGGAGCAGAAGGAGCTGTGACGGTGTACATCAGACCAGAACGGTGCCATGAACTAAGGTCTAGGCAAAAGCGTCATAGGACCATACGGCCTTATGTCAGTTTCACTAAACGAATTTTCAAGCATACATAGCTACGATCAGTAAATGGCGATTGCAGAAGCCAACAAATTCTTCCACAATCAACGCCTAATAGAATTGTCATTTGAGCACCTTGAAGAGAGTCAGTGCTTCACTAGAAAATAAAGACATACACGAGAGTATCTACACTTGGGGCATACATATGTCAAGGGTAATCTAAATCGACTTTTATCCTCGTTTTTTGTTTCTCTTTTTCCTGTTGGTTTATATTGTTTTCTTTAATTAAACTTGCCACCCTAAGTGCCCTGCCCATCAACGGCTCGCTCTCAGTGAGGTGTAAATAGATAGATGATACAAAATTGATTTCATGTTCTTTAGATGGGTTCGATTCTTCCTATACACATTTTCTGTGGGTAGATGCATACACACATACACCGTTTAATCACGTTTTGATTATACCTTTTGGTTAAGTGTTCGAATTTCTATCGATTTACAGCTCACGAGGATTTTCTAATCTCATCGTTTTGTGTGTTACTCACTGCTCTTGCGAGAAGGGTCCAATTGCTGGAATTCAATTCTGAATGCCACATGTAGATCCCTCAATCTCTCTCTCTGTTAATTGCTAAAAAAAAGAAAAAGAGAGTAATGAACAGACAACTGCTGGAACAAAAAAAAAACACAAAAGATTGCCCAATGAGATAGTACTTCTTTTGTTGCCTGTTTGAAGACAAAAAACATTTTATATGACTATATTAGTGCCGAATCGTGACCTTGACTCAGTACGTGCTCAGATTATAATTTAAAACTACTGAAAAAAAAAACGCCATGTGTACATACATAGGTATGTATGTTTATCGAATTTAAGCATGCAAAACTCATAGCTGGGTTGTTTGTTTATGTATTAACTCTCGAAAACTACATACACACATGTAGGTATAGTAAATCAAATCAATCCAGGAGCTGCACAATCTGTCAACCCAGATAACAAGTGTCAATAGCACGTGCCAAACACATTTATCTTTTTTCCTTTCTAAAGTCTAACTTTGATACATGACCCCTTCAAGCTTTGTCCAGAAACCACACGTATCCATCTCGACAAACAAAAATACATCCATACATATCTGATTATTTATATTTTAAAACATATATACATCTATTCCCATATAAATAAACATATACATATTTCTATACATATATACACACATCCGCCCATATAAATATATATACATGCATGCGTGCGTATCAGGACATAAATTTACATTCGAATTAAAGGATATCCAATTTTAGCAATTTCGACCGATAAAAGTCACCTTGTGATCACGCCCACCCATATGCACTTCGTGAACATAACCATACTTGAAAGCTGGGCTTATGTCAAAAAGACATAAGCAGGTCTTGACCTGCTCAAACGTTTAGTGAATTGAGTAGGGCTTGACAATCTCGATCGTATTGCTGTCGATCTCGTCGAAATGTAAGTAGAAAATTTTGAAAAATAATTTAAATGAATTCTATTTAATTAATAACATTTAAAAATAATTATTATTTATTAATAATTCAAAAAAAAATATTTTTTTTCAATTTCAGATGGATACGTTATGATGGTATGGTATGTAGTATGGCAAAGCAAAATGCAATGATTGCTTGGTAAGTAGGGTAGTCATTGGAGCAGACAGGAAACAAACTCCAATCAGGTACATTTCGATTAAATTTTGAGCATGCCTCGTATTTCCCCAAAGCAAATCTATGTATGTATGTACTTGTCATGAAAACCAATTAGTAACCTTTGCCGATCCTTCATTCCATTTGACACGAGATACCTTCAAATAAGTTGTACGAGTACAACACCCTCTTGAAATTTGCAAAAGCAACACAAAACTACTGATATCATATGTGTATTATAGCCTCTTCACTCGTATTCGTACTAGAGCATGTTTCACTTAAACAGCATACTCATTGCAAAACTATGATAACTACATTCACTATAACTCTTACGCTTACCCCAGCGTTTACCTGTCTCGCATATTAATTAATTATTTATCGTCTGGCTTGACAATGAAAATAGCAGCTGTGTTAGCCGAACTTTATAATTCCAATTCGAGGAGACGAATGATAACAGCGATGTTTGATTTTGAATTTGGTTTTCCTTTGCTTGTTTGTTTCTCCGCCACTATGGTTGAATTTAGAATATATTTTCTTTCGTAAATAGCATCGGGTCTTAAGCATACGTACGTAGGTAGTCGACGAAGCAACTTTAAGCAAAAAAAAAAAAAAAGAATCGAAAAATTGACGTACTTGGGCGGCAATGACTTCACACTTTGCGCACTGTCTATAGGCTTGCGAAATTATTTTATTGCACGCTAAGGAAGTTTTTTTATTATATATTTTTTTTTTGCTATAATAACTATTTGGTTTCTTTTTATTCAAACAAATTGAAATCAATGTTGCTTGTGTGAGAGTGGCGGCATTGTTGTGGTGGCGGTGGGGCCGTGTTAGCGGCAGTAGATGTAGTGTGCAGTAAATCAGGTCAGCGGTGTGTTGAAGCATGGAAATATTTATTAGCGTGCAACGCATTGACACTACTAACATAGCGGTGCTGCAGAACACTTTTGACTCACTTCAATTACACTAATAGTATCGTTGTGGTAACGCGGTTTGAAGTAAATACTATGCAATGGCAATGTAGGCTACCAAAACTGGTTTAATGAGTTAAAACCACGAAGTGCATGTGTGTTACTGTTTTCACTTTTCAAAGAGACTTGTTGAGCGAAAAGATGCATGCAATTAACGCATGCATGTTTTTTTGAAAATAGAGAGGTTCATCTAGTTCAAGGCCACACACCGAAGGGGCAAATAGGAGAAGAAGAAAAAAAAAGTACTGAATCAAAGGAGTTGCTACAAGTTAAACATACGTAACCCTTCACAGTCGACTAATTGTAGAAACCCTATAGTGCGACAGCACATTTTCGTTTGTCATATCTGAACGCACACCCTCTCCCACTCCCACACACCCACACTTGCACACACAAACGGCTTAAAATAAACATAATCAATGCTGAGAAAGCCAACGCGTAATGGGACACCACATGGTAATAGAGATCCACAACAACATGTCTTCAATTCACATCTCAACTCAGTGTGACATGTAATGGAAACTTTATCATGAAAAGTGCCTTCCAGCTATGCACCCCCTCACTCAACGGATATGTCAAATGTCCTATGACTATGATGTGCAAAGATGCATATCTCTGCACGGGTTTATATGTTTCTTAGTAACTCAAGCCAGAAAAAAAAGAATGTAAGACATTTGTGCTCATCGGGGATGCATCCTTAACATGCATGCCACTCGAAACTCGTGATTTCTTCGCACATTTTTACTCAATTACCCACTTGCTTTATTCCTGCTCCCCTCACGTACCCGCTTTCTCCGTCAATAACATTTTAGTCACTCGCAGATTATTCCTTGCCTCATTCTTTTTTTTTTCTCTTGCAAATTGCTGTGATTATCAACCGAAGCGATATGTTAGCTAATCATACTTATCTAAGAAATAAAATGCATGTGCTTGTTCTGCGGTGAAAAAAATCCACAAATCGATTACATAAGAATCTTTATTGTCAACCAAATACTTCTCAGGCATATGGACCTAGATCACGATTCACTTCGATCTTCGCCACAGATTGGAGGTATGTTTTCAAAAAAAAAAAAATGCTCCGGCCCAAAAAAATCATGTGAAAAAAGCAAAACTTGTACACCAACTCTACTCGGACAAGTCCGTCTTGGGCATTTGTTGCTGATCATTCATAAATTGTTTTTCCTTTCGCAAACTATCTGACCAAATATGGGGGTTGAGTGTTCATGTGTGTTCACCATTCTGTTGCAAGACTTCAGTGTGTCACCGGTGCGTGTGCGAGTGCATGAACGTACGATTCGATATATGCACCTATGCAATATGCATGTGTGTACAGCCAAAGTGAATGGTCGTCTTAAGCAGTTTTTATTACACACAAGAATACACTCCTCTAGACGAGAAGTTAACAAATAAAACACTTGAGATTCAAGTGCTGTGCAACATGATATTATGAGACTGCAATAAATAATTAGTTGTAGATCTAGATGAGAGTTGGTTTTGCTGCTCTTGTAGACACCAGGTGAACGATAAAGATAACGAAGTAACATTTCGACACTCGGCGGGAAAAAAAATAATAAGATAATTCTTTACTGCTATCGGGAATTTTGTAAAAAAAAAAAAAAAGCAGTACTAGAAATATGATAACTAAATCAGTAGGTTTGCCGTAACAGAAGAGGGTTTCAATACTGGAGAGGCGGTCTTGTTCGTGATTGCATATGACGCACAAACATGGCTCAAATTCGTTTGCGGTTCATGCTTCTCCACCAAGTGGCAGAGACAGTGATTTACACCCAATTGAATCTGTAACATATAGGCAACTTAAGAAAGTAAGCCCGCCACGTTTAACCACCTCACGGGTTGCGTGCATCACATGTTCCACGAATGATTTTCCAATATTTACATTCTTTATTTGAGTGAAAAATACAACAAATGCCCATTCCCCTGAGCAGAAACCTTTGTCTTGGCTTCACTTCATCGGTGCAGAGAACTGTCTGAAAAATTAGCGTCAATTAACACCGATATGTGATACGGCATGAGAAATGAAAACAAGAAGCAGCGTCTCGAGTAGCTTAGCTTAAATCAGTTTTCTGAAAAAATGCCACTTTTCTAAGAATTTTCTCTGTATAACTATTTGCAATCTGTAAGGACTACACTTTCAGTTTCAGACTACATGAACGAACCTCAATTGCATTGCTTCTGTGTGCAATGGTGCACACGTTGACATGATGAATAATTGCAAAATTCACCTGCCTACCTTTACGAGATTATGGATCACGATTTCATCCGGTCTGTCGCGTTTTTAACGATATTTTTCTTTTTCTATATCTGTATCCACAAGCGGTTTGTTGCCTAAATTGATTAGTGAATTAATTAGCGGGGGTATTTTTGAGATCACTACATAGCTGACGCTAACTAAACTTTAGCACAACTTCAGGCTACAGGCTACTGTTTGTTGAGAGAGTAGTGGGTTTGTAAACCTTGTTATTTTACGCCATCGATAGATAGAAGACAATCTTCTATATGAATCCCTGCATACATACAATAATCGATTTATAAATTTAGAATGGTATTTGTATGGCAAATGCGACTCTTAACGTCAGATGTTTGTGCCATATTCGAATCATAAATTCGCTTCTATTTTTAATCAAAAAGATTTAATACGTTTTTAATAAACTATTTTTACGTACCGTCTCCGCGGGGCTCTTAACAAAACACACAAATTATGAATTCACTTTGAACGGGTGTTGAAAATAATTAAGGTTTGAACTTGATTATGCGTCTTTTGAATTGATGCACTTGTATACGTATGCATACTCCGTATGTCGGTTCATCTGATGTAGCTGTGGAAGCTCCGAATTTGAGTATTTCTCGTGCGAACTCGAAGTCTTGAACCATTGTAGTTTTTTTTTTGTTTATGTGTAAATGCAACTTAGAAAAGAAGGAAAATAAGATGTGATTATGTGAATAGTTGTACAAAGGAATACTTACAGAGGGAAGCAGAGCGAGATCAAGGCCCTTAAGCAGAAGAGAACCTAAAACATTGGTTGGAATCTGGTGGATTACCTTTAGCTTTTTTCGCTTAAAGCAATCTGAAAGAAATGAAGGAATGCTAGAATGTGTAGGGAGAAAACGAACGAGTAGTTGCTATTTTGCTATTCCTGCATAATGAAATAAAACATCGACTCTTTGTGGTTTTAATATTTTTTTTTTCTCTTTTTCATCATTTGGATTTATTTTGTATGCCTTAATCATAACTTTACATAGCATTTTTTTCATTTTCATTTATATTATTATTTATACTCATTAGTTTCCTTCTTGTGTTTTTTTTTTCATGTAATTTGTTAAATGAAATGATAATTTTTGTTGTTGAAGTTCTCTCCTTTTTGTTTTCCACAATGTAATCATCCTTAAGTTATAGTTTATATCATTTAATAAATTTAGAACAAATGTAATAAAAACACATTGCGTACAATCCAAAAACGGAAAAAAAAGAACAAAAAACAGATAAAACAACACAAACAGAGAAAAATGTGTATAAACAAAAAATATACCTAATATAGATATTCATTTATTTTCCATTTTTGTTATAAATAATTAAAATGTCCTACGTTACACTTTGTGGTTGTTCTTTTAGTTTTGTTTTCTTTTGTTTTTCTCTTGCAAAGTTATACGTTTCTTTTTTTAATTTATTGTTAAAAGTTCTAGATTAAATCTTACGACAACGACAACTTGTTCCACTATAGTAATTTTCTTTTTGTTTTTTTCATTATTGTATACTTGATTAATATTAGTTGTGTGTTTTTCTTTTTTTTTTCTTTCATTTTCCTGTCTCTTTCGGATTGGTGTATTTTTGTGGGGCCTTATTACCCTATTTAAAGTTTTTTTTTTTTAGGATTTC
Source organism: Eristalis pertinax (assembly GCA_907269125.1). Taxonomy (NCBI): domain Eukaryota; kingdom Metazoa; phylum Arthropoda; class Insecta; order Diptera; family Syrphidae; genus Eristalis; species Eristalis pertinax. Next base: position 1,151,713 of record OU026148.1, on the reverse strand, counting down.
ATTTTATATTTGTTAATTGCAGCCTAGGAAATTTTTCATTTCTTTTTATTCATTATTTAAATATAGCAAATATGTAAGGTTTCTCTTTTGTTTTTATTTTATTTATCCACGAATAATTTTTGGACTCGACACTATGCTTCTAGATATATTTATAAATAAATGTGTGTTAATGTATATGTTTTGTGTTAGAATTTTTTTTTTATTTATTTTTCTTTCATCTTTTTGTTTACTTACAATAAAATTTGTTTTGCACAATATTCATAATGACAATAAAGAAAATAAAATAAAATAAAACAAATAAGATATAATAAATAACAACAATAATGCCTACACATATACACATAAAAATCAGTTTAAAAGTTGACTTTATTTTTTTCTCATTTCTTTGTTTTTTTTTCTTCTTTTTTTGAATATTTTTTTTTCCTGAAAAAACATAAATTACCTACATGCTTAAAATATGTTACACTTTTTTCATCTTCATCGTTTTTTTGTTTTCACAATCTTTATTTGAATGAGAAAATTTGAGAAAGTAAAACTCAGAGGGGGCGGGGTACTACGGGGAGATGTGACAGAAATGAGGCTTTAAAGTAGAGGCTGACAGTGGCATCAGCCTTTCTTTTTTTTTTCTAGAAGAAGAATGAACAAAATATGTTCCTTCCCTCTGTTCACATGTGTGTTTTCTTTCCTTTCTTTTTTTTTTTAAATGACTCCTAATTTAATGTAAATTTTCTTTTATGAATAAATATATAAAAATGTTTCCATTATTCTGGTTTGTAAATTAAAAAATATTGCATTTCTAATATTTCATTACATCTTCTCTTCTGTGTTTTGTTGCTTCAACATATATGTATGTTCTTCTTATTATATTTTTTTTTTCTTCTAATTATTTTTTTCTTTGTTTAATAGTTTTCTTTTTCGCTAAACACTCACATTGACATTAAGTTTTGTTTTGTTTTTACAAAGGGCTATATAACATATACATTTAATATTAGTTTGGATCATTCAGATTTTTCTCATTTTGTTAATATTTTATCTGATTTACCTCTAAGTGGAGTACGGACTGTTTTTCATTATTTACGTAATGATCTCGAGGAAATAATATGATTAAGGAAAAAAATTATCGATTTTCTTTTTCTCTTAATGAGTAGCTTTTTTTTTCATTTTTTTGCTTTGCGTTTTCTCTTTATTTCTTAATAACACTGCGCAACACTGATATAAAGATATATTTAAAATTACAAAGTGGTCGTTTACTAGTTTAGATAGAACATCCAAAATGAGGAGTTAGGATAGATCCTTAACTTTGACTTGACCAACATATTCGGACAATTTTTTATTGCTAGATTTAGATTTTTTTTTTTGTTTTTTTTTGTGGAGGATCGACTGAAATTAGAATAAGTGAGTTTTGAAAATTATTATTCGAGAATGCTGAGTGCTGTTGGAGGGGTTTAGGCTTACGAATATGTGTGTGGTTGTTAGTGTTTTATGATTGGATGGATGTCATACAGTGCGCTCACATTGCAATTAACACTTCTTCACAAAAAGGGAAAAACAAGCAAACAAAATGTAATTCAGCGTCGCGTGTGCGTCTTGAATCAACGCAGCTTCTTGCCACATTCGTAGTTGGTGCATGTTTTTAGCGAGCGAAAATTTCGTGCGCACCGGTACATATCGCGTTTCCTTAGCAGAAGCCAGTCGATTTAAAGATAGGAATGAAGATTGCACATGAATGTTATCACGGCCGATGGAAAACAAAGGGAAAAAATGCAGGAAGACAGTGATAACGCTCTTTAGATAAGGTCTGCGGAAACATCGGTCACCAAACCTGAAATTAAACCGAAAACCCATAAGAGCACATCCCGAATAGTCCACGCGTAGGGGCAGCAATCATATCCAAATCTCTGAACAGAGCAGGTGGGATTAGAAGAACTAAATTTAACATGGCTTCTCTCCGGAAATGTTCGAGAGTCCCTTCGAAACGACACACCAACCCAACAAGGGATATATTTGCTTCCTGCAACGGGACTCCTCTATTCGTGGACATCTTGACCCTTCTTCAAAGTCGTTACTCTACATATTGATACGCACATATGCGTCCACGGTAAACGGGCGACCGGAAGCAAACAGAGAACTATATCAGAAATCTGCCCCACCGGTGCGGCGGTACACGCGTTCGTTTTAATACCAAATTAAGTGGGTAAACACGTACGGAGAACGAACACCACCACCTCAGGCAGCAGCATGAGGTAGTCTCTATTCACATGCAAAAATCGATAGTCAGAACATTTGTGTTTGAGTGCGTATTACAGCGAGGTGGCAGACGAGATACCAACAACCAGTAACAATAACAAATTTCACTGTGAAGCGATATCGAACAAAAAAAAAGGTTACGTATACGCCCGCCCGCCGGCCCGCTTACAGACTGACGAAACATTCTTCGCTTTTCTTTCTTATCCTGCGCCTTTATCACTTATAAGCCCAAAGTGAAGCGCCCTATCTTAAAATGTATATTTTTACCACACCGCACCATGCCTGTGGTGGTGGCTTGTATTGCTCGGATGGCTTTTCAGCGAAGAAGAATTTTCGGGAGTGGAAAGTTAAATGGATACCTTTGAATAATAATGCTGACTATGACAATAATGATGTTATGTTAAGGATGCATAAAAATTCGACATCGTGCTTGTCATTGTCGTTTGCCTTGATGATGATCATTGGTGTATTGGTGGTTCAAAGAATCACACATTCCATCAAACTCATGTGGATAGAGACGGCGTTGTGAATGGGAATAGACCCAGTCACACATGCCCAAGACGTAATGATACACGCACACAACGGCACCAGTATGTGTGTGTGTGGATGGAGAGTGATTGTGCCGAATTTGCGGAGGTTTACTATTTATGGCTTTAAGGCTGACTTAAGACGAAATCACAGCTGTGACTGCGGGACAGAAAGGAGTCCAAACTCAATGAATTTCGCGTCCAGAATCCAGATATCCAGTGCCAGCCGCTCGGGAGCAACAATTTTGCACGCTCGAGAGGGCGAGAAACACTAAAATAATAATAATAAACCTATAAATCATTCGGAGATCTAAAAGTCTAAAAGCATTTTACATATTTATTACATTTAAAATTTAAATAATTGCACGGAGGGGTGGGTGGATGAAAGGAAAACATTTCTTTCGCTTTGTCACCGCGAAGGAACGCACGCAAAAAAATAAATGTATATCAAAAACAGTGATAAAGCCTGAGTCTAATATTGAGAAGAAAAAAAAAATAAAAGAAAAAAAGTGCTGTCATTGTGGAGAGGTCACAAGAAAACGCTCATCTGTGAAAATTGTCTATCCACGACATGCCACAGTCAGTCGACTCACCGTGTTGGTAGATTATATTTATTTTTGTATTATTTTTCTTTTCTTATTGCTCTGCTTATTGCCACTGTTGGTGGCCTGACGGCGGTGGTGGTGGTGGTGGTGCGCTGCTTGTGTGGCTATTTTCACCCTTATGTATTTTAAGTGTTTTATGTTGTTAATATTTTAATATTATTTTTATTTGTCGTTGCGATTATTTATAGATTCGCAGATCAACACACTTGTTGAAAAATATTTTAGCAATTTCGGCGAACACATGCACACACAATGGCAGCCAAGTGGATTTATTTATACTTCGCTCAGACTCGTTTATTAGGTAACAAAAAAAAAAAAAAGAAGAATACTGTTTACGGTGCAGATATTGGACGAATGTTCACTTAAGTGAAAACGAATAGTGAAGGAAAGTACCAATAAATTGAACGCTTTACAGATTGACACTGTTGAGCTGAAGACGAGTTCGCTGAAAACTACCAGAAATGTTTGATCTTTTTTTTCCTTTTGCTGTGCAAATATAAGAAGCGCTTTAGTTTGTTTTTGGATTTTCGTCTGCATCATCAGTGAGGAATGTAATTTATCAGTGCTTCTAGCTCTTATAAACACAGTCCGTTTCAAGTGAGTAGGGGATGAACAGGCACGTAAACAAACGACATTCTAAATTTAAACCGAAGATATGTGCACCCACTCACTCGGGCGCTCGAAGAAGATGTCCCTGCGTAGAAGACGACCCATCACAATTTGGTCAAGTCGAAGAGTGTACGTGGAAGCGCAGAAACTGTAAAATGTCCGTCAGTTTCAAACAGATTCAATGCCAAAAATGAATCTCCCATTAATTAAACTAAAGACACAATATCAATTAAGAAGACAACAGAGCAGATATACGTATTCCGCAGACAATAAGCACTGACAAGCTGTAATGAGTTCCAGCAGTGCAAATCAAACAAATTATTGTGTGAGAAAAGCAGACATCATCCCTTGACCCATGCAAGTCCAGTCCACTCCCTCGCGATAGTGAATTGGAATTTAAGGAGGCGACACACCTTTTATCCATTCATTCCCTACACATTCCACAATTTCCTCTAGGTTGACACAAACGCAAAGAATACACACACCTAATGATAGTCTTCAGAGCACGATTAAAAGAGAATTGCCATCACCCAGCTATGTCCTATGACGGCAACCTGCCCATCATCACCTCCAGCGAGTTGCTTGTTATTAAGTTTTTGCTGACACAAAAGTCGACCGCAGCAGCTACATGCTCAGTTTGCTCGGATGAAAATCCCCCGATGGAAAGCTGACATTTTCTTTCATAATTTTCCCTTTTCTCTTCAATGCCTTTCTTAAGGATGAGCAAAACGAAAAAGCAAAGGCAAAACGGGCGAAAAAGAAAACCAGAAAGAGTCCACCATTATACTCAGGAGATTAATGTAGACCGTTCATAATTAGACAACCTGCCAAAAGGTTTACTCCCCCCGTCCAATTCATTCTCATTTGAATAGAAGGGGAAAGTCGGATTCTCTCCAGCGAGTCGCCTCAAAGGCCAACCGGATTTCAATTACAAAACTTATCTCGAGTAAATTGAGATAAACAAAAAAAATCAACAACAAATACAAACACTTAATCACTGACAATATTCAACAAGAGAGCAGAGAACATTGTTTAAACAAGTGATAACGCTTCTGTAGTCTATGTCCCCCAACTAACTTTAATTCAATCTCCATCGTTACTTTTTTTTTTTTTTTTACTTGCAAACAATGCCCTTGTTTTTGGTTCCTAATTGCCACCGCATACACAAATACACACGAACACGTTCATGTTCACGATTGCCTCTTCCCCCATACACTTTACGTTCACGAGGCAATAGTTTGAATATCAATTTAAAGAGTGGAATCAATATTTTATGCAACACGGGCGCATGATTGTGTCGACGAGACACAGGGTAGAAGACAACTTCATGACCACGGAAACATCTAATAGGATTCTCAACTGATTAATTCACCTCTCCTCCAGTGGACGATGAGAAAGCGACAATGTCTGTAGTATATTCAATTCGTTGAATTCGCCTCATGCAGCCGCCTTGTCCTTAGTCAAGTCCCCAATTAGCATTTATTTTCGACGGTTTCAAATATTGATTCGTACAATTTGGAAGGCTTTTTTTTCCTGTTCCTAATTAAAGACTGAGTAGGTCTGGGGTGGCATATCATATTCATATTTCAGAGGTCGGGTTAGCGTCGAGTGGGCGATGCCGTAATGACGGGGTGGATGTGAAAAGGAAGTCGTATTTGGCTCAAGCATGATTTTCAGATTTCTAAAGCGACAAGGCTGTAAGTGGAATGATGAAATAATTCTTGGAAGCCTGCTGCATGGCTGACAACGTCTGGAACAACGAGCACATGCATAATAAATAAAATCTAACCTCCTTTCAGGACAATATGAAGGGCGTACGAAAAGTTCACAAGGGGAGGCAATCATCAGCTCCTACTGTTATCTTTTCTTTTTTTTATTTACTATCACACTGGGCAAATCCATGCTGCAATTAGACTGAGCACAGCACCAGGTAGTGTTCATTTGAATGCCAATGTGGCGCAAATCTTTACTAAGGAGTCACAATTAGATTAGATAAAACAATTTGTGAGCTTATTTCAGTTATCACACACAAAGCGCTGTGGACTGGAGCTCCCCCTAGCTTCAGTAAAAATGTATTTCAGTCGAAATACCATTTTTCACCTGATGCATGACCCCTCCCCCCCCCCCCCCCCTATAAATCCAATTTTAAAACTTTTATTCGTTCCTCAAAACCGAACAAGTGAAGGATTGTTCTGAAACATATGTTAGTTGGAAATATGCATAATAACTCGACGTGTGAAAGGTAGAAGAAATGTGTACATCACAAAGGCGAGAAGAAAAGCGCAAGCGAATGTTTATACAACTTTAATAGCCGCAACAAGGTTCTATTGCTCTGCGTAACTCACCGATGACGTCCACTCACAATGTGAATTACATCACCTGCAGGTAGTGGAACTTTCGCACTCAAAGGGCATCCTCGTAAGGAAACTAACTGGATGGCAAAAGTTTGTTACTCATATTGAGAAAAAAGAAAAATAAAAAAAATCAACAAGAAAATGTGAGAGCTACTCTCGTCTCTGAGGAAATTCATTCCCCTGATTGTTTGAAACTAGCTACCGTTCATGGGGCAACTTTCAGGGAGGAGTGGAAAGGGTGCGGATAAGAGCCAGGACAGAGTTGCAGAGTAGTAAATGGAGAGCAATTGATTTGCCTATAGGTTGTAAAAAAAAAAAAAAAAAACTCGCATAATATTCCAGTTCACCATTTGCTCGGCTTAGCTTTTTCGTCGGACATAGTAACAAACTACACCGACGAATCCAATCGCACGGTTAAATGACTGTCTACCTTTGGGTTAATTAAACCATCTTAAAAGCCACTCAGGTCAGGCAAAATGCATGCCGACTTGCACTAAAGCAATTAAAGCAGCGGCCAGTGTTAAAACGAAAATGAATGTTCAGCCGAATGAGTAAGTGTAAAGTGACTGTGATTAAATGGATGTACCTACATGCATAGAAACATAACAAAAAAAGCAAAAACAATATTTACCTGCTAAGTTTAATTTTGCTGGACATTTTATTGCTGCTACTCGGTTGTTTGGTGTTGATTGGTGTTTGATTTCGGGTTCTTGACAATTGTTGCTCTTCTCCCATTGCCTCTCTTTCTCTACCGCTCACTCTCTCTCTCTATCTCTGGCTCTCTACAATATTTCTCTTTCGCTTTGTCTAAGTTCATATACACAGATGAGATTTGATATTATGCTATGATGATGATTATTATTATTTAGTTTCTTTTTTTTTTTTTTTTCATTTATGTATATTGTTTTGGAAGTGATATTGTTATAATTATGATGGTAATGAATATGTATCGTAGGGGGTAGGAGAACGACGACGAAAACTCTGATTGTGATGTTCTTTTCAGTTGCTAATGATACAATTTTGTTTAACACACATTACTTGGTTTTTTTTTGTTTTTTGTTTTTTCTTTTTTGTATTTATATATATATATATTTTGTTTTTCTTTTTTGCATTTTTTTGTTTTTTTCTGGTTAAATGATGACAACAACAACGTTTCTGACACTTTTTGTTTTATACTATAAATTACTGAATGACTTTTTGTTTGTTGCGTGTGAGTAGAAAAATTTAAAATTCAGCAAACTCCTTGGCGCATTTTTCAGTACTACTAATTCGCAGTACCTCCTCCTCGTAATCATCGAAATTACTAGTGTCTCCTGGTCCCTTACATCTGGGTATAAAAGGCGCCTCGATCTTTTTCTGGAATATGGCAATCCAATCTGTTGATGCGAACCACTTTTGATTCTTGATGTCATTTACACCCGCTTTAAGATTGCCATAGCGCTTGGTAAGGTCTACCTGCAGCAGATTACGAAGTAGATCCTTTAGGTCTGAACCGAAATGCGATGGGAAGCGCACTTTGCCGGATACGATCTTTTCATAGATTTGAATCGGTTGATCGGCGAAAAATGGTGGATATCCAGCTGCCATTTCATAAACTAGAACACCCAACGCCCACCAGTCGACCGCTTTGTTGTAGCCCTTGCTCAGAATTATTTCGGGTGCTAGATATTCTGGGGTACCGCATAGTGTCCATGTGCGGCCTTTTACGCGCTTGGCAAAACCGAAATCCGTTACTTTCAGATAGCCCTGTGAGTCTATGAGAAGATTCTCTGGTTTCAAGTCCCGATAGATAAGATCCAGATAGTGAAGATACTCGAAAGCGAGCACAATTTGTGCGGCATAGAAACGAGAGTGCGGCTCTGAGAATCGACCAACCTTGCGAAGGTGTGAGAACATCTCACCGCCTGGTACATATTCGAGCACCATGTACAAATTCGAATTATCCTTAAAATGATATCGCAGGCTAACCAAAAACGGGAACGATATTGCTTGTAGAATGCGCTTCTCATTGAGAGTGTGCTCGACCTGCTTCAATTTGACGACTTTCTGCTTGTCAAGGATCTTCATGGCATAGTAATCTTTGGTTGGTTTATGCTGAACTATCATGACTCGGCCAAACGAACCGGTACCGAGAGTTTTGATTCTCTCAAAATCGTCTAATGCTGCAGTGTTAGTTGGGTTGCGACGCCACTTATCCTCGAATTCCTCTTTGGCTTGCTCAAGGAACTCTTTCACAGTTTCGGCGGCATCGACCTTTTTATTAGAGGTTGTGGCGTTGTTACCCATTTTTGATGTGGATGCAATGGAAGAAGACGATGCTAAAGGAACTAGCGATGACAATTGTTTTTTGAGATTATCCTTTGATGATGATGACGATGTTGCTGCGTTGGCCCCTGCTGCTCCTGTTCCTGCTCCTACACCTGCACCTGTTCCTATCACCGATGCTGAAGTAGTGGATGATGGTGAAATGGAAGTGGACTGTGATGGTGAGTGATGATGATGGTGGTGATGTTTATGGTGAGGAGGTGAAGATGGTGATGGAATTGGTGAAGTTGAAGAGGATTGAGCGGCTACGGCTCCCGACGGTTGTAAGTGATCTTCGATCGCGGCGTTGTTGTCCTTTACTGAGTCCAGGGTGTTAGCGATCTTTTTATTTTTTTGCTTTTTTAAAAATTGAAATATCGCTTTAGCAATTTTGACAGATTTTCACTTAACCGACTGTCGAAAAAATGGGACTCTCGTCAACGCGAGAGACGGAACTTTTTTTTTGCTTTTTACACACTCACCACGTAATGCTTCTTTCGTAACAACGACGACGACGACTACGATATGCTTTCCAGTGAGAAAACAATCGGACACCACTGTATTAGTTTATTTAGATGTTAGTTTGTGAAAGCGGGTAATGAGAGATGAGGGCTGAAGTTGGTTAGTTGGATAAATGGAGGAATTAAACTTTTATCACACAATTGAACACAATTTTTTTCACTTTATTCTTCTATATCAGTGATTTCGTAATCACTTCGCTTTTTAACTCTTATTGCACGATAGCTGTTTCGCGGAATTTTTTAACTCGCCACAAATCTAGCAGAAATTCCGTTTTATTTGCACTTTTATAGGGTTGGAAGCAGAATACCAGCAGAAAAATCAATTGTTTGCACTTCTCTCTACTACAGCGAAACTGAGAACTTTTTTCTATTTTCTATCATTTGCACACAATTCAATAAGAGATCCTGCGAATTGGCATTTCTTTATTATTTTTTTCTCAAGCGAACATAACAAATTTCGTGTTCTATACAACTTGTTTGGGCATATTTTCTTTATTAAATTCACGAAATATTTTCTGACAGGATGCTAGCAGTGCCCCAGAGGTCAGTGGTACACAATTTTTCTCGTTTCGTTTCTTTTACGCGAATTTATTTCTCTCTCGCACGGGTCGCATGGCCTTTTTGCTGCCGTATTAATTTGTTGTTTATTCTCGCAGCGCACAGAAAAATATTGTGAAATATATTTTGTTTTGTTTTTACACTGCTTTTGCAAAGAAGAAATATTCAATGAACCCGCATCCGTACGACCGAGCTACTTTGCAAAATGGCGATCCGTATGAAGAAAATTTTCCTATGATAAAAAGAGAGGAATACAATTTTTTTTGTACATATCACCTTATTGGTATAGAAATAGTTGGTTGGTACACCTGTTCTTCAGTAGTAACAAGTTGCACATTGCAAAAAAAAGTACTCTCCAACAGGTGGAGCTGCTGGCGGGTGAGAGAAAATTTGATGAGGCTTAAAACGCATCGATTTGCAAAGCTAAAATTTATTTTTAAAGCATATTCGTTTATTCCGTGTTGACAATGTTATTAAATGAATTTCCACTCAGTTTTAAAAGATTCTGTAAAAATTATGCATTTCCCAAGTCTCGTAATTTCTCCTGAATGCACCCATTCCCAACTATGCACTGAATGCGTGTTAAGAGCAAGCATGTCCGGTGACACTAGAATTGTCACAATTGGAACGCGCGTGGTGTTTCAAACGTTTATTTCAGAAAGTCAATTCTGCCCTCAGTGAAGCAACTAGCCGAGAGGTTGCATTTAATTTTAACAAAACTACAAATCTACTTAGAAAATCACAATGGTACGTACATGCAAATAGCATCAAATACTTTATTTACTTAAAGACGCATTTACAGACTGAAGAAGTGAACCCGAAAGCATTCCCCCTGGCTGATGCTCAACTCACGACCAAGATCATGAACCTGCTGCAGCAGGCCCTGAACTATAATCAATTGCGAAAGGGAGCAAATGAAGCTACAAAGACTTTGAATCGTGGCCTGGCTGATATTATCGTGATGGCTGCTGACGCCGAACCCATTGAGATCCTTTTACATTTGCCATTGCTTTGCGAGGACAAGAATGTCCCGTATGTGTTTGTTCGCTCAAAGCAGGCATTGGGAAGAGCATGTGGTGTATCAAGGCCAATTGTAGCATGCTCAGTTACTACCAACGAGGGTTCTCAGTTGAAATCCCAAATAACTTCGATTCAACAGGAAATTGAAAGGCTTTTAGTTTAAGATGAACTGTACAAATTTTCTATTTACGTTTTTTTATTAAGAATCATTTAAATAAATGAAATTTCCTTAACTGTGTGTAAAATTCCTTCGTCTGATTGCGACTGATATTCATTTGAAGTGAATGGATTTGAACGCCGGTCTCATTGTATTCTATAGTATAGATTATCGAATTCTAAATATTCGTACATTAATTTCAATTTAAATAAAACAAAAAATGCGATTTAATTGTGTACAAAAAAGAGGTAGACGATTTGTTTTACAAAGAAAAAACAAATTCGCCCATGCAAAATGATAAACAGCAATTCGCTGCTGAACGATTCCACACTTGGGCCATTTTAATTACTTGGCAATACAAGTAAACTGTCAATGTCATAATTACAGTTACTTCATGGTGTGTACCGTGGTCGTTGATTCTGGGGTATGATTTGTTTATTAAGAAGAAAAAATGATATTGTCGAGACACAATTTGGGTCGCACACAGATTAAATGCAAGTGACAAATCGCTAACAAACAATCGGCAACATGAAGTTAGTTAATAGAAACATAGATAAAGCGAATCAAGGGTAAGTGTCTATTTTGCAAATATTTGCCAAGAAATACTTGCTACTGAATTTTAAGGTTATCCTTACTACAATATTGAATTCATTTTCAGGACGGTGGTTTTGATCCCAGATGATCCCGAAGATATGTGGCATGCATATAATCTGATAACAGAAGGGGACAGTGTCCGAAGCACAACAATACGAAAGGTTTGCACTTGTAATTCGATTTCGAATGTGTTTACTAATTTCAAGGTTGCAGGTACAAAATGAGACAGCAACTGGTTCCTCGACCAGCAGTCGAGTTCGAACAACATTAACCATACGCGTGGAGTCCATAGACTTTGACACGCAGGCCTGTGTCCTACGTCTGAAAGGACGTAACATTGAAGAAAATCAATATGTGAAAGTGCGTAAACTGTTTTTCTTTTCTTTTTCCAAACATTTTCAACACGTTGAATCATCTATTTGCAGATGGGTGCATATCACACGCTCGACTTAGAATTGAATCGAAAGTTTGAACTACGCAAGCCAGAATGGGATACCATTGCCTTGGAGCGCATCGAAATGGCATGTGCATTGCAGTCAGCCGACGTAGCGGCCGTGGTAATGCAGGAGGGATTAGCGCACGTTTGCTGGATTACAGCCAGCATGACGTTGGTGCGCAGCAAAATCGAGGTTTCCATACCCCGAAAGCGTCGGGGTTACGTTCAGCAGCACGAAAAGGGCTTGGCGAAGTTTTATGAATCTGTGATGCAAGGAATCTTGCGACACGTCGACTTTGAAGTAGTTAAATGTGTTCTCATTGCCTCCCCGGGTTTTGTCCGTGACCAATTTTACGAATACATGTTTCAACAAGCTGTGAACTCAGACATTAAGGTTAGTACTTGATCAGAGGATGAATAAATTGGTTTTCTCGAAAATAACGTACTCATCTCTGGTTTCAGGTTCTTTTAGACAATAAAAGCAAATTCATGCTGGTGCATTCATCCTCAGGTTTCAAACACTCTCTAAAAGGTAAATGATTCGTGTGAATAAAACTTGATTTGGTGCTAATGTATGTTCTTGATTTGTTACAGAGGTCCTGCAAGAACCCGCCGTGATTGCAAAAATATCAGACACCAAGGCAGCTGGCGAGGTGAAGGCATTGGAGCAGTTCTACCAAACACTGCAAACTGAACCGGCAAAGGCATTTTATGGTAAAAAACATATTCAACAAGCTGCTGACGCAATGGCCATTGAAACGCTGCTTATCTCGGACAATCTTTTCCGGTGAGTATTTTAAAGTTGTGGTGTTGGCACAGATCTGAGTGTGAGCGGCTTAGAAAAGGTGAGCAACGTTGACACATTTTTTGGGATACTTCAATCCGACATCGTCATCTATCGCTTTGCTTTATTTCTCTTTCATACCCCCTCCCAGTCATGAGCACGCAACTGATACAACTTTTAACTGCTTTCCCGTTGAGTAACAGTCAATAATTCAGTGTGAATGGTTCACGGTTGAAGAGGAACACTTTACCCACAAAAGAAAGATAGCGTGCGCTCACACTTTGCAATTTCGCCGGTGAGAGAACCTTCAACTTGCGTCCGAGAATGTAACCGATGTGCTCCAATTTCCCTAGCACATATCAGCATTGACTGCCGATCAAGGTTGTGTGCGCTTGTGCGTTGTCTACTGTTCGGTTTTTTCGTTTCTCTTTTCTGCTTGCATCGTACATCGTTAGACTGCACATATGTAGAGCGTTGACCATATCAGTAATAAGTAACTAATTTGTATGCCACGACTGCAGGCGCGTATCAATTGCGCACCAACGAAAAATACACATTCCACAAACAAAACGTTTAGAAAATATTTAAAATAATTTATTAATCTTATTTACAAAGTCTAAGTCTTATGATATACGTAATGCCCGCACGGGCAGTCCTTAGCTTATGTGTGTAAATATACCGCACATACTGATGAACTTTCTCGATGGAGACGCTGCCGATGAGTCAAGGGTTTTATCAGCCAACTCACTGTCATAAATCACCGGTTAATTTCAGGCTTGTTGTGTCTTGACGTATCGCTCCGCTTGACGTTTTTTTGACTTGAAACATCCTTAGGCGCATTCGCTGTGGCATTCAACAGGAGCTTGTCATAGCAATCGGACAGTGTTTCCCTCCTCGGCAGCAGTCTTATCTTGGAGGACGTTATGTAATTGTGGTATCTAAAGTTGACACAAGGGAAATACATCTCTTGAATTTTATTCTTCACCATGGTCACTTGGGGGTAGCCACACTCCGAAATCAAGTAATCCGGTTCAAGATGCATGGCGAAAGTGTCTGAAAAGAAATAGGTATTCAAAAATCACATCACTTCTTGCAAATTTTATTTCAATAAAATCTCACACAGACTGGCTTCGCAGTCTATTTCGTAAGACAGTTGCATTACATACCAGGTAGTCAGAACATACCCATCGATGGAAAGCAGGATAGTGGGCGCCGTTTTCCTCTTACGGCAAGTGGAATGATTAAATAACTTGAACAAATCCTCAAGCCATCGCAGTAGCAGACTCCCACACCCTGTTGCGTCAAGCCGAGCACACATGTGTTCGTGCATTTCTCTTTCGAATGAAGCGTAATGCACCATATGACTTATCCCGATTGTAATCCCTGGCAACAGAAACTACCTCCGCGATCAAACTGTTTTTGTAAACAATACAACCATAAGCCAGTGTGAAAGTCTAAATCGCCTCCTACGAAACACAGCAGACATTAAGGAGGAAATGAAAGAATGTCAACTAATGAGAAAGGATTACAAAAACAAATGCCAGATATAGTCAGCGTAGGCCTACGTTGCAGCTAGTTACCAGAGGTGCGAAATCTGAGCCGGTTACACCGGGGGGGCGAAACAACTCGAATAAGAAAGTTGGGTATCAGGTTTACAAACTGGTTATCCGTCGATGTAAGTGCATACCCGATTAGAGTCGGAGCGAGCGACGCGACCTTTCAAATGAACTCTTGCTACTTATCTCTGGTTTCAAAAGAAATCCCCTCCCACCGCCAGTAGGCTTACATGGCAAACGTAGTAGAACATGAAATCAATTAAATGCAGTTATATAAGACAACAAATATTGGATTCCTGAACAAGTGTACATCTCTTATCGGCGGCAGCGCGGTTTATCAGCGAAGGAATTTCAAGCATGTCTGTACATAGGTACGTCGCAATGCTAATCGAACTGTGATTAAGGGCTCAATACGTGTGAGAACACACTTGTAAATTCCGGTGCGTGGGTTCGCTTCTTACGCCTCGTAATTGTCGATTACTTTTCTTGTTCGCCGCCGCGTTGCTTTTGAATACTGGCGCGTCGTGTTCTGATTTCGCATAACACTTAGTTCCCTCCCATCCACTGTGTCTGCTCTTTGCATTGGCTTTGCAATCAATAAACGTCTTCGGAAGCGAGTGAATACAATATGAAAACAATTTTAATTCGCAGATCGATAGTCATCACTTAACAACTTGCGCAATTCTATTGAAACGTATGCAGTATCTATCTATAACACCGAGTTCGAATCTTGTGACATTACCTAAACAAATTCCAATGTGTAGCTCCTGCTGATGGTTCCACTTTCACTTTGCTGGCGTTACAGTATTGAGTCGCCGTGCTATAAATGCCCGGACATTAAATCTGACACAACCGCCTTCGCTTCGAGCACAAACAAGACTGAGGAGAATGTTTCTTCGCCTTTTTCTTCAACCGCCAGTTTGACTGATCGTTAAGACTTAAGATGTGCTGTTTAAGTGAATTTTTATTGCTGTGCTCTCTTAAGGTGATCGTTTCTTGCCAAGCGGCAAGTGCATTGTTTTGTAGAGGATTATTTTGTGTTTGTCCTTTGAATGATTTTGTTTCCCGTGATGCCATAGTAAGGCTAGATTGTGTCTCTATTGTGATGAGTTTGTTCGTGGAAGTCGCAGGGGGTGGATTGTCTGTTGTTCCGATGGTTGTGAATGTGCACAACTTGTACAAGAATGTCTCTCTGTGTATGCCGTGCGAAAGAGAAACAAGCGGAGCACATTTTTCTTTTCGTTTTGCTTTCAAAGCGTGCGTTCTCTTTGCTGGTGATTCTTACCTGTTTCATGCGAATGTTAAAGGTGGAGCGGGCTTAATAAGATATTCCAATGGTCGATCGGGCTATAAATGCTGTATTTCGATACATGTTTATTTTATGTTGCTGTTCTGCAACGGGTTTGGGGAGTGTAAAACTCCCCAAGCCGACTGTGTAGTGTGTACATGTATTCAAAATGTCAAGGTTCTTGACCTTGAAAGTTCTCTTTACCTTCTGAGGCATTCCGTAAAGGTTTTCGCGTGAAGAGAAGTCATTAAAGTCATTCTGCTTACGTTGAAAGGTGTCTTAAAAGTCAATTGATTACGCATAAGAATTTCACATTCTCGGCTTAGAAGTGCGCTGTCGGTAATTTTTGAAGAAACTTTGCGAAGTTGTCTGGCAACTGGCAACTGAATGAAAATGTATTACCATGGACTGATGCATAAAGCCAATGCAGATAAGATTATTTTGCTCAGCATGTATGTTTATATGAATGTGTTCTTTATTTTTGCATTTATTCCCATTTCAGCTGCCAAGATATCAGTCAAAGGAAAGAGTACGTTGCGTTGGTGGAGTCAGTCAGAGACGCCGGGGGCGAAGTTAAAATATTTTCCAGCATGCACATCTCAGGAGAACGTAAGTATAAATCAAAAGATCATATTATTTCCTTAATTGCATATCAATGCAAATTGAATACGTTTGGCGCGGTGTATTACGCCTAATGTGTGACTAACTATAGATTCACGTGTGTCCGTCCGTACGAGAGCCGCCTCTCATTGATGACTCATACATCTCACGTTCGCAGTGTGCACAGGGATTTCCTCATTTAATATAACAATTTTAGAACTGTATTCCGTAAGGAAAATATAAACATTGGCATCCAGCCCAAGAGATCGTCACTGTGTTCTTCTTCAACATGACATGCATGTACCTTTGTGCATTTCAACACACTTTCTCGTTTGTGGCAGACTGCGAGGACACACAGCGTGAATCTATTTTTAACAATGCACACTGCTCGCATGAGGCGCAAACAAATCCAATGAGGTCAATAAACAGTGTTCACTGCCGCATAAACTGTTGTTGCTGTCATCGAGGAAGGGTCGCGATTGTTATAGTTTGGAGTTTGGAGTTTGGAGGATCCATTCATGAAATGTTGTTTTATTTCTTTTCAGAACTATCGCAACTAACAGGAATTGCCGCAATTTTACGTTTCCCGATGCCCGAACTGGAGGATAGCGATGGCGAAGCAGCAGATGATGATTCAGACTCTGATTAGTGATTAGAGGAATTGCAGGGCTCTAAAACATGGCTCTTTTATCGTATAGTCTAAGGGATAGGTAGCAAACGTACGCAAGAAATAATTCTAGCCTTTAATACCTAAATAAATTAAACAAATCAAATCCCCCCCCCCCCCATTTTACGGCGCTCTTCATATTATTTTTATTTTTGTTTTTTATGTTACCTAGTAAAGATTTAGTTATGCATGCTTTTGAGCATCCACAATTGTAGAGTAAGAGAATTGAATTTGCGCAAAGTCCGCCCGTTTGGCGCTCGCTTTGTTTTGTGACCTATTTTCGTATTTTTGTGCGCGCCATGCCGATTGTAATGATGCCTTCTGTGTATACAATGTTCGTTGAGTCAAAAAGATGTTCCTTTTATCATCAGGTCAAATGTGAATACATATGTTAAGAGAAACCACTGACTAAATGCAAAAGTATATTGAAAACAAAGGATTTAACCGTTCATATGCCAAGGTACACAATTTTATTGAAATAAAAGATTCAAAATTAACTAACAATAGAGAAAAAAATCTAAGCTGAATTCACGCGTTTCGCTTTCTTGTTTGCTTTCTTGGTCAACTTTTCGGTGTTGTCGATCTGCTTCCGCTTCTTCTTAAGCAGCCACTGCTCTTTGTCTTTGTCTTGTTTCTCGCGAATCAACTTCCTGAATAGATTTCTGTGTCGTGGCTTGACCATGCGCGCCTTCAGACGATGCTCCTCGACCTCGGTCTTGTGCAACATGCGTTTGCTTTCCTTGTGCAGTTTGCCCGACTGAACGGCCATGTTGCTTTTCTACAAAAAAAAAAAACAGAAATAAATAATGGTTCGATCAAGCTAGTTCCTCTCTCCTCCTGCACTTACTTCTTCAAGACGTTTTCGTTCTTTATCATCGACATCATCAGCATCATCGTCGTCTTCATCGGCGGATTCGTCTTCGTAGCCGTCTTCCTCATTGTCATCGCCCTCGTTGCGCATATCTGCGTCAAACTCGGCCCTCTCCTCTTGGTAAGCAAGTTGAAGCTGAGCATCGATCAAATTCTGATCATCGTCCTCCTCGTTTTCTTCCTCATTATCGTCACCTTCTTCCTCACTTTGCTCTGAAAAGGCGGACATCAGAATCATCAAAGACTTTTCGAAAATCAAATCTCTTAACACTTACCATGAGTTTCAATTAAAGATGGATCCAGAAGAGCCTTCTCTTCAGGTGGTATGTATGTATCACGTTTTGAATCAACAAATGGCGACAAGTGCGGAGGCAGGTCAACGCCAATGAAATATTTATTTGTGGGAAGGAGTGATCGCTGATTTACACAGTCGAACACCCATTGCGGCTGAATGTAGTCACGTGATATGAACTGCTGTGCCAACGTGGGCCGGTCAACGATTTGATGGGTGATGGTTTCATCGCTCTCCTCGAACGTGGCACCAGGAAACACTGTTTTGTCCCAGGAAATACTTCCGCCGAATGAGCGTATAAGTATGACGAGAGGTTCGCGTGGAACTTCCCTGCCGATGAAGAACTTCAATCCTTTGAACAGAGTTTTGAGCTTGCGAATTTCTTGGGCTTCTTCCTTCATCTTCAGCACTCTCTTTGAATCACCGTCTTGTTGCAGTAGCTCCAAATCTATCTCGTTCTCTTCCTCCTCTTCTTGCAACTTATCAGTCCTCATCAGCTCGTAGTTCAATGCAACGATACGATCGGAGACAAACGAAGTCTCATCCTTAATAGTTTCATCGTTGTCGGCCAACATCCCCTCGGGGAACTGAGGTGGATAGGCCATGTTGATGCTGTGGTAAAGACGGAAGTTGGTGAATCCCAGCATGATTGTGTAGAATTCAACGAAGATCGACATCACTTTGAAGTCAACCTCGGTCTTGGAGTGCGGTTTGAAGGGATAATAGTGGGGAACAATCCAAGTGACCTTTTGTCCCTTGATGTCAGCTTGGAAGTAGTATCCCTTGATGGAGATAAAAACTTTGCGCAGGGACTTGGACGCAATGATGTAGTGCAAGAACTCTACAGTCAAGCGACGACATAGTGCAGACTGTTCACGTGGAATTAGTCTCAGTGAAGGAAATGTACTGAACAGGAACAGAAGCGTCAAACAATCGTCCAGATCTTTTACGGCGTCAATGAAGGTTGGATAGCGTTCTTTGACAATGTGATCGATTTTCAGTTCGGGATACAAAGCAAGGCGACGCTTCAAGTTGCGGAAATCCTTTATCGCTCGGTCGCGGCCTGATTTTTTGGCGAAAATCTGTGGGATTTGATTGTAACATCAAGTGGGTCAAGATGTGTGTATTAATTTACCTTGTAATCACGCAATGTCCACACAATTGGCTCGTGCAAGAGGAACCGAATATCCTTGGCGTGGTATAGTACTTTGATTTCTGTGGAACCCTTCTGGGCCCTCCTTCTGTGCTTCGGTTCCCGGGGATAGACACCTTTGATGATGCACAACCTTCGGAAGTCATTCAGTGTCAATTGAAGTTTCTTTAAGGCAGCCTTCCTGGTGATATACTGGGCAGCCTCACCAGACTGATACTGTAAACGGAAACAAGTACAACACGTGTTGAGCGATGATTTTTAAATTGTTTAAACAAGTATTTACCTTCTTCGGACGACGCATCTGATGTTATTTTGTGAACAGACAATTTGTTGTACTTTAAAATCAGAACTTATTTTCGAAATGGAAAACGCACGTTGTTTTCCAGTTCGTTCACAAATGAAAGGAACATGTCAAGAGTGACAGTGTTGTGTGTGGGCTTGGTTCCTTACTGTACATTTGCTGAAGAAGTGCTGAATACGATGTCACAATGGTTGATTTGAGGATGGACAATTCACTTTGAGTATATTTTATTTTAATACAAACAATTTGAGGTACAAAGGAGCACATCATTAGGACGTACTTCATTCCTTATGGACAACTAATGCTCTTTTAAACCATACACGACTTAATATTCTTACTTCGTTTCAAGTGTATATCGCAGAGAATAACCTACTTTCTTACTGTACTGTACACACATGGATTTGACGTTTCATGTCAATTGCCTTCATACTGTACGGAGGATCTAAAAATTTGCAGGCTTTCAAAACAAAGTGAAAATTATTGTATTGGGTTTCCCTTCTTGTTGCTTAGAAGGAGATCATTTACTAAAGTTATTATTTATAAGCATATTAAATGCTTTTGGGTATAATCTAAGTCCGCAACACCACACATAATCACAGCAAGCATGAGTAAACATACGTATACGACGGCGAATCTGTCCGATGTTCAGCTCAAAGAGCAGGGAAATCAAATGTTTTCTGCTCGAAAATTTGACGATGCTATTAATTGTTACAGTAAAGCAATCGTAAGTACGAGGTTTTCACAATTGCCGCAAGTGCTAATTGCAGCATACCTGCATATATTTAGTTGAGCAAATCAATTGGACCACGTTGAATAGAAATCAATAAGTGGGATTACATATAACACATTTGTTTGATGGTAAATTCGATTATTGCAGATTAAAAATCCAACGAATGCCACATACTTTACGAATAGGGCCCTGTGCCATTTGAAGTTGAAACGTTGGGAACAATCATGTCAAGACTGTCGGCGTGCATTGGATATTGATCCGAATTTAGTTAAAGCCCATTTCTTCTTGGGTCAATGTCTAATGGAATTGGAGCTGTATGACGAAGCAATAAAGCACCTGCAAAGGGGTATGTGCGAAGGTTTTGTCAAATAAGTCTGGTTCTTAGGTTTCGTTTGGTTCTATGTGTACTTCAAAAGCTTATGACCTCGCAAAGGAGCAAAAGCAAAACTTTGGCGATGACATTACTTCACAATTGCGATTGGCAAGAAAAAAACGATGGAACGTACAGGAAGAGAAGCGCATTTGTCAAGAGATCGAACTGCAAACGTATTTAAATAGGTCTGCATTTAGTACACACTCAGTAAAGGGTGTCTGACTAATTGTTTTCTTCCTCCTGTTTTTCTAGACTTATAAGAGAAGACATGGAGAACAGGTTGGCGAAGTTGAAACTGGATGATGATATGAATGAGGATCATTTGAAGGAGAAACAGCAAGAAATCGAACAAGAATGCGTGAGTAGTTTATCAGCAATCAATGTAGATTATTAAGTTCACATCGGTGTACTTGAGTGTACATTTTTTTATCTGAAACATGATGTGTCGCGGTTTCAAATGGTGGCAAATTTTCAATAGCTTAGTTTTTCTTGTACGTGCTACCAACTTATGTTGAATCGTTAGTACTTAGATTGCGCATAGTAAGTCCTAACTTCTCTATTTTAGGACGACCACACGAGTGCGCTCAATGACTTATTCGCAAAAATGGATGACCGAAGGCGGGTAAGTTAACCTTGAGCATTGTGCCAATGACAGCCACTTTCCAATGAAAAAAAAAACCTCTTTCAGAAACGCGATGTACCCGATTTCCTGTGCGGCAAAATAAGTTTTGAAATCCTTACGGACCCCGTGATAACACCATCAGGCATAACATACGAACGCAAGGATATCGAGGAGCATCTGCAGAGAGTCGGCCACTTTGATCCAGTCACCCGGGTGAAGCTCACACAAGATCAATTGATTCCAAATTTTTCCATGAAAGAAGTGGTCGACGTTTTTCTTGCCGAAAACGAATGGGCACTGGAGCTTTAGAAATTTTTAGTATTAACGCATTCATTAATTCGTGTATACCAGCTATAATACTTTCATACAACATTTTTACCCACCCATTGTCCCCATTTCTGTCTCCGGAAATACGTAACATCTGTTTTGGTTTTGAAAGTACATAACCATTTATTTTCATACGCCTAGCATGTGTTGTCCCAGAACATCGCTTCTTTCTTAATCCAAATGCCAATCGATGGGACAATAATTGGTCCACATATGATGTTTGATTACTTGTATGTATATATTGTTTGAAAACCAGAATTTATTTGAAGTTTCTTTTCCTTTTTTTTTTTTTAAGTAATAATTAAACAAAAGAAAAACTGTTCTTTACTTTTAATGAAACTAAAGCAAAAATATACAATAAACTCCAGTGCATTTGTCCGATCTAAAGAATCAAAAAAATAATCAATTTTAGCGGGTCCTGGATGCGATATTGAAATAATGTGATTTGATTTTCGGTTAGGTCATGATAATACTGCTTTCCGAATAAAATAAATACGTATTGTTTTTATTTTACTGTTATAAAGAAACTGTTTTAATTTCGCGTGCATTTTTGTCGGGTCTTTCAGAAGACGGTGGTGAAAGCTGATGTAGCCGTCGAAATTGGGAAGACAAACAAGACGATTCGTTTTAATTTTTGGTTTTATTCTTTTGATTCCGTTTACATATCTATTTTGTGCCGGCAACGATTGCCAGCTTATATAATTCATTTTTATTTTCTTTTGACAACATAGGCTCGAATATCTATATACACTGCTTTGTTTTAGTAATGGAATCAAACAAGCGCCCTCACATCGGTTTGTTTTTTGTTTTGTTTTATATTTCATATATATGTATGTATGTAGTGTATAATTTGTTAATGTAGCTCACACGCATATAAATAACTTCATTTTATCCTACATATTTATATGTATATAAATATATTATATGAATATATATATACACATACACATATATAAGTTTTGTTAATCTTAATACATGTACATATACTGATTTATACATAGCCATACCATTTCTTCCTTCTTTGCTTATATATTACTCTCTGTAATAACAAATAACATAGTTTTGTCTCTCATTTAAATTTAGATGAACGATATGTTTTTAAACGTAATAGCCTTAAAGTACAATTTATTATATCCCATTTATTAAAATAACAATTTACAGGATTTCGTTTTATATTTTGGTTTTGGTTTTATTAATTTTTTTTTCTCTTCATTTTATCTTTATCTACTTAGGTTTATTATACACAATTCTCTTATCGTTACGTTACATTCAATGGCTTTTGTTGAGTAGATTTATTTGAGATTTTTGAGTTCGTGTAGTATGGGTATGAAATTGCATGCAGATTCGGTCTCATGTACTCGACACCTCCCGTTAAAATATAAAATATGCTTATTCTGCACCATCTATCAAGCGAAAACATTGCGAACTTATGCCAAGAAGAGATTGTTCAATGCATTTATGTATAGGGAACCTTCTAAAAAAAAAGACAACAACCATCAACGCACAACACTGAACAACGTAAAGAAAAATACGATTTTTGTCTACAGGGTGGGGGGGTAAGGCTTTCAAGCTAGAACCAAAGAAGTTGAATTTACCTACAAATAATCTTGGCCAATTGCATGGTTTCTCTTTCCCCATCTGGAAGTGCATCCACGTGTTGTTGTGAACAACAGGCTGGAGGACTGAAAGGATTAGTGCCATGGTTGGGACAAGGCATTAGAGCGTTCTGAAATGTAGGCTTTCTAAGCAAGTCTTCGGACCCTTCTTCCAATCGACATTCCCCGTACGGACTCCAGACAGATCGGACGTGTCCACACGATGGCCTTTAATAGTTAACGAAAAAGTTCTAAGAAATATCACTCTATTGCCCTAGCTTAGCTGGACTTAAAAGCAGTTCGGGTTCGAATTTTAAAGCTGCAGCGGAAGGCATTGCCATCGTTGATGGTGGTACCAGTGTATTGCCAAGCAAAGTACTATTACTATTGCTACTACTAGCGGCAGTCGCTGCCGTTTGGTTTGTCGTCAAACGCGATGGCGTCTCTATGCTACCGCTTCCTGGCAGTGATGTTGTTACCGTCTTCGATGCAGACTGCAGCGTATTCCCAATTTCCATGATCTGACCGGGCAAAATATTCTGCTGCTGTTGCAGCTGGTATTGTAGCCCTATTGTTGGCGTCGCTGCTGCTGTGGTGGTGGTGGTGGTGGTTGACACTGGCGATACTGTATTGTGATTGCTACTGAACCCTACAGTACGAGTTGGTTTATGTGGAGTCGACGGTGGTAAGTCGAAATTACTATTAATTGTTGGCTGCGACTGGACATGCAATGACATTGATTGTACTGCTGGCGATAGAAAATTCGAGGAGCTGGAAGGTAATGAAGGAGAAGCTAATTTCGCGCTTGACGTTGCTATTGACTGCGTTGGTGGCGGAGGAGGTGGTATTGTCACGGTCTCTGCCTTTGTGCTTAATGTTGGATTTATGACCATAAGTGACGTCTCCATTAGCAAATCACCCGACTCGGATGACGTTTGCGACATTAGATGCTGTTGCTGTAGTTGATGCTGTTGATTGAGTGACATTCTTTGTCGAGACAACTTGCTTGCTGATCGTTCTAGTGGTGGTTTTTCGCTAACGCGACTGGAACTTGAGACGGGTGCAATTACGCACATCGGCTCCTTCTCCTCGTCGTTGTCCTCTTCGTCGCTCATCTCGCACACATTTTGTGTTGTTTCAAATTTTTTCATTTCCAATGGGGCTTCTAATAAATTGACAGAAAATGGCAATAATCAGTACAAACGACGTTGATTAGGCAGAAGCAGTACTTACCCAGAGGCTTTTCGGGCTCTTTGATGATAGGAACTACTCGATTCATAGAAGGTTTCTGTTCGTTTTGCAAGAACAGGGATGTAGTTGCAATTTGCCGAAGCGCCTCCATGCCTTCGTTCAGCATTTTGCTGTTGCTTTTCTTGTGTGTTATGGGGTATTTCTGTATAGAGATCGCTGTTACTATTGGTGGCTATGGAAGAGAGATCTTTTCAAATTTACCTGTGTATGAGGACCTCTTGCAATTGACACACGTTTAGTCTCACCGCGTAGTAGTGACGTTGTATGGTCGGCGTCAACTTTGTTACCTTGCTTTTTACGGGCTTTTTTGCTTGACGATATACAGTGCGATGGACATATACAAAATAATATCCGTAAAATGCAACATATTAAACCGATGCCTGCACAAATTTCTTATGGATTAGCGTTGAACAGAATGAAAATATGTTTTTTGCATACACACCTATTAGTGAAGGTCCTATAAGTCTTAATTCCGTAGTTTTGAACCCCTTTTCGCCGGTTCCAACGAACGCTATAACTAATCCGAGCGCTATTGTTCCGAGGCCAACGTACAGGAAGGCATTCGCAAATGTGCTGGGTCCCCTCAGAACGCCTAAGAAGTCTTCATCATCTGATGAACCACCAAGTGAGGCATCCTGTATCTTTATCGGAATGAAATACACACATGAACCCCATCACAAAATATCCATTCTTACTTACTTCCGCAGTAAAAGTCTTGTTTGCATGCAATCTTCATAAGTTAGATACTTACTCGATTTCGTTTCACCCATCTCCGATGGCAGGCAGTTGGATTGTTGTCCTGAACGCTACAACGCCGACCACGCTCCAGCCAAGCTGCTCGACCCTGTGCACACTGTTCGAAACAACATTAATAGAGTAGGTTATGTCAAGCAGTAAAATAAGAACACAGTCAACTTAAGAGAGAAAAAAAAACCGACAAAAAGAATAGAATATTTACGACTTCCGATGGCGAAAAAAAAAGAAAACAAAAAAAAATGGAAAAAAACACATTCCTAAATTCCGTTACACAGAGGTTGGACACAAAAGAAAACCATTAAAAACCAAAACGAAGAAATTAACTTCGATGAAATGTAAAAAGAAAAAAGAAACAGAAAACCAATGGTTTTCACATAATGTAAGGAACAGTAACAAAAATCGAAATAACGTGGAGCAGCATGCATGGATTGAACGTTTGAAAAAAGTAGAAAACATTAACATATTCGCATATCCAAACAACAAAAATGCAACATGCAACAGTTACGGAAAAAATAGCTAGCTTCTAACCCAAGCTGTAGTATACACTTTAGGACTAGGCAAACTACGATAGTTTCAAAGAAAGGATACATTACTCCTGCCTAGGCGCAGAGATTGTCTTTGAGTTCGAATGACTTAGAAGAAGATGACATACATATATCTCTAGTTTGAGGGTGAGTAGTTAACGCCTTAACCTCCTCATCTGTTTTTTTTTTTAATAGTGACAAATTGAAATCAAGTGCAGGTCGATGAAATGACTCGCGGTTTACAGTAGTCAATATATGCAACAGTCCATGATAGATAGATTAAAAAAAGCTTAAACGAAACGTGTTTCGCAACGGAATCGAATCAATTCGATTTTCACGCAAACACCCATCTCACCGCAAAAACCACAAATCGCCAGAATTTGATTGAAATTCTTCTGACGTGCTAGGCAATGAGCGGGGGCTACATAATGACGTACATTTCGTCCATGGACCATGACAAATGCAGCAACAGTGAATAGAGATCATTTTGTAGTTTCACCATTTGATGCGCAATATCTGTGGCTGAGGATACATGCTGCCGTTTCTGGTGGCCTGGTGTTTGAGGTCACATTTCCGACTTCTTGGTGAGTTTGGTGGAAAGATTGCTTCGCTTGAATGTGCATGGGTTTTGTTTAGCTCGGCCGTGGTTACTTTTTTGGTTAGGTTAGGTATGCTCATGTGCGATAGGTTGGTATAGGTCACAAAGTATGTTTTTTAAACTGTCATTTGACTCTTGTTCAGAAACAACAAGTCGCTTTATTCAAACTTAACCCAGTCTACACATGTTCATGTATGCATGTAGTACAGAAATGTTAAGTAAATCATAAGGCTGTGGTGTAGCTTCTTGAGACGTTTCTTGTATTCCCTGAGCCGATGTCCGTGCGAAAATTGTTAACATTTGCGGTGACCTAAGAAGCCAGTGATTCAAAGTGTACCAGTGGTTTAGCTTGAGAGATGTGTCCCCTCCAATGTTTGCTTGTGATTGAATGGATGAGTGTGATTATGCAGGTATGTACATCGAGAAGTCTATACACAAAAAAAAGGAACAAATGAAGAAAAAAAAAACTTAAAAGAGAACACAAAGAAATAAATCAAAATGTTGCGGTTACACACATGTGTACCTAAGAAGAATACGCTCCCCATTTGGGGAATTCAAGATAGGAAGTGGGCAGCTAATCTGCAAACTAATTCATTTCAGACTTGTTCGAGGCTGCTCTGCTACGGAATATTCAAACATATGTACATATTTGATTGGTTGCCGAATATATGCGAAAATTGAATCGCATCAACATTTCAATTTGTCTAACTCAGCAACTACGTGCTTCAACTATTCCCAAGTCTCCCAAGCGCTCGTCGAGCTGAGCGTTTCATATTCAGCTTACATTTCGTGCATCCTAAGCAAACAACGACCTACTAATTTACACCAGTCTGCGTGTGGCATCGTAAGTGTCTTCTTTGTTGTTAGACCTTCCCACCCACAGGACTCCGAAATAACGCCAGGAGGCAAAAATCGATCTGCCCTTGAATGCGGGGGGTTGGTGGTTAACATTACCTGTAGTGTGTGTTGAAAAAGAAATACCGCCTCCGTTATTTACCTTAGTGCCACGCAAATCTGCTATGCTTTCATAACATGTACTACTTGCTGACGAGAAGAAAGAAATGCATGCATGGAATGAGGGGAGTGGAATGGAACGCCCTACTCTCTAGGGGGTTGGTTTGAAGAAATCAAATATCACGAAGTAAGACATACAGACAAATGTGGCAACTTAGTATGTCTCCACCTGGTTGTCGTGCGGCATTTGTCTTTTAACATAAGCACGGTTGAAAACTTTTTTTCTTTTTGGCGCTAAGTTTTGACCCGAATAACGGGACATACATACATTCGTCTTAAAGACGAAGCCATAACCTATAAGCCTTCATCATTACTTTTTCCCTGCGTCCGCCTGTTCCCGAGATATTCGAAGTCAAAGATTGCAAATTTGCCAGCGGGCGACTAGTACCTTAAAAATCCCAGCCAGTTCCAGTTTCATACCGATTTTCCGGCAAAATCGTCAATATCTCCGAGATTTCTGGTCGGATCAAGGTGAATGAGCACTCATATGAAAGCTCTGACTTAGGCCTAGATCACCGATGCATGCACGTGACAACTCATCTAACGGTAAAGGACTTATAAGGATATGTTGTAAGAAGGATCGTTCTGCGAAGGTAATGTGTGCACAACTTCCTTGTTTGAAGGAGTAGACCAATGAACGATACCTCATCTTAAAGGGCACGATTTGTACTTCAATCCCCCACAACACGCGTTTGTCATTTTTAGCGGAAACGCGGTAGATAACAATGTTTTTCCTTTTTCCGCCGCATTTTGACGCGAATAACGGGACATTCTGAGCGCAAAATTTGTGCGTCTGGAAGACGAAGTCATAACCTACAATTCCTCATCATTACTTTTTCCCTGCGTCCCTCCGTTCCCGAGATATTTAAAGTCAAAGATTGCAAATTTGGAAAAGTATACCTGCTACAATTTCTGGGCGACTAGTACCTCAGAAATCCCAGCCAGTGCCAGTTTCAGACCAATTTTCGGGCAAAATCGTCAAAATCTCCCAGATTTTTGGTCGGAGCGAGGTGAATGGGCACTCATATGAAAGGTCTCACAAGGACATCGATCACCAATGCATGTCCTTGACAATTCATCTAACGGTAAAGGACTCATAAGGATCCGACGCGGTAAGTAAATTTGTTCAACCAAACCCCACATAAAATGCAGGCACATCTGTCTGGGTCAGCAGTTGCTCTCTGCTCGACTCAGACAGATGCTAGAAGCCTTCGACAAAAAGTCAATCCACATGTAAAACAAATATACGCACAAATGGTTCTTTTCAGAACCACACACACAAAAGGTCCTTCTCAGGATCACACACCCAAAATGTCCTTTTCAGGACAACCCATCCAAAAGGTCCTTCTCAGGAACCACAGTCAACACCCCAACCAAACGACAAATTCAAAAAAAAATGCCACTCAAAAAATCCAATTCTCATACAAAAACCCAGCCAAACACCAGGCCACCAGAAACGCAGAAAAAGCAGCAGGTACCCCAATTTTTCGCCCGGAGGATATGCAACGAATTCTGGTCCGGGCACATGATCACCGGGTGACAAAAATCGTTGCATACCCCCTGGCTCAAATTTGGGATACCTGCTGCTTTTTCTGCGTTTCTGGTCGCCTGGTATTTCAGGCCGATTTTGGCTGAAATCTGCGATTTTGGGCGTTTTGGTTTTTCGGAGCGAGACGCTCGACGGATGGATGGAATTTGGATTTTAGCGGCGGTATGGCCAGCGACATGTTGGGCGGTACCCATGAGCGCTCATGACAGACGGCGGTATCCTCAAAACTACTTACCAACCTGTTTTGTGCAGCCCTGAAAAGGACCTTTTTTGTGTGTGTGTGGTTTAAATTTTGGGTTGACTTTGAATGTCGGAGGCTTACTTGGACCTGCTGAGTCAAGCAGATTTGACTGCCAGCCCCAGCAGATCGACCTCCTTTTAGTGTGTTTATTTTCTATTTTAGGCTTAAAAATATATTGTTTGAAGGAGTACGACAGTGAATATGATTTCACCTTAAAGAGCATCGTCTGCTCTTCATTTTACCTGAACTTGCATTTTAATTCCCCCTCACCATACCTCACTATAGTTAGTGAAATGCTGCAGAAAGTCATAATTTGCACAACTTTGACTGTTTTACGTTAAAATTCGACGCAAATAACGGGACTTTTAAACGTGCATGCATGTGCGTCTGGGAGACGAAGTCATAACCTACAATCCCTCATCAATACTCTTTCCCTGCGTCTCCCCGTTCACGAGATATTCAAAGTCAAAGATTACAAATTTGCAAAAGTATACCTACTAAAATTTCTGGGCGACTAGTACCTCAGAAATCCCAGCCAGTGCCAGTTTTAGACCGATTTTCCGGCAAAATCATGAATATCTCCGAGATTTCTGGTTGGACCAAAGTGAATGGGCACTCATATGAAAGGTCAGACTCAGACCTAGATCACCAATGCATGTCCTTGGGAATTCATCTAACGGTAAAGGACTCATAAGGACCCAACGTATAAGGAAATCCTACATAAAATGCATAAAAGTCTGGGTCAGTAGTCAAAGAGTCCTGCTCGACTGAGACAGATGCTAGAAGCATTTTGACCTGATATCCCCCAAAGGATGAAAAGAAGCTTCCAATCAGCCAAACAAAGCCACTGCTACTTCCGTGAACACCGCGGTAATTTCATTTCGCCCTAAGAAGTGAAACTGCTTGACCTATGTAACACAATTACAAATAAGTTACTGAGTGTGTAGTAATGGCTGGCGCAAGGAGCGTTCCCAGTGTAGATAATAAACATCCTTAAAGCTCCGACCGCGACATTGCGAGTCGTTGAGTTAATAGGAGTCTAAAGCGACACGAAACGTCCAACACGTATGAATATACAATTCACTACCAGCGTGTGTGTGTGTTCATATGTTTGCGAAACGAACGATTCCGTGAAAGGGTGCTCCGATAAATATTTGTTGCTATTTGTTGAGTTTTTCCTTTAATTCCGTACTCCTGTGAATAGTTTTATTGGATGCGATAAATTAAATTGTCACGGAACATGGAAAAGTGTGTATTTCTAGGTTAAGTGGTTGGGGGGGAGGATAGAACAGAAGGCTGAGCAGAATCGTCACCGTATTGGGTCGGGTAATGGACTGAGTGTATGACTCAAGGACTCGACTAAACGATCATCTTAGCAACATAAAACGTTGCATTTCGATACTACTCTCCGTGCTAGTTTTTTTTCCTTTCCCATTGTAAGTCAGGTTGTTTGCATCAATTCTTCTCTTCCCTCTTTAGTTGAAAACTTTTTAATGAGATTTCCATTTGAGCAAAGCTAAGCATTTTTGCACTCTAATACTCGCATTTAGCGGGTCCGACTGTGCACACGACAGCGCAGAGCTATAGACAACTCTGTAAATAATTACCAAGGACATGCAGGCACAAAATCAAGGCAACAACCTAAAAGTTATTTGAAAAGTAGACGGAAAAAAATGCATTTTCCATTTCACCCCCCCCGCCCGGCATAATTTATCTGAAAAAGACGACATCATTCAAAGTCAAGTGCATCACAGTCCTACACCTTGTGCAATCATCTACAGCTGCACGGGAAGAGTATGAAACTGAAAAGACTAGGTACCGCCGCATGCCCGGCTGGTGATAGTTATGACGGTGATGATGTTTTTCCTCTTCGGTTTTTATTTCCAAAAGGATTCTCTCAAATGTCAATCTGTGGAGGTTGATCTCCTTTACCTACTACTCCAGCCGCAAGATGGGACACATCAAGATGAACACAAAATGGAAAAATAGCAAAAATAATAATGCACAAAAAAAAAACAAGGAGAGACGAAAAATAAAAAACAACAATGCAAAAACAGAACGACTGGGAGGGTAATGCAAAAGCTGTTGATAGCCAAACCATGGACGAAATAACCCTGGCATAGATTTCACTACTTCAGTGCTTGAAGAAGGCTGGCTGCCTGTTCGGTTTGGAACACTCGCTTTCCGGGTGTTTGGTTGAAAATGAAATTCCGCTTTTCGCCCATTCGCCCATCGTGGCGAGTGAATTGGTTGAAATCACTCTGTGAGCCCGTACTTCTGCGCTTATTGTGTTTTCCGCAGATATAAGCAATTTACTTGATATTTCTGTGGCCTCCATTCCCCATTCGCCCCCTCCTCGAAGAGCACTGCTTTACATCTGCTTTGGTCTTATTTGATTTTCGAATAAGAAGATTATGACTTATGACAGGGGACAAATTGAAGACGCCTACAGCTTAACACCTCAACCACACGCCTAGCTTGAGCAGAACAAAACTTTGTGTGCGTTTTCATTTTTTTTTTCGTCACACAGAAGTGATAACAACGTGTGCACTCATACGTTTCTCACGCCAAGAAGCAATTTTACCAGACGTTGAAATAAGAAGAAAAAACACACAGAATTTCTAAACAAACGTACGTACGTGTGTGTTTGTTTGTATGTATGTCCTTCATGCACACAACGTCGTTTGGAGAGAAATTATGAAGAAGAAAACCCCCAACCAAAGATTTCAAAGAACCGCTCCTATTGTTCAGGAGTTTTTCAACTCAAAGTCTGGAAAGATTTCCTTTCATCTGCTCATCCGTTCTCGCAGAGATGACGGTTGGTAACCTTATTCTTGACCATGACTTCTAACCGCAGAACATGCTGCACTGGGATTTCTGCTACTCTATATAAAATAAAAACCTATTAGTTCAACGAGGTTCCACACAGCACATATTTCTTAGTATATGTTCTATCGAGAAAAAAAAAAATAAGAGAGAAGAAAATCGAATGTAAGGCGGCGCATCAATGTAGGTCTTATGTGTGGTGTGGACATGGATGAGTTTAGCGAATTTGCAGGATATCGTATTATTGAAAAATGATATTTGCAAACAGCTTCCCTGCCTGGGCGGAAGGATGTGCTGGCGCATTTGAAAGAATAATGAATGTATCATCCCCGAGTACATCTATCAGAGCTACGTACATTTGTACATTTGGCAAAAGCGAGTAGGGTGAACAGACGGAAGACGGAAAGAATGGCAAAAGTATTTTAAACTCAACAAAGGATGAAAATGGATTTCGCGTACAATGGAACATTTACTGCACGACTGAATACCTCATCAGGCATTGCAAAAGAAATTACTGAATATGACGAATAATGTGTATTTTTCGGATTTACGATTTCTTTGTGCAATTGCAAGGAAGGACGAAGGAGAAATGTATTTTCGGCACAACATGCAAGAGGCAATTTTTCAACACCACCTCTACACGCCGAGGAGAATCGATGGATTTAAGGAAAATCTCAAGTGTAATATCAAATATCTATCCCAGTCCGAAGGACATGCGATAAATCATTAGAAAATGAAATAAAATAGAAAGGACCAACTGCAATAACTTCCCCTGCCTAGATTTAACTTCTCTCAAACCGCACAAGGGCAAAATCCTCTTCTGTCGTTCTCCTCCGAGATGCAGGGGTTTTATCTGAGTGGTTTTACTACACTACGGTATTCATCATCATCAGCAGCATCGGGTGGGGGGCCCTATCATAATTCCAGGCATATAAAATCAATATCCAGCAACATCTTTGAGATTTAATGTTTTGACCTTTTATATCCTCTTAGCTGTGTGCCGACGTCGAGTGGTGAACGGATGCAGAGGGGCCACCAGCAAAACGGCAGAAAAGGAAGGAATCTGATAAACCTGCATGTTTTTATGCTTTTTAATTGAATTGAATCGCATATCGCATAATGCTGAGTGCATATATGGTGGAATGCATTATCTACGTACCTTTTCTTCTTTCGTGTGTACTTCACCGGTTAATGAAGCACGAACGGAAGAAAATATTGATTTTTATGCTGTTTTTTTTTTTTCTTTCTTCTTCATTTTTGTTTTCTCTCGATTTTTTACTCTCTGCGGTCTTAATAGCATGCATTTCTACAGGTCACATAAAATAATGCACAAATACAAATATACAAGGAAGTACACATATATACATATATATATATATAAATCTGACACATAAATAGGACTAATGTAAATATACTTTTTTTTCTCTTATTTTTGCATTTTATTACATCACGTCGCTTGTTTGCATTTAAACTTTTCGCAGCGAACGTCTTTCTACAATGCTTGTGATGATGGTATGTATGTTGAAGGCAAGAACTCGCTCATTCTCGCCAATTGGAACTGGGAAGCAGAATTTGAAGTAGAAGGTGAGCAGCTAATTTCAAGGTATGCGCGAGCGAGGTACACTGGATCTTAATTTCAAAAGTTTACTGTACAAGAAGATGAATAAATGAATGTTCAGTCATGATTTCAAATGGATTCTTCTTTAAGATAAATACATACATATACATAGAAGATTTGATAGAGTGCGGAGGGATGTAAGTTGTTTGGGAAAGTGTAAATTCATATACATATATATTGAGAGAGATAGAGAGAGAGTAAGATAGATAGAGAGAGAAGGTGTGTTCTTTCAGAATAAAGTCTGTATAAAAGAATAAAAAAAAAATAAAGTAATAAAAATGAATGGCTTATCTGTCGGCAATACTACCTCCACTTAGTTGGCCAGGAGTTGTGCAACTGAATGAATGAATGAAACAACTGAATACAAGGGATCCTTTCATTAAGCTGCTGGCTGGGTCCATTATTTGTACTCAGCGTGAACGCGAGTAGAAATTGAGAAGAATGACATGCCTACGATTTTTTTTTGGTTAGATGCTCTCTCCGTGCTGCATAGTACATTGAGTATTTAAAGAATAACGTTTTCTTTTCACCCGATTAAAGAGGCTTTCGAATTGGACTTTGGAATGCATATAAGTACATATGTAGATCCAATTTGCGAAAATAATACGAAATTATATTCAATTCACATGCTTATGAGATATATGTAAAGGGATGCATCTTTTCGATCGTTTTTTTTTTTTTTGTTTTTTTTTTCGTTTAATTTGTTATTATTTACACTGCCAGTTGAAACTATTTAATATGCTACAAAATTATTTAAGCCATTTTATTTTCGTATGGTAACATACATGTAAAATTGCAGATTCAATATTGCTCTGTTGGAACCTACTCGAACTTCGACTAGTCTACAGTTGTTCAAACATAATTTAGATATATATATAGTATTATTTTTTTTTGTTTCATTGCATTTTTGCTTTCCAGTTAAAATGTAAACCATAAACCATAGACTTACCCTTGGGCGCTGAAATACAGTTTATTTAAATATATTATTTGTATATTTAAATTTACCTCAAAATGTGAAATTGCATTCCGGTTGTACTTACAACTCTCTTTTTTTTTACTTGCTTCAACTTGTGAATGTTCCACGAAATAATTCATTTCATTTCATTTTATTTTCTTTTCTTTTCTGTTTTTCATTTTTGCTTTTCATTCTCATTCATTTTTGAATTTTGACTTTTTTTTATTTTGAAATAAAAAAATGTATGTATACAAGTATGCAAGTTATGCTTGGTTTTGATGTGGAAACATTTTCAACATTTTGAATCAAGTTGAGCTCCTAGATCGAAAACGGGAATAATGAGAGGCAAGTAAGCTTAACTTAATTTTTGGGAAAACTTGATACCGTTTAGTGAAATTTATTATATCATTTTGAAATATTTAAATCAAAGTGTGGAGATATAGAGCTTTAGAGAAATTGAGAGAGAGAGAGAGAATAGAGAAGAGAGAGAGAGAGAGCACTACAAAAGAATTTGCAAACCGACAGCAAATTTAACCGTGGAGTATGAGTAATGTTTGACTATTGAATGTGAATTTTAACTAAAACGTTCGTCTTCTGTTCTCTGAGTGTGATCGATTAGATTGCAAAAAACACAAAACGAAAAAAACTGAAACAAAATTTAGCACTCTTCAACACTTCACCAGGAAAACTTACTGTCGGAACACAAAGTCAAACAAAACAATCTAATATTTCATTCAGCAAAACCAAAATCTGTTCATTATTATCTAATTCTCAAGGACTCATATTTACTTTCAACTATAAGCAATAGATGCTTATTAATCATTTCCATACAAAACTGTGAGAAAAGATGTCCTTTTTAAGAGGCAGGACCGTTTATATTAGAGTGCAGGGCAGGAGGGAGAAAACTCTAAAGAAGTACATAATTTTGTAGAGATGAAGTTTAATAGGGTTAATGTCATCTACAGAAACAATTTAAGCGTTTTCTTTTTTGTTGTTGTTCAATCATTACATGTTAGGGTCAACTTCTATAGTAGTTAGTTGCACGAGATAGGCTGGGGGTGGGTGGGTGGGTGGGTGTAAAGGGGGGCAAAGAATAGACCAACAAATAGGAAATTTACGGGGGACCTCTAAATGAAATTCAACACAAAGTTGGTAATTCAAAATATAACACATTTGATGACTGTATGACAGAATTTGACATCATTAAATATTCGAACAAAACATAAAACAACTAAAACAAGGACAAACAAATGGGTGATCGAAATTATTCTAACACGTAAAACGTTCAAATAAGAAGTCATCACTTTTGATGGTACACTTAAAACACAAATAATATCATTATTTCTTCTTTTGTTTTTTCTTTTTTTTTTTGCTTTTTTTTTGAAACGAAATGCATATACAAACTTTCTTGTCGATGTATAGTATAGTATAGTCTACGTTGCGATAGAATTAAATTAGCTAAGCCTTGTTGTGTATTTTCAATTACATACATACGTTTACTTGAATTGTTTTTGAATTTGCAATTATTTAGTTTTTTGTTTGTTTGTTTTGATTGATTGTTTTTTTTTGTTTTTTTTTTTTTTTTATTGTAACGCAGACGACATTGACAGCAACGGCCGAGCCAAGCGAGCGGTCAGTGGTGCGTTCACAGTGTGATTGAAGAAGAAGCGGCTATGAGAGTCAGTCGGTATAGTTCTAATTGACGGTTTAAACATTTTCCCAATAATAATCAACCCTAAACCATTAATTAGAAGTTACCTTAAACGGGGGAGATTTCGTGGTAAACTTTTGAAACTCCAATCATAGCGTGCCAATTTTACGAATTTACAGAAAGAAATATGATGATGCTAAAACCAAATGCTTGCGAATGCTTATACGTAATGTAACAAGTCGCTAGAAGGTGCGAGTAATTTGAATTCTGATTCGAAATGCTTAAGAATGAGAAACAGCTTAATAAAGGAGCACACTAGCTAAGGTTGAACCTTAAGTCCTTAGAATTCATTTTCGTATGACACAGAAAACACAATGAGTTCTAGTTTTCGTTACATAAATCCTCGGAAGTAGATTAGATTGAAACTTTTGTGACTTTGCTATCCTTTCCAGTTTCCCTAACCACTCTCGGAGGTTTAACCCCCGCAAAACAGTTTTTCTTTTTTCTTTTTTTTTTAACAAAAAGCCAATGCTGCTTGTGGAGAAGAGTATGCCAAGTGAATCTTATTTGACGTGATAAAGCGCTACTTATGTATGCGTACTAGCTCTTACGTTGCAATGTAATATTAAAAGCAGTTAAAAAAAGTATTCTTTAAATTCACAATATTGTTTCCGAATGGCATGTGATGTTGGTGTTTGGTAGAAAGAATTACTTAAAGCATATTAGCAAATGTATACGTATTTCTAAAATGGAAGAGTAGCATCTTCTAAGTAAGTATATAAAACTAAATTTTACAATTGTTTAAAAGCATGTGATAGACTACGTTAATCTCTTAAAATGATTGAAGATTTAATTTTAAACAAAAAAGTGATGACTTCTCTCCTAGGCCAATTTATCCCCTTTCGAGAAATAAAAATAGTATCAGTAATCAGTAAGAAGATCTCAGGACAGTTTAGAAGGAAGTCAATATTCTGATTTCAATTATTCTTCCATAATCAAAGCAAATTTTCACCCACAGGATATGCCTGACCGTCCAACATAAACAATAAACATAAACCTCATCCAGAGTTTATTTTTTTGGGAAAGAATGTACATATGTAACTTAAACGAAAAGTAGAAATAGTTCCAGGAGATATCTGACTGAAAAGTTATAGAAGAAGAAAGCAGGGTCAAACAACAAAAGTTTCAAAATATGTCTTTTTTGGTGGTGTATCTCTGTTTCTGAGTTGAAAGTTGCTGGTAGAGTTTTGTTTTGAGAACGGTTTTGTTTTTGGTTTAAGCATTTTTTGTCTGTTTGATTGTTTGTATTTTATTTTTTGTTGTATAGAGAGGAGTCTTTTTTAATACGAGATAAATTAATTTAATTGAATTTTAGGTTATTACCCATGACTCAGGTGGATAACGAGGAAATGGAGCTATTTCTTTTGTTGCTACATTACTAGGCAACTCAAGTCTTCCACCTAATTTTCGTAGCTTTCTTCTTCTCGCCACCCGAGATTTCGATCTTAGCATCAAAGCCGCCTGCATGTTGGTTGTAGTGTCTTCTGCGTCTTCTGCGTCCCTTTCGCGTCTTCGTCGTCCTTTTGCGTCTGCGACGCCGCCGTTTAAGTGTTAAAACGTCCTCACTCGACACGCGACTCATATAAGTATGGAACTCTTCTTAATTGACTATTTCTTTTTTTCTTTTCTCTTTCTTTTCTATTGTTTTTTTTTTGTCTTATGGCCTTGCCTTAGTGTAATAATTTGTACAAATATTAACTTGAAAATATCGTGTAGTATCTGACGATGCGCGTGATTAGGTTTTTCATTTTTGATTTTATTTTACTACTATGGCACAAACACATTTATAGTCCGTTTAAGAGAACCCGCAATTAGTCGAATATTTACGATAGTAATTGAACAGCGATCGGATTTGAACGAAATGAACAACGATTCGAAGTAGAAAATTTCTCATGTAAACCGAAAGTAGATATTTTCTAAAGTGTCCGTATTCCGTAAGGCTATGATGGCAATACTTTTTCGCTTTATTTTTCTCGTGTTTTTCTTTTAGTTTTAAAATAAAAAAATTATGTTTTTGATCACATATTATTGGAGAAGCACTTAATTTATAATTTGTTTATATTCTTTTTTTTTTTTATATTTTGCTCTACGCAACGTCCATTACAACTATAAATATCACATGAACTATAGAAATACACATGGATTTGTGGATTTAATGTGGGGGGGTAAACATTGACATGTTCACATCAGAATCTGCAAAATAACAATAAAAGTGACAGCTAAAGACATCAAACCTGCATTCGGTAGATTCGTTGTTGTGTTAAATTGAATTGCTGGGTGGATTCGTTTTCATTACTGAATGTCACATTCGCATTTTCATTTCGGTATCGGATATCCTCCATTTGCTCCGTCCTTTTTTTTGTGCAATGGGGGACCACAAACCAGTATCTTTTTTGCATAATGAATGCATATGTGAGCATAACGTGCGCGCTCTCGTGTGTTTTTCGTTTGCAAAGCGGATTTCAATAATTTACCAAGCAGAAAGTCACTCGAGGGATGAAAACTTCACATGAATATCATACATACTTAATGGTCACATCGCGTAGTTGTGCGGTGCTATAATACAAACTATGCCATACGCTTCTATTACGCCAGCACTGTGATTTAGAACTACATATACACTATCACGTGACGTGAGGTTGGCGATGTTGGCAGGGGGCTCGTTAAATTTACGAAATCCACCATACACACCGCAATCCACCTACTCGATTGAATTCATTGCTTCAAATGAGTATGTGAAATTTGCATGGTAAAAAAATAAAATGTAATGGAATGGAAATGGATGCCACCAAAGGGGAAGGTATCCTTTATCTATTTTGTTTCAGCGGGATTCTAAATCTACAACCTAAGCACGAGGCCACTTAAAGTCGGCCGAAAACACCACCGCACACTGTTTTGGTTGTACACTTATTCTGTGTTAAACCAACTTCAATAGTCAGGTGGTTGCTGCATACAGTGCCAACGTGGCATTTTATATTCACTTTCGTATTTAATTAATTATTTAAATGTTGCATGAATACTCGCAAACTCAGCGACAGGGTGTGCCAAACAGAAAAGTTAAATTAACTAGGGGAAGTAGATGTATACACTGTTGTGCCGCAAATTAAATGGATGATATGGTTATGGATTAAAGTGAGCAGCCAGATGATGTATATTTTCACACTAAAAAAAAAAGAGTATATATGTGCAGCATGATATCAACGCTAATAAACCTCAATCCTTTAACGACATGAGATAATCGTGCTTCGTTCATGTGAACGTGTGCCATTTTTCCTATCCGCCCTTCTTTCTACTTAACACTTGTTGAAAAGGAGAAGACTCATGCATGGCTCTTCTTTAGAATATAACAAGGTTTCAAAATGCCACAGAAGGAGATTTAATCGCTAACGAAATGTTCACACACTTGTATGATAATCTGCTTTCGTCAACATGTCTCTTAATCCCCTCTGCATGGCACTTCCACACATCCCATTGTTCGCCTATAGCTGAATCAATACCGATTAGCAGTACAGCAGGAAATAGAGGATACGAACATAGCCACCGCCATAGTCTAAATCAAATCCTTAAGGTTATTCGATCTTCAGTAGAGCACATACCAGACACTAGTTCTTGTGATTTATGCACATATGTGGCTTCACAAACAGAAAATCAATACACATGTGTGTTCATGTTTGCTTCATCTTCTCGCCTCTTTCTGAGACATCTTCATATCCGTGACCATTTTACGGGCATCCAAGAATCTCTTCACATTCAATATGTTTTCAAATTTTTGTCAATCAATCAGAATAGCAAATCGAACAACAAACAATCCCAGCCTGAATTCAACAACGACATTCAGTTGAAGAGTTCAATTGAGAAACACTGCACTGGGACTGCCTACGGCATATGTGTCAATTAATTGCCAATCAAAACGAGTGTTTCATTGTATCATGATTCAGGATTGCTTATTCTGGGAGAATTGTCTGCAGAGCTGTGTGCACAAGCATACCTGTGCCTATGTGGATGCGCCATTAAGAGGGCTTATGGGGAAACCCCGGGACGACGTACACGTACACGTACACATACCGTTCCGTTTTAATTTTGCATGGATTTACAATCAATTGCTCGAATTTAAATTGGGTGTACTCAGAGGAGTTAGCCCCTACCCGAGGTAGATACGAGATTTGGGGTGAATTTTTCTCTCGTCTGGGGAGTCTTTAAGTGCCCCATTTCAAACACTTATACCAATTTATGCACTGACTTTTGATTTATCCGCGCACACAGGGATTAGCTGCTCGAGTGTGGAGCCAAGGCGCGCCTTGACAAATGATTCCGCAATCCGCCAAGACATTGTTTAATATCGTCTCAAAATCATTAACCTAATGCATAATACATGCAATGTTAAGTATTCCTCTATCTCGATCGCGCCGGACAAAGGGTCATTAAAAGCATAATAAATTTCATCTGAATGAAGTTTTCCTGAGGACGAGTGAAAATGCCAGCAAACTTCACATCCATATACATATACAACTAAAACAAAAAAAAAAACAAAGAATTCTCGACGACAAATGGGCTCCTCATCGGTCGTACACCCACACGGTGGATATGAGGCTTAGATAAAGCTGATACAAAAAGGAACAGGTAGAATGTTTATTTTTGGCAGCACCCAGGTCGACCAGATCCCTACACTACGAGCCTAACTGGGCGTATACGTAACATTAGGCGCATGTAAGTTCGTTCCGGCAATCGATAGCGCTGTAATGGCTTTCGAATGTTCAGTATTGTTATTATCCTATCACAAGGAGAGCCATTGGTACGAACTGCTTGGAGTTTGTTATGTTATGGCGCTGAACTGATTTTCTATGTATCCACCAAACTAAACGTGAGGATAGGGATACATTATTTTCCCCCAGAGGCACAGGTATATGTAGCAGCAGACATTTTATCGATTTTCAGATTATCTGTCCTCGGCAGACACTTAACATTGAGCAAGACCGACTGAGCAGCAGTTAGACCCTTTTTCCAGATTAGAACATAATACACTTGTAATGCCTAGAATTGCCTTTTTGCCGCATCCCAACATTTGGATGCAACTATCAAATTACTTTAGCATGCCAATACATTTAGTAATAAATTACATTTATAACATGGAGACCACCAAAAGCCAAGAACATGCGTATTATAAATTAATTGCTCTAAACATCGGATAGGCCAAGGACCAAAATTGGTACTTTGGCACTTCATTTGCATTCAAATTACAACACAATTAGATATATGTATGTACCAAAGTTATAGAGAAACCAAAACGTTTACATTACCTCAATGTGCTCGCAAAAACATATGCCCTCTTCGCAGTATGCACATGGCTGCCATTTGTGGCCACCACTGCCGCCGTTTGGAAGACCCTTAAATATAAGACTAGTCTCATCGGTGCACGGCTCGAATTGATGTGTTACGTTGGCGTTGTCTGCGATCTCCTGCTCGAAAGCATCACTCCTGCGCATACGGTAGACACTACATTTTCGTTCAAGCTGACCCACCGGGGGTGCAACATTATCATCATCGGCAGATGTTGCGGTGGGCTCTCGAGCAATATGCCCCGGCGATGCCATCGGCGTGGCTGGCGTAATAATGATAGAATCTTGAGGGACTTGTATTTGTATTTGACCAGCAGCTGCAGCCGCATCCGATTCAGGTGGCTTTGTAGAGCTAACCGCTATGAGTGGTGTTGTCGGTGGTGTGGCGTCCATTTGAGACACCAACGGAAGGGTGGCGGTGGCTGATTTTGTGAGATGCGAATGATGAAATGTGACACCTCCGCTGCCAGAGTGTCGGTGTACTAATTTCGGTGTCGAAGTTCGTCCATGGAAATCATGATGATGATGAGCGTGATGCATATGCACCGATTGTCCGTCTCCTTCATCTATTGGCAGTAGGAGTTTGCTTTGTGCGGTATAGCTGGCGCTGAGCTTGCGCGCTTGCGCCTGCGGTGTACGAAGATAGGTTGATGGTAGCTGATGGAATTGCCGAGATTGCTGTTGGCTTCGGGTTGGCGTTCCTGCTGCCTCAATGGCCAATGCTTTCGATGCAGGATGCAATTTTGCCTGCAGTTGTTTTGTCTTGTTCTGTTGGCGTTGTCGTTGCCGCGCTTGTCGTGATGCCAACGAGGCACCACCTGCTGCTGCATACATATTTTAAGGTTTCTCTTGCGATCTCTCTCACTACTTTAAAATCTATTTACTTTGGCAAATCTACTTCTTCTAAATTACATACATTCGTCTTCAAATAGTTTCCAATATGAACGCATAAGGTCGTGTAAATGTGCTCTTCCGTTTCTCATGTTGATTGTGTTGAATGTTTGGTTTTTGTTTCTCTTGTTTTCTACATATATCTATATTTTTTGTCCCTGTATATTCTGTATATAAAAGATTTTTGTTTCTTTGTGTATTGTATTCCAAAAATAAAATTATTTCATAATGATAACTTCAATTGATTGTACTCTTGTAAAAATTGAATGTCGGTGTGTTTATATCTTTGTCTTTTTGCTAAAAAAAAAAAAAAACACAAACTTATCGAAAACGTTGCAATTTCAATGAAACCATCTAATCAAACAGTGGTTTTGGTCTCATTTTTTCTTTCAAAAAACAAAAATGCGTAAGAAAAACCTAAGGATTACTGAGAAATTATTGTTAAATTGTTTCTTTTGTTTCAATCTGCCTTCAGCTTTCAATTGTATAATTTTGCTTTTATATCAATATAAAAAACTATATTCACTATCTGCTTGTAAAAAAACTATTTGAAAAATATTTGACTAACAATACAAAAATATGCACATTATTTTCTTCTGTTTCTTGTTGCTGTCTTTTTTCAAAAAAAATAATTTTGTTTTTTCTATATCCGTATTGTCTTTAGTTGTTCTCTTCTGTACTCGGTAGTTGGGTATAACAAAATCATTTGCTTCTTAGTTTTCAATCTTATCTAACGCCAATACGTCTATTCAACTACATGCATTCTAGAGCAGTCTAAGCAAAGCCGTTGATTACTTGTACACTTGTAACAAATCTGGTTCATAGAAAAAATCTCACAAATAAGCATTTACTCTTACTTTACTAAAGCGCACACAGTCACATCCAAGAGCTTGGCTTTTTTTTGTTTCAATTAAAATATTAACTACAGCTCTATAAAACATTTACTGGTTTTGGTTTTCTTCAATTTGATCTCTCTTTTTTTTTTTTTTTACCTAAGAAGCAATAAAATAATTCGTATCAAGTGATTCCTATTTGTGTACGTTAAAAAAACATTTCATAATTATACTTATTTGTTTACATTATATAAGACACATTTTGGGATAAAACACCATCTGATTTGCTTGGTAACATATTTCTCCTAAGGGCAAAACAAATAACACAAAAATAGTAGCAATATTACATTTACGATATAATTCTCTCTTGAACATTTAACCGAAGTAGACGGAATAACAAGGAACACGCATTAATTTGAGCTGGAAGAAAAGTTTTATTAAGATTGTGTTGGATAAAAAGTTGGTGTTCGTTATGATTTTGATAGTTCGCCGAGGACCATTCCTATTCATTTGTTAAGCCTTCAACATTCTTTTTAGTGAATGCATAAAATCAAAGAAATAATCTAATTAAACAACGAATTCGCATGAATTGAATGAGCCGCAGAGAGCGTGGCAATTGGCAAAGCAGCCGCCTGCTCAGACAAAGAATGGAATCACTGTAAAAGAATGAACAAACAAAAAAAAAACAGCGGCTTCATGACACACAAATTAATTCTTCTTTTAATTTTGAATGGATGTCACCGGCACTGAAATGCCCATAATAATGAAAGAAAGGCTAGCCCAAAGATACGCTGGGAAGATATGATTCCATTTTTGTTTTTCTGGTATGTGCCATGGTCTGTGGATTAAAGAGGTGCTTTTTTTTTGTCAGCATCTGCTACTGTTGTGAAAGACAAGAAGAAAATCGATAAAAAATGCGACGATATTAGACATGCAATCCCATCGTAAACACGCAAATGATAATCTTACATTTTTCGTCGTCGTCAGCGTCGTTCTCATTGCCATTTGTTGGTCGTTGATTTAGTAGTGCGCTCCGAAATGTTCCACCCTTGTCCTTAGGCGTTAATGAAAATCCTTTTGTTTTTTTTTCTCGCTAATGTACATTTTTCGTGTATGTATGTTTGTCGCAATCGGAACCGTATCTAGGCTGACGCAGTGAGAATGCATTAAATCTTTATTTTCAAGTCCCAACGCGGCGCGTGCTAAGGTGCAAGGGAATTGCCTAATTTGATTAAGATTGTAAGTCTGCCATTGCCGTTGTTTGCTCCCCCAATTCAATTTTTCTAAATATTTAATTTGTAATCAGGCACTGCGAATTCACTGCATATTACGATTCATTTATATTTCATTGTTTGAATCAGAGACTCTCTGAATATATTCATTCGTAGGCAAGGCTAAATTAAAATTTCAAATCTATAGACGAACAGAAGTGGAAGAGATGGAAATTGTTCACTCCATTCGGATTGGATAGTTCAACAAGTTTGCTTTCGAATGGGAATACAAAATTAATAATTGTTTACTCTGGCGTGCACGGGCGGTGCAAATGGATAGTCTATAGAAACAGCTGAGAGGTGGGGTGGCGGATACACCACGCAGTGTATATATGTAGGCCTGTCATTATTTTAACTCTGGTATCGATTTTTTTTC
The DNA here is from genome assembly GCA_907269125.1 of Eristalis pertinax. Classification (NCBI taxonomy): domain Eukaryota; kingdom Metazoa; phylum Arthropoda; class Insecta; order Diptera; family Syrphidae; genus Eristalis; species Eristalis pertinax. The sequence continues at coordinate 1,106,873 of OU026148.1, read as the reverse complement.
CAACAGGAGGGATATTAATGAAAAGCTATTTGCCTAGTGGCAATTAGGACTCTCGTATGCGTGAGTTGTTTCGTTCGCCTATCTGCTAATGGTGGCTATTTTTAAGTTAACCAACGCGAGCAGGATGCATGCAAAAATTTAATTTAGTTTGTTTCATTTCATTCCATTTTTTCGCTGTATTTATGTTTAGTGCTTTCGTTTCCCGTTCACTAAAAGGATTACGGTGCTAATTTCCCTGCACTCATCATCAATCAACGTTGTTTTTTTTTGCATGAAATGTTAAATTATTTGTTTATGAGCCATCCCGGGCTACGTATCATCGTAGGTAATGTGAAGAAAATTAAGTGGCCATCAAAGCGCTGAGGGTAAACGCTTTTACTGCAGAACTGACCGGGGAGTGGCCAATCAAACGCCGACTAACGCGAGGCTAACAAAAAACGAAATAGAGCAACTTAGTATTGGATAACAGCCCCTGAAGGTGTGCCGCCAGGCAACGGAAATCTGGTCATTCAAGGTTGAATTTCAAACTTCTATCCGCCAGAGAGTAATTAGTAAACCCAGGAGATTAGTAAAAAAAAGAAACAATGGGTGCCCCGGATGACTTCAATTCGAGTCAAGTTGCGAATAAAAATTACGTAAATCGGTGATTTTCCGACCTATTTGTGGCAAAGAAAATGTTCCTAAAGTTGAACCGGTCAAGATTTCACTGCGCCCCCTCACTTACAGAGCTCCCCCGCTGTGAGTTTCAAGATACGACGGGTAATTTTAAGCACGAAACTGTTGGATGACTTGTAAATGCGCCACGATTAAACGCCAGTCGGTAAATATTCCGTGCCACGAAAAATATTCTCCTGACTAATGTCAGTAATAAGCTCTAGGTGTAGCGTATGTAACTTTTTCACCACTCATTTTGCCACAGTGCTTCAATTACGTTAGGAACTTTCAGCCAAGTGTGTGGAGGATATTGAAGTTTTGTCCGAAACAGAAGTTAAGAACTTCACTCCATTGCCGCCACAATAAGTCATAAGGACACGGTTGCAACACATATGTTAGAGGGTTTTATAAATGCCAAACCAAAATTACCATGATATGCAGAATACGGAGAATTGTAGAAGGCACACGGCACGCTCTTAAGCGAAGTCTGAACTGTTTTATTAACATACCATTTGATTTGTTGTCCCACCTGCAGGACGGCGAATGGCTAAGCACCCACTTTCAAGGCAACTTCTTCAAACAGCACATAGAACCCATATTACCGAATGTGCCGACTGACATAAATATGTACAACAGTCACCCCACCATACAGTGGAATTTCTGGCAGAAATTCGGGACTTGGCAATCGAACGGCAACATTAAATAAATAATACACTAGATAAAGGAAAGCAAGGCACTAACGAAAGGCTGCTGCTGTAGTTGGTTAGGCTGGTGATTAGCCTTCCTTATCCACCTGCAAATGTTTGATTTTGTTTTGTATTTATTTGTGACATGCCCTAAATACACCGGAAGCTATAGTGGCACACTCGCTCAAACACACAGACACACAGATTTATCCTTACACAGTTCGACAGACATTTGCCCTTTCCTATTCTCTTTGACCGTCATGACATTCATTTTCTTACGTTTTCTGCGTTTTCCTAGGCAACTTTTTAATTATTGTGACTTTGAAAATGAAGCGACAACACGGCCCACTTGACATGGATGCGTAGGTGTGAGTATGTGTGTGTGTGTGGTGGAAGATTCATTTGAATCCCACCTTGAACCTTCCCCTCAAGGAGCCTGCCTGCGTTTGTTTTACTCTTGCAATAGATTCATAAGAACTATGTTGTGTGAGTGAAGATGCAGCCAGCTAGCTAGCTCATTTGCTTAACTGATTACAACGAGCTAACGATTTTTTCGACCGAAAATCATATCTCTAATTTATCTGCTTCATAATTAGGGTTCATAGAATGCCCATAACATTCACACACTTGATACGACACAATTGTTTTTTTTTGCTCATTCTTCCTCTATCAAGGGCTTTAATTAAAAATGTGATGTATGCCATGAAGAACACTACTAAGTGGAAATTCTAAGGATATGCATGATTTAGCAAAAAAAATAAAATAAGAGAACAGAAAAGAGAAAAAAACAAGTACCACAGATATGGTCCTTTGAGATTGAATGCAAATTGGAAGGAAGGTCGATTGATCAGCGGGTCGATAGCATAATAAAACGAAGAGGAAAATAATGGGGAGCTCATTCAATTAGTAGTGACATTGAGAGGCTTGTAATCCAAGACCCAGCAATTCAATTAAAACCAGCAGCAATTTGTATTGAAGTTGTTGCATCGGGAACCCTCTTCTGAAATTTGATTATAGCATTTATCTGTTTCTAGAACTACGTTTACTCACGAAATATGATTTAATTTCATTAGATTTATATCCATTTTTGTAAAAATAAGAAATGTTCCTTCTTTGGTTATACTGCGTGAGTGTGAACTCCCGGGTATGTGAGTAGACAACCTTTTTTTATACATGTACCTTCGAATATTACTACTAGATACTAGAAGACGGGACAAACTTGTTAGAAAACTGGATTATAGATAAAGCGACGACTTGAAACTCTGGGTTTGTCAATCTTGTTCTTGTTAGATTTTTGTTTTGTGGTTGTTTAGTTTAGTCTGCACCAAGTGTAGATTCGTAGAGGAAAATTTTGATCAAATATAGAATATGGTTCACCACCAAAAGGCTTGGAATAAATTAATCCAATTGAAGGTATTCCTAATAGATAGATTTGTATGAACAATTGCTCCTCTAATCGTATTCTTTTTCTTTGTTTTCGTTTTCTAATTTCTTTTTCTTTATTTTATTAATAACAAGGAGGCACTGAGAATATTTTATCACTTTAAATCGATAATACTTCGTTATTCGAAAACAATAACACATAAATATTAAATAATGGTGTGTGTTCAAAATAATTTGCGCACTTTTTTTTTTCTTTTTTTGGTTTTCTTTTGGCCTGAGTAGAAGATTTGTTTAAACTAAATTTCAGTTCACACACAGAGTTGACCAGTTTTCGCGTGTAAAGGAACTTCAATTTCTTATCATTGTTAAAACGGAGCGAAAACGAAACAGAAAACACGTATTAACGGACATTTAATTTATTTGCGCTTCGGCACGGGCACGAGAAAAACAAAATTAACGTGGTGGTAGTTTTGCGTGGAATCAGACTAATCAATCAATTCGGTAGAAAAGAAATAAAACTGAATGCGAATTCAAAAACGACGAAAATAATAATGAAACACCGAAGGATCATATCACAACGACACGAACAAAAACACTGAAGGATACCACGTCGAAAACGGCGAGAAAAAAAATAACACTGCTAAAACACACTGTCAGGAGAAAATAATCAAACAAATCAACTAAAATATTTTCTCTCCTTGCAAAAACTTTCGTCACATGTACATATGTTCGTCTCGCTTCAACCTGATCGTCTATATACACACTACACACTGTTGGCTGCGCTAGTTGTCCTGCCAGCCCAACAGCCAGTCGTCCGCCGCCTAAGGTGAGGGTGGGCTAACAAGCAGCATGCTTTTGCAATGCACAAGGATTCAGATTGCATTACCTTGCTATTTTGTTCTTCTCCTTCTTCTGCCTGCCTTGTATATACATCCACCATGGATGTATGCATGGGTTTGTGTGTGTGCCGTGTGGTGTTGTGTTGATGTTAATGGTAGAATCACAGAGAGAGAGTAGGCCTTAAAGGAGGCCTTAATCCCTCTTCCATGCCATTGGGATGTGTGGTGAAAAGCGTAAAGCCTGAACTAAAACCTGTACATTGGAAAGATGTGAGAAATGCGGTGGTGGCAGGAGAGGAAAGTGTTTTTTTAGCACACCTACTACCTACTCTCTGGGTGTAATTGTAACAATAATACCATCACCATCATCAGACTTTTGCCATCCGACGTCGGATGGCTTTTGCGAGGTGGTTTGAGGCAAGGTTAGGTAGGTTGCTTGGTAAAGGTTTTCCATTTCCCATTTGTCTTTCATCATCATCCTTTTCAGCTTAAATTTGCTCTAAACATAAATACACGGCAGGGGAACTGTTGTGCTTCGTTTTTTATTCATTCGTGTGCTATGTCCCTCCGCAGGAGAGGGCGACGACGACGACGAGATTAAGACAACTCTTTGTCGTATGCGCGTATTAGATGCGGTGTGATGTACATAACCCCCACATTGTGATTTCCGTACGTAGGCGCGGAATAGTCCTCTGCCTCCAATTATTCCCATTTCCGCTTCGAACAAAAGCATTTAACGATATGCTCAATTTATCGACGCCAATCTAGACTGATTCATCGATAAAATGAAGACAATAAATAACACTTTTACGATGCACGACTGACTTCCCTCTGTGAGTACCTACACATGTGCCTGTGATTATTTGCAGCACTTCAAAACTCCAGCCAAGGGTGTAACACCCAGTGTGATAATTTAATTGAAAAACATTTATCATTTGACAAGGAAAACAAAATATGCAACATGTGGCATATTCATTTTCTAAGGATATCGCAATAAATATCGAGGAAACGGGCAAAAAGAGGAGAAAAAGAAAAAAACACCCATCGAAACGAAACACTACATATATCGTTGGTAGTGAATAAGTATCAACAAGTCGCTCCCGTCGTCCGCACCGCGCAATACACAATGTCTAGATTCCCACAAATGGCCCCTCTTGGCTCTCACAACTCTGCACAGGACCATGGCACAATCGCTGAACACTAAACTGTGGAGGTGCTGGGACTGCTATACTCAATTGTCAAACATAATAAATCGAGCTCCAATGTTGGCAGTAATTTTCCTGGGCACTTCCCATACTCTGGGCTCTGATTTACATATGCAGTGGCCAAGGGGTCACTGGTTACGGATGCACAGACACTTACACGACTGTCAGTGGTAGTTAAGGGGTAGGTGGGTGAGACTGAGACCTGTTTTCTTTTTTGTTCTTTGGAAGGTGTGGGCAACATTGGAAAATTAACTTTTTCGGTTAGCTTGAAGGGACTTTGAAAGTTGAGCGTTCAAGTTTTTTTGAAAGTCCTCGGCTGAGTGTGGTGAAAAGTTGTGTTCATTGAAAGCTGCAGTTGAACTTTGATTAGAGTTATAATGGCTGGATATCTGTTATAATCCGTATTATACACATTTAGCTGGGCTTTCGAACATTTGTGGACTTCTATTAAATGGAACAACAAGGTGCTGAGGGGATGAGTGCACTTAAATCACTTAAATCACATTTCACAAAACCAATTTTAGATCGAGTCCTCCTACGCAAACAGATCATATTTATAGATAAGCTCGAAAGCACAAACCCACACCACAGAGTGACAATGATTTCTAATCAATTTTGTGAACAACAGAAATTCGTGCCAGACTTAGATTAGATTACAGCAAAGACATTAAGAACGAACGACTGTACGTACATACGTTTAAACACAAAAAATGTTAAGATTTCACACTACTAACTTCTCTAAAATCCACAGAACATTCGCTGGGATAGCGCACATCGACTTTATTGAATCTTTTCAGCGGCAACACCATTCTATGATAGACCAAAGCCATCTTCAGCAGTTTCCGCACAAAACACAAGGCTCGTTGACACGGATCGAAGGAAAAAGTATTACTAAATCTATCACCTAAAACTATCACCTAAAACTATCGTTTGTTAACGGCCATTTGATGGAACTAAGTAGCCATTTAAGCACAAGAATGCAGTAATGACACATGGAGCATGTTAATAATTAAACGCACGTAGGTAGATACTCATTAACCTTAACCAAAATAAATACAAATAACTGGTGGCCGGTGGGCACTTTATTTTTTTTTTTGTTGTTGTGGGATTTTCGGGGGAGTCTTTACCTTCTTCATGACATCTAGTCAAATATGGTCTGTAAACACACATACTTTGTATAGTCGAGGGCTAAATACAACGTTGATTAGTGACTACCCATGTTGCTGAATAGAAATAGATCGCGGGGACTATCAAAATCATAACGATACCATATGCATTTCTTATGAATACGACTTACCATTTACACGCAGAATTATCCTTATTCATTGCGATTCTTCTTTTTTTTATTTATTTTACCAGTTTGGTGGATATACTTTTGTGTGTGTATATATATGAATTTGATAAAATTGATGATTTAGATTGGAAAGATAGTAACGGAAGAGTGTACTGTTAAGAATACATTCTAAGTTTACGCGTCACCTAATAAAAATTAAAGGTTATTTGAATTTCTTACAAAAATATTAGCATTTGTTCATAGTCTACATATTTCTACATATGTACGCATAGATTTTTGAATGATCTGCAACTGGGAGTATTTTATTACGCCTTCCAGGCGATGGGCCATCAAGAGGTTACAAAGTTACATATCAAAACACAAAAACAAAGAAATCAAACATCTTCATCTTCATCGACTCCCAACGAATTTTTCAAAAAGCAAAATATCCCAGTATTTGGCTCTGCTACAACATCACCAAGTGCGCAACTCCACCACACAAATCGATAACGTACTGGGAAAAGAAAACAGGGATTATTTAGTCACACTTTTATATGTACGTACACGCCCTTGTGTGAAAGTTATTTACATTCCATGACCCGTGTAAAATCATGTTTTATCACCTCTCTGCAAAGTAATATTCGTTCTTCACATTCGAATACATTCAAAATCAACTTCTCCCCTATATTCCACCGGGGAATGAAAATATCCCCGGGAAAAAAAATGTACCAACCCTGTATTCAAGACGAACAAAAAATCCCTCCTTATCACACAAACGTCAAAGATATCTGATTTCTTGGCAGCTGAGAAAATTTTCCGGGTCACACAGAAGTATTTTCTTTTTTCATAAACAAGTGTTAAATTTTCTTAATTGAGTGTAAAACAGAAGTAGTTCAATTCACGATCATAGCGATATGATATACATTTGAAAAGAAACCAGTTTAAATCAGTTCAACAGCGACAATGTCCAAGGCAGAGCAACAACTAAGCCCCTTAGTGTACTGGGCGCAGACCGAAACTCAAATTACACTTAAAGTGGAACTGAAAGACTCCAAAGTGCGTATATTAATAAATATTTCTGCAAACAGCTGTAATCGTCTGTTCTTTTTATGTAGAGTCCCGATGTGGAATTCAAGGAAAAATCATTAGACTTCGCTACCTATGGCCTCGGCGCTCGTGGACTTAACAACTACCAATTTAAAATCCATTTCTATTCATCGATCAATTGTGAAGTGAGTAGGGGCGAGGGATTAAACGATTTTTGACTTAACACAGCTGCGATATTCATTTAGGACTCCCATTACAAAGTGTTTGATTCAAAAATTGAATTTGCGATCAAGAAACCCGAGCCGGCATGGTGGCCGCGCTTAACAGCAACCCCACAGAAACCACACTGGTTAAAAATCGATTTCGACCGGTGGCGTTCAGAGGACGATGTCGGCGAAGAAGAACCAAGAGACGTCATGGAAGATTATTCATCGGCAAGTAGAAAGCTGCACTTGGAGGAGTTGGGATATATAAAAGGTGAATACTTCTCCCGTCAATTGTGTATACTATAACCTAGTATTTTAAACATGTTTCTTTTCTTATTTCAGAGAGTGGCAAGAAAGTGTATTTGGTATTCTACAACCTGTGCCAGTTTGTTGGCTACATGTATGTGCTGTCGGTGATGTCGGTTCTCTACTACCGAGATGGCCCCGACTCGATGTCTAAAATGTATGGGATTGTTGGAAACGCTCTTAAGTTTTGTCAGCTAATGCAGTATTTGGAGGTTTTGCATCCGATATTTGGGTACACCAAGGGAAGCCCTTTGATACCATTCTTCCAAGTGACGGGCAGGAACTTCGTTTTGTTCATCATGATCACAATGGAGCCGCGGATGCAAACGAAACCAGTTGTGTTTTACATCTTCTGCATATGGTCGCTAGTGGAAGTGTTTAGGTAAATCTTTACACATCTCTATCTGACTATTGTATACATTTCACTGTCTTCTCCCTCAGATATCCGTACTATATAACACAAATATTTAATAGTAACATTGCACTTCTGACATGGATACGATACACGATATGGATACCATTGTACCCCATGGGAATTCTCTGCGAAGGAATCATTATCCTAAGAAACATTCCCTACTTTGAAGAAACGAAAAGACTTTCCATAGACATGCCAAACAAGTGGAACCTGGCGTTTGATATGCCGACGTTTCTGAAAGTATATCTGCTGACGCTGATACTCCCGGGAACGTATTTACTAATGACACACATGGCAAAAACCCGAGCAAAAAAACTGAGTCGAAAGAAGTTGCATTTGAACTGAAATCCAGCAGCATTATAGAATATTTCCTAAGAGTATTGTGTTTTGTGATTTAAATCTAAAGTAATTTCATCATCTATTGAATGGTTCATGATTCATATTTTACAACAAGACTTGTATGAATAAACTTTAAATGTGCACCAATAAATAGCATGTCTCTTTTGAATGATTGAAAAACAACACCAGTATTTGAACACGAAACATTTTGCAAGTGCAACACATTACTGTGACGGATGTACATTCCACTTTTACGATAATTTTGAACTAAGCACAAATGAACGATTTACCAATAGACTTCTTGCATTCAGAGTAAGCATCGGGTATCGGCCTCTTACATATGTACAAAAACCGAAGTGTTATTTTATATCCTTAGCTCTTAACGTTACCAGATCAGTATACACTGGATGAGTAACAGTGACGAGTCATCGAATTTTACGTGATTATTCTTTTAGAAATGCTCTCGCGCTACTATGCTCGTATTATTTGAATAGGTCTTCACAAATCACCTGCTATTAAAATGGAGTATTTAAATATCACCATATTATTGCTTATATTGATATGAAAACGCCGTAAAAGAACACAAATTTTATGTACAGCCAAACTATGTCCGTCAAATGTGAAGTCATTCTCTGGAGTGAAATTAATGAAATTTCATTTTGTCTTTATCTAGTTCCATTACAATTTTGAAACGACATGCGGAGCGAAGCGTACTTTTTCAATAGTAATTTCGAGGTCATCGTTTGTATGGATAGTTCATGGCGAAGGGGGGGAATGTGTGGTGAGCAGAGTAAGAGGAAATACTAATGTTAATGACTTCGGACGGTAGATATCGCGGCTACGGACGAGCGAATTACGATAGCGTGTTCTATGTCCTAGCGTTCGCTGTTAATTTCTCGTGTGGGTTTTTCTCAATTTGAGACACTTACTTGCGTAGTAATGGTATGGTGCATAATTGATGTAGCAGTCAGTCGATGGACAGATAAATCAATGCGCTTTAATCAACGAAATAAACATGTTCTGTGTAGATGAGATGGACGTGATGACCTTATAATTGTTTATCAGTCAAAGTAATTGAATATCATGGCACTTTGAAATGCATTAGATATCCAAGCCAAAAGATGCTCTGTGTCATCTGTGATTGTTGCACGATGCCTAAGGAGGATGCTCTCGCTTCATCGTCGCTGCCAAAAACCACCTGTTCCGCACATATCTTTATCCCTAAAAGAGCAATTTATTGAGTCTCAAATTGAATGAGGTCGTCGCTTCCATCAATCCACCATGCAAACAGAACCAAGAAAAGTTGCAACTACACACATACGTCTGTATAATCGAATTACGAAAACGAAATAAATCAATTTTCAGCTATACACTGCAAATGACAGCTTTAATGAATTTTTTACATCAAACAATGCTTCTGAAGAGCACATACATATTTCTAAGTCATTTGGCACTCGCAGTTGAAAAAAATAAATACAATGCATGCAACATGAGATTACTTTCCTTCCATACGAAAATAATACTCTCTACACACAGCACACATACCCATCAGTCGAAGCCATGTCACAATATCGCTTAACAGTTTGGGGCTGAAATCTGGGAATTACGTCAACTACTACAACTGGTATCCGTTGTCAAATAAAGCGTCCATAAAACAGGCTATGATATTGAATTGCACAGAGATTAAGCATTAAGATTTTGGTCATTGCGATGGGACCTCTACCTTGGCGATGGGACTAAACAATCTTCTGGCGACACACTTTTGAGCAAAAGTGTATTCTCACGAATGTACCGAAGTGCAAAACGTATATTTCTTCAACCTAATACACATATATAGGTACACATCTACTCGTGAGTCGTGTGTTGTTGAAAACTCAATGTTATGAGGACGATAGGGGAAGTGGTTGCCCTAGGACTCAGTGACGAAGCGAATGTGACCTACTTTATATTCGAATTAGTTCACACCAATTTGACACGGTAGCAATTTAAATTTCAGCTTTGCTTCTCCACGAAAAACATATGATTGCAAATTGAAAAGGTTTCAACAACATTATGCGAAGACAATGGCTTATATTTTGACCTAATCCGCACTGGCCAGTGGTACGTACGTATGCACATACGTCTCGGCCAAACCACGAAGATAAACATTTACTCTATAATACACATTATTTACACACCAATTCAGAGTCAGAGTCAGAGTCGCTGCCAAAAAGAAAGTCTCCCATAGTCTACATCGCTATAAATTTGCCTTGTCCGTGAGTGGGTACATTGTTGCATTATTTTGTTTGTTGTCACATTCATTTCAGCGCCCACAGGCGTTGTTTAATTGTTGGTTTTCATAATTTAGGTCACCATAGCGGATAAAAGGACATTCATAACGCATCATTAAATTACTAAATGCATTTCTTGGTGTCACCGGTTAGAGATGTTAATTTAATACCAAGGCTGTCCTTAAAGATGCGAAAACGTAAAAAAATACATATGTACATGAACTCCTGTTGTTGGTTGCTGTTTTCACTACACACTGCAGCTACCGGTATATCTGTTTTACATACATATCTATATTTTTTTTAATTATGAAACCGGAATCATCAGAACGAGGAAACAAAAAGACATGACAGCCCGAAGATATGGCTTTACTTTCATTTGATGCTAATAGGGGGTGGATTGCAGAAAAAAGTGAATGCGATCTCCAGCCCTGACAATGATGGAAAGGGCTAGCAAAAGAGGAATAATTGAAACTTGCTGTCAGCAACAGAAACACTGCAAAGGCGACATACATATCTGCACGAGATGAATTGATGTACTTATATGGTTTATTTTAGTTTCTGGGCAACTCACATAGTATCTTCTTGAGGCCTACAGATGAATAAGAATCTTCTTTTTTGGAATTTATTTTAGCAGAGTTGTTTATACCAAGCAGTCTTGCAAGGTCCTGCAAGGAACTCCTTGCGATCAATGACTTTAGCAGATTAGAGGTGATAGGAATCAGAATTCAATACACAAAACGAATGGAAATATGATTCAGATCAACTTCCTCTCGAGGAGTACGTATTTTCCAATTAGTTTCTCCTTAAAAGTCACATGCCATAGGTTACTAACAAACCCCAGAAATCTCCTCTCAAATTATACAAGAGCTGTTCCAAAGAAAGAACCACTCACGTTCGAGTATCCGAGTGACAAACAAACAAGCGAGGATAGGACATTACATCCTTAAGAGCACACCCTCTTCCCATTTTAACAATGTACAAAAGACGTCCACACACAACACGAAAAAAGGCTTGAGAAGATAATACTTATGATAAATATACATATAAAAACATGTAGACTATGAACAGCAGGGAAATTTAAATTTAAAAGGACTAACAAAAAATGGTAATAGGGGTACTTACATTGTTTATTGGTATTCTCACCAGTGAGTCCGCTTCTAATAATCTCTTATCTAATACGATGCATTACGATACATGTATGCCTGTATGCTGTCGACGGTGTGCTTTCGGGGCATTCCTGATAGCTGCCCTATGATTAACACCAGCTCCACATTTTTAAAGCTGCTGTGTCACACAAAACTGTATATAAAAATGTACATGTATTTCTTTAATCACATCGTAAACTTTTCTTTCTTTTTTTTACGTCGAATAAAACATTAATAAGAAGAAGGTAAGAATTTCTTTCGTTTTTTTTCTTTTGTTGCAAAGAGTAGGTGGTACAAGAGGTTCTTCTGCCAACTGACACTATCGAATTTGTTGTTCTTGTTCTAGCTAAATTTTATATTATTTTTTTTTTTTTGGTTAGCAGATTAATTTTTTCGCCACAACCACTAAACACATTCCTTTTTTTTTCTTCTTCTTCTTCTCCTTTGATATAACGTGATTCAGTATGGTATACTCCTTACTTTCGAAATACAACACGTTTTGTTGTTATTTTGAACAAATTGTGTACACATACACACGAAAGGAAAGCAAACTGAAAACTGAGAGGTGAAGTATCTACGATTGAGGGTGTGTGTGGATATATATGTATGTATGTACTATGTAGTATTATATGCGAAACACGCGAGAATAGCCCGACGGATTTTTCAAACGAGAAACAATGAGATTTTCAAAAGAACTATGCAAAAGTCTGTTTTCACAAAAATTAATCCATTATTCAGCAGCAATTGAACGTCCTGGCTTACGATGGTTCACGTTAACAGCTGACAGGGAATATCCTTTTCTGATATAATTTGGCCCGATGATAACATTCGAGTGTGGGGGGGGGGGGGAGGTTCGTGTATACACACGACGACGAAACAGCACGACCGTCCCTTCTAACTTTTTTTTTCTTTTTCTTTTCTATTCTTTTTTTTTGTGCTCTTGGTTAGCAGCTTTTTGGTTTGGTTTACTCCATGCCCTTAGCTTGCTCACTGAAAAGCGAAATTTTGGTAAAAGACATCGCCGAAACTTGTATACAACATTTTTTCCAAATTCACGCACATTGATATTGAAATGTGTTAACGATTTAATATTTTAATGATGACAACATCCAGGCAGGTAGGGAGAGCGAACGAACACACTTGACATTACACAATATTGTATCAATCAAATGAACGGTGGTGGTGGGAAAAAAGAAAATTTGTGTGTAGGTACAAGGAGAAAATGGAAACGGGCTCGAGTTTCGATTAGAATAACTTTTCTACGATAGTTCTCAGGAAGTGCGAGTACAGCAACAGTGTCCAAAAAGGATATGCGAGATAGTGTGGCGATGGGGGCGCGATGTGTGTTACGACGGCTCTGCGCTTTTAAAGTAATTTCCATGCGAATTGTAGCCGAGATTTGGATAGAGTTATATGTGTACGAATATGACCTGCACTAACAGGTTCGTTCGTACATCCTTCGCCACATAGAACAAAAACGAAAGTAAATGATATAAGTTGGTGGCTATTGGTTTGGCTCTTTTGCTTCATGCCCTAAGAGGAACAGAATCGTGGTAGATTGGTATAAAGAAGGAAATAATAATGTGTCACACATACACACGAATTCACTACACACTGTCTAACGCACTGTATTTCGAGCAGAGAGAGAGTGAGCCTGTAATCTCGGCAACAATGCGAACGAATTTGCCAGTGCGAATGTGGAATGAAGTATCCGGACCATGGCATAAGGAACGTATCATTTCTGAATGCGCATTTGTAGCTTCATCATTTAAATCCCAGCAGAGGATAGTCATGTCCCATGATTACTGTGATAAGGTGTTGCACACCTTTGCCCACAATTATGGTATGTGTGTTTGATGGATTTGCTGGTTTTCCTTTTGGCAAAGGCACTTGTGGTAGTTGGGAAAAGGTTTGCACACATGCATAGTCACTGACGAGAGGAAATTTGAGCGGAAACTTGCGTGAGAGAGGTTTGTGTTGTTGGTTATAATTCAATTAGACCTCTTCAAATGGGGGCATTGTTGCGAAAACCCACCACATCTGGGTGTTCGGTTTGAAGGTGCATTTATTTGATCCCTTTGACAGTCAATTGATATCCGTTTGGCTGCTTCTTCAATTTCACAACGAAATGCACGAACGGCGATGTATATCGGATTACCTCAGTTGAGGTCTCCTAACTATGACCTTCTATTTCTTTGAATTGGACTCCACTTGCATCGATCACGTTTGTTTAGAACTTAATTGCACTTGGACGTGGTTTTACATGTTCACTTCCTCTGGAATTTTGAATATAAATTGAAGATCCAACTCTCGGTGTGTGACCACGATCACCATGCAGCTTCAAGACATTGCATCGTATTTGATAGTTCTCCTTCCATTTGTTGCAACAGACAGCATAATCAATGAAGGATTACGGTTTAGGTAAGGCGCCTCGAGACGCTCTTAGTTCGTTAATTAATTAACAAATTATCACTTAGACAGAAGAATTCAGCTGGTGCTCGTTACTACAAGAAAAACCCCCAGCACGCTATGTTCAAAGAGATTGCTGCCAGTCCGGTGGAATACATGAAGACCCCCAACTTCGACGTTATATTTCTAAGTGAGGAGAACTCAAATCCAATGTGGAGAAAATACGCGGACCTCTTCCAACCGATCGATCCGCGCAATGCGCAAACAATCGAGGTAAGTTATGAGAACGATACAAACAGCTTCCGAACTCCGTCCATTAGATTGAACCGCTTTGAAGTAGAATCGGTTCTGGCAATGTTGGGTCGCAGGAAGCATATTATTGTTATGCGTCCACGCGATTGCGAGCCACACTACACACGAAGAATGATCGAAACGAGATTGATGAACGAATTTAAAAACGAATTCCTTCAAAAATTGTTGCAGCAACTGCACGAGGAAAAACCGACGCAGCGAATGGGATCGGACGTGATGGATCCCATCGTTAATCGCATTTTGGATATTCTTCACGAAACCGACCAGAAAATGATCGACGACGTGAAGCAGAGATTCGGAGAAGAGTCTGCCAGAGGTCTTTCTGGAAAGCCGATATATTCGAGCAGGTATTCTCCAAACGTGGCTAATCTATACCGAAACTCCAACAACAAACATTCTTCGCCAACAGACAAACTTAACTCAGCCGACAATCCGTGTAATGAGGGGTACGTGTTTCTGCTTCAAAACCAGGAAAATTCAACAGATCCCCATGCATTAAATGATTTGCTATTAAGAGTTCTAAGAATTGTCACGGAATCTCGTTGAAAAATAAAGTCTAACCAAACCATAAAAAAATGCCCCCAAACATTGTAACAATCCTGTCCAGTCACACTTCCCCTTCACGAAACATATGTGTTAGGACTACGTTGGGTTACGGAGAAACAAACAGATGTGGGCATTGAAAGTTCAGCGCAGACGCTTTCCACGGTGGTGCTTTCCATCAATATTCACCCACAACGGAGACGAGAAGAGAGAACACAATTTTCTTCTTACGAATATGAGTCAATGAACGTGAAGGTTAAGGCTAGTAGGGACTTTGAAACTCTACACCAGCACGCTTTGTTTCTTGACACATATTGCATTAATCTGCAAAAAAAATGCCTGCCCCAAATATTGGTCAAGAGTTACAAAAAAATAATCACTTTTCAGCACTTTTCCAAATCAATTGCAAGGCATGCGATTTAAAAACAAAAAAAATATTCTGGCGATGTTAACAATCTACATGCTTAACGCGCTGACCACTCTAGAGTATAAAAGGCGATTGCTGTTCGAACATTAACCATCAGTTTCCATAAGTTCTTCCACTTAAGACAACTAACTACATTTTCAACATGAAATTCTTCGTTTGCTTCGTTGCTTTGGCTACCGTTGTCTGCCTCGCATCTGCTGAAAAGGGCGACAAGAAGGAGTCAGTTGGCGCTTCATACGGTTCTCCATCATATGGACCGGCACCATCATACGGACCAGCTCCATCATTTGCACCAGCCCCATCATACGGACCAGCTCCATCGTTCAGTGCTCCACAGTACTCTGCCCCACCATGCCCGAAGAACTACTTGTTCAGCTGCCAACCTAATCTAGCTCCAGTTCCATGCTCATCTGCAGGTGTTTCTGGGGGAGTTTCAGCAGGACACGCCGGACCAGCCGCTGGAGGATACGCAGGTGCCTACTCTGAATATGCACCACAGTACGCCGTTCCCATGCCTCAATACGTTTACCCACAATACGCTGGTGTACCCCACTATTAACGCGACTTTCTCCAAGACTGACTGGCTTTACATCTTGTGTTGATTTTTAGTTATTGCGAATAAATGTAATTTAGAAATGACATATGCCTTTTCATGAATTTTGATTTGATTGCACCTTTTTACTTCTTTTTTCTCTGCCTGCCTTCACATCTGCAGTCGCGACTTTTCTTTGATTTTCAAATCATTTTCCATTACATTGCGGTGCGTTGCAGTGTTTCATTAGAGTGTTTATTAAATCTGCTGGAGATGCATATCCATCTGATGAAGATGTTTTAGGCGGCAATTCTGTTACCTCGCAGATCATCGCTCGATGGTGAGAGTAAGTAAAACTTCATTGGTTAAAAATACTTTATTTCAATATAACAAAAACAACAGTTCATATAAAAGCAATTTAAAATCGATTAGAGCGAACAACAGGTTGGCAGCAATTGTTCACACAACAGAACAAAAAAAAAAAAAAAAACAACGTAAGCCAAAATTAACTTGGAACATGTTTAGGCACCAATTTGTTACGAGCACTTGATTAGTATATAATGTATATCTAGTTAAAAATGTAAGTCTTTTCCATCCTAATAGTTATCAAATTGAAATTGTTCCGATTGCAACTGTTTACGTATTGCCCCCAGTTGGGTAAGTACTTTTGGGGAGTTCGTCGTTATCGTGTGCTTTTGAATGGCCGGAACCTATGGAGTTTTATTTACACAAAGAATGGATTACATCAAATTTGTTGGCAGATATTATCAACCACTTTCACACATTCACAGAAATTAAAACACTTGTTAGCAGAGTCGTGCACGTTTGTGAAGCAACATAGACGGATACTTATGGTTTTGGTGTAGAAAATAAACAAGGAGGAAGACAGTGGGTGCAAGCAAGAGTGGGGTGAGTACAAGCAAAGAATAGGAGAAAGGAAAGAATACCAATAACCACAACCGTTTTACGCTTCAAAAAATAAGAACACACGAGCATCACAAAACTCACCTCCCATCTCCTGGCAAGGCTTTCTATTCTAGTCGATTTTTTCTTCCTCTCCGATTCCTGCGAGTCGCTTTCTTTCCGCGTCATTCTAGGCATTTCTCTCAGCAATGGCATCGACAGGTTATTCTCCTCCACCATAACCACATCCCTTCTAGATGCACTCTCCGGTGTGGTTTGTGTACTATTATCACGCAATGCTTTCTTCGCCAAATCCCCATAGTGCTTCAAGTACCGAGACAATTGGTTATCATTCTGTCGCCGAATTAGTTCGATATTATTTTCATCATCCAGCTGTTTGTTTCGATCGTACGCTTGATGAAAGATTGAGTTACGGTCAATGTTCACAGAGAACGGAGGACGACCGTGGTCAACGTCGTTATTGTTTAGGTTATTCGAGCCGAAGTCAGTGTCATCATCCATCTCTGGATAGTTCACTTCGAGAATTTGAAACGACGCCTCAGAGTCGGACTTTTGCGAGTTCTTCCCGCCACAGTCCCTACAGAACGATTTCCGACAATTTGCACACACATTCCGCTTCCTTTGGCAGTGCAGGCAATTCACTTCCAATGTCCCGTCGCAGTCTCCGCATACAGAGTATTGTTTCTTACAATTATTACATATCAGATGTCGCAAGTGGATCTCGGAAGCATCAAGTATTCTGTTTTCACATTTAAGGCACCAGTTGTCGTAACTCTTCAGCGAAGAGTCACAAAATGGACAAGTGTTTTCACAGTTCAGGAAGCACTCCTTACGGCGGCTGGACGATTGGGGTAGATTTAAATTAAATGCTGGAGGCTCCACTCCCGACCCCCTCTTGTACTCATGCCGAGCTGAGTTACTAAAGTACTTGTAGACTTTATTTTCAGCGGGAGTGGATTTTTCATTTTCAGATCTAGTTTTGCGCGACGAATTGAGCAACTTTGTGTCATTCTCCAGTTTAGTGAGCAGCTGTTCTCGCATCAGGCGGCTTTGTTCGGCGTCAAAACGAATCTGGGGAGAGTATACAAATTCACTAAAAAGCAGACTAGATAAAGTGCTGATGGTACCTTTTCCGCTCGCAGTCTTTCCTTCTCTAGCTCCTCTTCCAGTCGCATAGTCTTCAGCTGTTCCTGCAACTTCCTGCAACAAAACACAGTCAATGTGGCGTATTTTATCAACGAGAAATCTACCAAATCATTTTATCCTCTCCACAAGTCAGGACTGAACTAAATTTGTCACGAATATTTACCTAGTCAACGCCTCTTCCTGTCGGCGTTCCTTCTCCTTCAGCTCTTCAATAACGCGACGCTTTTCCTCAATCTGTGCCATTAGCTCCTTTTGATAGTTTTTTTTCTTTGCCATTTCCATCTGAAAACCAATAATTATCATTACATTTACAGAGCGTGGACAAGGGGTTGTTTTCAATTTGGTTGAACCTACTTCGGCATTTCGTCGATTACGTTCCGTGACACCATCGCTGTTCACAATATTTGAGATTTCCGTGTGCTTTAAGTCTTGCAACAGTTTGTGGCGGGCACTGCCCGGCCGCGGGGACTTACCCTCGCAATCAGGATTGTTAACTATAATTTCTAATTCAGTCTTATCGGATCGGGATGTGACAAGTTTTTGTTTTGTTTGATCTTGCGTGTTCTCTTTTACGTTTTCCGCTGGCTGGTGTTTTCTCTTCTCCTTAGCCTTTGCTGCTGCTTGGGTCATCTAAAAATACAATTGAATTGAACGCAATTTAGGTCAGTATAGCTGAGTAATTAATTGATGGGTTATTACCTGATGTTTAAGAAAGTTTTGTTGATACTCTAACTGCCGGTCACGCAAGATATCTTGACGTTTCTTGTTCTCGTTGTTGAAGCCAGGGAAATATGAGTAGAACGTGTCCGAAACCCATTGCTCCATCTCATCCTACATGAAATGTGAGTAAAAATAGAAAATTGAACAGAAATGATTTTTAGATTGACTGAATTGATGGAGTACACTACGCAGCGACAGCCATTCCAAAAGTGAGTTCTCACCGATGGACTACTTCGCAAGCAATAAGAACGCAAACAGGGTTCTGCTTCACAGACCATAAAACTTTAAATTTACGAGCCAAAGGAAAAAAAAATATTGATTTATTCCGAAGAGGACGAGGAGCATGCAATTTTAGCCACAACTCGGTAAATTGATGCTATAGACATCTCTATACTGTTCTGTTTGCCTTTTGAATTATAACGTAGTGAGTTGTTGTTTATTTTGCTCTGATTCGCCAACCGTAAAATAGTTTGTCTGAAATTACGCTCGCGGCGAGCGGGAAATCAAATCGTCCACATCTATATCAGCTCTATGGAAATTGTTTGCAAGGTCGTTAGCAGAATTATTGTTCACATATACAGGCAGGTAACCAAACGATGGCGTGCTGATATTTCATCAACAATGTAACACTGTACGGCATTCTCAATTAAAGGCGGTCGGGTCGTAACTCGTAAATCGAATTAACTAGATCCCCATCAGCCCCCGTTCGCTACGAACGTTGTTTCGACATATGAAACTGGTAGAGTAAATACATTTATTCTCCTTCTTGTTCTGCAACCAAACCGGTGATAATATCAAAAGACAATTATCCTATCGAACGACGAAATTAATAGGACACTACCTGCAGAGGCAAACAATAGAAAACCAATTGCGCTCGCTCTGTACATACTTACAAGTAGAAACCTCAATCGAAACAACGACGCAAAAGCAAAAGGAAATGCATTTAAACACCCCCGTACGATATAAGAAACCGAGGCTTCCTACCTGATTGATAAAACGCTTATTCTGCCGGATTTTATTGTATCTCAAGCAGCTACCAGCGCGGACGATTGGTAAACAACAACTAACGAAGCGAAAAGCTTTCCTGTGAGATTGCATGCTAGTGACTGAATAAAAGAAAGTAATCGCGAGTCAATCGCAACTACAGTTCCGTATTAGACAGTGCCTAGAGAGTGACTGATGTGAAGAATGAAACAATGTGAGAAAAAAAAGAGTGTGATGGGAATGTATCAAGCAACAACTGAAGCATGAAATAAGCGGAAAGAAGCTCAATTAAACAATAACCACAAATATTTCCGAAATGATAAATTAATTAGTGCCGCAGAGCGAGTGAATTGCGCTGGGAATTGGAAATACCCACCTTTGTTTTATTTAATCTGGAAGTCTTTGCAGACACATCGGCAACTTTACGTTCAGATAAATTAGCTAAATCCTTTGCTTTTTTCGTAGCGGAATTCATATTGAAATCGTTAAATTTCTGATGGAAATCCTCATAAACACTCTCTGCATTCATCGTGTTTTGTTCGGCGAATTGCATCGAAGGCGAAGGCAACGTTGCCATGGAAGTCTCAATGTACCGTTCTTTTTCCACCAGTTGCAGTTTCGGCGCACCTGCACACAAAGGGTCAGTGACTTTATGAAAATCCATAATTGGGTTTTCCTTGCACTCATAGTCCCGTCCCTCGTTGCAGGATTTGTCCAGTGTCTTATTTCGAATGAAGCAGGTGGAATCTTCAAGTGAATTGTTTTCATGTTGACGCGGTGTTAAACGCTTTTTATCGGCTAGTAATTTTCTCTTTTCTAATTTTAAAAAATTCTCAATATCCATCACAATGTAGTTAAACAAATTAAAAAACAAAACATGCAACAAAAAAAATGATTATTTAAAAATTTTGAACGCCGAACGACCGCAAACACATTTCAAATGCCAAACCGACTGAGCCGAATGAGCAAGAACTGACAGGACCGAAATAGAAAAATGACAGATTCTATGCAGGGTCACAATAGTGAATTGTCATATTTTTTGTTAAGGTCAATTCACAATGAGTCATTATAATAGTTATTTTCTTAAAAATATTGTCATGATAGAAAATGTTGCTATATTTTTCGATCATGATGATCATCATGATTCATTGTATACCCTACATCACGAAAATTGTCACAAAAAAAAAAAAAAAGAATGCACTTATTACAATAACCCAATTGCAAGTTCATCGATTGCCGAAACTGCAAATTATTGATTTATTTATATTGGCAATTCAGCAGACTATAGTTCAGCGGCTGTTCTTGCAACAATGCAATTCAGTGTATAAAATGGAAAAATTTACCGTTGCAGCTATTAGTTCCAAATTTCAATTCAACCGACAAACAGTAATAAAAAAAATCATTTTCAGTATGAAATTCATCGCGTTATTGGTTTTTGCTACTGTCTGCACTGCTCAGAGTCTTTACGCTGCAGATCAAACGCAGTTAAGTGAAAGTTTCCAAGGACAATACGACAGCCTGGATCACCACAGGATAAGGAAATCTGTTAAGAGCCCATATCCTGGCCAATCTCTATCGTTGCCGCCAACAAGCTGCCCAACAAACTATCTCTTCAGCTGTGGACCACACTTTCAACCAGTTGGTTGCTCTTCAGGAGGACACCAAGGAGCCTACTCTGAGAATATTCCCCAATACGCAGCCCCACAATATGTCGCTCCACAGCAATACGCACCGCAACCGTTTGCTTATCCACGTTTCCATGCAGTTCCAGTTATTACCGAAGTTTAAATCTGATTTGAATAGATGTTATGAATAAAGTAAACAAAAAATCTACAAAGTCCGCAGTATTATTCCTTGTTACATGTCCTTGTACATTTCGGAGGTGTATAGCTCTGCATCTCTCCATCGATAGTTCATCTTC
Organism: Eristalis pertinax; assembly: GCA_907269125.1. Taxonomy (NCBI): domain Eukaryota; kingdom Metazoa; phylum Arthropoda; class Insecta; order Diptera; family Syrphidae; genus Eristalis; species Eristalis pertinax. Next base: position 1,085,187 of record OU026148.1, on the reverse strand, counting down.
CACTTCTGAGGAACACGGTTGTGGGACCTTCTGATCCTTTTCCGTTCATTACATTAAACAAGACAACTATTTGATCAAAGCTCCCTTTAGTTGAGAGCTGCCTTTATGCTTACTTTGCACCTTCACACTTCAGATCTCGAGGTATTGTTTTCCCTCCCACACAATACAAGACGAAATAAATGCAATCACAAGTTTATTTTCACGTATTTCTCTTTTATTTAATATTTATCACTTAACATGACTGGCATGGCACTGGAACAACGGTCGGAGAACAGCTAATGAGATAGCTAAGAGGACAAGGCGGTGCAGCACGTGGATTTGGATTAGGTGTGTAATACTGACGAGGAGATCCAACGTAGAATGACGTGTGTTTGAAACCCTTTGTCGTATGCGATTTCACTTTGAATGGCGCTGGCTTGTGCACTACTGTCTGCGTATGCAGATGATGAAGGACTTTAGCTGGTTTGTTCAGTCCAACATGATGGGTAGAGCCAAGAATATTATCCAGGATACCTGGCTGTGCTTGAATATACAAGTCACGTGGAACCCTTCTTAGGCTTTTAGCACTGCAACCGCAGTCCTGTTGTGCGGATTCGATGTCCTGAAGTGGAAGTGTGTCTGCTGCCGAGCATCCACACACTTGCGGACTAACCACACTTTGGCCACTGATCAGGACAAGAAGTCCGCAGAAAAAGATTACTGCAAATATGTTGTTCATTATGATGATGAACTGTGTAAACTGATACCTTTCAAGAGTCAGGCATCATCTTTTATTAAAGTACGTATCTAGAACGAATGGAAATCATACACCTTGGTCAGCATGTTGCGTAATGGACAAATTGGAAAACGATGTCATGCGATTGTTTTAGGTCGAATGTTTATTATGAGCCACATACAAATACAAAAACAAGCAATATTACAAATATGGAGCGCGGAGTTAAAATCGATGAATTTGCACTTTACCATTAGTAGCCACCGGAGCAAGCAACTGGGCGCACGTGGGCAGAACAGCCGTAGAGATAGGTCTTAGGGCATGGAGGAGCGGAGAATGTTGGGGCTGGAGCTGGCGAGAACGATGGGGCTACCGGAGCTGGAGCGTATGCTGGGGCTGGTCTGTATGCGGGAGCTGGTTTGTATGCGGGCGCTGGTCTGTATGCTGGTGCGTACGAAGGTGCTGGTGCAGGTGCATAGCTAGGTCTTGGAGCTGGCTTGTAAGCTGGAGCCGGTGCAGGTGAATATGATGGAGCTGGTGCTGGTGAATATGATGGCGCTGGTGCTGGTGCATAGTTTGGTTTTGGAGCTGGTTTGTAGGATGGAGCTAGTCCATATGCCTGTGAAGGTGATCCATATGAATGTGCAGGTGGCCCATATGCCTGTGCTGGTGGTCCATAAGATACGGCATACGTGGGAGCTGGGGCTGGGGCAGGTGCGGGTGCTGCAGCGGCACCATAAGATGGTGCTTGTCCGTATGATGATGAATGTCCCCCATACGATCGGAATTTGGAGTTATCTTCCGTATTTTCCTTATGAGGATCCATTCCCATTGAATTTTCGTTCGAATTCGATGCACTTGCTGCAGCTAGGCAAAGCACACCAATCAAAGCTATCGATTTCATTGCCGTTTATGAATTAATGTTCTTACACCGCTGCCGAAAGTGAATGCACTGATGTCCTAACTGGCCTTGCCTATGGATTTTATAAGAAGCATCGAATCGTATCTGAAGGGGGTCAGCAAAAAAGCTCCCATACTCGGGGGCAAGGTGCTGATGTCCACGTACCATCGAAACGAATGAACAAACTGTTTACTTTGCAGTGTGAAGTACATTTTCAGCTCGACCTCTATTTAGGTTAACTTTTTGCAACATTTTGAAGACTCAACAAAATTTAGCTCTGATTTCGAATTTGCAAACCGATTCAGATTTGATATATGTGCATATGTGGAGAGTTTCCAACCGTTCACCTAGGGTCGGGCCTCTTGAGATTGAGCAATAAACCGAATGCTTTCAGTTCAGTGTTTCTCTAAAGAAAAAAAATGAACGAACAAAGATTCGGGAATCTATGTATGGGACTCTGGGGAGTCTTTGGCAGAAGAACTGTAGTTACTTAATGATCTATTTTATTTCTTTATGCCTTGCAGGGAGAGAATCATGCCCTCCGCTTCCTAAGAATTCATTGCAACATGAGCTTATGCATTAAAGGAACATCTCGTCGCATGAAGGACGCTGAAGAATTTGTTGGATAGAAACAACAATCGATGATTTCCATACAGAAATGAGAAATGAATACAAATACAGGTTTTCTTGTTAAAATATTTATTAAATTGTAAATCCTAAACATCGTTCTTCAGCACATCCTCGGAGTCGTTTTTTTTTTCAATAGTTGTGTGGATACCAACTGCGCACTGGAACGCCGCTGTTGGTCAATGGGAGGGTGTATGTTGGAATTGGAGATGAATACGCTCCCGCGTGTCCACCTGAGCCACATGCCACTGGTGCAATATTCGGCTGACAACTGAAGAGATACGACTTTGGACATGGCAAGCTTGAAATTGGTGTACCGCGATAGACAGGCTTCTGCGACCGTGCTACGCCTATCTCCTCCGTCAATGATTGGCTGTGCACGATGTTCCGGCCAGCAACCTGTTGAGAGCTCCCGGCTGAATCAGCCCCCGCAGAGGCTACCAACAGAGCAACGATGATGGAGATTGTAGGGAACTGCATAATGGTGTGTAAGACTCCACAACTAAGAATAACTAATTGTCCAATGCTCCAAGTTATTTTATATAAATTTGAGGTTTGTTGGAGAACTAGGTCAGTCTTGCAGTAACCTAGTTAAACTGCGCATAGTGCAAACATTTTCGCCGGAATTCTAGTCCACGGGCCGCAGACAAATAGATTCTTGTGTTGTCGCGCAAAAAAAAATGCACACCGTGGTTAATTGGAATGTTTCGTCATCGCGTAAATAGTCCATACGTGCCAGCGGGTGATATAAATAATAAATCTTTAAATGTTACTCTGTCGTACACACACACAAGATCGAACGACTTGATAAATATTGTATTATGTAGTTCCACAGTCTAAAAAAAAACAAACTAGTCTAGCCTTGCCAACAATTATGCAATCTTCAAGCAGAAGAGTGGAAGTGTCTTTCTTTTTCAATCCGGTTTAATTAATGCATTCTATCGAGCGGCATACGTTCATGGTCTGCACTGCTCATCATCTCAATTCATTAAAACGACAGAATCCAAACTTGTCCTCTTCGGAATGCATACGATTTTTGTCACAAGCCACAAACGAAGACGGACGTATGTACGTAAGTATGATACAGATACATATTTTTTTTATTTATTCCAAATTTATTTTAAGTTTTCGAACACCACAAAGCATCTATTTTAAGTCGGTCGTATATTTTTATGTGCATGGGGCATGTCACTCAGCCTCTCAAGATGTACCACTCGGCGCAGTGCCTAGGAATACATACATATGGACTCTTATTTGAGATTCTACCTCCCGTAAAGAGTGCAAGAATATCCATAGCATCCAAAGCGAAACAAACACATCTGCACGGCGTGGTCAGGCAACTGAGTAGCTATGTAATTCTCGTTGGCTGCGTGATCTTGTGAAGCTGAATTAAAAAACGCCCAGCTGATTCTGGTCTGATCGATGTCCCTGGCACTATTTCGACTGCCGTCGCTGTAGCCTTGTGAATTGTGCGAGCGATGCCATCCCAATTTGAGGTATGACTGCAGCGTACCTCCGAACAGAGTGAAAGTGAAAGGAAATTGAATCCATAAATACAAGCATTTACATATTTTGTTATTACTCTTTATTATTATTTCTATTTTAAGTAAACACGTCAAAAATTGGCTTTCAGCTCCTTTCGATAAATAACTCTTTACGCAGTCATTTTGAGTAACGTCCACGGATAAGGTAAAGTCATCGCCGCCGGTTAGGTGTACACCTAGCACAGATGTGAGACCGGCGGTAGAGACTCTTGCAGGCCCAGTTGATACGATGTGAATAATTCCGGACACGAACTCATCGGCTGGTCGTAGCACGGGATATAATATGACGGCGGCGACGGTGGCGGTGGCGGTGAGGGCGACTGCTGCATCATGTACGTCAATGACGTTGAATAGGTTTTTTTGTAGTAGCCAGAATCGGAGGGATTCAAAAATGGACACGGTAGAGTTGGTTCCTCCAGCAGAGGTAGAGTTAAAGATGGCGACGGGGAATATGTCAATACAGGCGGCGATGTGTAGGTGGGCCTCGGAGACACTTGGGAATACGACGGCGCTGGCGGCGAATATATTGGATCTTGTGCTGGATAGACTAAGGCCGGTGGTGAATTGAATGGCTCCACTGATGTCACTGGTGGAGTCACTTGAGTATACGTCGGGGCTGGAGGCTGGTACTGAACTGGTGTCACTGGAGAAGTCTCTTGAGAATATGTCGGGTATGAAGCTGGTGCCGCAGGATAAGCTACAGGACTTGGTGGTAGCGGCGAATAGATGTATGGTTGTCCGTATGAAACTGGTTGTCCGACCGGCGGTGTGTAGTATTGGGGCGGATAAATGTACACAGGTGGAGCTATTATCGGAACAATCGGTTGAATTATCTGTGGCGTCACTGGTGCGGGTGCCGGAGCTGGTGCCGGAGCTTCTGCCGGTGCGGGTTCCGGTGAGGGTGTGTCTTCCTTCTCATATTTCTTATCACCGTCACTCTTGTCGACATATTCTTCCTTTTGATCATGCTTATCTTCACTAGCGTAGGCAGGTTCCTCACCGTATGCTTCTGGCGGCGGTTCAACTGGAGCTGGCTCCTGATAGGCGTCGTGTGTGTCTGCTTTTGGCGGTGGTAGATCTGGCTTTACCTCTACTGGGGGTCCTCTGGGAGGGTAGTTCCCAGCCGGATTGACCTTTCCACCATATCCACCATATCCGCCATTCCCACCATATCCACCAAATCCGCCATAACCACGACGAAAGGGCCGATTAAAGATGTTAGACATTACTCTATGTGGATGTGGCAGAGGCAAATAGATGTGACCATGATGGCCAATGGGAACGTCCTGTGGATTAAATCCTGGTCCGTAGCCATTGTCGTACTGCTGCCCCTCTGGATAGTATCCGTTGCCACCGCCATTGGCTGCTCCATCTCCAGCTGCGCCTCCATTGTAACCGCCACTGTTCGCACAGCATGGTACGCATTCATTATCGGACTTCGAGAGGTGTTTGAAGAGTTTCTTCATGAACGATCGCTCTGGCCGCACTAGCTCATCTCCCGGTCCGAAATCTGTCTTGTACGTATCGATGTAGTAGCAATTGAAAGGATCTGGCGGCGCAATTTCATACACACTCTGTGCCAAGGACGTTTCACTTAGGTAGACGCACCAAACTATCACAAGCACACTCCGTATACTCATTGTGCGTTATCTATTTACTATACGAAATCGAACTGCCTAGTAGCATCCAATTACGATGAATTACCTTGTGATACTACCTGCCGCCGACTTTCGAATTCGTAGGTAAGGATCATTTTGCATTGTCAGGTTGGGACTTGCTGTTTTCATCGTAACCTGCGGAGTCAACAACAACTTCTTCCACTGCTCAATGTCAGCATAAATGTTCCTTCACCTTTGACTGGTGGTTGACGCCGACAAAAATTGCACAAGCATACCTCTGTATGTATGTACGTATGAATGAAATTGACATTTTCTTTGGATGAGCTCTTTCTAGAAGGGAGCATACAAACAAAGTAGAGCAATAACCTTTTTGATTTCGAAATAATCTTTTACACAACAATTTATATGACAATTACACGTCGCCTGTGTATGCTAAGCAGGCAATCCGGGCACCATGGTGTCTATAACAAAAACGACACTTTAAAGCCAATCGAACGTGCTTCGATTGCGAATGGAGCGAGGTTTCGGTCGCGTCTGGTTCCTTCTTCCTCTCAGACGGAAATCTTTAGGTAAAAATGAATCATGCACCGAGATGTCGGGTACGCACACACATGTCCGCACTTGAGGCCTAACTTATCGAAAACGGAAGTCGAATAATGTGAAACGTATTCGTATGCATCCTATGGCATTATCACGGCGAATCCAAAACAGGTACAAAAGCAGGCACTTGGCCTGACCGCTCAATTCCTGAGTCATCGCCTTTTGTTCGCCACACAGTAACAATAAAAGATTTATTTCAAAAAGAAAAGGAAAACTTTATTTTAAAAATTCTTGTATAAAATAGTAGAAGACATGTATGTGCGTCTGTTTACTTATTCGTCGTCAGGATCCTTTTTGAGTTGGGCTGCCAACTTGGCCATTTTGATCATAGCCTCGTAGGCGACTTTTGTGTTGCCATCCTCTGGCTGAATCAACGAGGCACCGGGGGTGGTTTGATCCTCTTTGGGCTTCTCCTTTGCAGCTGTTTGATCTACCTTCTTATCTGTCGGTTTCGCATTTGTAACTTCAGCGTCTGGTTTCTTTGGCGTCGATTCTTTTTCGGTGTCTAGCTTCTTGTTCACTTCTTTGGATTCCGCAGAGGAAGAATTGTTCTCGGTAGACTTATCCGTTTCTGGGACTGTTGACCGCCCTCCAGGGACGTCATGCAATGGATTTATGTTTGCTTGATAAAACTGATGTGGGACTCCCAAATTGCTTCCGGCGGGGTCCGAGGAAAGGCAGGGGAGTGATATTATTGTTGGCTGCAGGCTGTAAAGATATGACTGAGGACATGATGGTTTGAGCAACTGGATGGGAGGTTGATAAGCCTGAAGGCGCATGGGTTGGGCGTAACTTATCGGCGCGGAGGAGTAAGGAACTGTAATATAGGGTGTGTAGGTTTGTGTCGGAGTTAATACCGCGGAGGGTACTGCAGGTTGATACGAGGGAATGGCGGGGGCATACTGTATAGCTTGAGTGTATGGATCAGTGCCGGTGGCTGAGAGTGGTGATGCAGCCTGAAGCTGCGGGCCGCTTTGCTCGGGTTGATATTGCTGCTGCTCCATTGACCGCTGCGTATTTATGTAATATTCCACGGGACGGAATTGGAAGTTTTCATCTAGCTGCTGAGAGTCCCGCATGGGCGTCATCAAATCGTCTGACATGCCCCTGTAACTTTGAGGATTTGATGAGTATACTGGCTGTGGTGACGGCAGACCGTAATCCGGTGTGGAGTGCTTGGTGTGGTCATCAAAATATTCGGGCTTGGTGTATGCAGGCGAGGGGCCATACGTTGATTTTGAATAGACCTTTGGACCCGACTGTGAACTGTATGGTGACTTGGGAGGACTGTAACCCGAGTGATCGGTCTGCTCGTAACTCGTTGGCTTTGAGGAATAGGAACTGGTGCTTATATACTTTCCATCATAAGAGGAACTCGGTGCAACACTTGGCACACCCTGAGGAGCCATCGAATAACTACTGCCTCCATGCGCTGGCTGGCTGGTATAAGCACTCGATTGACCGTAAGAATTGGGTCTTGAATATCCCGCCGAATCGCTGCTGCTGTATGCAGATGGTTTAAAATCGTGTAGCTTGGAAGATGCGCCGTGAATTGATGAGTGTACGTTCGGTTTAGAGTAGTCGTGGGATTCGTATTGCTTCACTCCGTACGAAGGCTTCGAATTTTCATAACTCGAGTAACCACCGGAGCCCGCTGGATCCGAATATGACGGCTGCTTCCCATAACCTGGACTCGGCTGTGGTTCATACGAAATGGGTGTGGCATACTTCGTATGCTCAGGTTGATAATAATTTGTCTTCACTGGACTGTTGTATCCAGATTGGTAGGATTCACTTTCACCATATGACGCTGAAGGATTTGGCTTATAACTGGGCTTCGATGACTGCGGTCCACTGCTACCGTAGGAACTACTCTTCGAGGGCTGCGGCCCATCAGTGCCTCTGCACATAAAATACGGCTCCTCGTGAGGACTATTCGGTTTGATTTCAACACATATTGTCGTTAACGTCCTTTTGTCTCGTTTCACTTCCCGTTCACTGTACTCCGAGGCGGACGACAGTTCGGATTCTTCAAATAAATATCCACGGATCGACGCTAACTCGACTAACAATATGAACGTGAGACCAAAATTAAGCTTCATGTCGATTGATTTAACTTGGTTCAACTGTATCCGAAGTTCTTTGAGTTTTCCTCTTTTATAAAATTCTGCCAAATGAAAACAAATAGGTAAAACTCAACTTAGCATCGAGTTACAAATTCGCAATTGGTATTCTTAGAAATTCAGAAATTCTAACACAAAAGTACGATGCCAGAAAAGAAAGGGAAAAAATCACTTTACCTGGGAACGGATGTGAACAGTGGATACCTCTTTACTAAACAGAATGAAATTGCGGAATAAATCATGTCCCAGTTTGAGCATATTCCACCAATTCATTGCCCAATGAAATTTTTCATGAATGGGCGAAACAGAGCGCTGATCGAATTTCGTTTGTCAGGAGTTTGAGCGCGGCAGGCAAACAATCGATTTCGATCAAAATGTGCTTTTTTAATCGCGTTTATTTTATCGCGGTAATATTTCGTTTGAAATGTGTCGACCTTTGAATATGAGATGTAATGTTCTCTCATGTTGCAGGGTAACCTCATTACCCAGCTGGCAATAAGTACATGACTTCGTGATTGAATAATGTTCCTAACAAAGCGAAAAGCTGTTCATCTGCATGGATGTAATTTGCAAACATACATATGTACGTACTTCCTTTGACTCTCTTGACGTGCCATATCGTATTTACGAATTACGACACACAAATGAAAACGATAAGCCACCAACAAGCAGACTGACCATTCACTGATAATTTCCTATAATCTAAGATATTCACATGAACTACCATAAACGTACGCAACGCCATCAGACTTTAAAATAGTAACCAAATTATCATAACGAAATTGAGTTTCAATTTCACATTGAACACATAATATATGCCAATCGTCATGAGCGTGACAAAATATGTATTTTCGTATCATTTACCCGAAATTATTTTACACATGTCTGCTTTCGAAGACTTGCATGTCTTCTTCAAGTATCTCTTGAGGGTTATTCACCCAAAAATATGTATGTTTCCACAACGCATTCCATTTCACACTTCAATTCGTTAACTATACTCCATACTTTCATACTTCCGAGAGCTCACAATAATTCACCATTCAACATCTGTTATTCCTCTTTGCTTTACCGTCCTCATGAGCGGCGGCAGCAGCACGACCAGCATGTGTATGGGTATTGTACACATTGTTCCATCTGTGGTCGACATTCAAATTTTCTTTGAAAAAAAATAAATAAAAACACATTTAAATTTATCAGTGACTCACGCGAGACGCAGCTCAAACGCAAAATTATTCATCTGCTGCCGGCTGTTAAACACATTAGACAAAACAAAAAACAATCTGTTCCGATTCGACCGAGTGAGCCAGCAGGAGCCAGTAGCGAGAGACAACATACAATTTGGAAAATGACTCAAACGAGCATTTGAATAATTGATTTATTTTAAACGAATTGCTATGAATCGTTGGCTTAAAACCAACCGATGATTAAGATATCATTCACAGAAGAAACAGACGATTAATACGTTTAAAGGAAAGTCACTATACATATGTATATCGTTGGCTCACACCGTTATCAACGGACTTCATTTCTTATCACAGGAAGTCATTGCCTTCTTTTCAAATTCGTACATGGGTTGAACGTACATACGGAATGCTTCAGAACATTGTGAGAAGGGGAAAAAAAAAGAAACAACAAAAGAATGACACATCAGCATGAATTCTCTAGCCAAAATAGAGAACCAATAGCAGTCTATTAATAGAAAGCGTCTTCAATGAGATGAGACACGATCCTCTTATCAACGAACGGGCTATACACTATACACTACTAGCAGATAGGAATGCTAGAGTGCAATGATACTTTTTCGTTAGAAAATACATTCATTCATACATTCGCTCATTGTTTACTCGTGAAGATTCTGATGATAATATAAAAAAAGGCAACGTCGATGAGATGATGTGACGACGGATGACGAGACAAACTAATACTACACGCTTTTGTTTACGGGGAATCCGATGTGAATCACTCGGACCCAATAGACCGCACACCACCCACCCGCGCTTACAACTTGCGTTTCAAATACTGCTACCGTATGCAATAAGTAACCTTGTAACTACATAACGAGGGCGCTTGCCAGACCTTGTAGAATTCTTTACAACCATGCCCCCCCCCCCCCCCCCCCCCCAACATATTACATTTTATCTCTTTTCTTACTCTTTATTCTATGAAAATGTGCACTTTACATGTGCGAAGCATTCGTGTATAATTGGCAGCGGCATAATTGTGGTGAGCGGCATTCAGGGAATTTCATACACAGCAGTTGCAGACTGTTTGTTAGTTATGCGGCGTTTATCTAATAAGCATGAAAAGAGCAAGCATATCGCTTTCAGCAAACGAATGATGTAAGAAGTGCAATAAGTTCTCTTTCGGCGGTTGATTAACCAGTCCTCGACACTCAACCGCTCCGCTCCCCTTCCTTTCCAGACTTGTCTATTGCAAATAATTAACTGAAGATAGCTGCCGACATACACATGCAACCGAGATACGGACTGCGTTGAGATTCACCTTTAAAATTGAATACCCATTTATGGGGGGGCACACTCAGCGCGATTATCGCCAACCGATTCATTGGGGAATTTCAGATCAGCGAATTTCATTTTATCAATCCACAAAGAGATAAAGCAAGAGATTACAAATTTTTTAAAAATGTTTATTCTTATTTTCATTCTTTTTCGTTTACAAACTAATAGCAAAAAATACTTTATATGTCCCATACATGTAAATTAAAAAAAAATAAAAAAAAAAATTATCAAAATGTATGAAATTTTAAATTTAGAAATCTCAGGGAAAAAACTAAAGAAAACTCACAACTATCCCACGATTCGCTTCAATCGATTCTTGCGGTTTAAACCAATTTCATCTACTAATTACTAGATATATTTAAAACAAGTAAGTTATACAAGTTATGACTAAGATAAATACATTTTTGTTTAGCGTTTAAAAATAAGACGAAAATGAAGAGGAGAATACGAAAGAAAAATTTTAATATTGTAGAGAACAACAAAAAGAAAAAAAATCATCATAAAAAAAAAAAAATAGAGAACAAAATCAGGCGTGTCAGAGCGTAGTGTAGTAAGTTAGCAGTAGCTCAACGGAAACAAAAGAGAAAAACTATCTAAATACAATGCGATAAATATGCGATTTCTGTTTTAGTTTGCATTTATATGTATTTTCTTTTACTGTGGAAAATGCCTCCGAGTGTATTTTTCGTTTACTTAGCAATGAATTATACAAAGCAAAAAACACATGAAAAAAAAAAACTTGGGAAATCTTATGTTTTTTTTATTTTATTTTTCGTTTATTTTCATTATGTATAAAACGGATGATGGCCTACGATTAAAAGAGAATATTATTATGGACTCCCCGCGATTATCATTATTTATATTATTTTGTTTGTTTGTTTATTACATACAACTATATACTTGTTTCATTATACTTTTTTTTCTTTTTCATTCTTTTTTGTTTTCGTTTTTCCTTTGTCGCGCTCAGCAGCAAATGAAAATAATACACATTGAATTTATTTTGTTTTTTTTTTATATTAAATATTGTTTTTTTTTGTATTTCTTGATTTTTTCGGATTTTTTGTTTTTTGTTTCTTGTATCAAATGATAGAACATAAAAAGCGATACGATTCAAGTAGTAAGATTAGCAAAAGTTGACACAACACATCGTAAAAATTATAAATGATTTATTCTCACAATTGCAGTTTTTTTTTCTTCTTTTTTTAGATTTTTTATTTTGTATTCCATAGCAGATATTAAAATTTTATTTTTTGTTCTAGTACCCACAAGTAATGAGATAATCTCCAAGTTTCTCTACAATGGAAGCAGCCTGTTGTGGCTGTACAGGGTCTTCGTAAATAGAAACAATTACGGCTGTAAATAGAGAGAGACGAGAAAGAAACAAAACAAAATAAGGCGTTATATGGATGTTGCTTTTTTTTTTCATCAACCGGCATTGCTTTTAAAGGAAATCACACCGCATCAAGTGGTGTGTATAATTTGCAAGATAGGAATTAAAAATAGCCTTTCATACGATTCATGCAGTCTATTGACCTTAACAATCGCACGAGAGAGTGAGTGGGAGGAAGGAGGTGATATAGACAAAGCTTGGATGAATGAAAGATTGTGTTTGAGGATATTTTTTTCTTTTTTGTTTTATCTTATACGAACCTTGTTGCGTTTTCATACAGTGTACACCACTTCGTCCTAGTTTGGCACGTATTACGCGGTCAGTTCCGGAGAGATAGATGTACCTCTGACCGGCTAGCGTAACACCACCACTGGTAAGCAGCTCCTGTTTTTCAAAACCTTGTACCAATTTTGCAAGCTCTTCTTTCGATACCTGAAAAGAAACGACGTTAACGTTTTGTTAGGATGCATGACACATTAATGTATTGTTTACAACGGAAGTTTGCAAATATTATCTTGACCGCCCTTAATCACTCGCGCTTCCATACAAATTCTCCAACTGGGTACGTAATCTCAATCTAAACTATTTAAATAAGTCACAATGTCAGAGACCTGCTCAATGTATTGCTGATTAGAATATTAATATGTACAACATATGCGACAAATCGGTTATCTATAGTTCACACGACTACACAGCCAGGGTGTGACATTAGTTGATGCATCTGTATGAGATCCTCAGCCAAACAAAATAGGCGACACACAGAGGTCGACATCAGCACCAAGTACGTACACACTTCAAGGTCGCCTAGATTTACTCAAAACGGCATGATCTTTCTGTTGCAAATGCATGCCCATGTTGTGGAAACGACATCTATATTTGGGTTCAACGCATTTGTACTAAGAACCGTGTGTAAACACAACACACAATGCTATAAATAAAATCGAAAAATATATGCACCCTAGTTACGTATGTATGCGACAAAAAAAAATAGATAAATAAATGTTGGCACATCTATCCACATGTGCATGTACATATTTGAAAGTAAATACCAATTAAAACTAAGCCTAATCGAGGCATATAGCATTGTGTGTTCAATTTGACTAGAAGTAAATAATCTACACTAAGTAGCACCCCACCCAAAAACCGCGCGGTGCGAAGTCCGTAAACAAAGGATCCACTCCTCTTTTCGAAGTCATTGTGATTGAGAGAGAAAGGTCATTTCGTTTCATTTCATTTCATCATAGGTCATCCTTTTATTGGATATTATTTCATTTTCAGAAATCTGGTGCTTAACCTTTCCACAGATTTTTTTTCTCTTTTTCATATACTTTCAGTTTATTCACATCTTGCCGGCAACTTTTTTGCATTCATAGTTTTTTTTTGCTTTTTGTGCAGAAAAAAAACTGTCAAATGTTCGTCCAGAAGAATCCAGCGCCAGCCGCGCGACACTTGTATGTACAAAGTATGATGTGGACGAACAAAATGATTCTATTCCTCTCACTCATGACTTCTGCGCGAACAATACAGTCTCACAACTCCATTTCGGCAGCCATTTTATATCGAATCTTGCTATACACACAAACACGCATCCATACATACAATCGCAATACCCAGGCCCACTCTTTTGATAAGGAAATCAAACATTTTTCGGCTTTGTTCGCCGCCGAAAAACTCCTCCAATCCCAAGTAGTTGTGCTAAATAAAAATAAAATTAACGAACATAAAGAAGGCTGCGGAAGAGAGAAAGAAGGAGACACAGAGAAAGGGACCGGCCGCAGCTTTTCAAAAAAAATGATTCATTCTCCAAAACGGGTACATAGCATTTATAGATATAAGCGCGACAGATTCATACAACAGCGTTGTCGTCCATGTATGTACATGCATACATATGTAGTTATACACAATGTGTGGCTGGCAGGCTATCTATATAAAAACTATCAAATACTGAATCATTAATTCATGGTGTGGATATCCCACACACACCCTTCGTCCTTCCTACACTTTTCTTTTTTTTTTTTTGCTTCCTCTACTATTCCGATTCTCTACTGTCTACACCCGGCGGATTGGCATGGTGGTGTATATGCACACATTTTCATTTTGTTTTCTGTTTCTTCGCACTACCGTCGCCCTCTTCATCATCATTGACAAAGCAGCAGCAGGCAATGCACAAAGCTAAGTTCACCACGCGAACTCATGCTGCACCCCCACACCCTTAACAACGCCGCTGCTGCTGCTGCTGCTGCTGAGAATCAAAGAAGGTGGTGCTGAATATACCGACGAAGGGAACAAGAAAGAAACAGCAAGTACACAATGAGATAGGGAAACAAGAGTAACCAGAAAGGAAGACAAAAAAAAATGCGATACCGGCGTGCTGGTCACACCCTTGAACTTGCGTGACAAATTTCAACATTTACAAATTTCCCATCTGATACTAGACGAATATGAAATATATATCTTCTATGGAATATGCTTTTCAATTGTACTTACCTCAAATCCATTCGATTGTGCCCAGATGTTACCATCGTGCCCAGCGATGGCCGCTTTTGAAACGCACTGCGAGGCCAAGAGTTGGTTGTCGACGTAATCCTGCCAGCTCATGGTGATGTGTGTATATTATTTGTTCTATTGTTTTATCAAAAACAAAAATAAATTACTTTCTATTGGCAAATAATTCTAAGCAAAAGCTCTAATAAATAAGTAGTTTTCACTGATTTTTTTTCCTGGACTTGGCTCAAGATTCAGCTTTTCCAATCCAAAACCAAATGTTTCTTTTTCTTTTTTTGTTACAGCGAAATATACACGTTAGGAGAAGTACTCTGTCTCGCTTTTGCAAGTCTCGATATACGTATATACGCAGCTATATTGAGCGTGTGTATGTATATGCACATAAATTATCGGAAATTTTGCAGAATTTTTTTTTCTTCTTCTTCTATCTTTTTTTGTCGAAAATATATCAGGAAAATATAACTTGAAATGTACTAAAATGAAACACCTACATTGATTTACAAAAATTTAAAATGCCTTTTGCAGCAAAACGAGTACTTTTTCTTTTGTTAAAATATGAAAACTTTTAGGTAGAAAAAAATCGAAAATGGCACACCACGGGATGACTAACGAAACTTTACACGGTGAGATGTCGGCTGCAAATGACTATGGCTGAAACTCAACTGTAGTAGATCGGGGATATTACCAACGAACAACCGTGGATAAAATGATGACTAACCGGTTATGTGAGTGAAACCAATAGAGGACGCAATGTATGTTTTCGCGTAGTGATGCCAAGTCATACGTGGGATTAGAAAGTGATTATATTGGAGTTGAGTTGAGTAGGTGATAAGAAAATGAGGAAAAAAAATGCATCTGTTCACTGTGTCAGTGTTTTTAGTATATAGGTATTGAAAACGTTTTTATTCCAGACTTTCGAGGACTTAACATTTTCGCCGCCTGCCATATGTCCTTCAAAAGTGATCAGCGAATGCATGTGTGTACGCACACTGGCGAATGTGCGCACACGCATACGCATGTATATATAAATAAAAATAGAAAGCCGGTTGTGTACATATGTTTGATAACGATATACATACGTTGAGTGGATGGACCAGAAATAGTAGTAGTTCGGCAGGAGTTGGTTCACTTGAACCGGTCGAAAATAGTGATGCCAAATCTTGGTAATCCAGTCAACATTGAATAAGCATTGAATATTTTTTATTTTGAAAAACATAGGAAGGAAAAGGCGAAGTTCAAAATTACGCAGATATTTGTTAAATGTGTACCACTTCATAAGTGCATACTTTAGTCAAATTGTTGACACATATTTTCTATAGGTCAATTGTTGACATTCTATTCTTCGTCTAACCACAGAATTTAGTTACTTTAATATATTTACCAAAAAATAAAAACGTATTTCTCATACATATTCTAAGGCAAAAATTGCGCACATTAATTATATAACATAAAGATAAAAAGAAAATAATTTCCATTAAATCAATTTGGCACTGAACGATATTGAATTTCAGTGCTACCCCTGTCCTTACCGAAAACACAACGACAAAACGACCTGTGAAAACTGAACGAATTTTCGATTGGCAAGTGACTCAGAATTCGGCAAGATGGAGCCTTTCGCTTGGTTTTTACAAATCAGAATCAGCACGTGTGTTAAAAGTGCCAAATTGAACTCGTAATATGTGCGTAAATTTTTATAAAATATATTTAAATTCTATCTCAAATTAAAGATAACAAACTCCTCTATCGATTGAATAAATTTTTATTAGTATTACACAGCAGGAAGCGGCGAAAAAATATTCACAAAATTTCTCGACTGAAAAATGTCGATCGATGTATATTTTTTTTTCTGTTCTTCGGTCTTGCTCTAGAATGAGCTAACAAAAAAAAAAATTCTCTGTTTTACTTTTTTTTTTTATCTATCTATCTATACACAAATTTATATTCTGCCACAGATACATATCAAACTTGTGATTCGATACTTGAGTGAAGGATAAAATAGAGAAATAATAAATTAATAGAAAATGTAAAATATCTAGAATATGTCTGCATAATTAATTTTCTTCTTCGAACTATGTACTCCGTGCCACTTTTGCTTTGGTTATGTGCACTCTCCACCATTTCTCACACTTCATACGTGTATGAAATGAAATTAAAATTGCCAGATGCAAATGGCGATTGATGGAGGATTACAAGTTCGAATTTATTATATTTATATTTATAAGATTGAGTAAATAGTTAATTTTATTGAAGAAAAATTGTTTATTTCTCTTATGCAGGGATGATCGTACCGAAATATCTCATGATGGACCCGCTAATATGGACCCAGAGGGAGTGATTGAATCAACATGGGATGAAGTCTTCGACAATTTCGATGACATGAGCCTTAAGGAGGAGTTGCTGCGCGGGATCTACGGTTATGGTTTCGAAAAGCCATCGGCCATTCAGCAGCGAGCTATTATTCCCTGCGTTAAAGGTCGTGATGTCATCGCACAGGCCCAGTCTGGTAAGTTCTTAAGCTTCCTCAAATTTAACAAATTTAAACATGCCTACGTATCCAAAATATCGGTAATTTATGCATTTTTTCTATTCGAAATGGAACATTTTTCCGCTTGCTACGCATTGACCATGACGCCAGTTCTATCAGGAAGTGGCGCTCAATGCACATTAAATGCGTTTGATGTGGCTTAAGGTCATCCATTTAGTTCAAAGAAAACAAACGAAAAAATATTGCGATCAGCAGCACTCCCCAGCTCTGATGTCGTTTGTGTTAATGCGTTTACTTATGAATTTTGGAGCCAATTTCAACAAAGCAATTATTTAGTCAACTTCGCAAACAAAGATTCGTTATTTTTGTTTTTTCATTTTACTTTACTTTATTTTACCTTTATTTGCTGTCCAAGCAAAAGCTTTCAATTCTTTGTCTCCCAAGCAGTGAATCATAGCTGTTGCGACTTTTCTCATCAGTCTCGAATGAAACTCATTGAGTGAGCCTGAGCCTCTGCTGCAAGTAACGTCAATAGAAAGCATTTACGAATAATTACACGTAGGAAATGACGAGCTACTGTATGGGCTGTGCTTGTGAAAGTTGCTGGCGGTATAAAAAGTACATTGTTGGTTGGAATTAGGTATAGAAACTGGTTCGTAATTCGGAAGAGTAGGAAGGAACCAGATATAAATGTTCAATGAGCATTATTATTTGTTTTTTTTTTTACTTCATTCTATTTAAATCCGATTTAGTGATTGTTAGTTGCTCTTATCTGTTAACTCAGATAACATGCTGACATTTTTGTGAAACTCACTGGGAAATAACGCAGAGAGCGTGAACATATTTTTGGGTTTTCAAGGCGTATTGTCTGATCGGCCATGTGCGCGTCTGCATTGTTTTTCCAGGAATTCACGCACGTGAACACATGGTGGCCATTAAACAACCCTGGTTCATTGTCACCCCTAAACACGCACATATTTTCATTTTACGAGCACAAAAGCCGGTTTGGGAGGGTGAAAATGAAAACTACATATTTTCGAATGGCAATATTCCGTATTCGTGCCCCGCCGCGTCGTAGGCATTGCCATCGCATTTGTTTCTTGGAATGCTTCGCGCCCTCTTTTCTTCATAAAGAGAACATTTATGTCTACGACTATAGCAAATGAATAATAATTATTTTCTTTTCGTTTGGTTTGGTAAAAAAAAATCACAGGTACTGGAAAAACTGCAACATTTTCCATTGCAATTTTACAACAAATTGATACGTCCATTCGCGATTGTCAGGCACTGATTTTGGCACCCACTCGTGAGTTGGCTAGCCAGATCCAACGTGTAGTCAATGCGCTCGGTGAATTCATGAAAGTCTTCAGTCACGCTTGCATTGGTGGAACGAATGTCCGTGAGGATGTTCGCAGCTTGGAAAGTGGTTGTCATGTCGTAGTCGGCACTCCAGGCCGTGTATACGATATGATTAATCGTAAGGTTTTGCGAACAAGCAGCATCAAGCTGTTTGTCCTGGATGAAGCTGATGAAATGTTGTCGCGTGGTTTTAAGGATCAAATTCAGGATGTATTCAAGATGCTTCCAAATGATGTCCAAGTCATCCTGTTATCTGCCACCATGCCACCTGATGTATTAGAAGTGAGCCGTTGTTTTATGCGCGATCCAGTAAGCATTTTAGTCAAGAAGGAGGAGCTGACTCTTGAGGGTATCAAGCAGTTTTACGTAAACGTAAGACAGGAGAACTGGAAACTGGGTACATTATGTGATTTATACGATACACTTTCCATTACTCAATCGGTAATCTTTTGCAACACTCGACGCAAGGTAAACTAAAACACACAATTGTGACTAATAATTGTTGACTGTATTATGATGCAAGAATATTTGTGATCAACTTTGAACTTTACAGGTCGACCAACTTACTCAAGAGATGACCGATCACAGTTTCACTGTTTCGGCAATGCACGGTGACATGGAACAGAGGGATCGTGAACTGATCATGAAGCAATTCCGTTCTGGTTCTTCTCGTGTTTTGATTACAACTGATTTATTGGCTCGTGGTATCGATGTTCAACAAGTTTCACTAGTCATCAACTACGATTTGCCATCGAATCGCGAAAACTACATTCATAGGTAAGAGACAAACAAAAAGGGGCACACATTCGTTCATATTCTCATCAATTTGGCTTCTTCTGTTAACAGAATTGGACGTGGTGGTCGTTTCGGTCGTAAGGGTGTAGCCATCAACTTCATCACAGATGAGGACAGGCGAATCTTGAAGGATATTGAACAGTTCTATCATACAACCATTGAAGAAATGCCAGCTAATATTGCAGATCTTATTTAAACATTTTGAGCAGCCGCAATATCTTCTTAATACAAAGTGCGCTCACCAGCAGTTAAAACATCAACAAGCTACAACTAAACAACAACAAAAAAAAAGTAAATTAAACAACAAAACCAACAATTGTTTTAGCTTTTTATAGATATATATCTGAAAATAATAAAAAGCTAACATTCATTCATCCATTGTCTAGAAGTAATTTATATACATATAAACAAACAAAAAACAAAACAAGAAATATGAAACGAAAAAGAAAATCAAACACAAACAAACATGCAAGGAGAAGGAGAGAATTCCGTTTTGTTTTTTCAGAGATGAGATTTTTATTTCCTTTTCCTAGATTTTTTTTATACTTAAGGAGGATACACACATTCTTTATTTTTTTTTTAAACTATAAAATCAGCTTACATGAAAAGAGAATGAAACTAAATTATAGAATATAAACAAAATAAAACATTTCAATAGGTATGTGAGTATTAGCAATTTATACAGTGTAATCAAAGAAAAACTAATAAATATTCTTTCTTAATATGTCGGTGCACATTGTTAATGGAGATTAACCAAATGATGTTTGATCTGATAGGGCTTCTAGTTTCAAATAGTATCAATCTCGCTTAGCGTGTGTGTGGTCTTATGGTAGGACAAACTAGGTGGTGACGTCACGTTCGATAGGTGGGGTGTAAGGTACGCCTTGTGATCGGGTGGGGAATCCTGTAAAAAGTAGTTTGCAACCAGCCGCATTGAGTTCTGTGGGTACTCGGCGGTCTGCATAGGTGTGGTATGTATTTACATGTATATTTGCATGTGTGGGAGGGAAGATGCATTTTTTTTCTCCATTTCGTCTTGCCCATTTTTTGACACCCAAAATACATTTCAGTTCGTACTGTACTCGACGTAGAAAACACCCAGCACCTGATTTCGTTCAGTTTCGTTTTGACATTCGCACATTTGACATTGCAGCGGCTCTTCAGTCATCATCGAACTGCTGCGAGGAAAACGCCGGAAAAGATAAGATCCGTACGCTACGAACTAATGGGTAAATAATATTTATGATTAAATACCCTGCTTGACTCTTATCTAATCGTATCGGTTAGTTGCAGGTGTTCCAAAGTGGATAGAAAACACCCAAACGCCATCGATGCCAATATAAACCGCTGTGACGTTTATAAATTTCATTTTATTCGTTTTCTCTTTCCCTTTCGCTTTGACATTCAGCATTCAACATCATTCGAACACCACCCACCATAACTGTATGATGTTTTAATTGGGCTGACCGGGAAAGGAGGAGTGCTGCACGAGAAATAAATTGAAGAAAATTAGTCATTTTCACAAATAATATTGCTTAGTGGAAGTGTGTGCGCGTGTGTGATAAACGTGAGGATCAGGATGGGGCAACATGTATCCCGGACTGATTTCGAATGGGTGTACACAGAGGAGCCCCACGCTAGCCGACGAAAAATAATTCTCGAGAAATACCCGCAAATCAAAAAACTCTTTGGGTATGATCCGAAATTCAAATACGTCGCCGGGTCTATGGTGTTGACACAAATCCTAGCGCTGTTCATAATGAAGGATCGTTCGTGGCCAGTGATTTTCCTGACGGCCTATTGCTTTGGTGGAATTCTGAATCACTCACTGATGTTGGCTGTGCACGAGATTTCTCATAATTTGGCCTTCGGTCATAGTCGGCCACTGGCTAATAGAATATTGGGTTTCATCTGCAATCTGCCCATTGGATTACCGATGTCTATATCTTTCCGGAAGTATCACCTGGAGCACCATAAGTGAGTATATTAGTGTGAGTCTATCGCTACGTGACTGTGAGAAGGTATTCTTATCGATGTACTGTCAGGGTATCATATAGTTTATGTGCGAAAAGGCATAAATTAGCCGAAGTTCTTTTTATTGCGCGCCGAAAAGAATGGACAGGAGGAATAGTTTTGTAAATGGTTACGTTGACGCGTTGTACTGTATACGTGCATGGCTTGCCCAGTCCCAAGGGCGCTGTTGAATGTGTTGCCACGGAGATAGGAACTATTCATGCAAGCAACAACAGTATTGTTCAAACATACTTATCGTCTGATATCTCATTTGTTTGTTAGTTGGCATTCGTGATATACATAGCAGATCGTTATGCAGTCATGATGATACATTGTTGATTTCATTAGCGTTTGACTGGTGCAAGCTATATACGTTGTAAGCAAAATTGCTAGTTCCCCGATGTGTTCTAGACCACGTATCTCTAGATTTGCACTTCGACGCCATATTAATTAATGACACGCACATGGAGTATGTGTCTATGAATGACTACATTTTGTTATCTATCACAGTTGCGTAAATTTCTTACAGCCCCTCATGAATCAGTCTTAATAAGTGACCAATTAACTATTTCAGATATCAGGGTGACGAGGTGATTGACACTGATATACCAACCCTACTAGAAGCGAAACTATTTTGTACTACATTCGGAAAGTTCCTGTGGGTTTGCCTCCAGCCATTTTTCTACATTTTCCGGCCACTGATCATCAATCCAAAGCCACCAACGCATATGGAAATCATCAATGGCATTATTCAGCTGACCTTTGATGGAGTGGTGGTGTACTTCTTTGGTTACAAAGCCCTAGCGTACTTGCTCATCGGCTCAGTATTGGCTATGGGCCTTCATCCAGTTGCCGGACATTTTGTTTCCGAGCATTATATGTTTGCAAAGGGTTTTGAAACATATTCATACTATGGACCATTGAATTGGATTACATTCAACGTTGGCTATCATAATGAACATCACGATTTTCCAGCTGTGCCCGGAAGTCGCTTGCCAGAAGTTAAAAGAATTGCTCCCGAATTCTACGATACAATGCCTCAGCACACCTCGTGGGTGCGCGTTTTGTACGATTTTGTCATGGATCCAGCCGTGGGTCCCTATGCCCGTGTAAAAAGACACCAGCGTGGCCTTAAAACATAAATCTGCGACATGGACTGCAAACAAAATCCACTCGTAATCTCAGCTCTTAGTGGGTTATTTTCTTATGTTTTTTTCGTATTGTTTCTGTGTATAACTATGTATTCGCATCAGCACGTGACACTATGAGTAGTTTGCCAGCACAACAGGTTATTCGGATAGCTATGTTTTACACTTTATACAAGATTTCCTACAGAGAAGATACTGAGATGTAGATAGCGTGCGGTGTAACTATAGCTATAGTATTATTAAGTTTTTACATGCCAAAAAAGCGGTATATTTACATCAATATACATTTACATAAATCAATATATATATACATATATGTATATGAAGAATGCGTTCTAAAATCAAACTATATATATTTTACTATAGCGTATTCCTCGTTTGACGTTGATATTAAAACAATATGAATGTATGGAAATAATATTTCGCTTTGCCCAAAACAGCTTTAGCACTAGGATTTTTTTAAACCGTAATTATGAAGGAAGTGAAATGGATGCTATTAATGTAAATAAACTCAACTATTTTGAAAACAAAACAGAATCAAAAATATTTATCTCGTATTTTACTAAATGAAGAGCGAAAACCATCTCATTGCATTGCCATCAAATCAAATATCCATCAATTGAAACTATTTTGACACTGAAATTCAGTTTAGGCCCATATGTACTTCATTTCACTTAACTTCAAGCAAGAACACAAAGGCTAAGATTGGTGCCACTCATTCATCAATTACTGGATCCATTAAATTGTTTATCACCACCTATTCTTTGAGTATGATACAAACGGAGGATGCTGGAAAGCAGCGTAAACGTAATTTGCATCGTTTTTCAGTCGGATGTTTGTGTTTAATTAATTTCCAATAAAAAAAAAACGCGCATCCTGCCAAATATTACTTGACTCTCGCATACAGAAAACATTTGAAAACACCCGAACTCTACTGCACTGTCCTTGCATTGATCATAAACTATTACTTACATCTTATTAAATCGAATCTAAAACTCTTGTCTAAGAACAAAAAATGCCGATGTAATTAAAACAAACACTTTCTGCTCTTTTGGTTATTTATAAACATGTCCCCTTACAAGATGTGTACTCCACGAAGGTGAACACTTGCTGTTGACTGCTTCAATTACTTGACTGTGACGTCAATGTTGTCCCTGTTGTTTATATAAAATAAATTCTGTCACAAAGGTGCATGCTCTGAGGCCAGACAATCGACCAAAGATTTCATACGCAGTACGCTTGTCTATGAATACATAAAATTACACTTGTAGGCGTTGTGATAAAAGTTTTGACAATCTTTGCGGATAAAGAACAAAACTCTCACGCATTCACAATTCACAAATAGAACGGCTATCAAAACGTATTTCTAAATACATAAGTTTTTGTGCAAGCAAGCTCACTCGCTCGCATTCCCAAGAGTATTATGATAATAACTCTTATTTTTACTGACATTTATCACAGCAATAATTGACCTCAACAAGACAAGGTCAGGTTTTTTTGTTTTATAAACCTGAATAACACATAATATATCTGCATATAAATATTATTATAAAGAGAGAGAGTCGGAGAAATATATTTCCGCTAAATATAAAATTTGTCGCCTAAAAATAACCCACGACTGAAGCTAAGAGGAGAGATGCTACTTAAAAGAAATGATTAAAAAAGCGTTCCGTTCGCTGCTTGTGACGACAAACTTTTCTCTCTGCCTCCTCTCTCAATACGTACAATGCTCTCAGGACACAAATATTACTTTCCATTTCGGAAAGTTTTGCGAGACAATGTCCGCATTCTGGTTGTGCACTTGTACTTGACCTTAGGACCCGTAACGTAATAAATTTTGCTACTATTTTTGTCAGCAAAACGAGGTGAACCTACCTGTTCAAAAGAAAATGAAAAAAACGGGGTAACAGTCAATCTGCAAAAGTCCTGTCCATCGAGCTTTCACATTGTGAGACAGTTTGGGGATGTAGTACATGTATGTCATCTCTTGAACTCGTCTGTGCAGGAGACGAACTGAACTGAACATGTATTGGCCAGTGCCTTCTATGTACGTTAAGACTTATGCTCCGAAAGTTGAAAATAAACTGGAGCTTTTCTCCGCACAGCATCGGTCGAGAGCGAAAATCTTTCTCCGCAATATTGAGGAGCATCATTTTTCCGGCTACTTCGTTGAGTACATTTGTTGGCTGTGGTGGCTGTTTATTCGAAATATACTTATAAAACCGTGAGAATCAGAAAATTCGGTGGCATTAAGTTTTGACGCATCCTCCGGTTCTCATCTACTCTCGTCAGTTTGTTATATTTTCTTTGATCATCAATCTACGCTTACTTCTTTTCAAGGATAATTAAACGTGTGTGCGTGCGTATTTATGCATTGTGTTCTTTACGAAACAATTTTGTGTTGCAGTTCTCTGTTTTGCTATGTTCATCTAATTCGTTCAATCTTTTGTACGGCTACAAGTGCTGTTTGTAAAGACTACCTGTGAAACGAATTACAAATCGTTGATTCAATCGGAAATGTGAAGAGACTTTATATGGAATTGCTTCTATTCACTGAAGTGTCTTAATGTGAGTGAGGGGGAGTGAGTTGAGAGTTTACTTTTGTAACTGATTCGCGTGATAACAAATTCAAACCGGATATCGATATTGAAGTGGCTTCAATTGAACCACTCGAAAGAACTATTAAATTTATTTGAATTCAAAATAAGAAAAAGGAAGAAATACCGCTGCCGCCGGTAACTGCTCTGTCCTCATGGGAAGCATAGGTAAGATGTGACTTTATTTGTATTGCCAATGCCTTTGTAATGGTATCCACGATTTATATAAGGATATCAATGAAAATGAAAATGAAGAGAATTTATTTTTAGCCGCAGTTCAACGAAAGCTTAAATGTCATCTGTCCTTAGGTTTTGCACTAGACGCTCAAATACTGTTGAATAGCTAAATAAATACTTATAGGATACGCAGACTTCTGTGACCTTTAGTAAAAAGAAAAAAAATTAGAAGAAGGATTGCATATGACATGCACGCGATTTCACGATCAAATTATTTTTAAATAAAAATCCTAAATCACGTTATTATTCAAAACGAACGATTAATGATAGTCTGCACGCGTATGAGTCAATTCCACTCGTAAATAAATTATCTATAGACACTGAAAATAATGGTATTTTATAGAGGCGTGAAATTCTCAAATAATTCGATATTTTCCATACTGACTTTGATGTATGTGCTCTGATTGCTGCCTTTCATTATTTGGATAGCAAATTCGCACCTCTAATTATTTTATTTCGCATGCTACATGCAGACAGCAATAATTTTTGCAATTTTCGCCCGAGAATCAAAGAAGGAGGTGGTACAGTGTACTCCCAAATGAAGCTCATACATTATGTCTTACTGTGTGTATACATTGTATGGCATTTGAACTCCATACTGTTACTGTAACCGAAGAAAAATTTGAAAGCAGCTAAATTCCTTCGTCAGTCTCTCATATAAATTGAATGTAAACTATTTGGAAGCACATGTTGGCTGATGTTGGCGTTTGCAGAGATTAAGGCAAATTAATCCATGTGATAGCCATTAAGCAACATTAGTGTGTCAACCGTTTGAGTTGTGAGATTCTGAATGCTAGACAATGGGTATATAAAACAGAACACATTGTGTGTATAGAAAATCACAACGACGTCAGTTTATTTCATACCCCTTCCTATTTTTATCCCGAACACTCTGTCCAATAAACTCAATTTCGAGGTCATGTTTGCCATTTAATTAACCTGCAAGAAAAAATTAAATCACACACACAAAATAAATAAAATAAGAAAATTCATATTTAAATACGTGTATATTATAAAAAAGAAAATATAAGACAAATCAACAAATCAACCAACCCTCCTATTCCGCAAGGGATGCTGTGTGGAGAGAAAATGTCTGAAGAAATAAAAAGAAAATGTCCAAAGTATAAGCGGAAAATTTTTTTTGTGCGACGTGCCAAAAACGCATTTTAAATATGCTGTTACAGATCACAAAATCGAGCAAAATAAAGTGTTATTCATTCACTACACCTCGTTCCACAGTGTTAAACTACAAAGACTACAAATCATCTGAGGATACACCTTATTATTTGGAAATAGCTAGTTACCCGAGTCGTCTGGCATACATCATCAATAAACTCGTCGTATGTGTTATGGGTATACTCCTTCGAGATGAGATATTTGAACCTGAGAACAATGATTGTTTTTGTTTTTCGTGTCAAAAAATAAATATCAAGCACTGTGTTCACATATAAAAAAGGAACAAAAAAAAAAAAAAAACATTTATCTTTTTGGCTACTCACAGCCGCTTTATGTTCGTTCGTCTGGTCGGTCCTACACATCACATATAAGAAGATAAAAAGGCGAGTTTTCTTATTCACAAAAAATAATATGATCTACACAGAAAACAAAAAGAATCTATGAACTACCCACACGAGTAAAACGCCAACGGCAAACAGCAAACAGTCTCAAATGCGAAATGGTTAAAACGGATGCGGGCGGTAAAACCGTAGGTAAGTGAGTACCCTACCAAGGGTAGGCTATAAAAGTCCTTTTACTTACGTCATTTAGCCGGAGAATCCTTATATGTACCTTACTCAACTTCGCTATTATTAGATGAAATTGATTTGTTGAGCTATAAGAGAGAGATTTGCCCACGAGTGTGTTCTACCCGAAAACCGATGGCGTATACTTACCATTTGTATTTTATTAAATTTCGACCCCCTGGCAAGAGGTTCTCATCATCCCCTCATGGAGGTTATTTAATTTATACTTGACGTCATTGTGCAAATTTCTTACATCATTCAAATTCAATGTCAGTTACTTGCCACGAGTACGAGACCCTTGCTAGTGGGTGGTTTTATTTTAACACTATCAATCTGTGTTTCTTATGTATTATCCAAGTGATATGGGTGGGTGTACATAATATGCATTATCAAGCTTACCTGTATATCTACCCCCACGAGTTTCAATTCAATAAATTGCGGATTGAATCGATAGAATGATTTGCGCTTGAGTAAATACACGTAAAATTGTCTGTTATTGCATTAGTAATTTACAAGTTTGTTTTGATAAGTTTTATAACCTACCTTGCTAACTGCACAGATTGGAATTAGTAGAATGACTTTGGGTGTGGGATGCAGATTCATTTGTGGGCATGTTTGTTTGTTAGTTAAACACTGTCGAGGAATGCAGTGAGTAATATTGCACACACAGTTTTGGATAGAAATAGATGAACTCAGTGCAGGGTTCAAAATCAACGCTGTTTGTGGCTACAAAGGTTACACACGAAAGTAGGTCTTCGCAAGGAACAATGACATGTCGTATCTTGAACCAGTCAATAGACATCTCCGCGTCAAGGGGGTGTGAATGTGTTCATATCATTTAATGAGACGATCGATTTTTATTTATGAGTCATGACAATTCCTAATTTGTTTTTCACTGGCAATCGATTTCTTTATTCAATAATAGTCTGTATATGTTTACCGAACAACTTAGACTGTGTTTTATGAGTATCCTACATATACATATGCGTATCAATTGAAAACCTTATTCCACCAAGCGGTTTAAGTAAATATTTTGCCAAAAGATAGATGCAAGCCTTAAAGCCATCGCTAAACAAATAAACTGTGAAAACATGCGAACAGTATGCCATAAATCTATTCACCTTGATTGTGAGAGACATTTCGGTGCTTTCCTTTCTTGCAGCAGCTTATTTCGTTTTTGTTTAAAACAATCGACGGCGGGCGGAGGCGTTCAAGCAAAATGACCATCGTCAATACATTAGCTAGCCACACCGGTAATTATAATGGTGTTAACCATTCGCATCAACAAACACCTTTTAGATTCATGATTCATTTCACTAATTTCAAATATTTGCCCCACACTCCGGTCCAGTTGAGCGTTGGCAATGGTTTACGCTGCACAATGTATACAAAAGTGTTCGAAAAATACAAACAAATAAAGATAAAATACATTCACACAAATACAATGAAGACAGCGATAAAAAGGAGAAAATCAAAATCAAATCAAATCGCATTAAAAATAAGAAAGAAACGGAAACAAAAAAAAAAAAAAAAAAACAGAAGAGCAAAGATGAAAATCCAAAAATGAGATCACAAATCTAATTGAAATATAAAAACGTTAAATTGCAAATTGCCATTGATAAATAAACGAAACAAACGAATTTTCAATGTAAACTAACCACAACAAATCGAGTGTATTCATAGTTAGTGGGAAAAACGCCCTGGATACAGAGAAAAAGGATGGTGTACCCTATCGAGCAAGCGGACTCATCCAAAGAACGGTTGAATTCAACCGAATGGGATGGATATTTTTGATAACCCACACGCTATTTCGAGATCGAACAAATCTTAAAATAAATCCTATATGTTTATCGGTCACTCTCCCTGCCCTGCTGTCGATAGATTCGGAACAACATACAGCCGAAAGTGTGGCGGACATAGACACGATTAAATCAACGTGCTGTAAAAGTACCACTCGTATCGGATTTGAGCGAAATTTCATATTTCTATCTATGAGATGTTTTCAAAGGATTTTGTTCGCCTTTCGCCAGAAATTTTAAGGATCACAACCACTTGTTGAACATCAATGTTTTCATATGCGTATCGGATGTGAGTAATATTTTCAAGTGAAACACTTGGCCAGTTGTGCGACACACAAATTAAGATAACCAGCAATCAACGAGGCTATAAAGATTATTTTGGAATTTTCATTTTGTTTTCACTTCAGAACACACTGAAGTGGTGGTACTATCAAGCCGATTTCACTGATTTGAAAATAGAAGAATATAAGTCAACCACAATTTACTGCGCCTGTCAAAGGCCTTTATTTGTGTGAATAAGAGTTGTATAAGAACCCTAGACATTGCTGATAAGATACTGACGTTGCCTTCCCGATAAACGACTGAGTAACTCGCTTTGGGGTTGATTCATACCCAATTGTTAAGTGGGAACAGATTACACCGAAGTAGGTTACATAATTTTATCGGTTTTTGTATTGTGGCGCTATTTTGTGAACACATAGCTATCGATTAGAATAATCTCCGAAATGGCCAGACACAAGCTGAATTCATGAATTTGCCTATCAATCAAGCGAGCTGACAAAAAAAAAACTTCATTACGCTGTCGGATATGCGACAGTTTAACCAAAAGGGAACTGACAACTTGTACAGCGCTCGTGAGGCTTGTCAAATGATCGGCATGATAAACATATACACATAAATACATAAACGCTGAGCGATTAAAGCAAAAACCAATTCAAAGTCAATCTGATCAGTTATGTAGATAATCTAAATCTCAGCAAAATCAAAGTGATTTGGAATTAATGAAAAGACGTGCGTGCGTCTTCGCATGTCTAACATTAACATCATCAAATTGGTTAAACAGACATTGAACATTTACATTTAATATTCATATCTTCAATGAGAATGAGACCACAACGGTTGAGAGCATCGCACTTTTATGACAAGCTCGTGCTTGGTCCATCTTTCTGTAGTTTGATTAATGTCTTTATACACGCAGAGGCTGTGATCAAGTGATTCCTTTTCGTTTGAGGACATTGAGGTCCATAAAACTTGCTCTTCAAAGCACTGCCACTGTCTGCGAAAAAGCGCATGTGAGGAATTAAAATGTTTTTTAGTGATTTTACAATAACTCTGCAATGAATCAGTAATTTTTTTCATATGGAATATTTTTTGTCTACGACAACCGCGCGACGGCGGGATCCTCTAGAGCATTTTCAACTCTTAATTATTCGCATAGATCATAGATGTTTTCGTTCGTTCGATGATCATGCTAAAATTGTGGTTTAATTTAATCACAGTCTTCTTTTAAGTCTTAATTCGCAACAATCTGATAGTCCTATTTTGATTGCCTACAAGCCAGATAGTCTAGAGAATCAGAACACGATTATATGGATGAACCATTTCGAATATAAATGAATAATATATGTAGTAACAACGGACATCAAAGGAGAGGTATATTTATAATTATTTTTTGACATAGGATTCGTTCTTAAAGAAAAGAAAAGAAACAAAAAATAAAAATAAAATATGAATTTCCTGTGTTTGTCATACGGAGTGGCAATAAACATTAAGATATTGTCACTCTTAACACATATGACACATCAGATTCTATATACGAATACATATATTTCCTGAACCCTCATGTATCGAATGTAAAAACGAAAAGATGTGTTGGGCTCCTGGAATACACTGAAAAGCACTAAAAAACCGAGTGATTAATGTGCTAGCTTTGATGCAAATTAAAACAACAAAAAAAAAGAAGAACAAAATAAGATATAAAAAGAGCAGAGTTTCAGATGGAAATCAGGGCGCCAAACTGTCTAAAGCAAACAAGACCATCGAAAACAGTCACGTCATTCCGCTGGTCATCAAAAAACAAAAAGAAAAGAAAAAACAACAAAATAATACAATTCGCAAGTATGAACATTTTGTATCTTAGTTCAAGAGCAGAATTCACGGTATAAAATGTGTAGATTTTTGAATAAATAAATAAATAAATAAATAAACATTCAAAGGCCTACGTTGTTGCGTGTTCTTGGTCCCGAGTTGGTTCTCGTGATCGTGCAGCGAGTGAAAAATTTATGAAATATATCATTTCGGATATCTCACGCTGTGCGACCCACACCCCCCAACTGAGTGTGACCTAGTTGAACTTAGTAGACTTTCTTTTTATAGACAATCGTTACCTTTGCACTTAATATTTAAATAAACTTAATGGGTAAGAAAATATAGAAAAACCCGAAAGTGAATAGGGTGTGAAAAAGCGAAAAATCTCTGCTTTTTAGTGGGTAATAAATTTTGGCCAGCACAATTTTAAAATTATTATCAGCATGAGACGGACACAGGAGAGCAGCGACCACGTCAGGGTGTGGGAACCAGTGGCAAGAGGCAGCCAATAGAGCAAGAAATCTTTTGGACACTTTTCGAAAATAGAAAACATCGTCTCTACAGCGGTGCTGGCGGTGTATTGATGTGTGCGTTGTGGAAATTTTAACTCGCCTGACGGATTAATTCGTGCTGGCGGGCATTGCTGACGTCAATGGGGATTGGAGCGAACATGCTTAGTTTGAATGCGTACATTGATAGAGGGTGTATTTTCGGGGGCGGAAAGTGTGCGAGATGAAGATCAATAGAATTGAGGCAAACCAGACACTTGAGTGTCACACAAAAAAAATAAATAAAACGAGGTAACAAGACGAATGCAAACACATGCGTATGCGTTCATACAAAAGACAACGAACGAACTTGTTGCCATTCCATTTCCTATCCCTTTATATACAAAGATATTCAGATAGGCCAGACAAAGCACAAGTGAATCTGTTGCATAAGGCTAGCCGATTACATGTGAACTCATTCATTCAGTTTATTTCTAGTTTAAATTGAGAATCCTTACGAAACATAATTTCAAAACGTTCAATTTATTTTCTTTGCAGAAAAACGACTTTCATTTCGCATCATGAGGCTTACTGAGGGCTTAACAAATAACAACAATAGCAGTCATAATCACAATAACAACAATAACAATAATCACTCAAGCAGTAACAATAATGGACCATCAGCAGGCAGTGGAAGTGCTGTCAAAATGCTGGAGGTACCGAATGCAACGTTCACACGTCGAACCAGTATTTACAAGAAGCCACCGGAGAACACCGATGGTGGCGTAATACATATCATCCCGGAAATAGAACTACCCCTGATGACGTTCTCTGATCAGTACAACATTGAGAAGACCGTTGCGGAGGGATGCTTTGCAAAGATTCTGCTCGCATTGCATCGGCCCACGAGTACCCAGGTCGTTCTGAAGGCTGTACACGCTGAGTTGACCACACTCAAGGACTTTCAGAAGGAGTTTCATTACAACTACCAACTGAGCCATCAACGGAACATTCTGAGTGCCTACAATGTGGCTTTCCAGACAAAGGATTACTATGTGTTTGCCATGGAATTCGCTCCCTATGGGGACTTGGCAGCGAATCTGGGCTCAAACGGATTGCATGAGAGCGCTTGTAAATTGATTTCGGAACAGCTGAGCTCTGCCCTTGGCTTTATGCACTCAAAGTTCTTGGTGCATCGTGATCTGAAACTGGAGAATGTATTGGTTTTTGCTCCGGATTTCTCGCGAGTGAAACTGTGCGATTTCGGTGCGACCACTAAAAAGGGAATACTTGTGCACAAAGTCAAGCACACCTGGATATCGTTCGTGCCGCCCGAGGTAATAGAGATCGTCAAGCACGAACGGTTCATCTGTCGGACCAGTAGCGACTCGTGGCAATTCGGTATTCTCCTGTATTCCATTCTGACTGGTAGTCCGCCATGGAAGTCTGCTGATTGGGTGAAGGATGTCAGTTACGCAGCGTTCATGAAGTACGAGGAACGAAAGACCACTAAGATTCCCGACAACTTCCGACGGTTCTCGCCGCGTTTGATGCGATGCTTCCGCAAGTACCTCAGCCACGATCCCGAGGACCGGTGCAAGATTACCGAGATTACAAAGTACATGAAGGATCGCTGGGTGGAATGCAAGGTGTCGTCGTCCAAGTCGGCAACACTCATCTCACCGCAACCAGATCAGGATTCGTGTATATACTTGAACCAACGAGAAACGAAGTCATTTTCCGATGAAAATAAGAGCCGGCTTAAAAGGCTAATGAGCAGCTACGGACTAGAGGCGACAATTGACCAGACGGCGGTCCGCAAAAGAGTCATCGACTGGCTATCGACCTGTGATAATAATTTCGACACCGAAGTGGAGAGTTTGGTTTTGGACATTAGTCAGCAGGAATTGGGCAATGATTCTCATTAGACTTGTGCAGTGCGGGCAGTGAGGATGACCAATCCAGGATTTGTAGTTGGAAGGTAGTGGGTCTGTTTATTTGCATGATGCTTCCAGCATTCACAGTGCCATAGCAGTGACCTCTTTATTTGGACCATTCACAAAATGTGCAAAATACACACACGAAATAAAAATTGTTTGACAATAAGTGGGTGGAGTATCGAACAAGGTGTTCCGCCCGGACCAGGGCTATCACATAGAAATATACATACGTAGAACATTAGATGGCGCAAAACCATAACATATCAAAAGCCATGCGATAGAATTGAATTTTCTAATATGTAGTTTCAATCGAAGATGGAGATGGATAGACGAGCAAGGAATATCTTCAGAGGGGCTCTCAAAGAGTTCGCAAATTTATAATTTATAATTGTATATTTATGTAGTATCCATTATTTAATCGTTTTGAATTTATCGTTAATTATAACAGATTTGTGATCATAATGTAGATAAATGTATTTCGTCAAATTATATAGAACCGTAGAAGTGTAAGGCTGTAAATACAATTTACTATTTTTATATGTATGTAGAGAAGAAAATGCTAGGTTCTAAGTTAGCATTCGTACAAAATGATTAATATCTATGTAATTAGAGGAGGAAGAATGTATGTATGTATACTTGTTGTGGACATCATCATTTTTTCCGCTTTCAGCTTCTTTTTTCCCTTATTTATACTACACTTAAAATTGTATTCTTTTGTAAACTTAAATAAATATTATTATAAATTAGAAGAAAGAATACGTTAGAGTAATGATAGCTGTCAATTTGGACTAGATTTCTACTCGATTATAGCAAATCATTTGTTTACTTTAAATCATCTATCTATAGATACTAGATACTAGATACACACATGTATGTATGGGTCATGTGAGGGGAAGAGAAAAAAGAAATGTTTAAAATTTACTAACAGGAAATGAAGCTAAACTTTGGATACCATTCGAATAATGAAAATGTGATTTGTATGTATATGTTTTGATGCAACGTTGCAATTAGAAATAAAAATACACATTCGTAATGCCTTTGTATGTTAAAGCAAAAAAAAAAAAAATTCATTTGTATCTGATAGACAATCTGGATGGATGGATCGATGTGATAGTTTGTTTTGTTTTCATTCTGCGAATTTCGTTTTGATCATGTCCCTATCATTGAGTGAAGGCTATTGATCTGCTCCATGGAGCAGTGCGGTAGACGACAGTGTGAAAACTACGCTTTATGATGGTGTGGGGGTGCTGATGATGATAGAGCATTGATTGATTTGCAGTTGTTTTGTGTTTCTGTTTCTGTTTGTTATGACATTGATCATTCGCTAAAATTCATGTTGAAAATCCATTTCAATCTTGTGGCAAAAAAAATGTATTTTTGTTCCCACGTGTTGGGAAACATTTGAAGTAACATAAACATTTGATTGATTTGATTTGATTTATAAAATTACACACAGTCGTTAATTAATCAATCGCAGATGTTCAACGGACGAACATGACGGCGCGTAGGCGTTGCTGAGGCCCTATGTCTCAGAGATCTTTGAAAGGCCATGCGAAAGATACAGTGGTAGGCGTGGTAAAGTTGGTCTAGGTACCCAGAAATCACTTCTATAATCACCTGCTTTCACAGCATTTCAAATCAGAGAATGATGCAACTTCAGGTAAACAATTTATTTGAGCACTTTAAGCATAAATATAAACTTATAAATAAATATGTATTAGTTTCCAACTCCTTTGCGCCGCCCAACGTCCTACTCAATCGGGATCTTCTCTCTGATTATCTGAAATAGATGAAAAATGAGTTACACAATTCCGTCTCTCAGAGCGTATACAAAATTCTACATCGGAGCACATATTTCGATAGATCTCATCAGTATCCCATGGACCTCGCTCGGGTAGTGGTAGGCCCCTCCTGCGAAGCTCTTGCACACAGTCCGTAAGATCAAGTATTGGCAATGGATCGATGCCAGCCTTCGATACCTTCGCGGCCAAATACTCCACGTAGTGTTGCCTGAAGTATTATGCAAACAATTAAGCCGATTCTCCATCGAACGGGATCAAATTTTACTTACCGACACAATCCGGCGTGTTTTGACTGCACTTCAGCATTGCACACGGTATCCACCAGACCTTTGGGGGTTTCCTTTTGCAATGGAATGGGACATTTTGACATTGATATAGTATCGTCATTTGAATCAATTGGATCTACGTCGAAAGGAATATCATTTTGTATCAGTAGATTCTGCAACTGTTGCGGATCCTTGTCACGCAAATAAAACAGACAACTACGAGGGTGATGTGAATGTAGCCCCAGTTTGGAGCAATATGGTGAGACAGTACATTTAGCTCCCATTCGAAAAGGCTTACTGCAACCATAACAGAATTCGAATTTACATTGTGTACAGGTAAAATGCATGCATCCGCCTCTGGCAAGGGAATACTTGAAGTGACACTTGGGACAATCAATACCGTTTATGGCCAAATGCTCTGCAACACCTTTTGCTTGTATTTCCGGATCGTTGGCCTCCTTCCATTCTTGGAACTTGTCACACGATATCCCCTCGTGCTGTTTCTCCCACTAAAGCGAGTGAATACATGTTGGTGAGTTGAATTTGAGCAGAAAATGTGTACTCACTGTTTTCCGGCATTGGCTGCAAGTGACCGATCCGCAGTCGGGGCAAATGAGCCTCTTCTGCTTGGGCCTGGCAAAGAAACCCGACGAGCACTGAATGCACCACTTGAAGTTGGGATCCTGCATCAAAGTCCGGTCTCGAAGTTTTCTCTGAAACAACTCGTGCACTTCAGGCTCGATTATGTTCTTGAGGAATATGTCCAAATTTGAGAAATACTCCAGACTCTCGTCCTCGTGAATGTTGGGATCTTGCAGCTGGGGAATCTTGCAGAAGGGACAATTGCAGTCGTTAATACTGCGGTCGGTGATCTAAGTGGACACGTTCTATCATGTTTATCTGGTGAGTCGAGAATGTCAAATTTTCTACCTGAATTGTGAAGTAGTTCTTGGCACACTGCTTGCAGCACTTGTGCGTGCACTTGAGCATTGACACGATCTGATTCAGCGGGTAGGCGCCCATGCAGAGCTCGCACTCCTGCTGCAAGAGTGAAATGGCTTGTTCCAAGTCACAGCACTCCTTCGAAGCCCAAATAGAAACGTCTTGAGGGAACTTCATGCCGACCAGGGCTGCCACTAGTTGTGCCTCCGCCATATTTGTCACCAAGCTTTCATCGATCAATCTTTGTGCTAGCACCTGTAAAGAGGGGTTAGAAATAGATCTGAAATTTGTGTTCATTACCCACCTCTGGCTTCTCGATGAGGGTCTCTTGAATATTTGCGTATGTCCTGAAGACCGGAGCGCTTAGCTTCCTCAGACGGACCTCAACTGTGGATGGAGATTCTTCCTCCGACGTGGTCTCCTGGTAGTCCTCGTCGCTGAAGCATGTTTCGTGATATTTCTTTTTTGGAATCTTGGGGATCTTGGGCTGCGTTCGTGATCTTTGGACTGTGTGGTTGGCCGTGACCTGAGTGAACTTTGATATCGCCTCGGATATGGACTTTTTGCGGACAACTGGTGGCGGTGCGATTCTTTGAGTCGCAGTCGATGGCCTTGCAAGTTGCGACTGCTTGCTGAACAGCTCCTGTTGAATGGCCCGCACGGATGAGATGCCAATTGGCGAAGGAGCCGAAAAGGACTTTGAGCGAGTGGGTACAGACTTTGGTTGCGCAGTACCATTGAGTTTAGGAATTTTACTAGCAGGTTTCTTGCTGAACGATTTCTGTTGGCTTGAGCCCTTGGACGTGGACGGAATATTGTCGTTATCTTCCTGCTCTTGAGGGACTGATTCCAATTCTTGGGCGGCCTTTGACGTGGAAGGCTGTGATTCATAGGGAGCTGGGAATGTGTGTGGGATGTCCATTATTTGATGGCTTGCGATTGGAGTGCCACCATCAGTGCCTTGTTTGACAGATGCAGAGGAAGGGATTGATGATTTGACTTGTTGATCAGAAGAAGTTGCCAAGACGATGTCTATTTGTGTGGCGAAAACTGGTTGGGGTTTCGAAACTGAAGCTACTGCCTCTTGTGGAACTATAGTGGGATCTTCAGCAACGGAAACGTGTTCAGTTAAATTATTTCTGTTCGATTCATTCTCAGTTGCATTGGGGATGGAAGCACTTTCCTTTGAATTGCTCACCTTCAGTTCACTATCATTTACAAGCGTAACGTGAGTGTGTGACTCAACGGGAGCAACTACAGAAGGCGCTGCCTCGATTGTGCTCACTTTCGGAGTCTCCATCTTGTGTTCAACTGAATCGTCGCTCGTCGCGCTCTTTGCGACTGCATTGGAACCACTGGGTGATGGTAGTTTGCTAGCTACTTTCCTTTCGACGGAGCTTGCTTGGTTTCCTCTCGCTTCTGGCGTAGCAGTCTCTTCTAACTTCTTCATAGTGGTAGAAGATTTCGCTGAAACAATTTTGGTTGGTTCTCTGATAACCCGATCGATCTTAGTTGACTTTCCTGTTCCATTTGTCATTGATTTAGCTTGTTTATCTGACAATTTCTTTTCGAGATTTTCAGCTCCATTTGTCTTAACTTCAACGGTTGTACCTGCGGCCGTAGTCAATTCCGCTTTGGGCGGTACACTCGTATTCTCCTTGACTGCTTCTGAAATCTCCCCTTCTCCTTGGACTGCTGTTGTTCTGTCAACAATATTTGAAGCTTCAGAAGGAGTTCCTAAAGTCACTGAACTGCCACCTGTTGTTTCGTGAACAGAAACTCGAGTACTTGTTGCAGGCAAGTCGTTTGCAACATCATACGCTTCTGTAGCCCTAACTGCGTCAGACTCTTTGTTGCTAGCCACATGTTGAATTTTGTTTGAATCAACAAATGTAGACAACACAGAGGTGGCATCATCATGCTCAATCCGCTCACTTGGACGTGCATCTGGAAAAACCGAAACATGTTTATCATCTGTGGCTGAGGGATGATCTGAATTAATTGAGTTTGATGAGTCTATAGCGATTGATGGAGAATGAATTGTGGACTGACTGTGGTTTATCGTGACCTGAGGCGGCTCTGACAGTTCACTGGTCTCGGGAATATCTCTTGTTGGTATCTCCTCTTCAACGTCAATGTACTCGATGTCATCTTCGGAGATCTCTGCTCTCTCCTGAGATTTATCGGATTCGAATCCTGTGCTGAGATTTTCTTCTTCTTCTTCTTCGTAGTCCTCCTCGTGATCGCCCCCTTCTTCATTTTCACTGACTTCTTCAACTATGTCTTCGTCTTCCTCCTCCTCAGCTTCTTCTTCATCTGCCTCTGATTCCTCCTCTTCATACTCCTCCTCGTACTCTTCGTAGGAGTAATCCTCACTGTATTCATCTTCCGAATCGAAGGCCTCCATGTCGTTATTAATTTCCTCCTTCATCTGCTTGATCAGTCGCTGGGTGTCTTCAACCAGCTCAGACAGATTCTGTTTCGCTGGATCGGAGTACTTGAAGTCAATAGATTTATTGGACACTGCCGTCAGGGTGCTCGAGGACATGGATGGACTAAGTGATGTCATGGTGTTCTGCTCGTTGCCTATGATGAGAAAAACTTCACTTTCAGATGTAGGCGATTGCAGTTCTTCTCGAAGATGCACTGGCGCTTGGTCTGCATCGTCACTCTCGACACTGTACAGCTCTTGGTCTGAGGTGTCGTCTTCAATTTCTTTGGGATCCGCATCGATTGCTGGGTCGGCTGTGTAATCTTCCACGAGTTCTTCGACGGTGTTGTAGTAGTTTGCCTCTTCGTCTGAAGATGCTTGAATGTCCTCGTAGACTTCATCTTCATTGCTGCTCTCCATGGCTTGAGAATCTTTTCGAGCCGCCTCTGGTGGCTGCTCGGCAGGGGGTTCTTCGGTGTTGGTAGCAGAAGGAGGCGCAGATTTCAGGCTGGTTAAACTTATCGTTCTTCTCACTGGGATTCGAGAAATCGGTTTCGTTTTCGTCTGTTGCTGCTGATCTTCTGCGTTTTTTATTTGTGGCACATTTTGTTGAGAAGTTGAAGGGTGTTGCTGCTCAACAGTGACAACTGCTTTCGTATCATCTGTTTCTACTTCTATGTTTGTTGCCGGACTCTGTTCATTGTCCATTGGGGCTTTGATGGTTTCTTGGAACAAAATAGGCGAGTCTTGAACTTCGTTTGACTCTGCTGGTGTTGCCGCTGAAGTGGAAGTCGCTTTCGGTCGTTTGGGCTTTCTTATTTTAGTTTTTACTTCCTGAAT
Source organism: Eristalis pertinax (assembly GCA_907269125.1). Taxonomy (NCBI): domain Eukaryota; kingdom Metazoa; phylum Arthropoda; class Insecta; order Diptera; family Syrphidae; genus Eristalis; species Eristalis pertinax. The sequence continues at coordinate 1,045,675 of OU026148.1, read as the reverse complement.
GGTTTTCGTTTCTATGTTAGGTTGCACCATGTGGACGGTGGTGGCCACAACCGGGTCCTGGTGCGTGGAAGATGTCTTACTTTCAGTGGCAGTTTCTTTGTGCTGCCTAGCTTGCTTGGGGGTGGGAAGCCTAGTTGAATGGGGGGATGTCGGCTTTGGTAACTTTGATGTTGTAGGCTTCTCTGAATCTGACACCGCATTGCGCTCCTTACTCTCACTAGAGGTTACCTCCTTCTTTCCAGCAAGTGAACCCCCCTCCACTTGATTGGACTTTTGAGAATCATCTTCTTCAGGATTTCTCTCTCTCTTGTGAGATACACCGCTCGTGGATGGTTTGTCTGCACTGTAGTCAAATGTGTCAGTTTCAACGCTGCCCTTTTCTTTTTTGAAAAGTCTGCGCTTTGTCGACCTCCTTGTTCGACTATTGAAACCAATTTTGAGAGTAAACCCTCGGTACTTCTGTTCCTTGGACACTGATCCTTGGATCGCCTGGGAGGGCTCTGGCAAGTTTTGCTCGCTAGACAGGTTCAATGCCTCAGTCACTTGCGCTTCCTCCTTAGGCGGCTCTTCCACAATCTCTTCTTTTGCTGGGGCAACGTTTTCTTCCATTTTGCTCAGCCCTGCTGCCTCTTGACTATCTGCAGTGGAATCCTCCTCACTAGACTCCTGTTCCGAGCTCTCCTCCTCGCTCGAGAGAGGTGCCAGAGCCATTTTGTAAACTACCTTCTGGGCTTTGGAGAACGACTTAAATGCATCATCGTCGTTCTGCCGCCGACCCATGGCTCTGTCTCTGGTCACTTCGAAGTTCGAGATTGGGAGAATGTCTTCCATTTCGGTTTGAGGCTCCTCCTCCATGGAGCCGTGCCTGATCTGCGGTTTTATGACCTCCTCCATTATGAATTCCCCAGCATCGATTGGTGGTGGAGGCGGTGGCTCCTCCGGCCGCTCCGGCTCTTCCTGGGCCTGAGACTCGAGCAGTTCCTTCTCAATTTGATCGACTAAGTTGGGCACCACGTCCTGTATATGCTGCCAGACGAAGCTTTTTATATCCGCCGAGTAGTTCGAAGTCGGCCCACTCACTGGCCTGTGCGACAATATTGGACTCTTCATAAATATCCGCTCAGCGTCAGCATCAATCTCTGGCTCTGTTGGCTTCTTCACCAACAGATTACCCAGTATGTCTTCCATACTGCGAAACATTGGCGCACTCTGCTTCGCCTGAACCTGCTCCATATTCCCAATCAGTATTTCCAGGTCCCTTAGCACATTTCTGTTCTGCGGAATGGCCGCATCATCCTTCGCATCGATGAAGTGTGGATGTGAATTTGAGCCAGCCGATGCACGCTTTAAGTTAGCCTGATCTTGTGTGACCGTGAATGGAAGCTGATCTGCATTAGCGCTAAGAAATTCATGAATTGGCGAACTGACTTCTAGAATAGATTTTCAAAGAGAAAGAGTGAAGTGAAGTGAAGTTTTTTCAGACAAAAAACAAAAGACAAGCAGATCTGATTCTAAGCTAGTTTAATCCAATTGAAACAAAATGTATATATAACTAGTTATAAAAGCGTGTGGATAAGGTGCAAATTAGTTTATGTATGTGTGTGTGTGTGTATATATAACTTATGACAACCGCCAGCGTTTGCTACTAACCGGTTTTTGGTGGCATAGGCATGTAATTAGCACTGTCGTTTTCCACTCCACCGGGCGAGCCCCAGACCCTCATTAGAAATGGCTTCAATTGGGTCTTGCTCAGATCCAGAACAGCGAGTTCGACATTTCCATGGTGGGCCGTCAGTGCGGTTACTATGTCCTCTCGGGAGTAGTTCCCCTTTGCGGAAATCTCTAGATATTTGCGCTGCCTTTGCTCGACACACTCGGTTATGGCCTGCCACACGTTGCCGCCGTGCATGCGTAACGCTTCACGAGCCTCAATCGTCGATATGGTGCCAATGACATTCTCAATTCGCTCTTGGCCATATTTCGTGGACAGACTCTGGACTGTTTGAACAAGTTTCGACCAGTTCTCGCGCAGCCAGACAATTGGGTGTGCATCACCGCAGTGCTTCAGGGCGGCGTGCAATTCCTCTGCGGTGAACTTGTAGTGCTCAGCTTCCTGGGGAGAGGGACAGGTAATAAACTTTATTTCTGAAAAGGGGACGCATTCGCATTCCATTCGCACATACTTTCAACATCATGAACAGTTCAATTTCGGGGTCTCTGGTTGGCTCATTTCTTTTTGACACCGCATACTGGTCAAAGAAATTGTCATTGTGGTACATTTGAGCCTATGGGGTGTGGGTTGAGTGAGATGGTGACACGATTAATCTGGGAAACGCTCACCTTTTGCATGGGCAAGTAGTCTGCTCCGAATGGTAGTCTATTGTGACTCATCGGAAGGGGCGATTCGTCTAGGCGCACGTCATTGGAGCTTCGATAGCGATCGCCTGCCGTCAGTGACATGTCTCTATAGAACCTCAGGTTCCTCTCTAAATTTGCGAAATGTTCGGCTTCACGTGAGGATGCTGTATCTTGGACTGGAGACTGGAACATTTCCTTGGGGCTAAAGTTCCTAGTCGGCGGGGTGTACGACTGATCCTGGAAACAATTTGAAGGGTGAATAACATCTACCAAACCTCATCCCTTGTGCGGTACCTGAAGTTCATTGATGGGCGGCTCAGTCGATGTGCCTGCAGTTTGTGGCTCGTTTTCCTTGCTTATCGGCAGTACGTCGTAAGTCTGCAATGGAGAGAGAGAGGGAATTCAAAAGAGCTGTACACTTGTGCATGTGTAGGTATCGCCAACCTGCGTAGAGATGCTTTGCGGTACTGGCGAGGTCGCTGTGGACCTAATTTTTTTCGTGATCTCTTTCGGCGGCGATGGACCACAGCCTGTTGAGATTTTCCGAACCTTTTTCTCCTTGCTCACACTGCGAGTCCGGGAGGATTCCGAATCGTTTCGATCTTTCGGCTTGACTGTCGTGTTGTTCTCGGCATTACGCTCTGCCTTGGTCGTCTCCGCTTTGATACTCTCATCTAGCGTCGCCCAGATATCGTCGACGGGTGAAACGTCTACAAGGTGGGAATTTTTGGGTCATTTAAGTAAGAGTAAATACTTTCCAATTTAAAGAAGACCATCTCTTAGGGAGGCTTTTTTTCTGAATTGAAACAACATATGTGTGGATTATGTCTTTAAATTGTGATGTATTTCGTGGACAAGAGACTAAATTGGCACAACAACAACTACAAGGCAACAAACAGATATATGTAAGAGTAGCATTAAAGTGGTATTAGACTGCTTTTGAGAGGATCCAGAAAATAATTTCATTTCGATTTTGTTCCGAGGAAAAATGAAATTTTTTTATTCCTACCTTTCTTCTTTGCTCCTGTGTGGTCGTCGGTGTCGTCCGCGGACTGGGAGATTTTCAGCTTAGCCAGGCCATTGGTGGTGGATGCAATGTCCTTCGGTGTGACCTTCGTGGGCTTGGGTTGCATGGCTGTGCTTTTCGGGGTCTTACAGCAAATAGAGCAGATTTTCGTTTTGGCTTCGTTCACAAAAGTGCAGAATTCGCATTCCCATTCGTGTTCGGGAGTGGACGGTGGCGGTCCAAGGGTTGGGCTGTCCTCTTTAGGAATTTCCTCCAGTGAGCCCTCAGTCTGTTTGGCTTCATCCGCCTCACCATCGGAAGGGAGTTGGTGCTCTGATGACTGATCTTTTTCCTCTACCACTGCAACTGGTGCCTTGGGCTTGGGTTCGGTGGTGGACTCCTTTAGTTTTTCTTGGATCTTGGCTTGAACCATGGCTCGGGTTGAAGGTGTCTCGGATGCCTCGGAGTCTGGCGAGATGGGGGAGTCTGAATAGACCTTCCGGTATGAGTTGAAATTTTGATTTGAGTTGGTTGTTGTTGAGGCTCGACGTGGAGGTGTCCATTCACTTTGCACAGACTTTGGGACTGACGGTGCTCGTCGGTCTTCTCGGCGTGAGGTTAATATCTTCGATCTAAGTGTCCTTGGCTCTTCTTCTTCTTCATCTAGGACTGCTTGAGATGCACTTGAGACTCTACGCCCTCGTCGCTGGTTAGTCAGCCCGGATCGTTGCGACATGAGGGATCTGCGGTCATCGTTGTCGGAGTCCTCGTCGTCTGTAAGTTCGTTTTCGATGTAGTTTGAGCGTTTTTTGCGAATCTGCATTGACTTGCGGCTCAGCGTGGGCGACGGTATCCTCGAGCCAGCCCTTGAGGTTGCCCGTGAGCGAGTTGACGGTTGCATGCCTGTGTAGGGTAGTTGATTAAGATGTTATCTATCACCAGAAATCGAGAAATTCACCTTGATTCATTGGCGGCATTCCAACACCAATAGGATATGGATACATTCCCGGCATGTTCATAAACACTGGCGGTGGGTGCATGATGCCGTGTGGGTGCGACCCGGGGTAGAATCCATGGGGCATGTTCAGACTCATGTTTGACCGATTCAGGTTTGAGTTGGCTGCGCCCGGCCATTCCTCTGGATTGTGTGGGTGATTCCACGGGGATTGGTTGCTGCAATTCATGCAGTTCAGCTGAGCCATAGATTGTGCCTGAAAAACATTCGGTTTAAGGTCTGCAAGGACTGTGGGCAAGTGTATGCTTACCTGTTGCATTTGGTTACCGCCCATCCACATGTTTGGCTGATGATGGTCCATTGGCCTTTGGCTGACTTGATTCAAATTGAACACGGAAGTGCTCATGTTTCGGGCATTCATGCCATTCCTCATGCCCATCTGCTGCTGGGGAAAATTAAACTGAGCATCATCGGGATAATCGAATGAGTTAATGCCAGACGACATGCTGCCCGAACGAAAATGGGTGGGCGATGAGATGTTTGACCACTGATCAGATGGCAAGGTCTACAAGACAATAAGCTCAGAAGCTGAATGCAAACAAAGCGCACGGTATTTACCTGATCCCTGGTGTTTCCCATCCGATCAGTGGGCTTGCCGTGCTTGTGCTGGCGGTACCTCTGCTGCAGCAGAGCCATTCTGTCTAAGGTGGCACTGGCTTTGTTCTTAATTTTCTCCAACGTAATAGATGGCGGCCTCGAAATTGAATCAAACACAGACTTGCTATTCGGAGTGGTCGATCGAGATGATACACCGTCGCTGGTCGGGGTCTTTGGAGTTTCGGGCAGTGGTCGATTGCTCAGTGTTAAGCCGCGTTTCAGTGATCCCAGGCGGTCTTGCCAGGCTTGCTGTTGGCCGGGCACCGGTGAGAGCGACGCCATCGATACTGTGGAACCTAAGACCTAGGAGTGATTTCTTAAGTTATTTGCCTTCGTAACAGCCATTTATCTATGCCAGCCAATCAATTGTTCAAAACACCCAGAATGTATGATTGTATGCATCTCGGCAACAGTTATAATAAACTATTTCGATTTTATTTCAAAAAAAAGTTCTATAAATTTAACAATGATATAGTAAGTCAAGTCAAGCCATGTTAGAAAGTTACTTGAAGATATGTAAATACGAATACGAGTAGACGTGCATCTCAGATTAAAATGGAAATGGAAGACAAAATTTAAAGTTTCCAAAGTCAGAGTACATATGTAATTTTGTTGTAAACACACACAGATCCAAATAAATACAAGTACAAGTACTCTTTCTCTTAGTTTTCAAACTTATCGTATATTTAATTTTCAAACTTATGAGATGATGCAGAGTCGTACCTGATCCCTTCGGAGTGGCATTGGTGATGGCATTCCTCTCTTGTTGCGACGCGGCGGTGCAACTGGAGGTGGTTGGTTCGCTGCAACCTTTGGTGGGATGACAGGTGCCATTCCCTTGGGCATTTCGATAGCCTGTAAATGAACACTTATAATTGGTAAAGATTGTGTCCTAAATACAGTTTTTTTTTTTTTTTCATTTCGGATAAAACATCTCCGATTTTATAGCCACACATTTGTTGGGGTATTTTTAGTTTTATTGGAAAAATGAAAAAAAAAAGAAGACTTGACTAAATTACCTTTCTCAGATGAGTCTTTCGCTTTGGATGTTTGTGAAACATATCATCGCACGAGGCACAGAATATCTGTTGGGCGCACTCGTCACATGTTACCCATGGATTATTGGAACCACATAAAGTGCATTTCAGTGCAGATTCGGGGCGTCTTGTATCTGAAAATAGCCATTCCGTTTTCGGTTTTGAGAATGAGATGAGAGTCTCCCAATATTGTGCTGGTGGTGCTTTACACTCGAAATTCTTACCAGGAGTTTTTGGACGCATGCCTATGGTTGGCTCGTTTGAGTATTGCTGACCAGAAAATTCGATGACTTCATAGTCCGGTTCGACTTGGTTTTTTTTTGGCGGTAGCGCGGGTGGTCTTGGTGCTGTTGTACCATTTGTTGGCGGTGGAGCAGGTGGCTTGGGGCCAATACGATCACTTGTTTCCGTCTAAATATTTATCGTTGGAATTTGAGTTATGCGTTAGTTGAATATTTTTATGGTTTACATACCACCCACTTTGGCATGGGTCGTTCCGCTTTCAGTTTGGCTGGAAGTGTGCTTGTCTTTGATTGGAAATTCTAGAATATGAAAGAAGGAAATAAAGTCTATAAAGCCGTTGCTCAAGATCGATGTCTGTCGAATGATGTGGAAATATTAATGAAACGATCGTTCAGATTAACTAATCAAAAGTTGATTGGGAAATATGTACACCGCTAGATAGACACTTGTTTGAGAGAGAAAATTAGTTTTTAATGGAGGAAATTTTATTGTTCAATCTCTACAAACACGACGTGATCCCCTCATTTCGCGCCCCATCAAACGACGATGATGACTTCATACTTAGTGGGGATGGGTCTGTGTAAAATATGTTGTCTTTCACACCACATTTTTGCCGGCTAAAATATCCACACACACGAATCTAGATACTCGGAGTATGCGAATTAAGCGGTATCCTCCAATTTATAAAAATAACTTTATTTCATGATGTGCTCTGTCATATTTCTTTTATTTTGGTTTTTTTTGTTTTTTTTTTGTTTCTTGTTTTGTGAGAGCCAATAAGGTACTCCACTGCACTAATGAACTAGAATGTTGGACTCTAGTGCAGAGCACGACATATACTCTTAGTTATTCGAACGGACGCTATGTGTATTCTATTAATAAATATTTTAGATTTTTAATTCACAAGAGAGCGTCAACGCTGCCGTGCGTCTTTTCGTCGTTGCCGTCGTCGTCGCCATCGTTGTCGTCTTTTCGACAAAAGGAAATTTTGCACATTTTCCAGAATTAAGTATTCCATTTTCACATATCAGAGATTGTCATAGTCTCATTTAAATATACCTATGTTTACTCACATTCATAATTAGGCAGATACATAGGCTGCTTCCTTTTCTGGTTTCTCTTCTGCCGCCCCTACACCGTTCAGTTTCTGCCCAACGTAGTATCCCAGGGTATTCTTTATGGATTATTTTAGAATTGTAACTATTTATAAATATCAAACTATAGAAATAGTGCAGAAGGAACTATTTCACTTGTTCTCCTTTTGGCAAGGATTATATTTTTTTCTTCCGTCGCACTGAATAGAACACTATGAATATTCACGGCAAAATTATGCGGATAATAATCTTATATAACGCATCCGATAAATATCACAATTACACAAAATATATTTCACTTTTTATACAGAGACACTGATCCACTTTGTTGGGGGCGACTACTTATTCGTTCTTATTTTCCTTTCGATTCACTTTGACAAACTATTTGGGCGGCTTATGGTCTTCCCCAACTGAATGGGACACTAATGATCATTCTGTTTGAACAGATTCTTAAGACCAAAGCGATCTATCTTTAGGCGGAAGAGCAACAATAAGAATGAAGAGGAGGAAAAAAAAAGTAAAAAAAATAAAAATAAATATAAAAATACTTGTAGTAAAAAAGAAAGTGACGAAAAACAAGAGACTTTGATAGAATGTGTGAGTATACGATGTATTGATTCGTTTAAAGGGATCTCGTTGGTCTAGATAGCAGACGTTCAGTGACTACCGAATACCGAAATAAACTGAACGTATTGGACAAATTCAGAAGCCACTGACAGAAACTTTCAGTATGCAAATCTTTATTTATTTTTTTTTGTTCGCTTTTTCGAGAGTGTGTATGTATTTTTGGGAGTCCTGTTTTGAGTAAATGCGCAAAGATGCGTTTGTTTTCGAAAAGGCAGGATGGATTGCGCAAAGCCAGACGATTGCGGTGTGGACTAGTGTAAACATCTGAGAATAGACATTTTTATAGAGAGCAAGTGTTGATATATATGAAGTTGGGGCGTTTGGGAGAATGTACGGATGAACTTTCTTGTTTTTTTTTCCGAATTCGCTGATCGTTTTTGCAGATTTACTTTCAATCTAAACGAGCTATCATTTTTTAAAGAAAGTAAGTTGAATTGTATTTGTATAATATTATACTTTTTTTTGGATTATTTATATTTTTTCCAACAAATTCAATACAGCATGCGCTACCCTACCTTCAATGAAAACTTGCAAAGCTCCATAAGCTTACATTCCTCAAGTTCTCAACATCGCTCAAGAGAAAAAAAACAAACTTGTTTATCTATGGCATGTATATATTTATTTTTTGAAGGCTCCCCCAACTCACGTGGTATGGTAAACAAAAGAAAGCTTTGCTCAGTTCTCAAATCGACGAGCTTTTATGTTACAATCCTAGGGACAAGGGATAGATTATAGCAGCATTTCTAATATCTGCACAGAAAAGCTCAAAGCAATGCATAAAGTATAGTTCTGCGGTGTTTTCCGTCACATTAAGTCCCTCGATACGACACAAAGCAGGGAGATTATGATAGTTAACGTGTTTTTATTCGCTGTTGTTATTGTTGTTTTTTTGTAATAAGTGCCTTGTTACTGTGTGAAGTGCGGATCTAGATTAGATTTAGATAATATCTTAGATATACTTTTTTAGCTAATTAGACTCCGGTTCATAAAAGTGTCCTCGAAGCGGCACACGTAAAAATCGATAATTTTCGTAGAACGAAACAATCACAATTAAAGTAAAGGATATTTTCAATGCCAAATGGAATGAGGTGCATTGCGTGTGTAGCGGGCCATTACGACATCTCATGGAAAATTGAATTGTGCAACATTCAGACGTCTTTTACAGACATATATAGCTGCGCCGCATAATTGTGGCTATGCGTGCTCTGAATAAATTCTAAAAATCGATTGAAGACTTAGCAGACAGGCCGCGTAGAACCGAGGCCAGGATGGTGGACTTGAACACTCCTCCAACCCCTCCGATGGGCGAGGGCTCGAAAATTAAAAGTCTGATGGGCCGGACACCGGGAATACTCAAATCGAAATTCCTCACTGTCCTGGGCAACAGCAATGAACTCCTTAATGGAATTTCCAATAGAGTACGTATGTATATCATACATTGTCGTGAATTGTGTACTCAGACGTGTGTACAAAGGAGCACGTTGCAGAATGTGACCCACTTTAAGGAGCACATCGTCTTAAGAAATAACAATTCTAATCTTCGGTTGCAATATGTTTCAAAGCGATTGTTTTTTATTAATTTCTTTTTTCTAGTTAACACTTAGCATAAGCTCAAGCGATTCAGACTACTGCGATGACGACGAGGAGGAGGTGCCACAATGTAAGTAAATCTCCTGCGTGACAAGCTAAAAAACTACCTTAAGTGTCTTTCAATTAGATGACGAATCGATTGATTACACAAAGATTGATTTCGAATCAAGGAGGGTCAAGGCTCGTCGTGCCCATGAAGAGATCATATCGGGGCGGTACCGCCATCCTAATTGGGCTCCAAGTAATTCACGTGTTTCTCTACAGCAACAACAAATGCAAGGCCCGTTCTCATTTTTTTCTTTTTCAGAAACTAGAATAGAAGCAAATAGTACGGCACTAGTTGCAAAGCGCTCATCATCAAGTTCAAGTAGCTGCGGTTCGTTGGACAGAGGGGGATGCAATATCCGTTGCAATTCAATCGATTCGAAATCAACCCACAATGACATTGACATAGAGAACGACTTAAAGAAAATCAATGAATTGCTGAGCATGCCACCAGCAATCGATGTTGAACCACCTTCGGAGCTGGGGCATGTCGATGGTAAAATCAAACTTCCTGTGAATTCTCCGAATGTGCCTAGCAAAACATCAAACAGCAGTACATTGACTAGCCTCCACGATCCGGTCCAGGCCAGTCCGAGTTTGGAGTCGACCGATTGGAAGAACTATATTCGTTCGGAGTCGCAGAATTCCGTGCCCTCTTGGGCATCGTCGATAAGTTTAGACGATCATCGTTCCGATGATCCCACCAAGGAGTTCATGAGGAAATTCAGTGAGACTATGTTCACAAATGCATCGACCATCGGGTTGGAGCTCAAGTCCGAGTTTGGGCAAATCGCCAGGGAAGGATCGGGGCGATTGTGGTTCTGTCGATATGTTATGGCGCAGAAGTTGAAATCGAAAAAAGTCGATGAAATAACATTTTACTCGCTCGTTCAGAACTTCGCAATAATCCTCTTCGAATGCACCGAGTGTGAGGATTACACACCTGCGGCTAGCATTATGAATATGTGCTTTACTTTTTATCACGAAAGTGAGTATGACATCTGGTGAATGGTATCTGTCCTCATGGTTCTTTGTTGTTTCAGTTGAAGTTCCTGGCTGTGAGCCGTACAGGGAGTACCTGTTCACGTACCTTCGACAGCAGCCAATATGGCACACCCTACGATTTTGGAACGCGGCCTTTGTGGATGCTCTGCAAAACCAAGAAAAGCAAAATATGGCAGTTTCGAAGAAGAAACGCAGCAAAAAGAAGCAGAATCCCTGGGGATCACCAACGCGTGGTCAAAGTGAGGGCGAGGAAGACAAATCGGACTCTTCCAGTTCGTCCTCACACCATAGTTATGCGGCGAGTGGTGTCAATGATCTGACAGATGAGAAAAAGTTTCAACAAAATGTTGCCTTCCAGCAGTTAGGGTGAGTCTGTCCAATTGCATACATTCTAATATCAGCTGAATGGATTTTGTTTTTTTCGTAGAACGTTCACTTGCAATATGCACTCGCTTGGTATAAGCAAAGATCTGTGTCTTGAATTTCTTAGAAAACAAAGCATTATTGTTCGACTACCAAAAGGTACACTTGAAATGAGATACATTTTCCATGCATATTTCACTTATCAAGCAATTTCTAGATAAAACAAGACTCATACGCGATAACATAAATCGAATGTATCACGAAACGGATCTGTGGGGTGCGAAAGAGTCATGAAGACGCCCGAGTACCCTTCACTCTTTGTGTGTATAATTCATTCCCGAAGTTATCTAAATTCTTCGGAATGAAAGAAACCAAGCAATCGTCTCTTCTCTAGATGGCTCTAACAAATATTTTAAATTTCTAAACTAATCTTTAGTGTTAAACTTCTTGAAGACTATTTTACTTACTTGTTTAGAATTAGCCTTTAGTTTAGATCTAAACTTATCAGACAAACAAACAAACAACAGATGCATACATATATTTTAAATCGATATCTTCTCGGTGAAAATTGTGATACGGTTTTATTTGTGATTAAATTATAAATATATCTAATTGTTAAGATTGATAGGGTAAGTGACGTTGGGCAGAAGACAACTCCTTGGCATACGCAATTGAAAGTGCAATAAGCTATTTTGGATGGGATACAAGCTTTATTTTGAAAGATTGAATTTTAATTGAATTACACAAAAATCTCCACATGAAATTTTAATGTGAATGCAATCGCAGTTCGTAAAAAGGGGAATGTGTGTACAAACATTCGAAAAGAAAAAAAATATACAAATCAGGGGCAGATAGTTTATTTCACCTATCACACTCTACTTTTTTTCCCCTCAAATAAATGCTTTGCAATCAGCCCTTGGGGATGCAATACAAATATATTTTATTTTGAATATTTGAAGGACAGGACCGGGCTATTCTACGGTAGAATAGTTATGCTCGTCATATTAAGCAGAGTGATCGGCTGGAAAACACTTGACCTTAGTCATTTAGTTCAGTATTCAATAATACACAAAACATACATTCATGGTTTCATAAATTACTGTTAGGCTCTTAACGAATGATCTCATTTAAACATTTCTGAAAGGAAGTAAGGAATGAGAACTAAATTTGAAAGAATTGAAATTTATTGAGAACGTTACTGAGAAAATCCAATAGTTTCATTTTATTTCAGTCATTGTAAGAATGAAGCAGAAGAAACAATAAAACAACATGGCATATTCGTTATTATTAATTAATAAATGAAAGTTTATATTATACAATCTAAGGTACATAGAATTGACGAACTAATATTAAATTAGTTTTTACTCTTATTACTATGCGATTGCATATTTTCTCCAATAAAATACAAAATGAAATTTGTCTAAGAGCGAATATATAGTTTTAATAAAAACGAGAGTAAAATTAATTAATATATTTATATTTGTAAGTTTATTTAAATATTTACAAAAAAATACACAAAATCGAAGGCATTTCATTTCTTTCACAGAATCACTTTCAATTTGATTTGTTTTGTTAAGCTATTGGTAACAACAAAGAATAACGATTTTTTTTACTAACAAGAACTGACATCATGACAATTACGTTTATTTGTTTTTGTTTTTTTTTTTTTTTGTTTAGTACGAAAAGGAAAAGTTGTGAAATCCGTTGCGTACGTATCTCTTTTCATCTACACTAAATACCAACATAATTTTTTCTTTTTATTTGTTTAATCTTATGACGAAAAGAAAGCAAATACTGAATATTTCCGAAGAAAGGAAATAATTTTGAATAGAGAAACGTTTTTTTTGTTTTTTTTTGTTTACAGCATTTATGTATAAAGTTGAAGTATTTTTTGTGCTTAGAATTTAGAAGTTCACATATATTTCATGAATTTTGGCAAAATGAATGAATATGAATAGGTATGTATGTGTGGGGGGAGGAGGAGTGTGAGTGTGTGCCTGAACAAGTTTATTGTTTTGTTTTTTGAAGCCTAAAAAATTTCCGGATATTATTTTCTCATTATCTTTAAAAGAATTAAGTATCATTCGCTACCCAATGCATTGAGTTGATGAATAGTTGGTTCATTCAATAATATTCTTTTCTTTTAGATTAATCGACAAACAATTGGAAGGTCACTGATCCCATTCGGTCGCGTAATTTACCATTGTAGATGATATTTTTAGCCCAAGCACGACACTCAACATTCAAGAGTTGATTCACCTTCAACGATTCAAATTGAACAGCGACCAATGGACTTAGATAGCCGGGTTGATTGCGGTAAGGATAATAGTAAGAGGGTAAGCCACGTGCGGGGAAATAGTTAATAGTGCCAACATTTTCCTTATCTAAAGAATGTTGTCCCTGGCAAGAAACCCAGATTTGTTGACGCTGCAATGGACAAGTGGAACAATTAAGGTCAATCAGTTGATTATTTATGTGTAAAGCATAACAAACCTGAGACTTATCTACACTCTTGATGTGTTCGATCAATTCGGTTGGCATATCCTGTGGCAAATCGTCCACGTTATCGTAGTAGTCTGGAACCCAGTCGAAGATTTTGTTCAGTTTCAAGAAGACGCATGGACGACCCTTGTTGTATCCATACTCATTTTTAGGCGTGCAAGGACCAAACGCGTCGATATCTACAATGCACACTTTGTTGTGATCTTGCAGTTGGTCGAAACTGCAGACTTTTTGATTCTGTCCAACCGTTACGTTGTACGCTGTAAAGCAAAAGAAATACATGAATAATTTGATTCCCCATCATTCTGGATCTGGCTATGCAACTGCATATATTGTACTTACGCTCCAGGAAATCGTCCAATAAATTTTTCCAGTACTTGTATTCAGCTGGTTTCTTCGTGTCGAACTGTATGACTGAGCCACGTTCAGTTTCTTCACTTAATGGGCGGAAGCCAAGGCCGGGATTGCTTCCGATTAATGATGAATCCAATTTCCACTTAGGTTCCGATTCGCTCAAAGTGGAAAAGAGACCCTGCATTGAAATGGAGAATAGGCAGGCAAGCACCGCGTAGAAGAGTGCATAGAATACAAGTAACCGTCCTGAAAATATATGTAAGTTGAATATAAGTTGTAGAAAAACAGGTTAAACACATAAGGTATGCATGTCATGTGGCTAAACTGAAGGTTTACTAGCACTGAACGTGCAACGCGTACGTCATCATATTTCGAATGTTATATGATGATCGCCGCATGTGAAGGCATTAAATATGCTTCTTTTTTTTGCAATTTCCACTCCCTCAGCAAGTTTGTATTCTCTTTTTTCGATTTCAGTTGTCTGGCAATCCATCAATTGTGTCGATTAAGCCTTAAGGGTCATATGTACATGTGGGCATTACATGTCGTTGAGTTTTGAAACAACAAAAAAAGAAATACATTAAAAACTGCCGGCAAAGTGTCATAGTGGAAATTAATGACTAAGACGCTGGTCACTTATACAATCATAGTTTCTTCGCTTATTGGAGTCAAGTTATCTATCAACTTCATCAACGGAATGAATGCGGATTGACACACACGTGTGTATGCGAAAAGTGATAATGAATTTGAAATTAATTAATGCACAAGTGTAACGCTGGAATGCATCTATATACATAATGTACCCAGCTCATTGTGGATGAAAAACAAAAACAATAACTTATTATATTTTTAATAGCTTTGTAGAAGTTTTTCTTTTCATTTTTGAATCGCTTTCAGTTCAGGTTTAAAGATCACGCTTTAACTGGGTGGATTGTGTTATTCATCAAAAAAAAAAAAAAAATGAATGCAAACACAGTAGCGGAGAATAGGAAACCAATACCGACTCGCTTACTCTGCTCTGTTGCTTGCTGGTTTACCTTAGGTACCAGAGGTGACGTACGACGAAGTGTCCTCGACTACATTAAGCGTTGTTTATAGTTTGTTTGCCTTTTTCATTCGCATAGTCCGCATTTCAGCATATCTTTTTTTTTTGTTTTTAGAGGCTACACTCATTTGTATTTGAGTGTGTCAGTGAAGCTCTCTGATACTGGCATATTGATTACTTTGTGTGGCGAATAAGTGTTGGATCTCGACGGTATTAGTGTGTTCAGTGGTCAATGCCAAGGCTATTAGCTCTCAAAATGTTGTTTAAGTCGTTTTCCTATCCTTACTCACTCTGAGAGTGACGTTGCGGCCGTCATAGCGCTTTCAAAAATTTGCATTCCGTAGACGAATTTGTATTCGCCTCGCATTTACGAAGGGGATTGTGGTACTCTGACCTGGATGTCTCAAGGTACGAATAAAGGAAAAGCATTCTGACACAAGATCTCTATTGACTGAAAGAATCGTCACCACTGTTTCTCACACGTTAAACTCACATTCATTTAAGAGCTAATTCCGCAATCAATTAGGTAGGAATATATGAAGAAATGCCTCGTTCTTGAAACAGAGGTTGCAATCAAATATCTTTCAGGTGATCGTGATAATCACGATTAAGTCTGTATTTAATTGATTTAAGTGTAACCATGTGAGTTTCGCAAAGGACAAATATGAAATCTTGTCTGGCAGATCTTGTCATTAAATATTTAACAATTCAATATGCCCAGCGTGCTTTTCTTTTCGTATAGTCTATACATCTTATGAAGTTACGTAATGAACAGTGACGCATTTCCCCCGCTTATTTCGTATTTCTTTGAAGGCGATGTGAAAAGAAAACAAAATGCTTATTTCTATTACATTTTAGAAATAGTTAGACCGAAAACGAAAAGCGGTCCAAAAATTAAATGTATTTATCTGTTTTTATCTACCTATCTATATACAATCGTCTAGTATCTGTCGCGGAGTCTTCTATTTATAGTGCAGGTCAGACATGTCTAAATTTATTTTACTCTATGTGTCTATGTTTATTTAAGTATGAATGTATTTCACGCTTTTGTTTGTTTTTCCTTTTATTTTACTTTTTAAATCTACACAACTATTAAAGATTCGATTTTATTATATTCAAATATTTAGCTTGTTGCGGTAAAGTTTTTCTTTCCACTTAAGCTTTGAATATGCGAGGCGAACGGAATTGTTCAGTGCGACCATTACGACTTCGGGTGAAATCGTAGAAAAGTCGGTATTTTTATGGGGAACTAAACATAAATGAACTTGAAAATCGAACTCGCTCACATAGTTCTGCTTTAACAGTTTGAATCTGGTTTTAGACAATTTCGCAATTAGCGCACTGAGGTGAGCCAGTCAGACCGCAAAGAAACAATACAAGTGATTGGCTATATCGTAACTCAAAGGGGGTTAAGTCATACAACTTGGCGTAGAGAAAAACGTATAAAAAAGCGATGCTGTACATAATGTACATCCTTCAAATCATGTAGCAGACAATATACTTCAATTTGATATAATTTAGCCCGTTCATTAGTCAACGTTTACCTTGATTCGTACCCCTATTTAATTAGTATGAACTTTATGTTGCCATCGGAACAGAGCCGCTTCAAATAAACTATTTTTCCACCGGATCTTCGTCGTTCATTCATTCATGCAACAATCAAACAATGGAATCCAACATAAAACGAGTCGGAACGAGTGTGCCTGATTGAAAGATCTGTTTAGTTTAATCAGTCGTCAATATGTTTGCCTTCCTTCCTACTCTCTCGATTTTCCCTCCCGTTGCTTTGTTAAGTATCCAATGGGCGCCACCCTGATGGTGCTTCAAATGATTATGACGTCAGGGCTGCGGAAAACCCCTCCTTAAAAAAAACACACCAGAATATGAAGAAATCCCTTGACACTCTGCATCCTGATGGAATACGTAAACTTTTGTCATGTACTGGCTCTTTATTTAGTACTTATTTTAATGATACTAGTTTAATGTATCTGTGCGTTATTTTCATAGAATAAGATACCCTGTGGTATGCGACAACTCCTTCCACCCTCGAAGATGTTACGAATGATGGCTTGTTTGTGCATACATATGTGAATCATGAGAAAAGTTTCATGCGATTTTTATGCCTATGCCTATGACTGTGAGGCAGGGGGGAATAATGCCTATAAAAACAGGACGAGACTGAGATGAAGTGATGGACAAAGAATCCCACCACTACAAGGAACGTGTGCGGAGGTTTATTAAATTAAAAACTCTTGATAGCCACACTTAGGCATACGTAGAGCTTCCGACCCTAATGTGACGAAATGATGTCACTATGTGGATTCCCGAGCCCAATTTTCGAGGAACTTTCCTAGACACTGACCTGGATTTGTTGTGATGTCACTTAATCGCATCAACGAAATTGGTGTGTATTTCGGTTGAATTACTAAAAAGTTTTACGGTTGGCGACGGAAAGGATCGATTTCGGATATTGTTTCTTCAAAATACAAGCTACATGTTTAAAGATACATAAACCCATCAAATTTAGTTCAGATTGAAAACCTAAGCTCTTCTTTTTCTTTGTTCAAGAATAATTGCAGATATCAAAATAACTTTGATGGCTTTGCATAGTAACGGAAAATTATTCATGGCCGGATGGATGTCTGATGACGTCTTAGTCGCCAGTTATGAAAACGAATATACGTTTATTCATTTTATTTCTTTTGTTTTAGTCGTTTGAATATACAATCGCCCATCACTTTAAGGCATAATTGAAAACACATAAAGTTCACTCGAAAATGATATTCGTATTGTGTGCCTTTCAAGAACTGAGTCAATGTTTGGCAAGTCATCCAAACAAACGCGTAACAAGAAGAAGAAGAAAAAAAACGAGACGTGAACATACATACATCCATGACAAGTGGAAATATGAATTTTTTTCTTGATTTTCTTAACTTGCGTATGCAATATCTTAAACGAGGCGATTATAATGTTTACACAATTAATTGTCATAAATTTACATACATACATTTATATTAGAGAAGAAAGGAAAAAAATGAGCATATTATTGCAAACTCTCGCACCTACATACATACACATAAATCAGAGCGATGCTCAATTTCATCTGCAACTTGGTTAAAACCAATACGATGTGGATCAATCTAGATTAAGCTGGTTTAACTGAGATGCCACGGAAAGGGAGTCAGTTGATTGTGAATAAATACTTACAGATAGATCAGACAGTCCCAGACAGAAAATGCTTTTACCATAGCCGTAGTAAGTTGAAAAATAAACAAGACAGTTTTTAGTAATAAGCAATAAATTGAAATTAACATATTATTTTGATTTTGAATATAATCATATTCAGTCG
This sequence comes from Eristalis pertinax, assembly GCA_907269125.1. Classification (NCBI taxonomy): domain Eukaryota; kingdom Metazoa; phylum Arthropoda; class Insecta; order Diptera; family Syrphidae; genus Eristalis; species Eristalis pertinax. The sequence continues at coordinate 1,027,445 of OU026148.1, read as the reverse complement.
GCCTTTAGTCGGCTACTTGTACAAGAATGTAGCACAATGTTGAGTGACGTTGCGACGTTCCCTTTTTCATTTTTGCTAACCGCAGTCTGAGACAGAATATTACGAAACGATCTATTAGTCAACAATGTAACGTGAATGTCGTTGCTGGGCTTATCTTATCTGCCTACCCAATTTGTACACACATTTATGACGCGCGGGGCATATGTCATTTTGATTTTAATAAAAATCACCTGTAGCGCGTCTCTTTATCCTGTTGAGAAGAGTAAAATTTTCTTATCTGTGTACTCGCACATCATAAGCCCCAATCACGGACAATACAGTACTCACAGAGGAAAAAAGTAAGTATGTAAGAAACCAGCAAAAAAATAAATTCTTTTTAGCTCTTTCAGGGCTGACAGGCGGACGCGTTCTAAAGGCTATAAATATCAAAGTAAGTTTTCGTTTAATAGAAGAATTCCTATCGTTTCCCTATGCCTTTGTATTTGTCGATTTCTTACTGTGTGCACATCTGTTCTCGCCTCACTAATTACTTTTCTTTGCTTTCTATACTTTCGTCTTTTTTTGAAATGTATAGGGTACGTATGTACATGGATAAAAACTTATAGATATACTCTCTGTCGTTTGCACCTTGATGTCATTCCTAAGTAGTTTGTTCTTAGACTATCCATAAGTCATTTTTATAAAGTATTCATTCAATTCACTGGATGGAGGTGTAGTTTTACTATCTTCATTATTGGGACTGTTATCAGCGTTTAATTTTTTTTATGTACATGCGTATATATAGTACTTTTCTTCGAGTAAACACTTCATCTGCCGCAGCCATTTGAATTCGATTTCTGAAATATGAAATTTGTATTCTCTAGCAGCGGGGAATTTTTAGAAAATACTCGTTTGAAGTTCTCGCAGGTTTTATATAATTCGAAAATTCCTGTCTGCCGTCTTTGCAGGTAGTCATAATAATTGACGTCTTATCTCCCCAACTGACTGGTCTTACATACGCACATACATAGATTAATGGTTTTGTAAAATTTATTATATTATATTTTAATCTCTCGTATGATACGAGGATTGAGATATTTGCGTCGGGGTTTTCGGTATGTTTTATACGCATATGTATGGGGAGGCTAATTATCTTATCTATAGCTCACTTGATACCGAGGTGACTTATGAAAATCCCTGACAATCTCTTGTCTTTTATCTTTTATACATACATATGTATTTTCTGTTCTGCTGCAGAGCATAGTTCTAACGAAATTTAATCTCTGATTGATAAGTTAAGATGGTTATCTTATTCGACTTCCCCTTGACGTAAACGACAATCGTCTATAATTAATTCATCATAAAACTATAACGATGTGCTTGCTTATAACCGCATCGAATAAAATTATAAATTCTGAATCTCTAATGTCTCAGACGCTCCTCGGTTGTCTGTGAAAATATTCCAGACAATGCTTCTATTTGAAAGTGTCACTATGTATTTTTGTCCAATCTATATAGATCGCCCAGTTACCTATATACAGTCGAATAACTACTGACCCGACATTAAACTGACCTGGTTACGTTCAACCCTCAAATTAATTACTTACTTCGGGATGTGTTAACTTCTATATTTTTTGTTTTTTGTTTTTTGTTGTTATGTATAAGCCTAGGGAAGAAAAACGACTCCCACGGGGTAAAGGTAGACGTATTTTTATGATTGAAAAACATACTGTCCAAATAAGCGATACACTTTGCACCCCCTGTTGGCAAATATTTTAACCCAACAAAAAGAGGAAATGATGGATCGTAAAAGAAGTTAGGCATGCAAATATAATTATGTGAAAGGGATACAATCTAATCCTGTATCGAGAGAATGGCAGTCAGTCCTTTTTTTTATGGATTACTTCAGCGTTCTAAAGAACATGAAAAATATTCATAAAATGCGTTAGGAAAATAACTTGCATACTAATTTATGAATATTGCCGCGACGCGATTCTCTTGTGAATGGTCTTACAGAATCGGGGGTGTGGTGTGCTCAGACAGACAGGGATTGTTGCAATTAGTTCTTAGTTTACGAGCGTGGGAAATGCTGTTTTAAAAAATGATGCACAAATATATCACGAAACGTGTATAATATTGTAAAAATGTTCTTTCCCTCGATCGGAATCAGCTGACCTTCGTATAATTTTCACGCCTGTTTATTTTAAAAATTCCAAATGGTCTTGAGTGTATTTTCCGCATTTTATACGAAAATTAGGTCACTAGCTATAATTTATTTTATCTCCAAAGTAACAATGACGATCATTTTGTAAATGTTTTCTTTTGTTTCAGAATGAAGGCATCGCAGAAAAAAGAAGCAACGTGAAATGTGCACTTGACATGTAACTCCGATGATCTACATGTGTGAACAACCTTCGTTTTCGCTCTTAAAAGAATTTATAAAATAATGAATATTCATATTTACTGGCATATTCATGATGTATGCACATATGTATTTTATATTTCTGTTTGTATATGGAAATAACTTTGACAACATTGTTTTTTCATCATGTTTGCATTTTATCGTGACACTCGGCTGCTGCTTATCAGTTTTCAAACTCAGATTAGCCAATTAATAACGTTATGTGAGAAGACGTGTGCGAGTGTGTGGAGAGCGGTTAAACGGCTCCTTTCCCCACCAATTTAATGAATTTGATTACTCACCCCAGTTGGCCGCAGTTCGTCCTAGAACTGTTCCATTCTTCTTGTTGTAAATGAAATCTCCCATAGATTCCTTCTCGTATGGCTGCATGAATTGAAATTCATAGGTAGTTGCCACTCCATTTTTCTTCTCTGTCGTTGACATGATGGATAGATGTAAATGCTGATTACAAACTCTAGTTGTTCTTCAGGTTATTTCAAGGTATCTTATACACTCTTTTGGCACTTCACTTGTAGTCTCTCTTCAGTGTAGTCCTTTGCAATCCGGTGTGTGATGATGCTTATTGTGCATCAAGTGATGAAAATTGTTGATTTAAAGTCGAACGATATGTAACTTAAATATATGCATATATTTTTTCTTCTTCTCTAAATTCAACAACCGTTTTTTCCCCCCCGTGTGCTTAACAGACGCGATTAATTTGTTTACACACGTTTTGTTTCAGAAATTTTTGAATAAAAAAAAAAGTAATACAATGAACAGCACAAAAATAAAAACTGAATAAAAACCAGATGCAAAGCGACCAACAGAAACGGCCAAAGTGCTTTCGAGTGAAGACGAAGAGCAGGATTCTCCACACGCGTGCTGCACCCACGAACTTAGAACACTGACTAAACTGGTGTTACTGAGCACTGACTGTTTCGTGGTGGCTAACAACACTCTGTGTGTCTGGCTGGACTGACTGGCTGACTGCGTGTCTGAATCGATGAAAATCCAGATACTCAGCGCGCAGAGCTCAGATACTAAGAGCTTTTTGTTTTTCCCTTTTTGTGGTTTTTGTTGCTGTGTTATTCTTTTTTTTTGTTTTCCTTCTATTTTGTTTGTTCTGCTTACTATAGCATACTATCAAATTCTCTGCCTGTAGATTACTGTCTATGAGACAAAATGAGAAAAGAAAAATAGATTCGTGTAGTAAATTTGTTACATGTGCTAGCTGTTTCAACGGAAGAAAGTCAATGTAAGCTGCATTAGTTGTCTAGGATAAGAAGTTGTTTACAGACGGCACACTGTTGCATTCATCGGAATTGTGCAAAAGTCGAACCTTTGCCTGTTGCTGTGAAAGAGAGCCGCACCGATGGTGGTAAGAGAAAGTTGAGTGCTGCAGCTGAACCACCGCAATATGCCACCCTTCTACTGTAAATATACATTTATTCTTTGACTCGTGTAGGACTTGGGCGTGCTGGTAAGTATTGACTGCGTTTAATGCTGTAATTAAAAGAGCGTTGAGTTTGATCTATTTAATCGAATAATCGAGCAATCATGAGGGCATTTAAAGCGTTTAGATCGTGCATTGCATAATCCGTATAGAAAATCAATTCAAGGAAATATCAGAAAATTTGATTTGTGAACAGCAGCAATAAACAATGATGAATGCCACTCACGTACAGAGCAGAGTTTAGAGAGTTCATTACACCTTGCAACTTTTACCTACCTGTAGGTGTCACTGGGACATACATACATACATAGGTGATTTTGCCGCTGATCATGGGATCACCGAAACAACGTCAACGATATTACAGAAAATCAAGTTTTTCTGGTTCCAACTGGAGGTGAGTAACGCAACCCAACTCCGGCGAGTAATGCAGACAAACATTCAATTTGTTGTATGTATGCATGTGCACCAATCAATGATATTGATCTATAAATTGAGTTATTTTACAAGTCAGCTGCTTCGCATTAATTCGGTTTTATTTTTCTTCTATTCACAATTTTCTCCCAAAGCTGCATGGATGCACATACTATAGCCTACCTCTCTTTCCGTCGTGCATTTACAAACGCGAAGGGCTTATTGAGGCGATTTAAAGCGGTTTCAGTTGCTTAAGTCAGGTTTACGGCGGTGTGTTTATTGTTGTTTTTTTGTTGTTCTTCAAGTGTTTTGGTTTCTCTCAGGTTAATTAAGCATCGTCGTTGATCGTGTTCAAAGTTGATTACATTCAATAATAGACTCAGGGGGGTTTTACGATATCAAATGAATTGTGCTCGTCGGTGATTTTTAGCATCAGCATAACTTCCTTATATGAATTTCAATAAATGAACAGCAAAGTTGTGCAAGAATTTCATTTAAATATTTATGGACGCATCATGGTTCCAGAGACCTCGAATCGACGATAATTGCATATATGGTCTGGTTTACGATTTTCCGTTGAATTAGAAATGTTTATTTAGCGCACGTGAGAACAGTTTTATAGTGCAACTTTTCTTTTGTACATTTTTATGTATTCTTTCTGTGATAGTGGCAGTTGATTGACTTTTAGCGAGCAAAACTACTCATTTGCCATGCACTTCATTAGTGAATCATTTATCGTCAAATCAATCTTGATCAATTTGGCATTTAAATGAGCAAAGTCTATGCAGCAGGTGACTGGGTTGTTTGAGCGAATTTCATTCAGTCATTTCGGCTTCTGTTTCGATGATCCTGTGGCTGTTATAGTATGTGTTTTGCATGTTGTGAGTCTTAACTGAATATAATGTCATCATGTACCACGTTTTTTCCCATTCTCGTACCCCCCTCCACAATTCCATAAGATGTTACGTACAAATTGCAGACATGTGGCCACTTAACCGCTTTGATTTACTGGTTAGTTTCTTGTGGCTGTCGATTTGAACGGTCAGATCTCTTTGCACTGATAAAAAGTGTTCAATGACGCGACTAAATGTGAGCTATCTACGTAATTTACAATTCGTGACGCCAGCAATGCCCGTGACAAGAAAATCTTATCTCAATCAGATCGTCAATCAAACACGGTATTTTCTTCGATATTTGTACACTTTAATTTATATCTTTTTAATCTTTTCCTTTTTATTCAATTAACTTTAGCATATTTAGATTTATTTAACATTATCAGCTTAAAACGACAGATTATCTATTGTTATTTGATTTTGTAAATTCCCTCAGAAAGAAGTCTAAAAAATTATTCTTCTTATATAGCTTTCGTGAATGCTATTTTGTTTGCAAATGTTTTGGAAAATTGAAAAAAAAAATGAACAGAAATAATTTATTTTCGGTGAATTAGCTCTTCCGATAGTGGTCTAGTAATACATATCTATACATGTGTGGTAATTTGTTTAACAAGAGTTAAAAATAAAACTAAATATGTAAAACAAAACGCTATACAGTAGCTGTGGTCGATAGTTGTCGGGAGTTTGTAATTTAAGAATTTCAAAGACTGCGCTAGATTCATATTCGATTTTTTTTTATTTTTTTTTTTGGTTCAAGTTAATGGCAGTTTGTTTGTAAAAAAAAAATGAACTAATAAGAGATAAAATAAATAATATTACGTTGCTCTCCTTCTACTTTACACAAAGCACAGGGATTTTAAGATTTCACATTTATAAATCCTTGTTGTCTTTTCGAGATTCAAATTCGCGCGTTGTTGTTTAGATAAGCTCGTAGATTCATCAATAATTTTAACTTAAAACTAAATCATATGTGATATGCATACAAGACAAAACAAAGTGTATCGATAAAACAATTATTTCTTCTCTCTACTTACTATTTTTTTGTTTTTTGTTTTTGTGTTTGACTAATACTAACAAAATATGCGGCAAGCAAACCAGGTTGCGTCCGCTTTATTTGCTACATACATACAAGGAGAATATGTTTCACTTTTTGCGACATTTTGAGTAGAATCTGTAGTGGACAGATAAAGAGGCAGGAGGAGACTTCTAAGACTATAATAAATACACACAATGTGCATACAGATGCATGTGTATGCACATATGTGTGTGTTCAGGAAGAAAATTCTACGATCGACAAAACATAAGTCGAGGAAATAAAATAATTGTTGTTAATCAATCAATAATTCAAAGTGTACGGATCCTATTCTCTCCTTGCGATCGTGATGAATGTTCTTGGCCCATGCCTTGCATTCAACGTTGATGATGATTCCCCCTAGAAGCATTCAAATAAAATATATATATTTAATACCCTCTTCTAGCCCTGGATCGATTGAGGCATTCAAAATAATGCCCAGTAGTCGGTTTATACTTACGTTTTGGTCGCTGGAAATGCACAGCTACTAAGGGACTCAAATAGCCTTCGGAATTCATGAATGGATAAAAGTAGCCTGGAAATCCTCGAATCGGTAGATAATCAACTGGGCCAATATTCTCCTGATCAGCCGGGTTCTCGCCCTCGCATGACACCCAGATGGTATTCATCTGCAAACAGACAGGATTGTGGTAAGAGTGTTTCCAAATACAACACAAATACATACCTTTTTCGGGTCATTCTTCTCAACTGTGGAGATATAATTTTTCAGGGCGTTCGGCATCGTTTCGGGCAATTGATGCGTATCATTGTAGTATTCTGGCACCCAACCGTAGATCTTATTTAGCTTTAAGAACACACATGGTGCACTTTTGTGATAGCTGTAGTTATTTTCTAGAGTGCATGGATTCCAGCTTTTAATATCAACATCACAAACCTGTCCCCGTGGTGGTGGACGATTGTAATCGCAGTTGAAGATATTCTGACCGCGTCCCGGTGTTAGACCGGGTACTTTGTAAACTGGAAAACGGAGGTCGGTTAGTTTTGAAAAGTCATCCGGTGGTCAAGAGCAACTTACCCGCTAGAAATTCATTCAGAGAATCAGTCCAATGCTTGTAGTTCTCATGTTGGGTTCCTTTGTACCAAATCAAGGTACTCTCTACGTTCTCCTCTGGGGGCAAGGGTCTGAAACCAAGACCTACAAAGTACACGAAATGTTAGATAATTGTGCTGTTTTTATGAAATGACACATCTTACCGGGGTTTGTTCCAATTAATGAACTGTCGAGCTTCCATTTGGGCTCACGCGGGTCAAGTGTCTGGAAGAATACCCACATGCAGATGGCAACGAGCGCACCTAGAACTCCATAGAAGATTGTGTAGAAAATACCAATTTTCGCTGAAAATACACAAAATTGTGGATGAGTAAATTTTCGTTAAATTCTGATTGAAAATGTCGCATCGATTTAGGGCGAAGTGATCACCTTCTATATTTGACTCTAGCCAATATATTTAAATTCAATAATCTGAGTTGTATCAGAAATTATAATTGTGCGTCGTTGGCCAACAAAATTAATTACGTTCATACAGGCTGAAGTTTCACATTCAAATTATAAGTTGGTCGTATACAGCTCCTGAATTTGAAACAGCGGAACATCCGCATCGTCTATTTTTACACATTCGTGAACGCATACATCCATTCGATGATGTTACATGCTTAAAGTCAAAAAAATTATTTTTTGCTTTTATGGCTTTTGTCTAGCAGCACCCGTACAACTTTTCGCAGTGCTTAGCTCATTTCACTTCTGTGCCAAATTGATGACATTTAATAATATAATTTTCGCGACGCTAGCTCAAGGCGAATTAAGTTTTGTGACCTTTCGGCACAGAAAGCGTTGCGATGAGATGTCTGTAAGAGTCGATGTATCTTCTTTGATGCAGAATATTGATATTGATTCACAAGCGGAAAGTCTCAATAAATATATTCACCCTGTCAGTGCACATTTGCCTGACAACAAGACGAATCTAACCTTTCTCGACACATAAACCAAATTACTAATTTATCACAGCCACGAAATGAAATTAACCACTTAAGAATGATTAAGCGTCTGTGGCGGGTTGCTGACTCTGCCCCTGAAACCTCAACTTTGGCACTATACTGAAAAACGGAGAGTATCTTTATTAATTCTACTTCATGCTCCGCAGACCGGCCGTTTTCTGTGTCGTTGTCTGGGCAATCCTAAATTAATTTTAAAAGACGGTCAGTGCTTGTTCGCTTGTCGCTCCCTGTAGGTCGATACGTTGATCATGTAAGTGTGGGTGTATGAGGAAGCAACTTGAAGTAATTAAAAAAATCTTCGTGACTTAGAACTGCATTTGAATATGGCATTTAGGGTACGTTTATTCATAAGCAGGATAGTAAGTTATTTAACAGATTAAGCACAGATACAGAGTGTAGAAACTGAAAGCAGCTTCTGGCAACTCTAGATTCAGGGGAAAAACAATATGAATGTTTTGTTTGTTTTCGTTAAAAGCTGTTCTGTAATTAAGTGAGGTTTTATATCTGCTGCATGATTCAAGAGGCAACTTGTTAGTCATTGAAAACCGTAGAGTTTATCAAACAGTCAATGCTGTATGACATGATGTCATACTATTGAAACGCACAGATTGTCCTCTAAATCTCACCAAAATACTCTGTGGATGTTGTTTTCAATTTGTGTGTTTTTTTCCCCTGAGTCATTGGTAAAGTTTTCGTGATAGGGGCATACCGAGAACAAGAGTTATTCCGAGAACCCAAACTAGTTTCAACGGATTGATGAAGATCGGATGATTGGGGATTGCAAATAAGAGATATTTGATCTGAGTGATCTGTCTGCATATAGAGTATACATACATTTAATTTGTGGTCTGCAGGATTCGTATACCACAGTCGAACATACCCTTCCTCCTTCTTCATTTGGATACGACAGGTATTGAACCCAAAGGTTAACACCTTATGGCGTGTCTTCCTTCGTACTGGAGGGAGTTGTATATACATATGCTTGTGTACATAACAAGAAACTGGTTTCATAGGGCCGAATTTATTCCATGTGTTTCACTTTAGTTTGCCAATTTACACAAGTGTTATACTCTAGAGAAATCATGTTAATGACTCAGACGTCGGAATTATATTAAGTTGAAGGAGATGAGTTCCATTAATTCTCTAATGGCAACTATTTACGCATCTAATTACAACACGTTTCTTCTTCTTCTTTCTTTTTTTTTGTCGTTATTTGAGCACACCTAGAAGCAACAAAAATACAATCTTCTAAGGGTAATGGCGAGTTTCGAACTCTTGCAGACAGCGTGGATGTGCCAAACATTTGTATCATATGAAGGGGCGCGTATAGTAAGTAAACAAGAGAGTGTCCAATTCACCTTACCTTAACAACACATTCTCGCTCACCAATACTTCACAACCCTCGAGTGACACAAAAAAAAATCGATAGTGTGCGTAATTAAACAACAAAAAAACCCTCTGAGTGTAAGTCAATGTACATACAACACAACACAACCAAAAACGAAAATGTTTCGAAAACGTGAGGAAACACAAAAACAGGTACAAAGTATTGAAACCAAGCACAACCAATTATTATATATGTTTTTTTGGTAGTAAAAAGTGAGGTTATGTATGTACATATCTGCAAATGTATAATTATAAACGTCTTTGGAATTTCAAAATTAAAATGCCAACTTTACAAGGCTATAGCTGAACAATATATGCAATTCTGTTCTGCGATCGCTAAGCATTCGTTCTTTAAAGTATGCTAGCGAATGTCGCACTACGAATTATTTTTAGTCCAATAAAATTGGGTACGAGGAGAAAAATCAGCAAGGCACCGCCATGAAGAAAGACGTCAACAAAACACAGATAGAGCACATTTAGAACGGAAGAGCGACGCAAGATCAGCAACGCCACAACTAAGACGACAGAAAAATGAAATTATGCAAGAAGACGTTCTTCCTCGTGTATTCGATCGGGATCAGGAACTTATCGGCTGTGTACAGAATATACCTATATATGTAATATGTAGTATTTGATTTAAACTTACACCAAGATGATCGATTTCGGCCCATAACAGTCCCCTCATCACTGTTGTAGAGGAACCTGCTAAGGTTGAATGGAGCTGGCTTCTGTCGAACAAAGAACTGTTCATCCATGCTGACATTTGTAATTGGGCCTTTTGACATATTATGACCTATTTATCCACAGACACCCCGACACTTTGACTATCCAGTTACGCGATTCAAAAAAAAAGAAACAATCTCGTCAACAATCTTATGTAATTTGTTATTATTCGGTTTTTTTTTTTTTGTAATTGCTCGTCTCTTGGCGGTATCGTCGACGAGCTGATTTTATTCAAACCAAAAGCAAAGTCTATGGTAACACGCGGCGATCGAAAAAGACTGCTGTATCCTCTCGTGCACTGCAGCGAACGATGCACTGGCTGGTGCAACGATGGCTACTGAGTTGTCCACACACCACTCAGCTAAGCAAATATCTTTACTTAATATTCTTGTGTTTTCGGTTAGGACACACTATCAATTATGAAATATGTATTTCTTTATGGTAGTTCTTTTTTTTAACTGCAACGAGTCTATGTGTCAAACGAGCACAGCCGGTAGTGAAAAGCTACGAACACGAAAGAGAAGACGAAGAATAGCCTCTGTAGCGACCACACCTTGGATCTCGAATAAAAATTCATAAATCTTTTGTCGGAAACCCGCGCCAGTTAAGTGTCGTAAACGTTGAAACTTATTTTTCTTTCTCTTACACTGTCATTTGTTAAATTAACTTCGTTTGAGTTCGAATTGGAAAGAGAGTAGAAACCTGAATTGAATCAGATTTTTTTTTTGCGATATTAAATTGTATTTCTTTTGAAAAAAACACTAAGCAGATTTTAAACAAGATACAGGAACCGCCTTTTCCGATTTTTCTTACTTAGCAACTTGAAGAATACTATTGCTTTGGTGCAAACATAGAACAGTACAGTGGCCAGTCACTTGAGTATTTGTTTCTGTGCTACTTGCTATAGTCAATCGGGCAACCATCAAACCACTACATATGAAGAGGGTGGGAATACCTAAATAAAATATCACACGTTGGTTATACTTCTCTCTGGCTATCAATCCGCAGTGAATTAACCCAAACTCCCGGGGTGGGTTGATGGTATTGGTGACGGCTGAGCGAGAGAATAAGTGCTATAAGTGTGATTGAGTGAGACTTAAACTTGTTTTATATACGATCGGTGTTTTGAGCGGGGTTTCATGTACAGGGTGCATCTAATTGTATTGTAGTAGATGCAAGTGGTGATCAGATATAAAACACATTCGCAGGTCTATTTAAAAATTGCAATTTGAATGCGAGGTGTGTCGAATATGGTTTCATTGTGGTTACATTTTTTAAAAGTATTGACTCATTTTCATGAGCACCTTTTAATGTGCGTCCTCCACGCCGGAGAGTGTAGTTCTTTTGTAAGGGTTGTTAGCTTAGACTACTTTCAGAGTTATGACCACTAGAACATTCGTGCCACGTAATGTATTGTGGTTAAAATTCTCAAACAAACCGTAACGACTTTAAAACAGATGGTTTTACGGTCTCTCCCCTGCCTGGTGTTTATTCAAATGTAAAACAACAAGTTCAGTATACATATGTGTCTAAATACGAGCAACCACCTGTCTTCAACCCTTAACTTCGGTATGATGATGATGCGTTCAGATTTATACACAGTAAATATATTCTTTCCATCGGTCATCTAATACTTTTCTTTTTTGGGATATGAATACTTGAACCCAAACTACACTCAAGCTTGGAAATAAATACATATTCATGTATCAGATTTCTGTTTCTCAAAACCAGTTTTGTAAGGCACACTCAGTTCGAAGAGAAGACATAACTTCACGTTTGATTTAAGAGAGACTTTGTGGTCAGGTCATAGACGTGTTGACAGGAAATCTAAAGTAGATTCAAGAAATAACTTAAAGAAAATAATATTTATGCACCCAATAGACAAATGCGTCTGAAAATCGTGCAACATAACATTCTATATATAGACTCTGAAATGAAATTGCACTGTATTGCTCTCTTCAATGAATGGCAGCACGTAAAGGAATTGGCATTGGGTAGTTTGCCAAAGGTGATTAGAATTTGCTTTAGTACCTCAGGTTGGATTTATATTTTTCGAGCAAACATGTAGATGCACGTTGAAACTCAATGCATACGCATATCTGTATGCATTGAGTTCAACGAAGGAAGTCTTAATATGCAGTAAAAATTATCCGCAGTCAGTTGACAGTGCCTTTGATTTTTCTGTTCCCGATCGTGTCTCGAAAGCATGGTCATAAAACCTTTTACGAATTACGCAATAGGAGAAAGTGTATCAGTGCATATCACGATACATTATTACTTGGAGAAATTTGAAAACTGTCGTGAGGAAAATTGTCACTAAGAAGAACATAATTCCACGAGCGACGTTATGAATTCAAATTAAGTACACTGCAGCTGTGAGGGAATAGAGGTTCAAGGATTCAAAATTAGAACGTACGACAATGTCTATTGGATCGAACCTAAACGAGAGAGAAAATGTATTCGACTACATCCGTTTGGAATGCGAATTTGATGAGTATACAGTTTCTTAGCAGTGCGCCTCATTATCAATGTCTTAAGAATGAATTAAGATCTATCCTGATATATGTACTTACCCCAGCTTTGCCCAGTACGTCCAAAAATAGTCCTTTCCTCCGGATGCCATAGCATTTGCTTAAGTGACTGCTTCTTCGAGACGACCGGCGGCCTTGCATAGTACTGCTGAAAAGCATCGATTGATTCCTCAGCTACTGTTGGCATCCTTACTGTGTAACACTTTGGTAATCCTTCGAAATTGAACTTATATAAATTTCTGAAAATTTATATTCGAAAGCCCTTTAAAGACGCTTCACAAAAGCGGCTACAAACACTATTAATTCAAGAACTATCGAAGTGGTAGGACAGATTAAAAGTTAGAAAATATCCTTAGAATAAAACTATTCGAATTTTCTTCAGACACCGCGTGATTTTTGCTGCCCCAAGCGACTGCGTCCCGATCCAGATCACTAATAATCTGAAAATTAAACTCAATTCTCGTACAAAGATGCGGGACTAGACTCCGCCTCGGCCTCCGTAATGTGGTTAGCGCTTAAAAGAGACTCTGAGAAGCGATTTAATATGAAGCAATTGGACATTGTTGTATCTGAGTTTGTATACGAACGGTCACTAATATTTAGATGAGACTTAATCAAACATAATATCACTGACAAATCACATCCCAACAAGGAACGAAGCCCAACGCGTCAATGGTACACACACGACGGTTTCGGCGAACGTCCGTTACATCAAATGTGCGACAAATTGAAGGAAAAGTGCGTTAAGCCGGTGTGGTGTGTGTACGAAGAGGGGGCGAATTTACATATGTATGCATGGGGGTTTTTTGTTCTTTCTTACTGGAATTCTTCTTTTTTAACTCGTGCGAATCGATTACGTAACTGACATATTTGTTCCTGTCTGGAGGTTGCTCATCCTTTAAGTTTCAATTTGTCTAGGGTTTCAAATTGTATTCCCAGACGGTGGCTAGGTTCCCAACGAGTGCACCATGAGATGATAGAATTTTTTCCCAGTTAAACACACTTGCAGTCCTTACCCTATGCTGCATGGGAACAATTGGGTGGGGGAACAGCACAGCCATGCAGTATTACGTAAGGTCATTGCAAGGAAAAAGTGAGTCAATCTAAATAAATCACAAATTTTCCTATTTAAAGCGCGCGTCAAAGCCTAGCACGAGATCGAGAGGAGGACGAGGGGAAGGCTGAAAACTGCGGTACATATTTGAATCTGTTCATTCTAGACAAAGTAGTATGTGTAGGGGTTAGATCAGGTGGCCGGGGAAAGGGATTAGTGTAAGTCACTTTACAATATAGCACAGCAATGATGTACGTACACGAGTATCTATGTAGTATATGATCACTGGGCAAAGGCGAGAATAACGACAGCAGCCGCCCGCCTTAAGTGTCGCTCTTCAAGTGTAGGACAATTATATTATTAAATTTCAAGGATAAAATAATATCACGCGGATGGAAGCGGTCTTTAAATCTTAATTTCAAAATGTATCACTGAAGTGACTGATTAATCAGATGTACGCCAGACTTAAGGAGGCGACAAATACCGTTCAGACAATGTTTGAGTGGCTTCATTGGATTTCATGTAAGAAAATCCCTGTTGATGAGGGATTTTATTTCACTACCATGCCATTGCATCGATGACGCGTCCAGTCACATTCTCTCACGACCTGTCTAATTTGATTAATGAATTCGCTGACTGCAAATAGTTTCCAACCATGATAATGAAACAATTTCAACATAGGTATGTGTATAGTATGTATCCGCAATCGATTCCTTGTCCTGTTCAGCTTCACTAAGTAGACTAATTGCAATTTGTAATTATTACGTTGACCATAGCATTGGGGTCCGGTGAGATAGTGAACTTGTGGACCTGGGGAAAAAGCTATAACCAAACATAATTAACTGTGACTGTTCATCCCCCAATGGCATCGTAACCAGTGTCGACCATCTGTTTAAAGTCGCTCACTAAATTTATTTGCGTACACTCTGCATTTGCAGTGTTACACAGCATTGACGTCCGAAGTCTCATGAATTAGAAAAAAAAAAAACAAAAAAACACAGAGTCTACATCTCTTGCATGGTCGTATATTCATTCATCATCTGTGCTCGGTTCGGTTGCTTTAGTTTAGCTTACTTTTCATTAACTTCTCTCCACTGATAGACACATACATATGAACAGCATCACAGTGGTGGGTTGACAGGAAATGGTCGATTGAACACATTTGTGCCCGTTAATATGAGAACATCCTGCACATAGCAGAAGCATCAGCAACAGCCGTACTACGCGGACCAGTGTAGTATTATCAAAGTAACCAAAAGAATCATTGAGTAGCGTTTTACTTTGCCTGTGATACTGCCGCTGGAAAAATGTTTTCATTGGACTCAGTGCAGTGCAACTTTAAGGTGAGCGTGTGTGTGCTCATCGAGAGATACATGCGCTATCTTGTCTATTTTGCAAATTCAAACAAATGCACTGTTTCTACATTTGCTGAGATAAAAAGATTTTGCGAATTTATGTACTTTTTTCTGTAATTTGCTAGCTGTATAGATACAGTGAGAATTCGCCCTGCTGTTTGAAGGTGTTGCGAACTCAGGTTGAGAAGCGTGGTTTGAAGGCATGAGACATGAGACTGTGCAGTTTGTCTCATAGTACTCTTGCAATGTCTGAATAGGAAGAAGATACAAGCTTAATTAAACGTCCGCTTAGATTCACAAATTTGTGTGTCATGCGATTAAAAATGGTTTGGGTAAAAGCACAGAATTCTGTGACTAAAATATAGAATCAAACTTAATTTCGTTCAATTAAACACAACACACGGCAACGGCTGCAACACCTAAAAACATGCGACACTATGTATTCAGGAATACCACTTGCTCATGTAATGTGTTGCATACTTCTATTCACATCCAACATGTTGCTAGAAACAAAGGGGCGACTTGTTGATAGAAAGAGGTGCATGTCTTCGCTACGAGTCGATTTTTTAAACACCCAAAAGCAGTCGTTGCATGCTATAACGATAGATACGACGTAGCCATGCATTTGAAATTTAAAAGTTGAGGTGGCAATTCAAGTCACAGCCATCGTCACAGAAGGTGGTACGTATTCCATTCAATTGTGGGGTAATTTTGAAATAAAAATAATTGGTGGCTTTTTTCAAAATAAATTCCATACTTTATTAATCATTACCATCGTGTATTATAATCATTTTACTTCGTTCTTTTAAATATAATTTTCAACGTAAATAAAAACTGCATGGTATTCGTACATCACTGTGCCTTGTGTTCATTGTGGTGTGTATGTGTGTATGTGTGTATGTGTGTGTGTTTGTATCCGTGTTGCATTAGATAACTACACTCCTATTTATCATTTTAATAATTGATTTTGTGTTTATGTACATTAATTTATTAACTAAGTAAATGTGTTTATTTTATCCATATTTTATACATGCTATTCGTATGCGGCATGCTGCTTGGCAGCGATGTTGCTCTCCCTCAATCTCGGTTCGGCTCGCATACATATATACTATATAAATTCACTCCCAAGTGCAGGTACCTAGAATTATTTAAGGGGGAGTCTGTTGGCGTTTAGGCATTCCTCATGGCCAACTCTTTAGGAAATGGGTTGTATTTATTATTTATTTTTTTTTTGCTTATGGAAGATAGTCACACAAAGGTATGCATCTTAATGTTTTGTGCTGCAACTTAAAAACGACGTCGAATGGTAGCAAATTCTTACCAAAGTGGCTGCGTTACACATGCCAGATTCAATGGGAGCTGCGCTGTATTTCTTTATGGGTCTTATCATAGTGTCTCTAGTATTTACAAGAATTTGTTTTTCAAACAATAAATCAGCTTAAGACAATTATGTAAGTATGTATATTGCTATCAAATAAATAAACTGAAATGACTGCGATTATATGTATTTTTTTTTAAAAATAGTTTCGTCTTTTTTGTTTTTTTTCTTTTGTTAACATAATATATTTTCATATTTTGTTTTCTGTTTGTTCGCATATAAAAAATCTTTACTATAGTAATTCAATATTCATATTAACTAATTTGCATTTCTTTTTGTTTTGTTTTGTTTTTGCTTTGTTTTTATCTCATATTGATATACATATATTTATAGGAAATATATCTATCTGTATATTTATAGCTACAATATATATTTATATATTTAATTGTATGTAATACTTTATTTTGGTTGTTAGTCTATCATTTTGTTTTTCGTTACTTTTTTTTTGTTTTTCACTTCGTGTTTCATATTTTTATGTATGTATATGTATATACTTATGTATTTTATTTTATTTTTCTTGCAATGTATTTAGCTATAGTTCATCCATTCTTAACAAAGCTTGGACATTAAAAATTAAAACATTTCCTAATTAACGGTAATATCATTGTTTAATTGCATTTAACATCTCATTTGGTTTTTGTTTTTGTTTTGCTGTTTAATTGCTTCGTATTTCATAATTCGTATGCTTTAGTTTTGGTTTTCATTTGTTTTTGAGTGAGTATGGGTATCTTGCATCTTCGTATGTAACAATTTAGCATTATAGATAGGTTTATTTATAGATGTGTTTATTTGATGTATGTATGTATATGGTTAGAATGAAAACTTAATTTAATAATTGCTTGAATGTTATACGTTCAACTTCATGTTGTTAAAATATGTTAAATTTACACGACCTACAGCATTTCTCTTGGTATCGGTGCAGCCGACACAGTCCCATTGAACGGACGTTTTTGCAGTAACGAGATGTATCCTTGCAACGGGCTGCAAAGAATAAGAGTTGCATTAGAGAAAGATAGGAAGATGTCTGGGAAAAGCTTATTAAATCTACATCAAATACGAGACTGGTTTAATTCGTCTCATGATGGCCATCGCTTGATGGTTGGCATCAATGGATTGAATGCACAGAGAATAAGGAAGTGTGCAGAGAAGTCTCACCAACTATCCACAACTCTGACATTATGGCACAGTTGTCTATGAGTGGGACTGTAGTAGACTTCAATGACAAATCAATAATTATTCAAAGGAATTATAACTACACCCAAACACACTAGCAACAAAAAAAAAACACTTACGCTGCTAGAGATACATACATTTTGATATACACTGGGGACTTTTACACACTTTCATCACAGCGGGCCGTGGTTGATGCCTGCATTCATTTCCCGCGGGTCGACGTGTACCATACCAAACGCATTGAAGTATCCTATACTTCAGCCCTTGGCGACCGCATGGCGCGTTGCACTGTAATGCAATTATTTGGATGAGTGTACTCTGCCACCGACAAATGCACGTAACTATACATACCTCCGACCAGGGTTCAACTCTCCAGATCCCCTTGCATAGTTCATTATTGCACTCCTGTCTACTGATTGGCTTCTCCAGCTCATCACATCTATCGCTAAGTGTACCGTTGATGTATTTGCAGACGACTTCTCGCTTTTGAATTGCAGTGTTACGTCCAAAACATCTCGCCTGTTGGCAAAGGCTCCAATCACCCGCTTGCCAGTGGGGGCATTCTTCGGTGCCGCATGACTCAAACGTATCTGGTATGTTCAGGCCAGCATCCTCGCATTCGACGTTGTCAACGACTGTTGTTGTTGTCGAATTGTTCGGTGATGCTGACGCTTCTGTTATTTGAATGCAAGTCGCTGTGCGTCTCTGAAAGACAGATAATTGTGCTTTAATACTTATCACTTACTGGAGAAATTTAAATGTAAATCCCTTCGAACACCACATAGTGATTGTATTCCCTTCTTCGACTCACCTTCAGTCCAGCCCCATTGCCACATTTCTCTGAGCACTCTGACCAGTCGCTCGTTCGCCATTGGTATGTGACCATTCCCATGTGTTTGTGTTGCTCCTTCTCGTAGTCGTCTTCGAAATTATTACCATATTGGTGCTGGCCAATGGCACGATGGTCATCGCCCATCCCACTATCCAGTGTTAGATCCTTCGTTACCAGTTGCGGCTTTATCGGCTCATCCTTCTCAAATCTGTCCAAATCGATACCAAACTGCAGGCCCTTTTCCATTAATAAATGATGTCCCCTCGAGTTACTAAACTTCTGTAATGGCCATAGGTACTGCAAGCATAATTACGTAAACAAAAAGAAGAGAAGAAAAACGTTTGAGTACCAGCTCCAGATGTTACCTTAAATCCAGTAGATACAATTCAACTACAAATACATACTTGAGTACATACATAAATTAATTTCAAATGAGAAGCAGAAAAAAAAATTCTACAGATCTACATGAATGATACATATCTCGACTCCCTTACCAAATTCGTCAAAAGCTTCAAACACTCTTTGTACATCGAAAACCGCTTTTTTTGTGTTTTTTTTTTTTTTTTTGTTAATTACTGATTGTTCGCTTTCTCAACCACTGCTCGTTTCATCTCTTCGCCTCGCTCAAATTAGCGAGTCGAGATTACAAAAAAATATGAAAATCATAGAAAATCATTGGGGCGCATTTAAAATTCCCGGGGAACTACTTTTTCGCTAAAGTGATTTCGAATCTCAAACGCTAGTCGTTTTTCGTGTTTTCGAAGGATGATGGCAGAACTTGTCACTCTAACTGCCGTGAGTGGTAAGAGCGAGGAATTCTCATTCAATATTGAAAGATAACTCGCGCGCTAGCAACGTCCTGCGGTGAGCTGTCGTGAACTTAATTCACTGAAGTCAAAAATCGTCATCATGCTACGATAATTATCTGCTGAATAATTTTTAATGACTGAAACCTTAGGTTTTGGATGGGGAGTGAGTGAGAGAGTCGGAGTGCCACATCACGATTATGGGGATGATGCTGATGATGGTGGTATGATGAGGGGTTAACATATATATTTTTTTTGCCCTGTCTTGTCTCACCCTTTAGCGAAAAACTTTTACCTACATTTTTAATTACCGGAATCTCTTTTACACGTCACACAGACGTTGTACACTTTTTTTTTTTAATACGACCTTATACAGCCTGAAAGATGCTCCAGGCTGTGAATCATTGAAACCGCCATCATCATCGTCTTTGGTGTAGTGAACGCTTTTTCCGCTTCGGGAGCAAGTTTTGAAATTTCTTTTTATTTGCTGGCGAGGTTTCCAATTTCCATTTGACTTTGAGCTCTGGACAGCAAGCTAAGGGTTGATGATAGTAGATACTTGAGTTTGTATGATACACTTAAATGGGGAAACGACGTAAACGGTGAGATCTCCGATTACTCGAACGATAATTGTAGGTGATGCTGAAAGGAGTCTGCAATTTTTATCGAATATCTCGTCGAGTAGTAGTTGAAGTTATTTTCGGCAAGGAATGTTGCTCCTTAGACATCGATCTTAAGGCTCTGTCTCTTGCTCTCGCTCTTGAGGAGTAGGTTCTATATCGGGCCGCAATTACAACACCGAGAAATTCTCCCTAAATATGAAAATAAAAAAAACTCACTGGTTTTAATTAACCTAATCCAAGCTTGGCGTATTGAGTGCCATGTCCTTAAACATTAATCAGCAGTCTTAGGGATGTGACGTGGAATGTCTGAGAAGAGATTGATGTAGTTCACCTTAAGTGTGTAAGCGTGTGAATATTTTCATTATCTCTTGAGAATCAAGTTCTTCGAGGAGTATTTCGACATCCAAAAATCGATATTTGTACATTTTTCATAAAAGGTGCTTATCATCATGGGTTGGACGTATTCGAAAAAAGTACTCAAACATACTCGACAATAGAAATATTAGAATGTACATATTTCAAGGTTATACAGAGGAACCATTCAGTTGGCTTTAGTGCCGCATGAATAATTAGGAGCTCATGCTTCAATAAACAATACGTGTGTGTGTGTGCGTTGATTTGATATTCTAATGTATTTGAATTAGGTTTGAAATCAATAACACAATAACATTTACACCTATTCAAGGAGATGCTGGTTGATGAGTATTTAACGTGTAATGAACTCATTGAAGGTGCACATCCTGCTACCGCACACAAATCTACCCACAATCGCATCCATATGAACGCAGATAATGCTAAAAGGAAGAGATAACATGGCATGAATGCACTTTCCCGTTTGATAAGTACGTACATATATTTCGGAATCACTCAGTTAATTAAATTATTCAACTTCCTGCGGCCAACTGAAGTAACTCCTGTTTATTTATTCATTTTCTTTTTTCAAGCTACGGGTATATATTTCATGTTCAATTGGTCGATTGGAAAAACATTATCATCATCGCCAGCATCAATAGTGGCACTTGGGGATCTTTTGAAGGAAATCGAGAAGCACTAACTTCAATACGACATCGAGGAGGACCATAGATATTTATTTATTAATTAATTAGCGCACTTTATTGATGATGGATGCACATTCTGTGGTCGGTTTCACCAGTAGAGTGCCGCCCATAATTTATTGATTGAATGAATTTTTTTTTGTTTTAACACTCATCCTGAGTTATTCCCACCGTGTGACGGCTTCTCGTCCATCGAGCTTTTATTTTCAAGTAAACAGTTTAATGCGCACAATGATTAAGGTAATTATTATTTTTTACAGTTTTCAATTATTGATGAATGAATCATTCATTCAATGGGGGCGATATTTTTATGGGGAATCTTTATTTTTGAATTCGTGTTGTGGAAGTTTTCAATTAATTGAAATCGAAGAGTAATTTCAGGCACATTTGAGGTAAAAAACAAAAATTCGAACTCATTCCGTATGGTTCGTATGTGGCCGGTGGTGGGGAGGGGGGGTGTGGTGGACAAAGGAAAGTCATTTCACACAACTGTCCCACAGAGTCATAAATAATGAACTGTCTTTATTACCTCCGGTTAATTCATCTCTTTCCAGGCTGACCTGAATTGCTTTGATGCACTTAAATTTGTGTGTGAACTGTCAATCTATCTATAAATGATGAATTCAGATGTGTAACCCGTTCATTCCTGCAGGTATGTCTATGCGTTTGACTCAAAAAGATTGCACGGATTTATGTCTGTATATTTTTGGCTGAGATTTATTATAGAGAAGTTTAAATGAAGTATACAGCCTTGACGACGGACATGGGCAAAAATTACTAAATGAGCTACTGGCAGACTGAAGACCAGGAGCCGGTCACGTAAAATGCTACAATTCGAGAGAATTCGGAGTTTTTGAATTCGTTAAATCATTGTAACCAGAAATATATCCTTTTTATTCAGTGGAAGCGAGGTACTAATTAAACGAGTAAATACAGTCCTCATTTGAATTTTAAATACGCTCTTTTCCAATAAATCATGACACATGACCTAGACCTCTTCTCATTTCCGCCCACTGCCCGCATTCGAAGTGATAATATTTACTTTAAAAGTTATTTATCAAACAATCAGTTAATCTGTTTCTTGGTAATTACATTTTTTCGTCCCTAAGCACTAACAATTCATCCACAAAGTGGTTGAGTTGCGGGGCAACAAAATTAGTTCCTCTGTCCACAGAATATTTGTAATTAAAATGCACTTGTGTGCTTAACAAGGTCAATTCGATTATTGAATTGAAGCTTTTGTTTGGTTTTTTTTCCCCCTAGTTATTTGAAAACACCCTCTCTAGCGCACATGTACACCCGTGTGCATATCTCACTTTCAGGAAAAATAGAAATTGTATTCACGAATTTCAAATCAAATGCATGAGGTACACCTTAATTGACCAATAATGTAGCCCCCACACAGGCTCGTTATTTTCGGTGTTTATTGAAAATATTTTCATTGTGACCCAAATGGTGTCCCTGCGATCGAAGTTTTTAAGTAGTTTCGAATATTTAAATT
Organism: Eristalis pertinax; assembly: GCA_907269125.1. Taxonomy (NCBI): domain Eukaryota; kingdom Metazoa; phylum Arthropoda; class Insecta; order Diptera; family Syrphidae; genus Eristalis; species Eristalis pertinax. The sequence goes on along the minus strand of OU026148.1, from coordinate 1,004,803 downwards.
TTGTTCATGATTTATTTAGTAAACCATTCATGTTTTACAACAACTTCATTCAGTGCGGACTGAGAATATGCCAGATGCATGCAACAATGGTTGAAATGTTGAAATGAAATGTGAGTACATTAATGAAGTAACAGACAAAAATTTACAGGCAAGAGAAAAACGAAAACAGCCTTGTTCGAAATGAAAAGTTATGAATGGTAGAATGAGGCAGCGTATAAGTTGTGTATGATAATGTCTTCGTATACCAATTAAAATTGCAAAAAGAGATATTCCCAATCGAGAGGAATCTCTCTGCCACACAGGCACACACAAGTGGGAGAGAACGTTTCTGAAATCTGAAAATCCTTTTGGGATGTTCAGTCTCTTCCTCTTCTGTTGCATAATTTATATTAATATTTCACATTTAATTTTACATAAGTGGATATTACGTTCGTCCCATTTAGATAAAAATTCCCCGGCATAATGAGAGCTCATTTAAAGGTAGTTAATGTACACCACCCACCCACATAACACCCACCCTCAACACCATGGCCACCACCAGTTTCGCAATAAGAAACAACAAAAACGAAGTAAAAGGTCAACATGTTGTTGCGATAACTTTTTATTATTTTTATGAGAGAAGTAATTTCTCAGGCGAATTTGCTCCTTTTCAGATATTGTTGGGTAAATTGCTGCAGATTGGAGGGATTTCGCATGTCGCCACACGTAGACGAATGTGATTGTGCATGGAGCATGGTGCTATGTGTGGCCATTGCGTGTGAAGTTGTTAAGGCAGGTTGAACGTGAATGGCCGATTGAATTGTGGGAGAACATGGTTTTTTTTTAAGAAACACTTGTATGTGCGACTTGTTGGCATGTTAAGAAGGTGGCAAGAAATTGGTTACTTGTTCAAATTAAAGGCAGTGTCTCGTAGATCGTTGTTTGCATGGGATTTAAATGATTTCTTAATAAATACTGACATGAAAGTCGACCGTGACCTCTGGCGATATAAGGGTTTTTTCGCCCTCACATGCCCAAAGCCAGATGGCAAAGGAATCAGATGCGAACAACCATTCTTTCTCGATTTACCAAATTTATTGCTGACGAACTTAAAAATACCCCAATTAAAGTTAAATGCGTCTGTGACTTGCAGTCGCTTTTATAAAGTGCGACGCAGTAATTATACGAGTACTTTCAAAAATGCACTGCTACAATTCGCTTTTAAAATTTAAAATGTTTAATTTTTCGTAGTACAATAAAACTGCATGCATTGCGAAATGTTCAGGAATGAAAAAAAAAAGAAATGTAACATCCGCTAGAGCTACTAATGGACATCAGTTTACTCGGAATCAACGTGAATTCAACAATCGAAAATTAGCCAGTCGTAAAAAAGAGGATTTAATAAATTAATCCGTTGAGTTCACGGTCAAATGATTCGAATTACGATATCGGGAAATGCTTTTTTATTTAACATATATTTTTTTTCTGTCTCTCTGGCCAATGCTTATCCTGTAACGAAATACAGATTGAATACATGCAGCGAAAAAAAAAGAAGAGAGAAAAATAAAACAAAAAAGAACACAAACCATTCTATGCGGCACAAGAGTTACCGAGTTACGGAGCAACTAAGAGGCGTCTACAACAATAGTTTCAAAAATATACACGAGCGAGTGAGTAAGGTGCCGGCGTGCTACAAAGTATGCAACTATGAACAAATTGTAATGTTCTTTGTTTTACGAAAAAAAATATAAATTATTACCTATATGAAAATAGTGTATCCGGTATGTTTTTTTTGGTTTTTTGTTTGTTTGTTTTTTTTTTTTGTAAAATGAAGGATGTCCGCGCGCATGTGTTATCATTTGTTGTGAGAAATTTTGTTTTTTTGTTTTTCATGTGTTTAGTTATCGTATATGAGGCGGAGTGTTGTTGTTTTTACGGGAGGTTGAAATTAGACAAAGGTTCAAACCAAAATGCAAATAAAAATGTGGGGGGTCAGCTTAACCAGATTGGAAGACCACAGAGGGCCTCTTTGGGGGCTATCTAACATTTATTGTTTGCAAGGTTTATTGACACCGATGCATGCAGTAAATAAAAGCAATAGTACACACAGGAAAAGAATCTGCCAACGCTCACCTGTGGTGTTTATTTTTTTTGATTTTTTTTTTTTTTTTTGGATTTGAAAATTGTATTTAGTTTTTTTTTTTTGGTGAAGTGATTGGTTTTATATGCGAATTGTTGAATTTTTCTGATGGTGATGGTAAAGGAACAAGAGAAAAAAATGGAAAACAAATGGAAAAGCTTCAGCAAACAAAAGTTGCATGTTTTGTTTAGTGAAATAAATGTTGATTCAACTGATATATGTGATTGGAAAAGAACGTAATGGAACAACAACTCAAAAACTTAAAAAAAGGAAAACACTTGTGACTTCCATTGCAAACACACACACACACGCACACACGGAAGCGTAAGACAGCAAAATTGATGATGGTGTTGACAAAAAAAAAAGAAAAGAAAAAAACAATCAAAAATCGAACAAAATCCAACTAAACTCAAAGGAACACAATCGAACAGTGTAGAGTGCAAACGGAACAACAGAAAACGGAAATCAAAACGAAAGTGGTCAAAATGTGTAACAACAACAACAACAACAGCAATGGCTTATAGGAAGTTAAGTCCATCCTCACCTGCAGATTGGCTAAGAGTGCCTGAAAATATGGCATGGACAATATTGTATGTGCGCGATTGCCAGAGCTACTGGCCGCTGTTTGAGGTACACCGTCTTGAGCCTGCTGAATAAGATGTGACTGTTGGAACGAGAACAAGCAATAAAACGCATGAGATCCTTGAAAAAATATTCAGAGCCTAAATGAAGAGACCGATGAAATCGATGTATATTCTAAAGGACGCATCACGCACGACTGCCAGTTGATTTTTCGCATACAAAAACAAACCCACTGATTGTTGAAATGCACACTGGGGCCTACATTTCATTGGAATTGATTTGAAGCGGACACTCACCTCATCTTCCATGATGCTGCTGTCGGCATGCTGAACTCCATCGGATTTGGGGCGGCGACTCCTCTCTCTGCCATTGGCCGGCTGTTTCTGTCGCCTTTGAGTATTCTGTGGTCTGTAATGAAACGATGCCATTGTATTTGGTATTCGGGACTTATGGAGAATGTGAAGAGAAGGCAGACAAAGGGACTTCGATAAACAGAATCACTAAAATACATCGATTATTCTTTTTTTCGCATTTATGCATGTATCTACTCTAGTCGCGAGAGTTTCGATTCTTCTCCAGATTTATCACATCAGTGACGTTGTGTAATGCAATATTGAACATATTTTCGAATCTTTTAACACAGAAAATGAAAGAATACAGATGAGAAAATTGAACTCTAAAATTGGATTAAGCTATGAGGAGGAGAAGAAGACACGGATACGCCATTTCTGAAATCGAATTATGTCTCTCTAGTATCGCAACTATCCTTGTACACTTACCCCACGTCAGATGTTGTCATATCGGCGGAAGTGAGGGGTTCCGTGTCACTTCTTTCCCTGACTAGACGATCTGAGAATCAAATATGAAAGGAATATGAACACCATCTCTTTTATGTAATTCAGTACACACAACTCACCTGACTCGTGCTTCTCATAGTCCTCCGGTTGGGTTCCAGGTTTTGCCTTCACGTCTATATTAATCTCTGCCGTGCTCAGTCCAGCATGACACGAATATACGCCTGCATCTCGGAATGTTATATCCAGAATACGAAGAGCACCTTTCTTTGAGACTTTGAACTTCCTCGATTTAGCCAATGGCTTATGATCTTTTGTCCAGCGTATTTTGGTTCGGTTGTACCTCTTTACAGGGCACTTGATTTTCACTTGTGTCCCAAAGAACACTATGGCTGCACCGCCCACTTTCAGTGTGATTTTACTCTTCTTGGGGTCATGCTGAATGTGTGTACTGTTGTTGATGGATATTATGGGTTTGGGGTCTTCCGGGGGACATACCTTCACGTTACACTGCTTCTTATCATTTGGTTTAGCACTCGGGCACATCGATTCGGGACGCTCGATTTTGTGCTCCTGTGCCATTATTTGCTTGCACTCAACCTTACGCTCCTTTATCCCATAGCCGCATGTGTGTGAGCATTTTGACCATTCGCCTACTTCCCATCGTACAGGGCAATCTAGGACATTGCAATACTGACGATCCGCTGGTGGTGGCTGGGGACACATACTGTTTGGCACTACCATTGTATTCTCACCACCCCTTGTCACCTCGTGAATGCATTGGACTTCACGGGTTTTGATGCCAATGCCACATGACTTAGAGCATGGTGTGTAGTCAGAGTAGTTCCATCGTGGCGGGCATGGGCGGTCATTGCATGTTCGCACTCGAGCTTCAGGTTTGGTTTCGGGTGAGCACAGAAATGGTGACACCACCCGCCCGTTGTCTTCTCGGACGCAATTAACGATAAGCTCCTCCACTCCGCCCAGGCACGATGCGCTGCAGCTAGTGTAGCCTTGCTCACGCCAGACATACGTTTTGCCCGGTTCGGATACTCCAACCTTTATCGAATCCCTAGGGTACTGTTCGTCATAGCCATGCGAGGGCAGCATACATGGATCTTCGACGCATCTCTCGACTTCGTCGTGTGGTTTTGGGCCTTCGCATAGGCTGTCATTTACAGTGGCTATGGTGCGGCTGTATTCAAGGAAGATTTTACACTTGTACGGACGTCGACGAATCCCCTCGCCGCAAGTGACGCTGCATGTTGACCACTCGCTGTCCTTGATGAATCTGCACGTGAATATGGTCGAGATAAAAAAAAGGAAGCTTTTATAAATGTCATGTAAACCAATTGATAGGCTTGCGGGTGGGCAAAAAAAAAACGAGATTCTCGGCTTGTTTGCTTTGAACGCTCAATCAAATTGACGTGTGTGCGCGATTTATCATCATATTCGCTGAACCATGGATCCCGTGAATATTTATGAGAGCCACACGAAGGGACATGTTGCCTATCACGTTTCAATGGATTTTCCGTTTATTTTATGTTCTCTGGCGCACCCCAAATATTGTGCAGAACGAAAGGAATGCAAAAAACGAAAATGAATGCAGTCCTCTATCCCGTACTTAAGGAATTACACGCTGAGTTGCGAGATACTGCTTCGCATACAAACTGAATTCTACACCAAAGGCAAACTGTGGACATAAAACGCTGTTGGCTCCACTCCGACAGCAACATGTTGATAAGTAAATTTTTCTCAAAATGTTACTTACATTGTTTGAGTGGGGTTGAAGCGCATCGTGAGTGAAAGTGTATCTTGTACCTGTGCAGATACACAACCCCCATGCACACGTGTATGTTAATAAGAGTGTCCTTCAATAATCTTACACTTAATGGTACCATGAATGAACACCACCATCCCCTTCGATGAGTGCAAGGAAAACCCATAAATAAACGATCAATACACAGAACTAATATCGAACTAACGACACAAACTCATTTTCAATGAGCTTGAACTGTTGTTTGTCTATTGATTACCACATTGTGCCCAGAACGACGAGGACTAGGACGAAAAAAAAGACACGAACATGTTACTCGCTAGACACATGTCCAATGGTTGTGGGGTAAATCAATAAAATTACAAATTTAATGTTTGCCTATCACGGGCACAGGCAGTGAATAATTAATGACACAAAAAAAAAAAAAAAACATTCCCAGAATCTAAGGACTATCGAATACACATCGCCTATCCGTACAGAAAAAAACATTTATTTTTTGTACTTTTTTTGCGGTCTTGTTTTGCTTTAATTGAAATTTCTTCTCAGAAGAAAGCTCGCAGTCAATATCGATGGTTAAAGTCGACAAAGAAATACAAAAAAAAAGAAACACATACACCCACAATCACAGCTACAAGTTTCGGGGGTGTTGAGTCTGACTGTGCAGTGAAGCGTGAACAAGAGTACTGCCTCTCCGTCTTCCTAAACCAACACCTATTCTATAGTTACTCACAGTCACACTACTAGAGTCTTATATAGTGAAGCTAATTAAATGTTACCCAAGGACAATTCCCTCGTCTCCCACACATGTGAGCACTGGTGTATTCCTATATCGATTGCATTTGCTAATGCGACTGACTGCAGACTTTCAACTCGGCTAGCTACCACTCAAGCTCTGCTCTGCGGGCTATGACGACCAGTACAACCAACGCGTGGTTAAGCTACACGGCCAATTAACAATGTTCATGATTCACTTGATTGGGCGATGAACCCCGTAGACCTCTTTTGAGATGGCAGTGCTTATCGCTTGGTTTCTATTCTCACTGTCCTTGTATTTGTGTTACGAATAAATTACTCCTGGACTGTGAAATCTCGAAGGGCAGGTAGGGCAGTAAGGTGTTCAAGTGACAAATTATGCAGTCTAGCTTAACCATCACGATAGCATACAAGTGCCCACACTAATGATGACAAAGTTTTGCTAGACTGTTATGTTTACACATACATACATATATATGTTGTACTTTTTTATGTTCAGCCAACTAGCAATCTCAATTGGAAAACAGCAAAAGAAATTTTGATAAATCTAACGTTTGGCAAAGGATTTCTTATACCTAAATGGGCTATGCTCAGACACGTTCAACAAGAGTTTTGGCCACAAACGATGGAACGAACATTCAGGCCGGACATCTCTAAACGTTAAAAATCAATTCAATTACACCTTATTTCAAATATTTCATGTGAAAAACAAAATTACAACAATAGACCTTTAAACTGTTTTTATTTGTTCATTATTTGTGAGGGATAGCTTGGCCTAGGAAGAAAGGATGTTTTGTGAAACGATTGTCTCTATAACTAGGACGAGTTCGAAGTTGCCAGATACCTCCGTGGACAGGAATTTTGAAACAGTCATGGTTGTACTTTAAAGAAGCAGAATTGACATGCAAACATAAGGACGGCATCAGCATCCGACGTCAAATACGGATTAGATGCAATCGCAAATTAGTATCCAACAGGAAGTTGAATCTCTCATATCCAGTTCTCAAACTTTCTTCCTCTCGGCTTACGACATCTATGGTAACTATTATGTATTATGTCTGTTATAATACTTATGTCCACAGAAATCTGGTTTAATTCAATTCACACCTACACAGTATATCGCACAGAAGTAAATAGGTACTCTCAGAAGGGCATTTCGACAGGGATGAACGTGGAAGATGTGCAAAAAAAAAAAGAAAAAAGAGCCATGCTTGGTTAAACACACTGTCCACGTGAAACTGACCGCAACATTTTGTAGAAGAAAAAGGAAAAATGAAATAACACCACACTTACGTTGGATCCGATGAGGGATGTTCTGGTTCGCTACTGCCACCCCCAATGAGTGACTCCGCTCTGGGGGGTTGTTCTTCGTGATGAAGTCGATTTGATTGCTGATGGGCGTAAATTGGTTGATCGTTGTATGATACCTGTTCAGAGTCTTCCACATCAGTGTCCTCTGCTCCCTCTTCTTCCTCATCGCCATCACCCCTCTCGTCGTCATCTTCATCGCTCTTGCTCACTCCGTCCGGGCCTTGTTCCTACCGAAAAGAGATTTAATTTAGCACATTTCCCTAGAATTCTGTAGAGTTTCATGAATATTTCATCTCTGATTTATATTGCAAACAAGCATCAATTTGTTGTACACATTCAACAAGCTAGATACAACAAAAGAGATGCATAGTACATAGAACCAGCGCACAATTAAAAAAAAATGAAAGAATTTAAATTGTTACACAAAGAAACAAAGTTTAAGAAGAAGGAAGGTAGGTAAGCTTTTCGCTTTTTTTAGTATTTGTTTTTATTTTTTTCTTAGCCGTTTTTTAAACTTATACAGACTCACATCCATTTCTTGGCCACTATTGCATGAGATACCAGTAGTACATTGTTGAGCTCCTGGGGGTTTCGTATGCGGATCGCATTTCGCACTTAAACTACCATCCGCGGACTTGCATTCTACGCCACGTATTTGGATTCCATGTCCGCATGATACCGAACACTATAAAATGCATTAAAACATCACCAAAGAAAAATACACAAGAGCACAAGAAAATATAGAAAACAAGTAGTAAACGTAAAGTGAGGAATGAAGGGACAAGAAAAAGAATATAAGAACATAAAAGTGATACATCGAGAGGACATCTTTAAAAAAACAAAATATATAAAAACTGAAAGCAAGCACAGGCACAGGCACATAGCAGACACACATACAATTCTAAGGTACAGAGAGGGTTGGTGCATAAATCCATGCATTCAATATTCTTGCGGATCAGAACACACTTGCTCAAACACCCAACCACCTATCCATCCAACCACCCACAGCTCACAGGAACAACGAAATGACGACAAAGTACCGGCGGAAAGTGGAATTTGTGGTTGAAGATTATGTCAACGTTTTGAAATCGTCCAAATAACGATATTACTCTACATTTATACTTATCCTCAGCTACAATTTAAAAGTGCAGATTGTCGTCTCTTTGCTTTCAGAAAGATCTTTCCCTTTATAACGCGAAATAGCACAAAGGGAGGAATGTGAAGTTTTATGGTGTAACATGTTGTATGTCGGTGGATTTCGTTAGATCATACCTAGATTTAAATCAATGGCTTGACTTTACGCTTTTCACATTCACTCTAGCACCGTCGAATTCGTCTTCATTCATTGGTTATATCACGAGAATAGATGTGGGATTTGGATCAATGTTGCGCCTCTGGCAGTTGGAAGTTGAACTAGGATAAAACTCAGAAATGCTATGCTATGGATTGTCAATTTTTCTGGGTGGAAATTTCGATGTCGTCATGTCACCAGACGGGCAGGTGGATGGACGTTCAGATGACTGAACAACAAACGATGAGACGGACTGTCGTATGGCCTTATGTCGCTTTGCTAAAGCCATATGTCCTTATGAGCGCCAGGATGTATCTCCCGATATAGCCGGGAAGATAAATCGAAATGGAAAATGGCGAATATCTCGAAAACGGTGCGTTTTTCGGCGATGCAATTCATCAGAGCCATCGATTGAGCTTGAAAGGCCGTGCCAAGGAAACGATCTAACGCAACAAGCACATTTTACACCAAAAAGTGCAGTAAAATGGGAACACATTTCGGTCGGTTTTTTGTGCTGAAAATAAGCGATTTTCGACAGAAGTGGATTTGTTGATTACAGATAACAAGGACGAATCTAGGATTGAATGATGTATCAATAGAAAGCAAATTTTATGTTGAAGTGTAAGAAAGCGATTTTTTAATGGTCTTGTCGTAGTTAGCTGTTTCGAGCGCAAATTCGAAATAACCTACTTTTCGCCATTAAAGTCGAGGAATTGGGCCAAATTCAGTACGGCTGCGATTGTAAAATGCCTGTATTATCACATTGCAAAGGCTGAAGTGCATACGACGATATCAAAATGTTCACCTAAAAAAATTCACAGTGTATGGTAAGGATTTTGGAGCCTTTTTCATGGCTCATCTTCCAACTGGCACAGCGGCCCAACTAGGCGTACCTATGACCTGTGTACACCTGTGGTTATGTGTTGAGATGTGTATTATCGAAATTCAAAGACTGGAGTGGATCCGACAACATCGAATTTTTCACCTAAAAAAATGTACAGTTATAGTAAGGATCTTGGAGCCTTTTCATGGCTCATCTTCCAACTGCCACAGCGGCCCAACTAGGCGTACCTACGACCTGTGTACACCTGTGGTTATATGTTTAGATGTGTATTATCGAAATCCAAAGAAAGGAGTGGATCCGACAACATCGAATTTTTCGCCTCAAAAAATTGACAGTGTATAGTAAGGATTTTGGAGCCTTTTCATGGCTCATCTTCCAAGTGCCACAGCGGCCCAACTAGGCGTACCTACGACCTGTGTACACCTGTGGTTATGTGTTTTGATGTGTGTTATCGAAATCCAAAGACTGGAGTGGATCCGACAACATCGAATTTTTCACCTCAAAAAATCCACAGTGTATAGTAAGGATTTTGGAGCCTTTTCATGGCACATCTTCCAACTGCCACAGCGGCCCAACTAGGCGTACCTACTACCTGTGTACACCTGTGGGTATGTGTTTAGATGTGTATTATCGAAATCCAAAGGGTGGAGTGGATCCGACAACATCGAATTTTTCACCCGAAAAATTCCACAGTGTATAGTAAGGATTTTGGAGCCTTTTCATGGCACATCTTCCAACTGCCACAGCGGCCCAACTAGGCGTACCTACTACCTGTGTACACCTGTGGTTATGTGTTTAGATGTGTATTATCGAAATCCAAAGAACGGAGTGGATCCGACAACATCGAATTTTTCACCTAAAAAAAATGACAGTGTTTAGTAAGGATTTTAAAGCCTCTTCATGGCTCATCTTCCAACTGCCACAGCGGCCCAACTAGGCGTACCTACACCTGTGTACACCTGTGGTTATGTGTTTAGATGTGTATTATCGAAATCCAAAGACTGGAGTGGATCCGAGGACATCGAATTTTTCACCTCAAAAAATTGACAGTGTATAGTAAGGATTTTGGAGCCTTTTCATGGCACATCTTCCAACTGCCACAGCGGCCCAACTAGGCGTACCTACTACCTGTGTACACCTGTGGGTATGTGTTTAGATGTGTATTATCGAAATCCAAAGGGTGGAGTGGATCCGACAACATCGAATTTTTCACCCGAAAAATTCCACCTACTACCTGTGTACACCTGTGGGTATGTGTTTAGATGTGTATTATCGAAATCCAAAGGGTGGAGTGGATCCGACAACATCGAATTTTTCACCCGAAAAATTCCACAGTGTATGTGGGTGTGGGTATGTGTTTAGATGTGTATTATCGAAATCCAAAGGGTGGAGTGGATCCGACAACATCGAATTTTTCACCCGAAAAATTCCACAGTGTATTTTGGAGCCTTTTCATGGCACATCTTCCAACTGCCACAGCGGCCCAACTAGGCGTACCTACTACCTGTGTACACCTGTGGGTATGTGTTTAGATGTGTATTATCGAAATCCAAAGGGTGGAGTGGATCCGACAACATCGAATTTTTCACCCGAAAAATTCCACAGTGTATAGTAAGGATTTTGGAGCCTTTTCATGGCACATCTTCCAACTGCCACAGCGGCCCAACTAGGCCTTCCCTCTACCTGTGTACACCTGTGGTTATGTGTTTAGATGTGTATTATCGAAATCCAAAGACAGAAGTGGATCCGACAACATCGAATTTTTCACCTCCAAAAATTGACAGTGTATAGTAAGGATTTTAAAGCCTTTTCATGGCACATCTTCCAACTGCCATAGCGGCCCAACTAGGCGTATTTAAGACCTGTGTACACCTGTGGTTATGTGTTTAGATGTGTATTATCGAAATCCAAAGACAGAAGTGGATCCGACAACATCGAATTTTTCACCTCCAAAAATTGACAGTGTATAGTAAGGATTTTAAAGCCTTTTCATGGCACATCTTCCAACTGCCATAGCGGCCCAACTAGGCGTATTTAAGACCTGTGTACACCTGTGGTTATGTGTTTAGATGTGTATTATCGAAATCCAAAGACTGGAGTGGATCCGACGACATCGAATTCTTCACCCAAAAAAAAAATGACAGTGTATAGTAAGGATTTTGGAGCCTTTTCATGGCACATCTTCCAACTGCCACAGCGGCCCAGCTAGGCGTACCTACGACCTGTGTACACCAGTGGTCATGTGTTTAGATGTGTATTATCGAAATCCAAAGACTGGAGTGGATCCAAAGACATCGAATTTTTCACCTCAAAAAATTGACAGTGTATAGTAAGGATTTTAAAGCCTTTTCATGGCTCATCTTCCAACTGCCACAGCAGCCCAACTAGGCGTATTTAAGACCTGTGTAAACCTGTGGTTATGTGTTTAGATGTGTATTATCGAAATCCAAAGACTGGAGTGGATCCGACAACATCGAATTTTTTCACCTAAAAAAATTGACAGCGTATAGTAAGGCTTTTGGAGCCTTTTCATGGCACATCTTCCAACTGCCACAGCGGCCCAACTAGGCGTACCTACGACCTGTGTACACCTGTGGTCATGTGTTTAGATGTGTATTATCGAAATCCAAAGACTGGAGTGGATCCGAGGACATCGAATTTTTCACCTCAAAAATTTCACAGTGTATAGTAAGGATTTTGGAGCCTTTTCGTGGCACATCTTCCAACTGCCACAGCGGCCCAACTAGGCGTATCTACTACCTGTGTACACCTGTGGTTATGTGTTTAGATGTGTATTATCGAAATCCAAAGACTGGAGTGGATCCGACAACATCGAATTTTTTCACCTAAAAAAATTGACAGTGTATAGTAAGGATTTTGGAGCCTTTTCATGGCTCATCTTCCAACTGCCACAGCGGCCCAACTAGGCGTATTTAAGACCTGTGTACACCTGTGGTTATGTGTTTAGATGTGTATTATCGAAATCCAAAGACAGAAGTGGATCCGACAACATCGAATTTTTCACCTCAAAAATTTCACAGTGTATAGTAAGGATTTTGGAGCCTTTTCGTGGCACATCTTCCAACTGCCACAGCGGCCCAACTAGGCGTATTTAAGACCTGTGTACACCTGTGGTTATGTGTTTAGATGTGTATTATCGAAATCCAAAGACTGGAGTGGATCCGAGGACATCGAATTTTTCTAATAAGAAAATTGACAGTGTATAGTAAGGATTTTGGAGCCATTTCATGGCACATCTTCCAACTGGCACAGCGGCCCAACTAGGCGTACCTACGACCTGTGTACACCTGTGGGTATGTGTTTAGATGTGTATTATCGAAATCCAAAGAAATTAGTGGATCCGACAACATCGAATTTTTCACCCAAAAAAAAATTGACAGTGTATAGTAACGATTTTGGAGCCTTTTCATGGCACATCTTCCAACTGCCACAGCGGCCCAACTAGGCGTATTTAAGACCTGTGTACACCTGTGGTTATGTGTTTAGATGTGTATTATCGAAATCCAAAGAAAGGAGTGGATCCGACAACATCGAATTTTTCACCTAAAAAAATCCACAGTGTATAGTAAGGATTTTGGAGCCTTTTCATGGCTCATCTTCCAACTGCCACAGCGGCCCAACTAGGCGTATTTAAGACCTGTGTACACCTGTGGTTATGTGTTTAGATGTGTATTATCGAAATCCAAAGAAAGGAGTGGATCCGACAACATCGAATTTTTCACCTAAAAAAATTGACAGCGTATAGTAAGGATTTTGGAGCCTTTTCATGGCACATCTTCCAACTGCCACAGCGGCCCAACTAGGCGTACCTACGACCTGTGTACACCTGTGGTTATGTGTTTAGATGTGTATTATCGAAATCCAAAGACTGGAGTGGATCCGAGGACATCGAATTTTTCACCTCAAAAAATTGACAGTGTATAGTAAGGATTTTAAAGCCTTTTCATGGCTCATCTTCCAACTGCCACAGCGGCCCAACTAGGCGTATTTAAGACCTGTGTACACCTGTGGTTATGTGTTTAGATGTGTATTATCGAAATCCAAAGACTGGAGCGGATCCGAGGACATCGAATTTTTCTAATAAAAAAATTGCCAGTGCATAGTAAGGATTTTGGAGCCTTTTCTTGGCACATCTTCCAACTGCCACAGCGGCCCAACTAGGCGTATTTAAGACCTGTGTACACCTGTGGTTATGTGTTTAGATGTGTATTATCGAAATCCAAAGACTGGAGTGGATCCGAGGACATCGAATTTTTCTAATAAGAAAATTGACAGTGTATAGTAAGGATTTTGGAGCCATTTCATGGCACATCTTCCAACTGGCACAGCGGCCCAACTAGGCGTATCTACGACCTGTGTACACCTGTGGTTATATGTTTAGATGTGTATTATGGAAATCCAAAGACTGGAGTGGATCCGAGGACATTGAATTTTTCACCTAAAAAAATTGACAGTGTATAGTAAGGATTTTAAAGCCTTTTCATGGCTCATCTTCCAACTGCCACAGCGGCCCAACTAGGCGTATTTAAGACCTGTGTACACCTGTGGTTATGTGCTTAGATGTGTATTATCGAAATCCAAAGAAAGGAGTGGATCCGACAACATCGAATTTTTCTAATAAAAAAATTGCCAGTGCATAGTAAGGATTTTGGAGCCTTTTCTTGGCACATCTTCCAACTGCCACAGCGGCCCAACTAGGCGTACCTACGACCTGTGTACACCTGTGGGTATATGTTTAGATGTGTATTATAGAAATCCAAAGACTGGAGTGGATCCGAGGACATCGAATTTTTCACCTAAAAAAATTGACAGTGTATAGTAAGGATTTTGGAGCCTTTCATGGCACATCTTCCAACTGCCACAGCGGCCCAACTAGGCGTATCTACGGCCTGTGTACACCTGTGGTTATGTGCTTAGATGTGTATTATCGAAATCCAAAGACAGAAGGCGATCCGACAACATCGAATTTTTCACCTCAAAAAATCCACAATGTATAGTAAGGATTTCGGAGCCTTTTCATGGCTCATCTTCCAACTGACACAGCGGCCCAACTAGGCGTATTTAAGACCTGTGTACACCTGTGGTTATGTGTTTAGATGTGTATTATCGAAATCCAAAGACTGGAGTGGATCCGAGGACATCGAATTTTTCACCTCAAAAAATTGACAGTGTATAGTAAGGATTTTGGAGCCTTTTCATGGCACATCTTCCAACTGGCACAGCGGCCCAACTAGGCGTACCTACGACCTGTGTACACCTGTGGGTATATGTTTAGATGTGTATTATAGAAATCCAAAGACTGGAGTGGATCCGAGGACATCGAATTTTTCACCTCAAAAAATTGACAGTGTATAGTAAGGATTTTAAAGCCTTTTCATGGCTCATCTTCCAACTGCCACAGCGGCCCAACTAGGCGTATTTAAGACCTGTGTACACCTGTGGTTATGTGTTTAGATGTGTATTATCGAAATCCAAAGAAAGGAGTGGATCCGACAACATCGAATTTTTCACCTAAAAAAATTGACAGTGTATAGTAAGGATTTTAAAGCCTTTTCATGGCTCATCTTCCAACTGCCACAGCGGCCCAACTAGGCGTACCTACGACCTGTGTACACCTGTTGTTATGTGTTTAGATGTGTATTATCGAAATCCAAAGACAGGAGTGGATCCGACAACATCGAATTTTTCACCTCAAAAAACTGACAGTGTATAGTAAGGATTTTAAAGCCTTTTCATGGCTCATCTTCCAACTGCCACAGCGGCCCAACTAGGCGTATTTAAGAACTGTGTACACCTGTGGTTATGTGTTTAGATGTGTATTATCGAAATCCAAAGACTGGAGTGGATCCGAGGACATCGAATTTTTCACCTAAAAAAATTGACAGTGTATAGTAAGGATTTTGGAGCCTTTTCATGGCACAGCTTCCAACTGTCACAGCGGCCCAACTAGGCGTATCTACGGCCTGTGTACACCTGTGGTTATGTGTTTAGATGTGTATTATCGAAATCCAAAGAAAGGAGTGGATCCGACAACATCGAATTTTTCACCTAAAAAAATTGACAGTGTATAGTAAGGATTTTAAAGCCTTTTCATGGCTCATCTTCCAACTGCCACAGCGGCCCAACTAGGCGTATTTAAGACCTGTGTACACCTGTGGTTATGTGTTTAGATGTGTATTATCGAAATCCAAAGAAAGGAGTGGATCCGACAACATCGAATTTTTCACCTCAAAAAATTGACAGTGTATAGTAAGGATTTTGGAGCCTTTTCATGGCACATCTTCCAACTGGCACAGCGGCCCAACTAGGCGTATCTACGACCTGTGTACACCTGTGGTTATGTGTTTAGATGTGTATTATCGAAATACAAAGACTGGAGTGGAACCGAGGACATCGAATTTTTCACCTTAAAAAATTGACAGTGTATAGTAAGGACTTTAAAGCCTTTTCATGGCTCATCTGCCAACTGCCACAGTGGCCCAACTAGGCGTATTTAAGACCTGTGTACGCCTGTGGTTATGTGTTTAGATGTGTATTATCGAAATCCAAAGACTGTAGTGGATCCGAGGACATCGAATTTTTCACCTCAAAAAATTGACAGTGTATAGTAAGGATTTTGGAGCCTTTTCATGGCACATCTTCCAACTGCCACAGCGGCCCAACTAGGCGTATTTAAGACCTGTGTACACCTGTGGTTATGTGTTTAGATGTGTATTATCGAAATCCAAAGAAAGGAGTGGATCCGACAACATCGAATTTTTCACCTAAAAAAATTGACAGTGTATAGTAAGGATTTTAAAGCCTTTTCATGGCTCATCTTCCAACTGCCACAGCGGCCCAACTAGGCGTATTTAAGACCTGTGTACACCTGTGGTTATGTGTTTAGATGTGTATTATCGAAATCCAAAGACTGTAGTGGATCCGAGGACATCAAATTTTTCACCTCAAAAAATTGACAGTGTATAGTAAGGATTTTGGAGCCTTTTCATGGCACATCTTCCAACTGGCACAGCGGCCCAACTAGGCGCACCTACGACCTGTGTACACCTGTGGTTATATGTTTAGGTGTGTATTATCGAAATCCAAAGACTGGAGTGGATCCGAGGACATCGAATTTTTCACCTCAAAAAATTGACAGTGTATAGTAAGGATTTTAAAGCCTTTTCATGGCTCATCTTCCAACTGCCACAGCGGCCCAACTAGGCGTATTTAAGACCTGTGTACACCTGTGGTTATGTGTTTAGATGTGTATTATCGAAATCCAAAGAAAGGAGTGGATCCGACAACATCGAATTTTTCACCTAAAAAAATTGACAGTGTATAGTAAGGATTTTTGAGCCTTTTCATGGCACATCTTCCAACTGGCACAGCGGCCCAACTAGGCGTACCTACGACCTGTGTACACCTGTGGTTATATGTTTAGATGTGTATTATCGAAATCCAAAGACTGGAGTGGATCCGAGGACATCGAATTTTTCACCTAAAAAAATTGACAGTGTATAGTAAGGATTTTGGAGCCTTTTCATGACTCATCTTCCAACTGGCACAGCGGCCCAACTAGGCGTATCTACGACCTGTGTACACCTGTGGTTATGTGTTTAGATGTGCATTATCGAAATCCAAAGAAAGGAGTGGATCCGACAAAATCGAATTTTTCACCTAAAAAAATTGACAGTGTATAGTAAGGATTTTGGAGCCTTTTCATGGCACATCTTCCAACTGCCACAGCGGCCCAACTAGGCGTACCTGCGACCTGTGTACACCTGTGGTTATATGTTTAGATGTGTATTATCGAAATCCAAAGACTGGAGTGGATCCGAGGACATCGAATTTTTCACCTAAAAAAATTGACAGTGTATAGTAAGGATTTTGGAGCCTTTTCATGACTCATCTTCCAACTGGCACAGCGGCCCAACTAGGCGTATCTACGACCTGTGTACACCTGTGGTTATGTGTTTAGATGTGTATTATCGAAATCCAAAGACTGTAGTGGATCCGAGGACATCAAATTTTTCACCTCAAAAAATTGACAGTGTATAGTAAGGATTTTGGAGCCTTTTCATGGCACATCTTCCAACTGGCACAGCGGCCCAACTAGGCGTACCTACGACCTGTGTACACCTGTGGTTATATGTTTAGGTGCGTATTATCGAAATCCAAAGACTGGAGTGGATCCGAGGACATCGAATTTTTCACCTCAAAAAATTGACAGTGTATAGTAAGGATTTTAAAGCCTTTTCATGGCTCATCTTCCAACTGCCACAGCGGCCCAACTAGGCGTATTTAAGACCCGTGTACACCTGTGGTTATGTGTTTAGATGTGTATTATCGAAATCCAAAGAAAGGAGTGGATCCGACAACATCGAATTTTTCACCTAAAAAAATTGACAGTGTATAGTAAAAATTTTGGAGCCTTTTCATGGCACATCTTCCAACTGGCACAGCGGCCCAACTAGGCGTACCTACGACCTGTGTACACCTGTGGTTATATGTTTAGATGTGTATTATCGAAATCCAAAGACTGGAGTGGATCCGAGGACATCGAATTTTTCACCTCAAAAAATTGACAGTGTATAGTAAGGATTTTAAAGCCTTTTCATGGCTCATCTTCCAACTGCCACAGCGGCCCAACTAGGCGTATTTAAGACCTGTGTACACCTGTGGTTATGTGTTTAGATGTGTATTATCGAAATCCAAAGAAAGGAGTGGATCCGACAACATCGAATTTTTCACCTAAAAAAATTGACAGTGTATAGTAAGGATTTTTGAGCCTTTTCATGGCACATCTTCCAACTGGCACAGCGGCCCAACTAGGCGTACCTACGACCTGTGTACACCTGTGGTTATATGTTTAGATGTGTATTATCGAAATCCAAAGACTGGAGTGGATCCGAGGACATCGAATTTTTCACCTAAAAAAATTGACAGTGTATAGTAAGGATTTTGGAGCCTTTTCATGACTCATCTTCCAACTGGCACAGCGGCCCAACTAGGCGTATCTACGACCTGTGTACACCTGTGGTTATGTGTTTAGATGTGTATTATCGAAATCCAAAGAAAGGAGTGGATCCGACAAAATCGAATTTTTCACCTAAAAAAATTGACAGTGTATAGTAAGGATTTTGGAGCCTTTTCATGGCACATCTTCCAACTGCCACAGCGGCCCAACTAGGCGTACCTGCGACCTGTGTACACCTGTGGTTATATGTTTAGATGTGTATTATCGAAATCCAAAGAAAGGAGTGGATCCGACAACATCGAATTTTTCACCTAAAAAAATTGACAGTGTATAGTAAGGATTTTGGAGCCTTTTCATGGCACATCTTCCAACTGGCACAGCGGCCCAACTAGGCGTACCTACGACCTGTGTACACCTGTGGTTATATGTTTAGATGTGTATTATCGAAATCCAAAGACTGGAGTGGATCCGAGGACATCGAATTTTTCACCTAAAAAAATTGACAGTGTATAGTAAGGATTTTGGAGCCTTTTCATGGCACATCTTCCAACTGTCACAGCGGCCCAACTAGGCGTATCTACGGCCTGTGTACACCTGTGGTTATGTGTTTAGATGTGTATTATCGAAATCCAAAGAAAGGAGTGGATCCGAGGACATCGAATTTTTCACCTCAAAAAATTGACAGTGTATAGTAAGGATTTTGGAGCCTTTTCATGGCACATCTTCCAACTGGCACAGCGGCCCAACTAGGCGTACCTACGACCTGTGTACACCTGTGGTTATATGTTTAGATGTGTATTATCGAAATCCAAAGACTGGAGTGGATCCGAGGACAGCGAATTTTTCACCTAAAAAAATTGACAGTGTATAGTAAGGATTTTGGAGCCTTTTCATGGCACATCTTCCAACTGCCACAGCGGCCCAACTAGGCGTACCTACGACCTGTGTACACCTGTGGTTATATGTTTAGATGTGTATTATCGAAATCCAAAGAAAGGAGTGGATCCGACAACATCGAATTTTTCACCTAAAAAATTGACAGTGTATAGTAAGGATTTTGGAGCCTATTCATGGCACATCTTCCAACTGGCACGGCGGCCCAACTAGGCGTACCTACGACCTGTGTACACCTGTGGTTATATGTTTAGATGTGTATTATCGAAATCCAAAGACTGGAGTGGATCCGAGGACATCGAATTTTTCACCTCAAAAAATTGACAGTGTGTAGTAAGGATTTTAAAGCCTTTTCATGGCTCATCTTCCAACTGCCACAGCGGCCCAACTAGGCGTATTTAAGACCTGTGTACACCTGTGGTTATGTGTTTAGATGTGTATTATCGAAATCCAAAGACTGGAGTGGATCCGAGGACATCGAATTTTTCACCTAAAAAAATTGACAGTGTATAGTAAGGATTTTGGAGCCTTTTCATGGCACATCTTCCAACTGGCACAGCGGCCCAACTAGGCGTACCTGCGACCTGTGTACACCTGTGGTTATATGTTTAGATGTGTATTATCGAAATCCAAAGAAAGGAGTGGATCCGACAACATCGAATTTTTCACCTAAAAAAATTGACAGTGTATAGTAAGGATTTTGGAGCCTTTTCATGGCACATCTTCCAACTGGCACAGCGGCCCAACTAGGCGTACCTACGACCTGTGTACACCTGTGGTTATATGTTTAGATGTGTATTATCGAAATCCAAAGACTGGAGTGGATCCGAGGACATCGAATTTTTCACCTAAAAAAATTGACAGTGTATAGTAAGGATTTTGGAGCCTTTTCATGGCACATCTTCCAACTGTCACAGCGGCCCAACTAGGCGTATCTACGGCCTGTGTACACCTGTGGTTATGTGTTTAGATGTGTATTATCGAAATCCAAAGAAAGGAGTGGATCCGAGGACATCGAATTTTTCACCTAAAAAAATTGACAGTGTATAGTAAGGATTTTGGAGCCTTTTCATGGCACATCTTCCAACTGGCACAGCGGCCCAACTAGGCGTACCTACGACCTGTGTACACCTGTGGTTATATGTTTAGATGTGTATTATCGAAATCCAAAGAAAGGAGTGGATCCGACAACATCGAATTTTTCACCTAAAAAATTGACAGTGTATAGTAAGGATTTTGGAGCCTATTCATGGCACATCTTCCAACTGGCACAGCGGCCCAACTAGGCGTACCTACGACCTGTGTACACCTGTGGTTATATGTTTAGATGTGTATTATCGAAATCCAAAGACTGGAGTGGATCCGAGGACAGCGAATTTTTCACCTAAAAAAATTGACAGTGTATAGTAAGGATTTTGGAGCCTTTTCATGGCACATCTTCCAACTGCCACAGCGGCCCAACTAGGCGTACCTACGACCTGTGTACACCTGTGGTTATATGTTTAGATGTGTATTATCGAAATCCAAAGAAAGGAGTGGATCCGACAACATCGAATTTTTCACCTAAAAAATTGACAGTGTATAGTAAGGATTTTGGAGCCTATTCATGGCACATCTTCCAACTGGCACAGCGGCCCAACTAGGCGTACCTACGACCTGTGTGCACCTGTGGTTATATGTTTAGATGTGTATTAACGAAATCCAAAGACTGGAGTGGATCCGAGGACATCGAATTTTTCACCTAAAAAAATTGACAGTGTATAGTAAGGATTTTGGAGCCTTTTCATGGCACATCTTCCAACTGGCACAGCGGCCCAACTAGGCGTACCTACGACCTGTGTACACCTGTGGTTATATGTTTAGATGTGTATTATCGAAATCCAAAGACTGGAGTGGATCCGAGGACAGCGAATTTTTCACCTAAAAAAATTGACAGTGTATAGTAAGGATTTTGGAGCCTTTTCATGGCACATCTTCCAACTGCCACAGCGGCCCAACTAGGCGTACCTACGACCTGTGTACACCTGTGGTTATATGTTTAGATGTGTATTATCGAAATCCAAAGAAAGGAGTGGATCCGACAACATCGAATTTTTCACCTAAAAAATTGACAGTGTATAGTAAGGATTTTGGAGCCTATTCATGGCACATCTTCCAACTGGCACAGCGGCCCAACTAGGCGTACCTACGACCTGTGTGCACCTGTGGTTATATGTTTAGATGTGTATTATCGAAATCCAAAGACTGGAGTGGATCCGAGGACATCGAATTTTTCACCTCAAAAAATTGACAGTGTGTAGTAAGGATTTTAAAGCCTTTTCATGGCTCATCTTCCAACTGCCACAGCGGCCCAACTAGGCGTATTTAAGACCTGTGTACACCTGTGGTTATGTGTTTAGATGTGTATTATCGAAATCCAAAGACTGGAGTGGATCCGAGGACATCGAATTTTTCACCTAAAAAAATTGACAGTGTATAGTAAGGATTTTGGAGCCTTTTCATGGCACATCTTCCAACTGGCACAGCGGCCCAACTAGGCGTACCTACGACCTGTGTACACCTATGGTTATATGTTTAGATGTGTATTATCGAAATCCAAAGACTGGAGTGGATCCGAGGACATCGAATTTTTCACCTAAAAAAATTGACAGTGTATAGTAAGGATTTTGGAGCCTTTTCATGGCACATCTTCCAACTGTCACAGCGGCCCAACTAGGCGTATCTACGGCCTGTGTACACCTGTGGTTATGTGTTTAGATGTGTATTATCGAAATCCAAAGAAAGGAGTGGATCCGAGGACATCGAATTTTTCACCTCAAAAAATTGACAGTGTATAGTAAGGATTTTAAAGCCTTTTCATGGCTCATCTTCCAACTGCCACAGCGGCCCAACTAGGCGTATTTAAGACATGTGTACACCTGTGGTTATGTGTTTAGATGTGTATTATCGAAATCCAAAGACTGGAGTGGATCCGAGGACATCGAATTTTTCACCTAAAAAAATTGACAGTGTATAGTAAGGATTTTTGAGCCTTTTCATGGCACATCTTCCAACTGGCACAGCGGCCCAACTAGGCGTACCTGCGACCTGTGTACACCTGTGGTTATATGTTTAGATGTGTATTATCGAAATCCAAAGAAAGGAGTGGATCCGACAACATCGAATTTTTCACCTAAAAAAATTGACAGTGTATAGTAAGGATTTTGGAGCCTTTTCATGGCACATCTTCCAACTGGCACAGCGGCCCAACTAGGCGTACCTACGACCTGTGTACACCTGTGGTTATATGTTTAGATGTGTATTATCGAAATCCAAAGACTGGAGTGGATCCGAGGACATCGAATTTTTCACCTAAAAAAATTGACAGTGTATAGTAAGGATTTTGGAGCCTTTTCATGGCACATCTTCCAACTGTCACAGCGGCCCAACTAGGCGTATCTACGGCCTGTGTACACCTGTGGTTATGTGTTTAGATGTGTATTATCGAAATCCAAAGAAAGGAGTGGATCCGAGGACATCGAATTTTTCACCTCAAAAAATTGACAGTGTATAGTAAGGATTTTGGAGCCTTTTCATGGCACATCTTCCAACTGGCACAGCGGCCCAACTAGGCGTACCTACGACCTGTGTACACCTGTGGTTATATGTTTAGATGTGTATTATCGAAATCCAAAGACTGGAGTGGATCCGAGGACAGCGAATTTTTCACCTAAAAAAATTGACAGTGTATAGTAAGGATTTTGGAGCCTTTTCATGGCACATCTTCCAACTGCCACAGCGGCCCAACTAGGCGTACCTACGACCTGTGTACACCTGTTGTTATATGTTTAGATGTGTATTATCGAAATCCAAAGAAAGGAGTGGATCCGACAACATCGAATTTTTCACCTAAAAAATTGACAGTGTATAGTAAGGATTTTGGAGCCTATTCATGGCACATCTTCCAACTGGCACAGCGGCCCAACTAGGCGTACCTACGACCTGTGTACACCTGTGGTTATATGTTTAGATGTGTATTATCGAAATCCAAAGACTGGAGTGGATCCGAGGACATCGAATTTTTCACCTCAAAAAATTGACAGTGTGTAGTAAGGATTTTAAAGCCTTTTCATGGCTCATCTTCCAACTGCCACAGCGGCCCAACTAGGCGTATTTAAGACTTGTGTACACCTGTGGTTATGTGTTTAGATGTGTATTATCGAAATCCAAAGACTGGAGTGGATCCGAGGACATCGAATTTTTCACCTAAAAAAATTGACAGTGTATAGTAAGGATTTTGGAGCCTTTTCATGGCACATCTTCCAACTGGCACAGCGGCCCAACTAGGCGTACCTGCGACCTGTGTACACCTGTGGTTATATGTTTAGATGTGTATTATCGAAATCCAAAGAAAGGAGTGGATCCGACAACATCGAATTTTTCACCTAAAAAAATTGACAGTGTATAGTAAGGATTTTGGAGCCTTTTCATGGCACATCTTCCAACTGGCACAGCGGCCCAACTAGGCGTACCTACGACCTGTGTACACCTGTGGTTATATGTTTAGATGTGTATTATCGAAATCCAAAGACTGGAGTGGATCCGAGGACATCGAATTTTTCACCTAAAAAAATTGACAGTGTATAGTAAGGATTTTGGAGCCTTTTCATGGCACATCTTCCAACTGTCACAGCGGCCCAACTAGGCGTATCTACGGCCTGTGTACACCTGTGGTTATGTGTTTAGATGTGTATTATCGAAATCCAAAGAAAGGAGTGGATCCGAGGACATCGAATTTTTCACCTCAAAAAATTGACAGTGTATAGTAAGGATTTTGGAGCCTTTTCATGGCACATCTTCCAACTGGCACAGCGGCCCAACTAGGCGTACCTACGACCTGTGTACACCTGTGGTTATATGTTTAGATGTGTATTATCGAAATCCAAAGACTGGAGTGGATCCGAGGACAGCGAATTTTTCACCTAAAAAAATTGACAGTGTATAGTAAGGATTTTGGAGCCTTTTCATGGCACATCTTCCAACTGCCACAGCGGCCCAACTAGGCGTACCTACGACCTGTGTACACCTGTGGTTATATGTTTAGATGTGTATTATCGAAATCCAAAGAAAGGAGTGGATCCGACAACATCGAATTTTTCACCTAAAAAATTGACAGTGTATAGTAAGGATTTTGGAGCCTATTCATGGCACATCTTCCAACTGGCACAGCGGCCCAACTAGGCGTACCTACGACCTGTGTACACCTGTGGTTATATGTTTAGATGTGTATTATCGAAATCCAAAGACTGGAGTGGATCCGAGGACATCGAATTTTTCACCTCAAAAAATTGACAGTGTGTAGTAAGGATTTTAAAGCCTTTTCATGGCTCATCTTCCAACTGCCACAGCGGCCCAACTAGGCGTATTTAAGACCTGTGTACACCTGTGGTTATGTGTTTAGATGTGTATTATCGAAATCCAAAGACTGGAGTGGATCCGAGGACATCGAATTTTTCACCTAAAAAAATTGACAGTGTATAGTAAGGATTTTGGAGCCTTTTCATGGCACATCTTCCAACTGTCACAGCGGCCCAACTAGGCGTATCTACGGCCTGTGTACACCTGTGGTTATGTGTTTAGATGTGTATTATCGAAATCCAAAGAAAGGAGTGGATCCGAGGACATCGAATTTTTCACCTCAAAAAATTGACAGTGTATAGTAAGGATTTTAAAGCCTTTTCATGGCTCATCTTCCAACTGCCACAGCGGCCCAACTAGGCGTATTTAAGACCTGTGTACACCTGTGGTTATGTGTTTAGATGTGTATTATCGAAATCCAAAGACTGGAGTGGATCCGAGGACATCGAATTTTTCACCTAAAAAAATTGACAGTGTATAGTAAGGATTTTGGAGCCTTTTCATGGCACATCTTCCAACTGTCACAGCGGCCCAACTAGGCGTATCTACGGCCTGTGTACACCTGTGGTTATGTGTTTAGATGTGTATTATCGAAATCCAAAGAAAGGAGTGGATCCGACAACATCGAATTTTTCACCTAAAAAAATTGACAGTGTATAGTAAGGATTTTGGAGCCATTTCATGGCACATCTTCCAACTGTCACAGCGGCCCAACTAGGCGTATCTACGGCCTGTGTACACCTGTGGTTATGTGTTTAGATGTGTATTATCGAAATCCAAAGAAAGGAGTGGATCCGAGGACATCGAATTTTTCACCTCAAAAAATTGACAGTGTATAGTAAGGATTTTGGAGCCTTTTCATGGCACATCTTCCAACTGTCACAGCGGCCCAACTAGGCGTAAATACGGCCTGTGTACACCTGTGGTTATGTGTTTAGATGTGTATTATCGAAATCCAAAGAAAGGAGTGGATCCGAGGACATCAAATTTTTCACCTCAAAAAATTGACAGTGTATAGTAAGGATTTTAAAGCCTTTTCATGGCTCATCTTCCAACTGCCACAGCGGCCCAACTAGGCGTATTTAAGACCTGTGTACACCTGTGGTTATGTGTTTAGATGTGTATTATCGAAATCCAAAGACTGTAGTGGATCCGAGGACATCGAATTTTTCACCTCAAAAAATTGACAGTGTATAGTAAGGATTTTGGAGCCTTTTCATGGCACATCTTCTAACCGGCACAGCGGCCCAACTAGGCGTACCTACGACCTGTGTACACCTGTGGTTATATGTTTAGGTGTGTATTATCGAAATCCAAAGCCTGGAGTGGATCCGAGGACATCGAATTTTTCACCTCAAAAAATTGACAGTGTATAGTAAGGATTTTAAAGCCTTTTCATGGCTCATCTTCCAACTGGCACAGCGGCCCAACTAGGCGTACCTACGACCTGTGTACACCTGTGGTTATATGTTTAGATGTGTATTATCGAAATCCAAAGACTGGAGTGGATCCGAGGACATCGAATTTTTCACCTCAAAAAATTGACAGTGTATAGTAAGGATTTTGGAGCCTTTTCATGGCACATCTTCCAACTGTCACAGCGGCCCAACTAGGCGTATCTACGGCCTGTGTACACCTGTGGTTATGTGTTTAGATGTGTATTATCGAAATCCAAAGAAAGGAGTGGATCCGACAACATCGAATTTTTCACCTAAAAAAATTGACAGTGTATAGTAAGGATTTTGGAGCCTTTTCATGGCACATCTTCCAACTGGCACACCGGCCCAACTAGGCGTACCTACGACCTGTGTACACCTGTGGTTATATGTTTAGATGTGTATTATCGAAATCCAAAGACTGGAGTGGATCCGAGGACATCGAATTTTTCACCTCAAAAAATTGACAGTGTATAGTAAGGATTTTGGAGCCTTTTCATGGCTCATCTTCCAACTGCCACAGCGGCCCAACTAGGCGTATTTAAGACCTGTGTACACCTGTGGTTATGTGTTTAGATGTGTATTATCGAAATCCAAAGAAAGGAGTGGATCCGACAACATCGAATTTTTCACCTAAAAAAATTGACAGTGTATAGTAAGGATTTTAAAGCCTTTTCATGGCCCATCTTCCAACTGCCACAGCGGCCCAACTAGGCGTATTTAAGACCTGTGTACACCTGTGGTTATGTGTTTAGATGTGTATTATCGAAATCCAAAGAAAGGAGTGGATCCGACAACATCGAATTTTTCACCTCAAAAAATTGACAGTGTATAGTAAGGATTTTGGAGCCTTTTCATGGCACATCTTCCAACTGGCACAGCGGCCCAACTAGGCGTACCTACGACCTGTGTACACCTGTGGTTATATGTTTAGATGTGTATTATCGAAATCCAAAGACTGGAGTGGATCCGAGGACATCGAATTTTTCACCTCAAAAAATTGACAGTGTATAGTAAGGATTTTAAAGCCTTTTCATGGCTCATCTTCCAACTGCCACAGCGGCCCAACTAGGCGTATTTAAGACCTGTGTACACCTGTGGTTATGTGTTTAGATCTGTATTATCGAAATCCAAAGAAAGGAGTGGATCCGACAACATCGAATTTTTCACCTAAAAAAATTGACAGTGTATAGTAAGGATTTTGGAGCCTTTTCATGGCACATCTTCCAACTGGCACAGCGGCCCAACTAGGCGTACCTACGACCTGTGTACACCTGTGGTTATATGTTTAGATGTGTATTATCGAAATCCAAAGACTGGAGTGGATCCGAGGACATCGAATTTTTCACCTCAAAAAATTGACAGTGTATAGTAAGGATTTTGGAGCCTTTTCATGGCTCATCTTCCAACTGGCACAGCGGCCCAACTAGGCGTATCTACGGCCTGTGTACACCTGTGGTTATGTGTTTAGATGTGTATTATCGAAATCCAAAGAAAGGAGTGGATCCGAGGACATCGAATTTTTCACCTCAAAAAATTGACAGTGTATAGTAAGGATTTTAAAGCCTTTTCATGGCTCATCTTCCAACTGCCACAGCGGCCCAACTAGGCGTATTTAAGACCTGTGTACACCTGTGGTTATGTGTTTAGATGTGTATTATCGAAATCCAAAGACTGGAGTGGATCCGATGACATCGAATTTTTCACCTAAAAAAAATGTACAGTGCATACTAAGGATTTTGGAGCCTTTTCATGGCTCATCTTCCAACTGCCACAGCGGCCCAACTAGGCGTATTTAAGACCTGTGTACACCTGTGGTTATGTGCTTAGATGTGTATTATCGAAATCCAAAGACTGTAGTGGATCCGAGGACATCGAATTTTTCACCTCAAAAAATTGACAGTGTATAGTAAGGATTTTGGAGCCTTTTCATGGCACATCTTCCAACTGGCACAGCGGCCCAACTAGGCGTACCTACGACCTGTGCACACCTGTGGTTATATGTTTAGGTGTGTATTATCGAAATCCAAAGACTGGAGTGGATCCGAGGACATCGAATTTTTCACCTCAAAAAATTGACAGTGTATAGTAAGGATTTTAAAGCCTTTTCATGGCCCATCTTCCAACTGCCACAGCGGCCCAACTAGGCGTATTTAAGACCTGTGTACACCTGTGGTTATGTGTTTAGATGTGTATTATCGAAATCCAAAGAAAGGAGTGGATCCGACAACATCGAATTTTTCACCTAAAAAAATTGACAGTGTATAGTAAGGATTTTGGAGCCTTTTCATGGCACATCTTCCAACTGGCACAGCGGCCCAACTAGGCGTACCTACGACCTGTGTACACTTGTGGTTATATGTTTAGATGTGTATTATCGAAATCCAAAGACTGGAGTGGATCCGAGGACATCGAATTTTTCACCTCAAAAAATTGACAGTGTATAGTAAGGATTTTGGAGCCTTTTCATGGCTCATCTTCCAACTGGCACAGCGGCCCAACTAGGCGTATCTACGGCCTGTGTACACCTGTGGTTATGTGTTTAGATGTGTATTATCGAAATCCAAAGAAAGGAGTGGATCCGACAACATCGAATTTTTCACCTAAAAAAATTGACAGTGTATAGTAAGGATTTTGGAGAATTTTCATGGCACATCTTCCAACTGCCACAGCGGCCACACTAGGCGTACCTACGACCTGTGTACACCTGTGGTTATATGTTTAGATGTGTATTATCGAAATCCAAAGACTGGAGTGGATCCGAGGACATCGAATTTTTCACCTAAAAAAATTGACAGTGTATAGTAAGGATTTTGGAGCCTTTTCATGGCTCATCTTCCAACTGGCACAGCGGCCCAACTAGGCGTATCTACGGCCTGTGTACACCTGTGGTTATGTGTTTAGATGTGTATTATCGAAATCCAAAGAAAGGAGTGGATCCGAGGACATCGAATTTTTCACCTCCAAAAATTGACAGTGTATAGTAAGGATTTTAAAGCCTTTTCATGGCACATCTTCCAACTGCCATAGCGGCCCAACTAGGCGTATTTAAGACCTGTGTACACCTGTGGTTATGTGTTTAGATGTGTATTATCGAAATCCAAAGACTGGAGTGGATCCGACGACATCGAATTTTTCACCTAAAAAAATGTACAGTGCATAGTAAGGATTTTGGAGCCTTTTCATGGCTCATCTTCCAACTGCCACAGCGGCCCAACTAGGCGTATTTAAGACCTGTGTACACCTGTGGTTATGTGTTTAGATGTGTATTATCGAAATCCAAAGAAAGGAGTGGATCCGACCACATCGAATTTTTCACCTAAAAAAATTGACAGTGTATAGTAAGGATTTTGGAGCCTTTTCATGGCACATCTTCCAACTGGCACAGCGGCCCAACTAGGCGTACCTACGACCTGTGTACACCTGTGGTTATATGTTTAGATGTGTATTATCGAAATCCAAAGACTGGATTTTGGAGCCTTTTCATGGCTCATCTTCCAACTGCCACAGCGGCCCAACTAGGCGTATCTACGACCTGTGTACACCTGTGGTTATGTGTTTAGATGTGTATTATCGAAATCCAAAGAAAGGAGTGGATCCGAGGACATCGAATTTTTCACCTCAAAAAATCCACAGTGTATAGTAAGGATTTTGGAGCCTTTTCATGGCACATCTTCCAACTGCCACAGCGGCCCAACTAGGCGTACCTACGACCTGTGTACACCTGTGATTATGTGTTTAGATGTGTATTATCGAAATCCAAAGACTGGAATGGATCCGAGGACATCGAATTTTTCACCTCAAAAAATTGACAGTGTATAGTAAGGATTTTAAAGCCTTTTCATGGCTCATCTTCCAACTGCCACAGCGGCCCAACTAGGCGTATTTAAGACCTGTGTACACCTATGGTTATGTGTTTAGATGTGTATTATCGAAATCCAAAGAAAGGAGTGGATCCGACAACATCGAATTTTTCACCTAAAAAAATTGACAGTGTATAGTAAGGATTTTAAAGCCTTTTCATGGCTCATCTTCCAACTGCCACAGCGGCCCAACTAGGCGTATTTAAGACCTGTGTACACCTGTGGTTATGTGTTTAGATGTGTATTATCGAAATCCAAAGACTGGAGTGGATCCGATGACATCGAATTTTTCACCTAAAAAAATGTACAGTGCATAGTAAGGATTTTGGAGCCTTTTCATGGCTCATCTTCCAACTGGCACAGCGGCCCAACTAGGCGTATCTACGGCCTGTGTACACCTGTGGTTATGTGTTTAGATGTGTATTATCGAAATCCAAAGAAAGGAGTGGATCCGACAACATCGAATTTTTCACCTAAAAAAATTGACAGTGTATAGTAAGGATTTTGGAGCCTTTTCATGGCACATCTTCCAACTGGCACAGCGGCCACACTAGGCGTACCTACGACCTGTGTACACCTGTGGTTATATGTTTAGATGTGTATTATCGAAATCCAAAGACTGGAGTGGATCCGACCACATCGAATTTTTCACCTCAAAAAATTGACAGTGTATAGTAAGGATTTTGGAGCCTTTTCATGGCACATCTTCCAACTGGCACAGCGGCCCAACTAGGCGTACCTACGACCTGTGTACACCTGTGGTTATATGTTTAGATGTGTATTATCGAAATACAAAGACTGGAGTGGATCCGAGGACATCGAATTTTTCACCTCAAAAAATTGACAGTGTATAGTAAGGATTTTGGAGCCTTTTCATGGCTCATCTTCCAACTGGCACAGCGGCCCAACTAGGCGTATCTACGGCCTGTGTACACCTGTGGTTATGTGTTTAGATGTGTATTATCGAAATCCAAAGAAAGGAGTGGATCCGAGGACATCGAATTTTTCACCTCAAAAAATTGACAGTGTATAGTAAGGATTTTAAAGCCTTTTCATGGCTCATCTTCCAACTGCCACAGCGGCCCAACTAGGCGTATTTAAGACCTGTGTACACCTGTGGTTATGTGTTTAGATGTGTATTATCGAAATCCAAAGACTGGAGTGGATCCGACGACATCGAATTTTTCACCTAAAAAAATGTACAGTGCATAGTAAGGATTTTGGAGCCTTTTCATGGCTCATCTTCCAACTGCCACAGCGGCCCAACTAGGCGTATTTAAGACCTTTGGAGCCTTTTCATGGCTCATCTTCCAACTGCCACAGCGGCCCAACTAGGCGTACCTACGACCTGTGTACACCTGTGGTTATGTGTTTAGATGTGTATTATCGAAATCCAAAGAAAGGAGTGGATCCGAGGACATCGAATTTTTCACCTCAAAAAATTGACAGTGTATAGTAAGGATTTTAAAGCCTTTTCATGGCTCATCTTCCAACTGCCACAGCGGCCCAACTAGGCGTATTTAAGACCTGTGTACACCTGTGGTTATGTGTTTAGATGTGTATTATCGAAATCCAAAGAAAGGAGTGGATCCGACAACATCGAATTTTTCACCTAAAAAAATTGACAGTGTATAGTAAGGATTTTGGAGCCTTTTCATGGCTCATCTTCCAACTGCCACAGCGGCCCAACTAGGCGTACCTACTACCTGTGTACACCTGTGGTTATGTGTTTAGATGTGTATTATCGAAATCCAAAGAAAGGAGTGGATCCGAGGACATCGAATTTTTCACCTCAAAAAATCCACAGTGTATAGTAAGGATTTTGGAGCCTTTTCATGGCACATCTTCCAACTGCCACAGCGGCCCAACTAGGCGTACCTACGACCTGTGTACACCTGTGATTATGTGTTTAGATGTGTATTATCGAAATCCAAAGACTGGAATGGATCCGAGGACATCGAATTTTTCACCTCAAAAAATTGACAGTGTATAGTAAGGATTTTAAAGCCTTTTCATGGCTCATCTTCCAACTGCCACAGCGGCCCAACTAGGCGTATTTAAGACCTGTGTACACCTGTGGTTATGTGCTTAGATGTGTATTATCGAAATCCAAAGACTGTAGTGGATCCGAGGACATCGAATTTTTCACCTCAAAAAATTGACAGTGTATAGTAAGGATTTTGGAGCCTTTTCATGGCTCATCTTCCAACTGGCACAGCGGCCCAACTAGGCGTACCTACGACCTGTGCACACCTGTGGTTATATGTTTAGGTGTGTATTATCGAAATCCAAAGACTGGAGTGGATCCGAGGACATCGAATTTTTCACCTCAAAAAATTGACAGTGTATAGTAAGGATTTTAAAGCCTTTTCATGGCCCATCTTCCAACTGCCACAGCGGCCCAACTAGGCGTATTTAAGACCTGTGTACACCTGTGGTTATGTGTTTAGATGTGTATTATCGAAATCCAAAGAAAGGAGTGGATCCGACAACATCGAATTTTTCACCTAAAAAAATTGACAGTGTATAGTAAGGATTTTGGAGCCTTTTCATGGCTCATCTTCCAACTGGCACAGCGGCCCAACTAGGCGTATCTACGGCCTGTGTACACCTGTGGTTATGTGTTTAGATGTGTATTATCGAAATCCAAAGAAAGGAGTGGATCCGACAACATCGAATTTTTCACCTAAAAAAATTGACAGTGTATAGTAAGGATTTTGGAGCCTTTTCATGGCACATCTTCCAACTGGCACAGCGGCCACACTAGGCGTACCTACGACCTGTGTACACCAGTGGTTATATGTTTAGATGTGTATTATCGAAATCCAAAGACTGGAGTGGATCCGACCACATCGAATTTTTCACCTAAAAAAATTGACAGTGTATAGTAAGGATTTTGGAGCCTTTTCATGGCACATCTTCCAACTGGCACAGCGGCCCAACTAGGCGTACCTACGACCTGTGTACACCTGTGGTTATATGTTTAGATGTGTATTATCGAAATACAAAGACTGGAGTGGATCCGAGGACATCGAATTTTTCACCTCAAAAAATTGACAGTGTATAGTAAGGATTTTGGAGCCTTTTCATGGCTCATCTTCCAACTGGCACAGCGGCCCAACTAGGCGTATCTACGGCCTGTGTACACCTGTGGTTATGTGTTTAGATGTGTATTATCGAAATCCAAAGAAAGGAGTGGATCCGAGGACATCGAATTTTTCACCTCAAAAAATTGACAGTGTATAGTAAGGATTTTAAAGCCTTTTCATGGCTCATCTTCCAACTGCCACAGCGGCCCAACTAGGCGTATTTAAGACCTGTGTACACCTGTGGTTATGTGTTTAGATGTGTATTATCGAAATCCAAAGACTGGAGTGGATCCGACGACATCGAATTTTTCACCTAAAAAAATGTACAGTGCATAGTAAGGATTTTGGAGCCTTTTCATGGCTCATCTTCCAACTGCCACAGCGGCCCAACTAGGCGTATTTAAGACCTTTGGAGCCTTTTCATGGCTCATCTTCCAACTGCCACAGCGGCCCAACTAGGCGTATCTACGACCTGTGTACACCTGTGGTTATGTGTTTAGATGTGTATTATCGAAATCCAAAGAAAGGAGTGGATCCGAGGACATCGAATTTTTCACCTCAAAAAATTGACAGTGTATAGTAAGGATTTTAAAGCCTTTTCATGGCTCATCTTCCAACTGCCACAGCGGCCCAACTAGGCGTATTTAAGACCTGTGTACACCTGTGGTTATGTGTTTAGATGTGTATTATCGAAATCCAAAGAAAGGAGTGGATCCGACAACATCGAATTTTTCACCTAAAAAAATTGACAGTGTATAGTAAGGATTTTGGAGCCTTTTCATGGCACATCTTCCAACTGCCACAGCGGCCAAACTAGGCGTACCTACTACCTGTGTACACCTGTGGTTATGTGTTTAGATGTGTATTATCGAAATCCAAAGAAAGGAGTGGATCCGAGGACATCGAATTTTTCACCTCAAAAAATCCACAGTGTATAGTAAGGATTTTGGAGCCTTTTCATG
This sequence comes from Eristalis pertinax, assembly GCA_907269125.1. Lineage (NCBI taxonomy): Eukaryota > Metazoa > Arthropoda > Insecta > Diptera > Syrphidae > Eristalis > Eristalis pertinax. The sequence goes on along the minus strand of OU026148.1, from coordinate 970,711 downwards.
GCACATCTTCCAACTGCCACAGCGGCCCAACTAGGCGTACCTACGACCTGTGTACACCTGTGATTATGTGTTTAGATGTGTATTATCGAAATCCAAAGACTGGAATGGATCCGAGGACATCGAATTTTTCACCTCAAAAAATTGACAGTGTATAGTAAGGATTTTAAAGCCTTTTCATGGCTCATCTTCCAACTGCCACAGCGGCCCAACTAGGCGTATTTAAGACCTGTGTACACCTATGGTTATGTGTTTAGATGTGTATTATCGAAATCCAAAGAAAGGAGTGGATCCGACAACATCGAATTTTTCACCTAAAAAAATTGACAGTGTATAGTAAGGATTTTAAAGCCTTTTCATGGCTCATCTTCCAACTGCCACAGCGGCCCAACTAGGCGTATTTAAGACCTGTGTACACCTGTGGTTATGTGTTTAGATGTGTATTATCGAAATCCAAAGAAAGGAGTGGATCCGAGGACATCGAATTTTTCACCTCAAAAAATCCACAGTGTATAGTAAGGATTTTGGAGCCTTTTCATGGCACATCTTCCAACTGCCACAGCGGCCCAACTAGGCGTACCTACGACCTGTGTACACCTGTGATTATGTGTTTAGATGTGTATTATCGAAATCCAAAGACTGGAATGGATCCGAGGACATCGAATTTTTCACCTCAAAAAATTGACAGTGTATAGTAAGGATTTTGGAGCCTTTTCATGGCACATCTTCCAACTGGCACAGCGGCCCAACTAGGCGTACCTACGACCTGTGCACACCTGTGGTTATATGTTTAGGTGTGTATTATCGAAATCCAAAGACTGGAGTGGATCCGAGGACATCGAATTTTTCACCTCAAAAAATTGACAGTGTATAGTAAGGATTTTAAAGCCTTTTCATGGCCCATCTTCCAACTGCCACAGCGGCCCAACTAGGCGTATTTAAGACCTGTGTACACCTGTGGTTATGTGTTTAGATGTGTATTATCGAAATCCAAAGAAAGGAGTGGATCCGACAACATCGAATTTTTCACCTAAAAAAATTGACAGTGTATAGTAAGGATTTTGGAGCCTTTTCATGGCACATCTTCCAACTGGCACAGCGGCCCAACTAGGCGTACCTACGACCTGTGTACACTTGTGGTTATATGTTTAGATGTGTATTATCGAAATCCAAAGACTGGAGTGGATCCGAGGACATCGAATTTTTCACCTCAAAAAATTGACAGTGTATAGTAAGGATTTTGGAGCCTTTTCATGGCTCATCTTCCAACTGGCACAGCGGCCCAACTAGGCGTATCTACGGCCTGTGTACACCTGTGGTTATGTGTTTAGATGTGTATTATCGAAATCCAAAGAAAGGAGTGGATCCGACAACATCGAATTTTTCACCTAAAAAAATTGACAGTGTATAGTAAGGATTTTGGAGCCTTTTCATGGCACATCTTCCAACTGGCACAGCGGCCACACTAGGCGTACCTACGACCTGTGTACACCTGTGGTTATATGTTTAGATGTGTATTATCGAAATCCAAAGACTGGAGTGGATCCGAGGACATCGAATTTTTCACCTAAAAAAATTGACAGTGTATAGTAAGGATTTTGGAGCCTTTTCATGGCTCATCTTCCAACTGGCACAGCGGCCCAACTAGGCGTATCTACGGCCTGTGTACACCTGTGGTTATGTGTTTAGATGTGTATTATCGAAATCCAAAGAAAGGAGTGGATCCGAGGACATCGAATTTTTCACCTCAAAAAATTGACAGTGTATAGTAAGGATTTTAAAGCCTTTTCATGGCTCATCTTCCAACTGCCACAGCGGCCCAACTAGGCGTATTTAAGACCTGTGTACACCTGTGGTTATGTGTTTAGATGTGTATTATCGAAATCCAAAGACTGGAGTGGATCCGACGACATCGAATTTTTCACCTAAAAAAATGTACAGTGCATAGTAAGGATTTTGGAGCCTTTTCATGGCTCATCTTCCAACTGCCACAGCGGCCCAACTAGGCGTATTTAAGACCTGTGTACACCTGTGGTTATGTGTTTAGATGTGTATTATCGAAATCCAAAGAAAGGAGTGGATCCGACAACATCGAATTTTTCACCTAAAAAAATTGACAGTGTATAGTAAGGATTTTGGAGCCTTTTCATGGCACATCTTCCAACTGGCACAGCGGCCCAACTAGGCGTACCTACGACCTGTGTACACTTGTGGTTATATGTTTAGATGTGTATTATCGAAATCCAAAGACTGGAGTGGATCCGAGGACATCGAATTTTTCACCTCAAAAAATTGACAGTGTATAGTAAGGATTTTGGAGCCTTTTCATGGCTCATCTTCCAACTGGCACAGCGGCCCAACTAGGCGTATCTACGGCCTGTGTACACCTGTGGTTATGTGTTTAGATGTGTATTATCGAAATCCAAAGAAAGGAGTGGATCCGACAACATCGAATTTTTCACCTAAAAAAATTGACAGTGTATAGTAAGGATTTTGGAGCCTTTTCATGGCACATCTTCCAACCGGCACAGCGGCCACACTAGGCGTACCTACGACCTGTGTACACCTGTGGTTATATGTTTAGATGTGTATTATCGAAATCCAAAGACTGGAGTGGATCCGAGGACATCGAATTTTTCACCTAAAAAAATTGACAGTGTATAGTAAGGATTTTGGAGCCTTTTCATGGCTCATCTTCCAACTGGCACAGCGGCCCAACTAGGCGTATCTACGGCCTGTGTACACCTGTGGTTATGTGTTTAGATGTGTATTATCGAAATCCAAAGAAAGGAGTGGATCCGAGGACATCGAATTTTTCACCTCAAAAAATTGACAGTGTATAGTAAGGATTTTAAAGCCTTTTCATGGCTCATCTTCCAACTGCCACAGCGGCCCAACTAGGCGTATTTAAGACCTGTGTACACCTGTGGTTATGTGTTTAGATGTGTATTATCGAAATCCAAAGACTGGAGTGGATCCGACGACATCGAATTTTTCACCTAAAAAAATGTACAGTGCATAGTAAGGATTTTGGAGCCTTTTCATGGCTCATCTTCCAACTGCCACAGCGGCCCAACTAGGCGTATTTAAGACCTGTGTACACCTGTGGTTATGTGTTTAGATGTGTATTATCGAAATCCAAAGAAAGGAGTGGATCCGAGGACATCGAATTTTTCACCTAAAAAAATTGACAGTGTATAGTAAGGATTTTGGAGCCTTTTCATGGCACATCTTCCAACTGGCACAGCGGCCCAACTAGGCGTACCTACGACCTGTGTACACCTGTGGTTATATGTTTAGATGTGTATTATCGAAATCCAAAGACTGGATTTTGGAGCCTTTTCATGGCTCATCTTCCAACTGCCACAGCGGCCCAACTAGGCGTATCTACGACCTGTGTACACCTGTGGTTATGTGTTTAGATGTGTATTATCGAAATCCAAAGAAAGGAGTGGATCCGAGGACATCGAATTTTTCACCTCAAAAAATTGACAGTGTATAGTAAGGATTTTAAAGCCTTTTCATGGCTCATCTTCCAACTGCCACAGCGGCCCAACTAGGCGTATTTAAGACCTGTGTACACCTGTGGTTATGTGTTTAGATGTGTATTATCGAAATCCAAAGAAAGGAGTGGATCCGACAACATCGAATTTTTCACCTAAAAAAATTGACAGTGTATAGTAAGGATTTTGGAGCCTTTTCATGGCACATCTTCCAACTGCCACAGCGGCCCAACTAGGCGTACCTACTACCTGTGTACACCTGTGGTTATGTGTTTAGATGTGTATTATCGAAATCCAAAGAAAGGAGTGGATCCGAGGACATCGAATTTTTCACCTCAAAAAATCCACAGTGTATAGTAAGGATTTTGGAGCCTTTTCATGGCACATCTTCCAACTGCCACAGCGGCCCAACTAGGCGTACCTACGACCTGTGTACACCTGTGATTATGTGTTTAGATGTGTATTATCGAAATCCAAAGACTGGAATGGATCCGAGGACATCGAATTTTTCACCTCAAAAAATTGACAGTGTATAGTAAGGATTTTAAAGCCTTTTCATGGCTCATCTTCCAACTGCCACAGCGGCCCAACTAGGCGTATTTAAGACCTGTGTACACCTATGGTTATGTGTTTAGATGTGTATTATCGAAATCCAAAGAAAGGAGTGGATCCGACAACATCGAATTTTTCACCTAAAAAAATTGACAGTGTATAGTAAGGATTTTAAAGCCTTTTCATGGCTCATCTTCCAACTGCCACAGCGGCCCAACTAGGCGTATTTAAGACCTGTGTACACCTGTGGTTATGTGTTTAGATGTGTATTATCGAAATCCAAAGACTGGAGTGGATCCGATGACATCGAATTTTTCACCTAAAAAAATGTACAGTGCATAGTAAGGATTTTGGAGCCTTTTCATGGCTCATCTTCCAACTGCCACAGCGGCCCAACTAGGCGTATTTAAGACCTGTGTACACCTGTGGTTATGTGCTTAGATGTGTATTATCGAAATCCAAAGACTGTAGTGGATCCGAGGACATCGAATTTTTCACCTCAAAAAATTGACAGTGTATAGTAAGGATTTTGGAGCCTTTTCATGGCACATCTTCCAACTGGCACAGCGGCCCAACTAGGCGTACCTACGACCTGTGCACACCTGTGGTTATATGTTTAGGTGTGTATTATCGAAATCCAAAGACTGGAGTGGATCCGAGGACATCGAATTTTTCACCTCAAAAAATTGACAGTGTATAGTAAGGATTTTAAAGCCTTTTCATGGCCCATCTTCCAACTGCCACAGCGGCCCAACTAGGCGTATTTAAGACCTGTGTACACCTGTGGTTATGTGTTTAGATGTGTATTATCGAAATCCAAAGAAAGGAGTGGATCCGACAACATCGAATTTTTCACCTCAAAAAATTGACAGTGTATAGTAAGGATTTTGGAGCCTTTTCATGGCACATCTTCCAACTGGCACAGCGGCCGAACTAGGCGTACCTACGACCTGTGTACACCTGTGGTTATATGTTTAGATGTGTATTATCGAAATCCAAAGACTGGAGTGGATCCGAGGACATCGAATTTTTCACCTCAAAAAATTGACAGTGAGGATTTTAAAGCCTTTTCATGGCTCATCTTCCAACTGCCACAGCGGCCCAACTAGGCGTATTTAAGACCTGTGTACACCTGTGGTTATGTGTTTAGATGTGTATTATCGAAATCCAAAGAAAGGAGTGGATCCGACATCATCGAATTTTTCACCTCTAAAAATTGACAGTGTATAGTAAGGATTTTGGAGCCTTTTCATGGCTCATCTTCCAACTGGCACAGCGGCCCAACTAGGCGTATCTACGGCCTGTGTACACCTGTGGTTATGTGTTTAGATGTGTATTATCGAAATCCAAAGACTGAAGTGTATTTAAGACCTGTGTACACCTGTGGTTATGTGTTTAGATGTGTATTATCGAAATCCAAAGACTGGAGTGGATCCGATGACATCGAATTTTTCACCTAAAAAAATGTACAGTGCATAGTAAGGATTTTGGAGCCTTTTCATGGCTCATCTTCCAACTGCCACAGCGGCCCAACTAGGCGTATTTAAGACCTGTGTACACCTGTGGTTATGTGTTTAGATGTGTATTATCGAAATCCAAAGAAAGGAGTGGATCCGACCACATCGAATTTTTCACCTAAAAAAATTGACAGTGTATAGTAAGGATTTTGGAGCCTTTTCATGGCACATCTTCCAACTGGCACAGCGGCCACACTAGGCGTACCTACGACCTGTGTACACCTGTGGTTATATGTTTAGATGTGTATTATCGAAATCCAAAGACTGGAGTGGATCCGAGGACATCGAATTTTTCACCTAAAAAAATTGACAGTGTATAGTAAGGATTTTGGAGCCTTTTCATGGCTCATCTTCCAACTGGCACAGCGGCCCAACTAGGCGTATCTACGGCCTGTGTACACCTGTGGTTATGTGTTTAGATGTGTATTATCGAAATCCAAAGAAAGGAGTGGATCCGAGGACATCGAATTTTTCACCTCAAAAAATTGACAGTGTATAGTAAGGATTTTAAAGCCTTTTCATGGCTCATCTTCCAACTGCCACAGCGGCCCAACTAGGCGTATTTAAGACCTGTGTACACCTGTGGTTATGTGTTTAGATGTGTATTATCGAAATCCAAAGACTGGAGTGGATCCGACGACATCGAATTTTTCACCTAAAAAAATGTACAGTGCATAGTAAGGATTTTGGAGCCTTTTCATGGCTCATCTTCCAACTGCCACAGCGGCCCAACTAGGCGTATTTAAGACCTGTGTACACCTGTGGTTATGTGTTTAGATGTGTATTATCGAAATCCAAAGAAAGGAGTGGATCCGACCACATCGAATTTTTCACCTAAAAAAATTGACAGTGTATAGTAAGGATTTTGGAGCCTTTTCATGGCACATCTTCCAACTGGCACAGCGGCCCAACTAGGCGTACCTACGACCTGTGTACACCTGTGGTTATATGTTTAGATGTGTATTATCGAAATCCAAAGACTGGATTTTGGAGCCTTTTCATGGCTCATCTTCCAACTGCCACAGCGGCCCAACTAGGCGTATCTACGACCTGTGTACACCTGTGGTTATGTGTTTAGATGTGTATTATCGAAATCCAAAGAAAGGAGTGGATCCGAGGACATCGAATTTTTCACCTCAAAAAATTGACAGTGTATAGTAAGGATTTTAAAGCCTTTTCATGGCTCATCTTCCAACTGCCACAGCGGCCCAACTAGGCGTATTTAAGACCTGTGTACACCTGTGGTTAAGTGTTTAGATGTGTATTATCGAAATCCAAAGAAAGGAGTGGATCCGACAACATCGAATTTTTCACCTAAAAAAATTGACAGTGTATAGTAAGGATTTTGGAGCCTTTTCATGGCACATCTTCTAACTGCCACAGCGGCCCAACTAGGCGTACCTACGACCTGTGTACACCTGTGATTATGTGTTTAGATGTGTATTATCGAAATCCAAAGACTGGAATGGATCCGAGGACATCGAATTTTTCACCTCAAAAAATTGACAGTGTATAGTAAGGATTTTAAAGCCTTTTCATGGCTCATCTTCCAACTGCCACAGCGGCCCAACTAGGCGTATTTAAGACCTGTGTACACCTATGGTTATGTGTTTAGATGTGTATTATCGAAATCCAAAGAAAGGAGTGGATCCGACAACATCGAATTTTTCACCTAAAAAAATTGACAGTGTATAGTAAGGATTTTAAAGCCTTTTCATGGCTCATCTTCCAACTGCCACAGCGGCCCAACTAGGCGTATTTAAGACCTGTGTACACCTGTGGTTATGTGTTTAGATGTGTATTATCGAAATCCAAAGACTGGAGCGGATCCGACCACATCGAATTTTTCACCTAAAAAAATGTACAGTGCATAGTAAGGATTTTGGAGCCTTTTCATGGCTCATCTTCCAACTGCCACAGCGGCCCAACTAGGCGTATTTATGACCTGTGTACACCTGTGGTTATGTGTTTAGATGTGTATTATCGAAATCCAAAGAAAGGAGTGGATCCGACCACATCGAATTTTTCACCTAAAAAAATTGACAGTGTATAGTAAGGATTTTGGAGCCTTTTCATGGCACATCTTCCAACTGGCACAGCGGCCCAACTAGGCGTACCTACGACCTGTGTACACCTGTGGTTATATGTTTAGATGTGTATTATCGAAATCCAAAGACTGGATTTTGGAGCCTTTTCATGGCTCATCTTCCAACTGCCACAGCGGCCCAACTAGGCGTATTTAAGACCTGTGTACACCTGTGGTTATGTGTTTAGATGTGTATTATCGAAATCCAAAGAAAGGAGTGGATCCGACAACATCGAATTTTTCACCTAAAAAAATTGACAGTGTATAGTAAGGATTTTGGAGCCTTTTCATGGCACATCTTCCAACTGCCACAGCGGCCCAACTAGGCGTACCTACTACCTGTGTACACCTGTGGTTATGTGTTTAGATGTGTATTATCGAAATCCAAAGAAAGGAGTGGATCCGAGGACATCGAATTTTTCACCTCAAAAAATCCACAGTGTATAGTAAGGATTTTGGAGCCTTTTCATGGCACATCTTCCAACTGCCACAGCGGCCCAACTAGGCGTACCTACGACCTGTGTACACCTGTGATTATGTGTTTAGATGTGTATTATCGAAATCCAAAGACTGGAATGGATCCGAGGACATCGAATTTTTCACCTCAAAAAATTGACAGTGTATAGTAAGGATTTTAAAGCCTTTTCATGGCTCATCTTCCAACTGCCACAGCGGCCCAACTAGGCGTATTTAAGACCTGTGTACACCTATGGTTATGTGTTTAGATGTGTATTATCGAAATCCAAAGAAAGGAGTGGATCCGACAACATCGAATTTTTCACCTAAAAAAATTGACAGTGTATAGTAAGGATTTTGGAGCCTTTTCATGGCACATCTTCCAACTGGCACAGCGGCCGAACTAGGCGTATTTAAGACCTGTGTACACCTGTGGTTATATGTTTAGATGTGTATTATCGAAATCCAAAGACTGGAGTGGATCCGAGGACATCGAATTTTTCACCTCAAAAAATTGACAGTGTATAGTAAGGATTTTAAAGCCTTTTCATGGCTCATCTTCCAACTGCCACAGCGGCCCAACTAGGCGTATTTAAGACCTGTGTACACCTGTGGTTATGTGTTTAGATGTGTATTATCGAAATCCAAAGAAAGGAGTGGATCCGACAACATCGAATTTTTCACCTAAAAAAATTGACAGTGTATAGTAAGGATTTTGGAGCTTTTTTATGGCTCATCTTCCAACTGGCACAGCGGCCCAACTAGGCGTACCTACGACCTGTGTACACCTGTGGCTATATGTTTAGATGTTTATTATCGAAATCCAAAGACTGGAGTGGATCCGAGGACATCGAATTTTTCACCTCAAAAAATTGACAGTGTATAGTAAGGATTTTAAAGCCTTTTCATGGCTCATCTTCCAACTGCCACAGCGGCCCAACTAGGCGTATTTAAGACCTGTGTACACCTGTGGTTATGTGTTTAGATGTGTATTATCGAAATCCAAAGACTGGAGTGGATCCGAGGTTGGAAGATGTGCCATGAAAAGGCTCCAAAATCCTTACTATAGGATTTTGGAGCCTTTTCATGGCACATCTTCCAACTGGCACAGCGGCCCAACTAGGCGTATCTACGACCAGTGTACACCTGTGGTTATGTGTTTAGATGTGTATTATCGAAATCCAAAGAAAGGAGTGGATCCGACAAAATCGAATTTTTCACCTAAAAAAATTGACAGTAAGGATTTTGGAGCCTTTTCATGGCACATCTTCCAACTGGCACACCGGCCCAACTAGGCGTACCTACGACCTGTGTACACCTGTGGTTATATGTTTAGATGTGTATTATCGAAATCCAAAGAAAGAAGTGGATCCGACAAAATCGAATTTTTCACCTAAAAAAATTGACAGTGTATAGTAAGGATTTTGGAGCCTTTTCATGGCACATCTTCCAACTGGCACACCGGCCCAACTAGGCGTACCTACGACCTGTGTACACCTGTGGTTATATGTTTAGATGTGTATTATCGAAATCCAAAGACTGGAGTGGATCCGAGGACATCGAATTTTTCACCTCAAAAAATTGACAGTGTATAGTAAGGATTTTAAAGCCTTTTCATGGCTCATCTTCCAACTGCCACAGCGGCCCAACTAGGCGTATTTAAGACCTGTGTACACCTGTGGTTATGTGTTTAGATGTGTATTATCGAAATCCAAAGAAAGGAGTGGATCCGACAACATCGAATTTTTCACCTAAAAAAATTGACAGTGTATAGTAAGGATTTTGGAGCCTTTTCATGGCACATCTTCCAACTGGCACAGCGGCCGAACTAGGCGTACCTACGACCTGTGTACACCTGTGGTTATATGTTTAGATGTGTATTATCGAAATCCAAAGACTGGAGTGGATCCGAGGACATCGAATTTTTCACCTCAAAAAATTGACAGTGTATAGTAAGGATTTTGGAGCCTTTTCAAGGCACATCTTCCAACTGGCACAGCGGTCCAACTAGGCGTATTTACGACCTGTGTACACCTGTGGTTATATGTTTAGATGTGTATTATCGAAATCCAAAGACTGGAGTGGATCCGAGGACATCGAATTTTTCACCTCAAAAAATTGACAGTGTATAGTAAGGATTTTGGAGCCTTTTCAAGGCACATCTTCCAACTGGCACAGCGGCCCAACTAGGCGTACCTACGACCTGTGTACACCTGTGGTTATATGTTTAGATGTGTATTATCGAAAAACAAAGACTGGAGTGGATCCGAGGACATCGAATTTTTCACCTCAAAAAATCCACAGTGTATAGTAAGGATTTTAAAGCCTTTTCATGGCTCATCTTCCAACTGCCACAGCGGCCCAACTAGGCGTATTTAAGACCTGTGTACACCTGTGGTTATGTGTTTAGATGTGTATTATCGAAATCCAAAGAAAGGAGTGGATCCGACAACATCGAATTTTTCACCTAAAAAAATTGTAAAAAATGATTTTGGAGCCTTTTCATGGCACATCTTCCAACTGGCACAGCGGCCCAACTAGGCGTACCTACGACCTGTGTACACCTGTGGTTATATGTTTAGATGTGTATTATCGAAATCCAAGGACTGGAGTGGATCCGAGGACATCGAATTTTTCACCTCAAAAAATTGACAGTGTATAGTAAGGATTTTAAAGCCTTTTCATGGCTCATCTTCCAACTGCCACAGCGGCCCAACTAGGCGTATTTAAGACCTGTGTACACCTGTGGTTATGTGTTTAGATGTGTATTATCGAAATCCAAAGAAAGGAGTGGATCCGACAACATCGAATTTTTCACCTAAAAAAATTGACAGTGTATAGTAAGGATTTTGGAGCCTTTTCATGGCACATCTTCCAACTGGCACAGCGGCCCAACTAGGCGTACCTACGACCTGTGTACACCTGTGGTTATATGTTTAGATGTGTATTATCGAAAAACAAAGACTGGAGTGGATCCGAGGACATCGAATTTTTCACCTTAAAAAATTGACAGTGTATAGTAAGGATTTTAAAGCCTTTTCATGGCTCATCTTCCAACTGGCACAGCGGCCCAACTAGGCGTACCTACGACCTGTGTACACCTGTGGTTATATGTTTAGATGTGTATTATCGAAATCCAAAGACTGGAGTGGATCCGAGGACATCGAATTTTTCACCTCAAAGAATCCACAGTGTATAGTAAGGATTTTGGAGCCTTTTCATGGCTCATCTTCCAACTGGCACAGCGGCCCAACTAGGCGTACCTACGACCTGTGTACACCTGTCGTTATATGTTTAGATGTGTATTATCGAAATCCAAAGACTGGAGTGGATCCGAGGACATCGAATTTTTCACCTCAAAGAATCCACAGTGTATAGTAAGGATTTTGGAGCCTTTTCATGGCTCATCTTCCAACTGGCACACCGGCCCAACTAGGCGTACCTACGACCTGTGTACACCTGTGGTTATATGTTTAGATGTGTATTATCGAAATCCAAAGACTGGAGTGTATTTAAGACCTGTGTACACCTGTGGTTATGTGTTTAGATGTGTATTATCGAAATCCAAAGAAAGGAGTGGATCCGACAACATCGAATTTTTCACCTAAAAAAATTGTAAAAAATGATTTTGGAGCCTTTTCATGGCACATCTTCCAACTGGCACAGCGGCCCAACTAGGCGTACCTACGACCTGTGTATACCTGTGGTTATATGTTTAGATGTGTATTATCGAAATCCAAGGACTGGAGTGGATCCGAGGACATCGAATTTTTCACCTCAAAAAATTGACAGTGTATAGTAAGGATTTTAAAGCCTTTTCATGGCTCATCTTCCAACTGCCACAGCGGCCCAACTAGGCGTATTTAAGACCTGTGTACACCTGTGGTTATGTGTTTAGATGTGTATTATCGAAATCCAAAGAAAGGAGTGGATCCGACAACATCGAATTTTTCACCTAAAAAAATTGACAGTGTATAGTAAGGATTTTGGAGCCTTTTCATGGCACATCTTCCAACTGGCACAGCGGCCCAACTAGGCGTACCTACGACCTGTGTACACCTGTGGTTATATGTTTAGATGTGTATTATCGAAAAACAAAGACTGGAGTGGATCCGAGGACATCGAATTTTTCACCTTAAAAAATTGACAGTGTATAGTAAGGATTTTAAAGCCTTTTCATGGCTCATCTTCCAACTGGCACAGCGGCCCAACTAGGCGTACCTACGACCTGTGTACACCTGTGGTTATATGTTTAGATGTGTATTATCGAAATCCAAAGACTGGAGTGGATCCGAGGACATCGAATTTTTCACCTCAAAGAATCCACAGTGTATAGTAAGGATTTTGGAGCCTTTTCATGGCTCATCTTCCAACTGGCACAGCGGCCCAACTAGGCGTACCTACGACCTGTGTACACCTGTCGTTATATGTTTAGATGTGTATTATCGAAATCCAAAGACTGGAGTGGATCCGAGGACATCGAATTTTTCACCTCAAAGAATCCACAGTGTATAGTAAGGATTTTGGAGCCTTTTCATGGCTCATCTTCCAACTGGCACACCGGCCCAACTAGGCGTACCTACGACCTGTGTACACCTGTGGTTATATGTTTAGATGTGTATTATCGAAATCCAAAGACTGGAGTGTATTTAAGACCTGTGTACACCTGTGGTTATGTGTTTAGATGTGTATTATCGAAATCCAAAGAAAGGAGTGGATCCGACAACATCGAATTTTTCACCTAAAAAAATTGTAAAAAATGATTTTGGAGCCTTTTCATGGCACATCTTCCAACTGGCACAGCGGCCCAACTAGGCGTACCTACGAGTGGATCCGACAACATCGAATTTTTCACCTAAAAAAATTGTAAAAAATGATTTTGGAGCCTTTTCATGGCACATCTTCCAACTGGCACAGCGGCCCAACTAGGCGTACCTACGACCTGTGTATACCTGTGGTTATATGTTTAGATGTGTATTATCGAAATCCAAGGACTGGAGTGGATCCGAGGACATCGAATTTTTCACCTCAAAAAATTGACAGTGTATAGTAAGGATTTTAAAGCCTTTTCATGGCTCATCTTCCAACTGCCACAGCGGCCCAACTAGGCGTATTTAAGACCTGTGTACACCTGTGGTTATGTGTTTAGATGTGTATTATCGAAATCCAAAGAAAGGAGTGGATCCGACAACATCGAATTTTTCACCTAAAAAAATTGACAGTGTATAGTAAGGAATTTGGAGAATTTTCATGGCACATCTTCCAACTGGCACAGCGGCCGAACTAGGCGTACCTACGACCTGTGTACACCTGTGGTTATATGTTTAGATGTGTATTATCGAAATCCAAAGACTGGAGTGGATCCGAGGACATCGAATTTTTCACCTCAAAGAATCCACAGTGTATAGTAAGGATTTTGGAGCCTTTTCATGGCTCATCTTCCAACTGGCACACCGGCCCAACTAGGCGTACCTACGACCTGTGTACACCTGTGGTTATATGTTTAGATGTGTATTATCGAAATCCAAAGACTGGAGTGTATTTAAGACCTGTGTACACCTGTGGTTATGTGTTTAGATGTGTATTATCGAAATCCAAAGAAAGGAGTGGATCCGACAACATCGAATTTTTCACCTAAAAAAATTGTAAAAAATGATTTTGGAGCCTTTTCATGGCACATCTTCCAACTGGCACAGCGGCCCAACTAGGCGTACCTACGAGTGGATCCGACAACATCGAATTTTTCACCTAAAAAAATTGTAAAAAATGATTTTGGAGCCTTTTCATGGCACATCTTCCAACTGGCACAGCGGCCCAACTAGGCGTACCTACGACCTGTGTACACCTGTGGTTATATGTTTAGATGTGTATTATCGAAATCCAAGGACTGGAGTGGATCCGAGGACATCGAATTTTTCACCTCAAAAAATTGACAGTGTATAGTAAGGATTTTAAAGCCTTTTCATGGCTCATCTTCCAACTGCCACAGCGGCCCAACTAGGCGTATTTAAGACCTGTGTACACCTGTGGTTATGTGTTTAGATGTGTATTATCGAAATCCAAAGAAAGGAGTGGATCCGACAACATCGAATTTTTCACCTAAAAAAATTGACAGTGTATAGTAAGGATTTTGGAGAAATTTCATGGCACATCTTCCAACTGGCACAGCGGCCGAACTAGGCGTACCTACGACCTGTGTACACCTGTGGTTATATGTTTAGATGTGTATTATCGAAATCCAAAGACTGGAGTGGATCCGAGGACATCGAATTTTTCACCTCAAAGAATCCACAGTGTGTAGTAAGGATTTTGGAGCCTTTTCATGGCTCATCTTCCAACTGGCACAGCGGCCCAACTAGGCGTACCTACGACCTGTGTACACCTGTGGTTATATGTTTAGATGTGTATTATCGAAATCCAAAGACTGGAGTGGATCCGAGGACATCGAATTTTTCACCTCAAAAAATTGACAGTGTATAGTAAGGATTTTGGAGCCTTTTCATGGCTCATCTTCCAACTGGCACAGCGGCCCAACTAGGCGTACCTACGACCTGTGTACACCTGTGGTTATATGTTTAGATGTGTATTATCGAAATCCAAGGACTGGAGTGGATCCGAGGACATCGAATTTTTCACCCCAAAAAATTGACAGTGTATAGTAAGGATTTTAAAGCCTTTTCATGGCACATCTTCCAACTGCCACAGCGGCCCAACTAGGCGTACCTACGACCTGTGTACACCTGTGGTTATGTGTTTAGATGTGTATTATCGAAATCCAAAGAAAGGAGTGGATCCGACAACATCGAATTTTTCACCTAAAAAAATTGACAGTGTATAGTAAGGATTTTGGAGCCTTTTCATGGCACATCTTCCAACTGGCACAGCGGCCGAACTAGGCGTACCTACGACCTTTGTACACCTGTGGTTATATGTTTAGATGTGTTATCGAAATCCAAAGACTGGAGTGGATCCGAGGACATCGAATTTTTCACCTCAAAAAATTGACAGTGTATACTAAGGATTTTGGAGCCTTTTCATGGCACATCTTCCAACTTGCACAGCGGCCCAACTAGGCGTATTTACGACCTGTGTACACCTGTGGTTATATGTTTAGATGTGTATTATCGAAATCCAAAGACTGGAGTGGATCCGAGGACAACGAATTTTTCACCTCAAAAAATTGACAGTGTATAGTAAGGATTTTGGAGCCTTTTCATGGCACATCTTCCAACTGCCACAGCGGCCAACTAGGCGTACCTACGACCTGTGTACACCTGTGGTTATGTGTTTAGATGTGTATTATCGAAATCCAAAGACTGGAGTGGATCCGAGGACATCGAATTTTTCACCTCAAAAAATTGACAGTGTATAGTAAGGATTTTGGAGCCTTTTCATGGCACATCTTCCAACTTGCACATCGGCCCAACTAGGCGTATTTACGACCTGTGTACACCTGTGGTTATATGTTTAGATGTGTATTATCGAAATCCAAAGACTGGAGTGGATCCGAGGACATCGAATTTTTCACCCAAAAAAAAATTGACAGTGTACAGTAAGGATTTTGGAGCCTTTTCATGGCACATCTTCCAACTGCCACAGCGGCAGAACTAGGCGTACCTACGACCTGTGTACACCTGTGGTTATGTGTTTAGATGTGTATTATCGAAATCCAAAGACTGGAGTGGATCCGAGGACATCGAATTTTTCACCTCAAAGAATCCACAGTGTATAGTAAGGATTTTGGAGCCTTTTCATGGCTCATCTTCCAACTGGCACAGCGGCCCAACTAGGCGTACCTACGACCTGTGTACACCTGTGGTTATATGTTTAGATGTGTATTATCGAAATCCAAAGACTGGAGTGGATCCGAGGACATCGAATTTTTCACCTCAAAAAATTGACAGGATTTTAAAGCCTTTTCATGGTTCATCTTCCAACTGCCACAGCGGCCCAACTAGGCGTATTTAAGACCTGTGTACACCTGTGGTTATGTGTTTAGATGTGTATTATCTAAATCCAAAGAAAGGAGTGGATCCGACAACTTCGAATTTTCACCTAAAAAAATTGACAGTGTATAGTAAGGATTTTGGAGCCTTTTCATGGCACATCTTCCAACTGGCACAGCGGCCCAACTAGGCGTACCTACGACCTGTGTACACCTGTGGTTATATGTTTAGATGTGTATTATCGAAATCCAAAGACTGGAGTGGATCCGAGGACATCGAATTTTTCACCTCAAAAAATTGACAGTGTATAGCAAGGATTTTAAAGCCTTTCCATGGCTCATCTTCCAACTGCCACAGCGGCCCAACTAGGCGTACCTACGACCTGTGTACACCTGTGGTTATATGTTTAGATGTGTATTATCGAAATCCAAAGACTGGAGTGGATCCGAGGACATCGAATTTTTCACCTAAAAAAATTGACAGTGTATAGCAAGGATTTTAAAGCCTTTCCATGGCTCATCTTCCAACTGCCACACCGGCCCAATTAGGCGTATTTAAGACCTGTGTACACCTGTGGTTATATGTTTAGATGTGTATTATCGAAATCCAAAGACTGGAGTGGATACGAGGACATCGAATTTTTCACCCAAAAAAAAATTGACAGTGTACAGTAAGGATTTTGGAGCCTTTTCATGGCTCATCTTCCAACTGTCACAGCGGCCCAACTAGGCGTACCTACGACCTGTGTACACCTGTGGTTATATGTTTAGATGTGTATTATCGAAATCCAAAGACTGGAGTGGATCCGAGGACATCGAATTTTTCACCTCAAAAAATTGACAGTGTATAGTAAGGATTTTGGAGCCTTTTCATGGCACATCTTCCAACTGGCACAGCGGCCCAACTAGGCGTACCTACGACCTGTGTACACCTGTGGTTATATGTTTAGATGTGTATTATCGAAATCCAAAGACTGGAGTGGATCCGAGGACATCGAATTTTTCACCTAAAAAAATTGACAGTGTATAGTAAGGATTTTAAAGCCTTTTCATGGTTCATCTTCCAACTGCCACAGCGGCCCAACTAGGCGTATTTAAGACCTGTGTACACCTGTGGTTATGTGTTTAGATGTGTATTATCTAAATCCAAAGAAAGGAGTGGATCCGACAACATCGAATTTTCACCTAAAAAAATTGACAGTGTACAGTAAGGATTTTGGAGCCTTTTCATGGCACATCTTCCAACTGCCACAGCGGCAGAACTAGGCGTACCTACGTTCTGTGTACACCTGTGGTTATGTGTTTAGATGTGTATTATCGAAATCCAAAGACTGGAGTGGATCCGAGGACATCGAATTTTTTACCTGAAAAAATTGACAGTGTATAGTAAGGATTTTAAAGCCTTTTCATGGTTCATCTTCCAACTGCCACAGCGGCCCAACTAGGCGTACCTACGACCTGTGTACACCTGTGGTTATATGTTTAGATGTGTATTATCGAAATCCAAAGACTGGAGTGGATCCGAGGACATCGAATTTTTCACCTAAAAAAATTGACAGTGTATAGTAAGGATTTTAAAGCCTTTTCATGGTTCATCTTCCAACTGCCACAGCGGCCCAACTAGGCGTATTTAAGACCTGTGTACACCTGTGGTTATGTGTTTAGATGTGTATTATCTAAATCCAAAGAAAGGAGTGGATCCGACAACATCGAATTTTCACCTAAAAAAATTGACAGTGTACAGTAAGGATTTTGGAGCCTTTTCATGGCACATCTTCCAACTGCCACAGCGACAGAACTAGGCGTACCTACGTTCTGTGTACACCTGTGGTTATGTGTTTAGATGTGTATTATCGAAATCCAAAGACTAGAGTGGATCCGAGGACATCGAATTTTTTACCTCAAAGAATCCACAGTGTATAGTAAGGATTTTGGAGCCTTTTCATGGCACATCTTCCAACTGCCACAGCGGCCCAACTAGGCGTATTTAAGACCTGTGTACACCTGTGGTTATGTGTTTAGATGTGTATTATCTAAATCCAAAGAAAGGAGTGGATCCGACAACATCGAATTTTCACCTAAAAAAATTGACAGTGTACAGTAAGGATTTTGGAGCCTTTTCATGGCACATCTTCCAACTGCCACAGCGGCAGAACTAGGCGTACCTACGACCTGTGTACACCTGTGGTTATGTGTTTAGATGTGTGTTATCGAAATCCAAAGACTGGAGTGGATCCGAGGACATCGAATTTTTCACCTCAAAAAATTGACAGTGTATAGTAAGGATTTTGGAGCCTTTTCATGGCTCAGCTTCCAACTGCCACAGCGGCCCAACTAGGCGTATTTAAGACCTGTGTGCACCTGTGGTTATGTTTTTAGATGTGGTTTATCGAAATCCAAAGAAAGGAGTGGATCCGACAAAAATCGAATTTTTCACCTAAAAAAATTGACAGTGTATAGTAAGGATTTTGGAGCCTTTTCATGGCTCATCTTCCAACTGCCATAGCGGCCCAACTAGGCGTATTTAAGACCTGTGTACACCTGTGGTTATGTGTTTAGATGTGTATTATCGAAATCCAAAAAAAGGAGTGGATCCGACAACATCGAATTTTTCACCTACGACCTGTGTACACCTGTGGTTATATGTTTAGATGTGTATTATCGAAATCCAAAGACTGGAGTGGATCCGAGGACATCGAATTTTTCACCTCAAAAAATTGACAGTGTATAGTAAGGATTTTGGAGCCTTTTCATGGCACATCTTCCAACTGGCACAGCGGCCCAACTAGGCGTACCTACGACCTGTGTACACCTGTGGTTATATGTTTAGATGTGTATTATCGAAATCCAAAGACTGGAGTGGATCCGAGGACATCGAATTTTTCACCTAAAAAAATTGACAGTGTATAGTAAGGATTTTAAAGCCTTTTCATGGTTCATCTTCCAACTGCCACAGCGGCCCAACTATGCGTATTTAAGACCTGTGTACACCTGTGGTTATGTGTTTAGATGTGTATTATCTAAATCCAAAGAAAGGAGTGGATCCGACAACATCGAATTTTCACCTAAAAAAATTGACAGTGTACAGTAAGGATTTTGGAGCCTTTTCATGGCACATCTTCCAACTGCCACAGCGGCAGAACTAGGCGTACCTACGTTCTGTGTACACCTGTGGTTATGTGTTTAGATGTGTATTATCGAAATCCAAAGACTGGAGTGGATCCGAGGACATCGAATTTTTTACCTGAAAAAATTGACAGTGTATAGTAAGGATTTTAAAGCCTTTTCATGGTTCATCTTCCAACTGCCACAGCGGCCCAACTAGGCGTACCTACGACCTGTGTACACCTGTGGTTATATGTTTAGATGTGTATTATCGAAATCCAAAGACTGGAGTGGATCCGAGGACATCGAATTTTTCACCTCCAAAAATTGACAGTGTATAGTAAGGATTTTAAAGCCTTTTCATGGCTCATCTTCCAACTGCCATAGCGGCCCAACTAGGCGTATTTAAGACCTGTGTACACCTGTGGTTATGTGTTTAGATGTGTATTATCTAAATCCAAAGAAAGGAGTGGATCCGACAACATCGAATTTTCACCTAAAAAAATTGACAGTGTACAGTAAGGATTTTGGAGCCTTTTCATGGCACATCTTCCAACTGCCACAGCGACAGAACTAGGCGTACCTACGTTCTGTGTACACCTGTGGTTATGTGTTTAGATGTGTATTATCGAAATCCAAAGACTAGAGTGGATCCGAGGACATCGAATTTTTTACCTCAAAGAATCCACAGTGTATAGTAAGGATTTTGGAGCCTTTTCATGGCACATCTTCCAACTGCCACAGCGGCCCAACTAGGCGTACCTACGACCTGTGTGCACCTGTGGTTATGTTTTTAGATGTGTATTATCGAAATCCAAAGAAAGGAGTGGATCCGACAAACATCGAATTTTTCACCTCAAAAAATTGACAGTGTATAGCAAGGATTTCGGAGCCTTTTCATGGCACATCTTCCAACTGCCACAGCGGCCCAACTAGGCGTACCTACGACCTGTGTACACCTGTGGTTATATGTTTAGATGTGTATTATCGAAATCCAAAGACTGGAGTGGATCCGAGGACATCGAATTTTTCACCTCAAAAAATTGACAGTGTATAGCAAGGATTTTAAAGCCTTTCCATGGCTCATCTTCCAACTGCCACAGCGGCCCAACTAGGCGTATTTAAGACCTGTGTACACCTGTGGTTATATGTTTAGATGTGTATTATCGAAATCCAAAGACTGGAGTGGATCCGAGGACATCGAATTTTTCACCCAAAAAAAATTGACAGTGTACAGTAAGGATTTTGGAGCCTTTTCATGGCACATCTTCCAACTGGCACAGCGGCAGAACTAGGCGTACCTACGACCTGTGTACACCTGTGGTTATGTGTTTAGATGTGTGTTATCGAAATCCAAAGACTGGAGTGGATCCGAGGACATCGAATTTTTCACCTCAAAAAATTGACAGTGTATAGTAAGGATTTTGGAGCCTTTTCATGGCTCAGCTTCCAACTGCCACAGCGGCCCAACTAGGCGTATTTAAGACCTGTGTGCACCTGTGGTTATGTTTTTAGATGTGGTTTATCGAAATCCAAAGAAAGGAGTGGATCCGACAAACATCGAATTTTTCACCTAAAAAAATTGACAGTGTATAGTAAGGATTTTGGAGCCTTTTCATGGCTCATCTTCCAACTGCCATAGCGGCCCAACTAGGCGTATTTAAGACCTGTGTACACCTGTGGTTATGTGTTTAGATGTGTATTATCGAAATCCAAAAAAAGGAGTGGATCCGACAACATCGAATTTTTCACCTAAAAAAATTGACAGTGTATAGTAAGGATTTTGGAGCCTTTTCATGGCACATCTTCCAACTGGCACAGCGGCCCAACTAGGCGTACCTACGACCTGTGTACACCTGTGGTTATATGTTTAGATGTGTATTATCGAAATCCAAAGACTGGAGTGGATCCGAGGACATCGAATTTTTCACCTCAAAAAATTGACAGTGTATAGTAAGGATTTTGGAGCCTTTTCATGGCACATCTTCCAACTGCCACAGCGGCCCAACTAGGCGTACCTACGACCTGTGTACACCTGTGGTTATATGTTTAGATGTGTATTATCGAAATCTGGAAAGACTGGAGTGGATCCGAGGACATCGAATTTTTCACCCAAAAAAAAATTGACAGTGTACAGTAAGGATTTTGGAGCCTTTTCAAGGCACATCTTCCAACTGCCACAGCGGCAGAACTAGGCGTACCTACGACCTGTGTACACCTGTGGTTATGTGTTTAGATGTGTATTATCGAAATCCAAAGACTGAAGTGGATCCGAGGACATCGAATTTTTCACCTCAAAGAATCCACAGTGTATAGTAAGGATTTTGGAGCCTTTTCATGGCTCATCTACCAACTGGCACAGCGGCCCAACTAGGCGTACCTACGACCTGTGTACACCTGTGGTTATATGTTTAGATGTGTATTATCGAAATCCAAAGACTGGAGTGGATCCGAGGACATCGAATTTTTCACCTCAAAAAATTGACAGTGTATAGTAAGGATTTTGGAGCCTTTTCATGGCACATCTTCCAACTGGCACAGCGGCCCAACTAGGCGTACCTACGACCTGTGTACACCTGTGGTTATATGTTTAGATGTGTATTATCGAAATCCAAAGACTGGAGTGGATCCGAGGACATCGAATTTTTCACCCAAAAAAAAATGTACAGTGTACAGTAAGGATTTTGGAGCCTTTTCATGGCTCATTTTCCAACTGGCACAGCGGCCCAACTAGGCGTACCTACGACCTGTGTACACCTGTGGTTATATGTTGAGATGTGTATTATCGAAATCCAAAGACTGGAGTGGATCCGAGGACATCGAATTTTTCACCTAAAAAAATTTACAGTGTATAGTAAGGATTTTGGAGCCTTTTCATGGCACATCTTCCAACTGGCACAGCGGCCCAACTAGGCGTACCTACGACCTGTGTACACCTTTGGTTATATGTTTAGATGTGTATTATCGAAATCCAAAGACTGGAGTGGATCCGAGGACATCGAATTTTTCACCTCAAAAAATTGACAGTGTATAGTAAGGATTTTGGAGCCTTTTCATGGCACATATTCCAACTGCCACAGCGGCCCAACTAGGCGTACCTACGACCTGTGTACACCTGTGGTTATATGTTTAGATGTGTATTATCGAAATCCAAAGACTGGAGTGGATCCGAGGACATCGAATTTTTCACCTCAAAAAATTGACAGTGTATAGTAAGGATTTTAAAGCCTTTTCATGGCTCATCTTCCAACTGCCACAGCGGCCCAACTAGGCGTATTTAAGACCTGTGTACACCTGTGGTTATGTGTTTAGATGTGTATTATCGAAATCCAAAGAAATGAGTGGATCCGACAACATCGAATTTTAACCTAAAAAAATTGACAGTGTATAGTAAGGATTTTGGAGCCTTTTCATGGCACATCTTCCAACTGCCACAGCGGTCCAACTAGGCGTACCTACGACCTGTGTACACCTGTGGTTATATGTTTAGATGTGTATTATCGAAATCCAAAGACTGGAGTGGATCCGAGGACATCGAATTTTTCACCTCAAAAAATAGTAAGGATTTTGGAGCCTTTTCATGGCACATCTTCCAACTGGCACAGCGGCCCAACTAGGCGTACCTACGACCTGTGTACACCTGTGGTTATATGTTTAGATGTGTATTATCGAAATCCAAAGACTGGAGTGGATCCGAGGACATCGAATTTTTCACCTCAAAAAATTGACAGTGAGGATTTTAAAGCCTTTTCATGGCTCATCTTCCAACTGCCACAGCGGCCCAACTAGGCGTATTTAAGACCTGTGTACACCTGTGGTTATGTGTTTAGATGTGTATTATCTAAATCCAAAGAAAGGAGTGGATCCGACAACATCGAATTTTCACCTAAAAAAATTGACAGTGTATAGTAAGGATTTTGGAGCCTTTTCATGGCACATCTTCCAACTGCCACAGCGGCCCAACTAGGCGTACCTACGACCTGTGTACACCTGTGGTTATATGTTTAGATGTGTATTATCGAAATCCAAAGACTGGAGTGGATCCGAGGACATCGAATTTTTCACCTCAAAAAATTGACAGTGTATAGTAAGGATTTTAAGGCCTTTTCATGGTTCATCTTCCAACTGCCACAGCGGTCCAACTAGGCGTATTTAAGACCTGTGTACACCTGTGGTTATGTGTTTAGATGTGTATTATCTAAATCCAAAGAAAGGAGTGGATCCGACAACATCGAATTTTCACCTAAAAAAATTGACAGTGTATAGTAAGGATTTTGGAGCCTTTTCATGGCACATCTTCCAACTGCCACAGCGGCCCAACTAGGCGTACCTACGACCTGTGTACACCTTTGGTTATATGTTTAGATGTGTATTATCGAAATCCAAAGACTGGAGTGGATCCGAGGACATCGAATTTTTCACCTCAAAAAATTGACAGTGTATAGTAAGGATTTTGGAGCCTTTTCATGGCACATATTCCAACTGCCACAGCGGCCCAACTAGGCGTACCTACGACCTGTGTACACCTGTGGTTATATGTTTAGATGTGTATTATCGAAATCCAAAGACTGGAGTGGATCCGAGGACATCGAATTTTTCACCTCAAAAAATTGACAGTGTATAGTAAGGATTTTAAAGCCTTTTCATGGCTCATCTTCCAACTGCCACAGCGGCCCAACTAGGCGTATTTAAGACCTGTGTACACCTGTGGTTATGTGTTTAGATGTGTATTATCGAAATCCAAAGAAATGAGTGGATCCGACAACATCGAATTTTAACCTAAAAAAATTGACAGTGTATAGTAAGGATTTTGGAGCCTTTTCATGGCACATCTTCCAACTGCCACAGCGGCCCAACTAGGCGTACCTACGACCTGTGTACACCTGTGGTTATATGTTTAGATGTGTATTATCGAAATCCAAAGACTGGAGTGGATCCGAGGACATCGAATTTTTCACCTCAAAAAATAGTAAGGATTTTGGAGCCTTTTCATGGCACATCTTCCAACTGGCACAGCGGCCCAACTAGGCGTACCTACGACCTGTGTACACCTGTGGTTATATGTTTAGATGTGTATTATCGAAATCCAAAGACTGGAGTGGATCCGAGGACATCGAATTTTTCACCTCAAAAAATTGACAGTGAGGATTTTAAAGCCTTTTCATGGCTCATCTTCCAACTGCCACAGCGGCCCAACTAGGCGTATTTAAGACCTGTGTACACCTGTGGTTATGTGTTTAGATGTGTATTATCTAAATCCAAAGAAAGGAGTGGATCCGACAACATCGAATTTTCACCTAAAAAAATTGACAGTGTATAGTAAGGATTTTGGAGCCTTTTCATGGCACATCTTCCAACTGCCACAGCGGCCCAACTAGGCGTACCTACGACCTGTGTACACCTGTGGTTATATGTTTAGATGTGTATTATCGAAATCCAAAGACTGGAGTGGATCCGAGGACATCGAATTTTTCACCTCAAAAAATTGACAGTGTATAGTAAGGATTTTGGAGCCTTTTCATGGCACATCTTCCAACTGGCACAGCGGCCCAACTAGGCGTACCTACGACCTGTGTACACCTGTGGTTATATGTTTAGATGTGTATTATCGAAATCCAAAGACTGGAGTGGATCCGAGGACATCGAATTTTTCACCTCAAAAAATTGACAGTGAGGATTTTAAAGCCTTTTCATGGCTCATCTTCCAACTGCCACAGCGGCCCAACTAGGCGTATTTAAGACCTGTGTACACCTGTGGTTATGTGTTTAGATGTGTATTATCGAAATCCAAAGAAAGGAGTGGATCCGACAACATCGAATTTTTCACCTCAAAAAATTGACAGTGTATAGTAAGGATTTTGGAGCCTTTTCATGGCACATCTTCCAACTGGCACAGCGGCCGAACTAGGCGTACCTACGACCTGTGTACACCTGTGGTTATATGTTTAGATGTGTATTATCGAAATCCAAAGACTGTAGTGGATCCGAGGACATCGAATTTTTCACCTCAAAAAATTGACAGTGTATAGTAAGGATTTTGGAGCCTTTTCATGGCACATCTTCCAACTGGCACAGCGGCCCAACTAGGCGTACCTACGACCTGTGTACACCTGTGGTTATATGTTTAGATGTGTATTATCGAAATCCAAAGACTGGAGTGGATCCGAGGACATCGAATTTTTCACCTCAAAAAATTGACAGTGAGGATTTTAAAGCCTTTTCATGGCTCATCTTCCAACTGCCACAGCGGCCCAACTAGGCGTATTTAAGACCTGTGTACACCTGTGGTTATGTGTTTAGATGTGTATTATCGAAATCCAAAGAAAGGAGTGGATCCGACAACATCGAATTTTTCACCTCAAAAAATTTACAGTGTATAGTAAGGATTTTGGAGCCTTTTCATGGCACATCTTCCAACTGGCACAGCGGCCGAACTAGGCGTACCTACGACCTGTGTACACCTGTGGTTATATGTTTAGATGTGTATTATCGAAATCCAAAGACTGGAGTGGATCCGAGGACATCGAATTTTTCACCTCAAAAAATTGACAGTGTATAGTAAGGATTTTAAGGCCTTTTCATGGTTCATCTTCCAACTGCCACAGCGGTCCAACTAGGCGTATTTAAGACCTGTGTACACCTGTGGTTATGTGTTTAGATGTGTATTATCTAAATCCAAAGAAAGGAGTGGATCCGACAACATCGAATTTTCACCTAAAAAAATTGACAGTGTATAGTAAGGATTTTGGAGCCTTTTCATGGCACATCTTCCAACTGCCACAGCGGCCCAACTAGGCGTACCTACGACCTGTGTACACCTGTGGTTATATGTTTAGATGTGTATTATCGAAATCCAAAGACTGTAGTGGATCCGAGGACATCGAATTTTTCACCTCAAAAAATTGACAGTGTATAGTAAGGATTTTGGAGCCTTTTCATGGCACATCTTCCAACTGGCACAGCGGCCCAACTAGGCGTACCTACGACCTGTGTACACCTGTGGTTATATGTTTAGATGTGTATTATCGAAATCCAAAGACTGGAGTGGATCCGAGGACATCGAATTTTTCACCTCAAAAAATTGACAGTGAGGATTTTAAAGGAGGAGTGGATCCGAGGACATCGAATTTTTTACCTCAAAGAATCCACAGTGTATAGTAAGGATTTTGGAGCCTTTTCATGGCACATCTTCCAACTGGCACAGCGGCCCAACTAGGCGTACCTACGACCTGTGTACACCTGTGGTTATGTGATTAGATGTGTATTATCGAAATCCAAAGAAAGGAGTGGATCCGACAACATCGAATTTTTCACCTAAAAAAATTGACAGTGTATAGTAAGGATTTTGGAGCCTTTTCATGGCACATCTTCCAACTGGCACAGCGGCCGAACTAGGCGTACCTACGACCTGTGTACACCTGTGGTTATATGTTTAGATGTGTATTATCGAAAAACAAAGACTGGAGTGGATCCGAGGACATCGAATTTTTCACCTTAAAAAATTGACAGTGTATAGTAAGGATTTTAAAGCCTTTTCATGGCTCATCTTCCAACTGCCACAGCGGCCCAACTAGGCGTACCTACGACCTGTGTACACCTGTTGTTATGTGTTTAGATGTGTATTATCGAAATCCAAAGAAAGGACTGGATCCGACAACGTCGAATTTTTCACCTAAAAAAATTGACAGTGTATAGTAAGGATTTTGGAGCCTTTTCATGGCACATCTTCCAACTGACACAGCAGCCCAACTAGGCGTACCTACGACCTGTGTACACCCGTGGTTATATGTTTAGATGTGTATTATCGAAATCCAAAGACTGGAGTGGATCCGAGGACATCGAATTTTTGACCTCAAAAAATTGACAGTGTATAGTAAGGATTTTAAAGCCTTTTCATGGCTCATCTTCCAACTGGCATAGCGGCCCAACTAGGTGTATTTACGACCTGTGTACACCTGTGGTTATATGTTTTGATGTGTTATATGTTGATGTGTTTTGATGTGATTATCGAAATCCAAAGACTGGAGTGGATCCGAGGACATCGAATTTTTCACCTCAAAAAATTGACAGTGTATAGTAAGGATTTTAAAGCCTTTTCATGGCTCATCTTCCAACTGCCACAGCGGCAGAACTAGGCGTACCTACGACCTGTGTACACCTGTGGTTATGTGTTTAGATGTGTATTATCGAAATCCAAAGAAAGGAGTGGATCCGAGGACATCGAATTTTTCACCTCAAAGAATCCACAGTGTATAGTAAGGATTTTGGAGCCTTTTCATGGCACATCTTCCAACTGCCACAGCGTCCCAACTAGGCGTACCTACGACCTGTGTACACCTGTGGTTATGTGTTTAGATGTGTATTATCGAAATCCAAAGACTGGAGTGGATCCGAGGACATCGAATTTTTGACCTCAAAAAATTGACAGTGTATAGTAAGGATTTTAAAGCCTTTTCATGGCTCATCTTCCAACTGGCATAGCGGCCCAACTAGGTGTATTTACGACCTGTGTACACCTGTGGTTATATGTTTTGATGTGTATTATCGAAATCCAAAGACTGGAGTGGATCCGAGGACATCGAATTTTTCACCTCAAAAAATTGACAGTGTATAGTAAGGATTTTAAAGCCTTTTCATGGCTCATCTTCCAACCGGCACAGCGGCCCAACTAGGCGTACCTACGACCTGTGTACACCTGTGGTTATATGTTTAGATGTGTATTATCGAAATCCAAAGACTGGAGTGGATCCGAGGACATCGAATTTTTCACCTCAAAAAATTGACAGTGTATAGTAAGGATTTTGGAGCCTTTTCATGGCACATCTTCCAACTGCCACAGCGTCCCAACTAGGCGTACCTACGACCTGTGTACACCTGTGGTTATGTGTTTAGATGTGTATTATCGAAATCCAAAGACTGGAGTGGATCCGAGGACATCGAATTTTTCACCTCAAAAAATTGACAGTGTATAGTAAGGATTTTGGAGCCTTTTCATGGCTCAGCTTTTAACTGCCACAGCGGCCCAACTAGGCGTATTTAAGACCTGTGTGCACCTGTGGTTATGTGTTTAGATGTGTATTATCGAAATCCAAAAAAAGGAGTGGATCCGACAACATCGAATTTTTCACCTAAAAAAATTGACAGTGTATAGTAAGGATTTTAAAGCCTTTTCATGGCTCATCTTCCAACTGCCACAGCGGCCCAACTAGGCGTACCTACGACCTGTGTACACCTGTGGTTATATGTTGAGATGTGTATTATCGAAATCCAAAGACTGGAGTGGATCCGGGGACATCGAATTTTTCACCTAAAAAAATTTACAGTGTATAGTAAGGATTTTGGAGCCTTTTCATGGCACATCTTCCAACTGGCACAGCGGCCCAACTAGGCGTACCTACGACCTGTGTACACCTTTGGTTATATGTTTAGATGTGTATTATCGAAATCCAAAGACTGGAGTGGATCCGAGGACATCGAATTTTTCACCTCAAAAAATTGACAGTGTATAGTAAGGATTTTGGAGCCTTTTCATGGCACATCTTCCAACTGGCACAGCGGCCCAACTAGGCGTACCTACGACCTGTGTACACCTGTGGTTACATGTTTAGATGTGTATTATCGAAATCCAAAGACTGGAGTGGATCCGAGGACATCGAATTTTTCACCTCAAAAAATTGACAGTGTATAGCAAGGATTTTAAAGCCTTTCCATGGCTCATCTTCCAACTGCCACAGCGGCCCAACTAGGCGTATTTAAGACCTGTGTACACCTGTGGTTATATGTTTAGATGTGTATTATCGAAATCTGGAAAGACTGGAGTGGATCCGAGGACATCGAATTTTTCACCCAAAAAAAAATTGACAGTGTACAGTAAGGATTTTGGAGCCTTTTCATGGCACATCTTCCAACTGCCACAGCGGCAGAACTAGGCGTACCTACGACCTGTGTACACCTGTGGTTATGTGTTTAGATGTGTATTATCGAAATCCAAAGACTGAAGTGGATCCGAGGACATCGAATTTTTCACCTCAAAGAATCCACAGTGTATAGTAAGGATTTTGGAGCCTTTTCATGGCTCATCTACCAACTGGCACAGCGGCCCAACTAGGCGTACCTACGACCTGTGTACACCTGTGGTTATATGTTTAGATGTGTATTATCGAAATCCAAAGACTGGAGTGGATCCGAGGACATCGAATTTTTCACCTCAAAAAATTGACAGTGTATAGTAAGGATTTTGGAGCCTTTTCATGGCACATCTTCCAACTGGCACAGCGGCCCAACTAGGCGTACCTACGACCTGTGTACACCTGTGGTTATATGTTTAGATGTGTATTATCGAAATCCAAAGACTGGAGTGGATCCGAGGACATCCAATTTTTCACCTCAAAAAATTGACAGTAAGGATTTTAAAGCCTTTTCATGGTTCATCTTCCAACTGCCACAGCGGTCCAACTAGGCGTATTTAAGACCTGTGTACACCTGTGGTTATGTGTTTAGATGTGTATTATCTAAATCCAAAGAAAGGAGTGGATCCGACAACATCGAATTTTCACCTAAAAAAATGTACAGTGTATAGTAAGGATTTTGGAGCCTTTTCATGGCACATCTTCCAACTGCCACAGCGGCCCAACTAGGCGTACCTACGACCTGTGTACACCTGTGGTTATATGTTTAGATGTGTATTATCGAAATCCAAAGACTGGAGTGGATCCGAGGACATCGAATTTTTCACCTCAAAAAATTGACAGTGTATAGTAAGGATTTTGGAGCCTTTTCATGGCACATCTTCCAACTGGCACAGCGGCCCAACTAGGCGTACCTACGACCTGTGTACACCTGTGGTTATATGTTTAGATGTGTATTATCGAAATCCAAAGACTGGAGTGGATCCGAGGACATCCAATTTTTCACCTCAAAAAATTGACAGTGAGGATTTTAAAGCCTTTTCATGGCTCATCTTCCAACTGCCACAGCGGCCCAACTAGGCGTATTTAAGACCTGTGTACACCTGTGGTTATGTGTTTAGATGTGTATTATCGAAATCCAAAGAAAGGAGTGGATCCGACAACATCGAATTTTTCACCTCAAAAAATTGACAGTGTATAGTAAGGATTTTGGAGCCTTTTCATGGCACATCTTCCAACTGGCACAGCGGCCGAACTAGGCGTACCTACGACCTGTGTACACCTGTGGTTATATGTTTAGATGTGTATTATCGAAATCCAAAGACTGGAGTGGATCCGAGGACATCGAATTTTTCACCTCAAAAAATTGACAGTGTATAGTAAGGATTTTAAGGCCTTTTCATGGTTCATCTTCCAACTGCCACAGCGGCCCAACTAGGCGTATTTAAGACCTGTGTACACCTGTGGTTATGTGTTTAGATGTGTATTATCTAAATCCAAAGAAAGGAGTGGATCCGACAACATCGAATTTTCACCTAAAAAAATTGACAGTGTATAGTAAGGATTTTGGAGCCTTTTCATGGCACATCTTCCAACTGCCACAGCGGCCCAACTAGGCGTACCTACGACCTGTGTACACCTGTGGTTATATGTTTAGATGTGTATTATCGAAATCCAAAGACTGTAGTGGATCCGAGGACATCGAATTTTTCACCTCAAAAAATTGACAGTGTATAGTAAGGATTTTGGAGCCTTTTCATGGCACATCTTCCAACTGGCACAGCGGCCCAACTAGGCGTACCTACGACCTGTGTACACCTGTGGTTATATGTTTAGATGTGTATTATCGAAATCCAAAGACTGGAGTGGATCCGAGGACATCGAATTTTTCACCTCAAAAAATTGACAGTGTATAGTAAGGATTTTGGAGCCTTTTCATGGTTCATCTTCCAACTGGCACAGCGGCCGAACTAGGCGTACCTACGACCTGTGTACACCTGTGGTTATATGTTTAGATGTGTATTATCGAAAAACAAAGACTGGAGTGGATCCGAGGACATCGAATTTTTCACCTTAAAAAATTGACAGTGTATAGTAAGGATTTTAAAGCCTTTTCATGGCTCATCTTCCAACTGCCACAGCGGCCCAACTAGGCGTACCTACGACCTGTGTACACCTGTTGTTATGTGTTTAGATGTGTATTATCAAAATCCAAAGAAAGGAGTGGATCCGACAACATCGAATTTTTCACCTAAAAAAATTGACAGTGTATAGTAAGGATTTTGGAGCCTTTTCATGGCACATCTTCCAACTGCCACAGCGGCCCAACTAGGCGTACCTACGACCTGTGTACACCTGTGGTTATATGTTTAGATGTGTATTATCGAAATCCAAAGACTGGAGTGGATCCGAGGACATCGAATTTTTCACCTCAAAAAATTGACAGTGTATAGTAAGGATTTTGGAGCCTTTTCATGGCACATTTTCCAACTGCCACAGCGTCCCAACTAGGCGTACCTACGACCTGTGTACACCTGTGGTTATGTGTTGAGATGTGTATTAACGAAATCCAAAGACTGGAGTGGATCCGACAACATCGAATTTTTCACCTAAAAAAATGTACAGTGTATAGTAAGGATTTTAGAGCCTTTCCATGGCTCTTCTTCCGACTGCCACAGCGGCCCAACTAGGCGTACCTACGACCTGTGCGCACCTGTGGTTATGTGTTGAGATGTGTATTAACGAAATCCAAAGACTGGAGTGGATCCGATGACATCGAATTTTTCACCTAAAAAAATGTACAGTGTATAGTAAGGATTTTGGAGCCTTCCATGGCTCATCTTCCAACTGCCACAGCGGCCCAACTAGGCGTACCTACGACCTGTGCGCACCTGTGGTTATGTGTTGTGATGTCTATTAACGAAATCCAAAGACTGGAGTGGATCCGACGACATCGAATTTTTCACCTAAAAAAATGTACAGTGTATAGTGAGGATTTTAGAGCCTTTCCATGGCTCTTCTTCCAACTGCCACAGCGGCCCAACTAGGCGTACCTACGACCTGTGCGCACCTGTGGTTATGTGTTGAGATGTGTATTAACGAAATCCAAAGACTGGAGTGGAGTGGATCCGACGACATCGAATTTTTCACCTAAAAAAATGTACAGTGTATAGTAAGGATTTTGGAGCCTTCCATGGCGCATCTTCCAACTGCCACAGCGGCCCAACTAGGCGTACCTACGACCTGTGTACACCTGTGGTTATGTGTTTAGATGTGTATTATCGAAATCCAAAGACTGGAGTGGATCCGACGACATCGAATTTTTCTCCTCAAAAAATTGACAGTGTATAGTAAGGATTTTGGAGCCTTTTCATGGCACATCTTCCAACTGGCACAGCGGCCCAACTAGGCGTACCTACGACCTGTGTACACCTGTGGTTATATGTTGAGATGTGTATTATCGAAATGCAAAGACTGGAGTGGATCCGGGGACATCGAATTTTTCACCTAAAAAAATTTACAGTGTATAGTAAGGATTTTGGAGCCTTTTCATGGCACATCTTCCAACTGGCACAGCGGCCCAACTAGGCGTACCTACGACCTGTGTACACCTTTGGTTATATGTTTAGATGTGTATTATCGAAATCCAAAGACTGGAGTGGATCCGAGGACATCGAATTTTTCACCTCAAAAAATTGACAGTGTATAGTAAGGATTTTGGAGCCTTTTCATGGCACATCTTCCAACTGGCACAGCGGCCCAACTAGGCGTACCTACGACCTGTGTACACCTGTGGTTACATGTTTAGATGTGTATTATCGAAATCCAAAGACTGGAGTGGATCCGAGGACATCGAATTTTTCACCTCAAAAAATTGACAGTGTATAGCAAGGATTTTAAAGCCTTTCCATGGCTCATCTTCCAACTGCCACAGCGGCCCAACTAGGCGTATTTAAGACCTGTGTACACCTGTGGTTATATGTTTAGATGTGTATTATCGAAATCTGGAAAGACTGGAGTGGATCCGAGGACATCGAATTTTTCACCCAAAAAAAAATTGACAGTGTACAGTAAGGATTTTGGAGCCTTTTCATGGCACATCTTCCAACTGCCACAGCGGCAGAACTAGGCGTACCTACGACCTGTGTACACCTGTGGTTATGTGTTTAGATGTGTATTATCGAAATCCAAAGACTGAAGTGGATCCGAGGACATCTAATTTTTCACCTCAAAGAATCCACAGTGTATAGTAAGGATTTTGGAGCCTTTTCATGGCTCATCTACCAACTGGCACAGCGGCCCAACTAGGCGTACCTACGACCTGTGTACACCTGTGGTTATATGTTTAGATGTGTATTATCGAAATCCAAAGACTGGAGTGGATCCGAGGACATCGAATTTTTCACCTCAAAAAATTGACAGTGTATAGTAAGGATTTTGGAGCCTTTTCATGGCACATCTTCCAACTGGCACAGCGGCCCAACTAGGCGTACCTACGACCTGTGTACACCTGTGGTTATATGTTTAGATGTGTATTATCGAAATCCAAAGACTGGAGTGGATCCGAGGACATCGAATTTTTCACCTCAAAAAATTGACAGTGTATAGCAAGGATTTTGGAGCCTTTTCATGGCACATCTTCCAACTGGCACAGCGGCCCAACTAGGCGTACCTACGACCTGTGTACACCTGTGGTTATATGTTTAGATGTGTATTATCGAAATCCAAAGACTGGAGTGGATCCGAGGACATCGAATTTTTCACCTTAAAAAATTGACAGTGTACAGTAAGGATTTTGGAGCCTTTTCATGGCTCATCTTCCAACTGGCACAGCGGCCCAACTAGGCGTACCTACGACCTGTGTACACCTGTGGTTATATGTTGAGATGTGTATTATCGAAATCCAAAGACTGGAGTGGATCCGAGGACATCGAATTTTTCACCTAAAAAAATTGACAGTGTATAGTAAGGATTTTGGAGCCTTTTCATGGCACATCTTCCAACTGGCACAGCGGCCCAACTAGGCGTACCTACGACCTGTGTACACCTGTGGTTATATGTTTAGAAGTGTATTATCGAAATCCAAAGACTGGAGTGGATCCGAGGACATCGAATTTTTCAAATCAAAAAATTGACAGTGTATAGTAAGGATTTTAAAGCCTTTTCATGGTTCATCTTCCAACTGCCACAGCGGTCCAACTAGGCGTATTTAAGACCTGTGTACACCTGTGGTTATGTGTTTAGATGTGTATTATCTAAATCCAAAGAAAGGAGTGGATCCGACAACATCGAATTTTCACCTAAAAAAATTGACAGTGTATAGTAAGGATTTTGGAGCCTTTTCATGGCACATCTTCCAACTGCCACAGCGGCCCAACTAGGCGTACCTACGACCTGTGTACACCTGTGGTTATATGTTTAGATGTGTATTATCGAAATCCAAAGACTGGAGTGGATCCGAGGACATCGAATTTTTCACCTCAAAAAATTGACAGTGTATAGTAAGGATTTTGGAGCCTTTTCATGGCACATCTTCCAACTGGCACAGCGGCCCAACTAGGCGTACCTACGACCTGTGTACACCTGTGGTTATATGTTTAGATGTGTATTATCGAAATCCAAAGACTGGAGTGGATCCGAGGACATCCAATTTTTCACCTCAAAAAATTGACAGTGAGGATTTTAAAGCCTTTTCATGGCTCATCTTCCAACTGCCACAGCGGCCCAACTAGGCGTATTTAAGACCTGTGTACACCTGTGGTTATGTGTTTAGATGTGTATTATCGAAATCCAAAGAAAGGAGTGGATCCGACAACATCGAATTTTTCACCTCAAAAAATTGACAGTGTATAGTAAGGATTTTGGAGCCTTTTCATGGCACATCTTCCAACTGGCACAGCGGCCGAACTAGGCGTACCTACGACCTGTGTACACCTGTGGTTATATGTTTAGATGTGTATTATCGAAATCCAAAGACTGGAGTGGATCCGAGGACATCGAATTTTTCACCTCAAAAAATTGACAGTGTATAGTAAGGATTTTAAGGCCTTTTCATGGTTCATCTTCCAACTGCCACAGCGGCCCAACTAGGCGTATTTAAGACCTGTGTACACCTGTGGTTATGTGTTTAGATGTGTATTATCTAAATCCAAAGAAAGGAGTGGATCCGACAACATCGAATTTTCACCTAAAAAAATTGACAGTGTATAGTAAGGATTTTGGAGCCTTTTCATGGCACATCTTCCAACTGCCACAGCGGCCCAACTAGGCGTACCTACGACCTGTGTACACCTGTGGTTATATGTTTAGATGTGTATTATCGAAATCCAAAGACTGTAGTGGATCCGAGGACATCGAATTTTTCACCTCAAAAAATTGACAGTGTATAGTAAGGATTTTGGAGCCTTTTCATGGCACATCTTCCAACTGGCACAGCGGCCCAACTAGGCGTACCTACGACCTGTGTACACCTGTGGTTATATGTTTAGATGTGTATTATCGAAATCCAAAGACTGGAGTGGATCCGAGGACATCGAATTTTTCACCTCAAAAAATTGACAGTGTATAGTAAGGATTTTGGAGCCTTTTCATGGTTCATCTTCCAACTGGCACAGCGGCCGAACTAGGCGTACCTACGACCTGTGTACACCTGTGGTTATATGTTTAGATGTGTATTATCGAAAAACAAAGACTGGAGTGGATCCGAGGACATCGAATTTTTCACCTTAAAAAATTGACAGTGTATAGTAAGGATTTTAAAGCCTTTTCATGGCTCATCTTCCAACTGCCACAGCGGCCCAACTAGGCGTACCTACGACCTGTGTACACCTGTTGTTATGTGTTTAGATGTGTATTATCGAAATCCAAAGAAAGGAGTGGATCCGACAACATCGAATTTTTCACCTAAAAAAATTGACAGTGTATAGTAAGGATTTTGGAGCCTTTTCATGGCACATCTTCCAACTGCCACAGCGGCCCAACTAGGCGTACCTACGACCTGTGTACACCTGTGATTATGTGTTTAGATGTGTATTATCGAAATCCAAAGACTGGAGTGGATCCGAGGACATCGAATTTTTCACCTCAAAAAATTGACAGTGTATAGTAAGGATTTTGGAGCCTTTTCATGGCTCAGCTTTTAACTGCCACAGCGGCCCAACTAGGCGTATTTAAGACCTGTGTGCACCTGTGGTTATGTTTTTAGATGTGTATTATCGAAATCCAAAGAAAGGAGTGGATCCGACAAACATCGAATTTTTCACCTAAAAAAATTGACAGTGTATAGTAAGGATTTTGGAGCCTTTTCATGGCTCATCTTCCAACTGCCACAGCGGCCCAACTAGGTGTATTTAAGACCTGTGTACACCTGTGGTTATGTGTTTAGATGTGTATTATCGAAATCCAAAAAAAGGAGTGGATCCGACAACATCGAATTTTTCACCTAAAAAAATTGACAGTGTATAGTAAGGATTTTAAAGCCTTTTCATGGCTCATCTTCCAACTGCCACAGCGGCCCAACTAGGCGTACCTACGACCTGTGTACACCTGTGGTTATGTGTTTAGATGTGTATTATCGAAATCCAAAGACTGGAGTGGATCCGAGGACATCGAATTTTTCACCTCAAAAAATTGACAGTGTATAGCAAGGATTTTAAAGCCTTTCCATGGCTCATCTTCCAACTGCCACAGCGGCCCAACTAGGCGTATTTAAGACCTGTGTACACCTGTGGTTATATGTTTAGATGTGTATTATCGAAATCCAAAGACTGGAGTGGATCCGAGGACATCGAATTTTTCACCCAAAAAAAAATTGACAGTGTACAGTAAGGATTTTGGAGCCTTTTCATGGCACATCTTCCAACTGCCACAGCGGCCCAACTAGGCGTACCTACGACCTGTGTACACCTGTGGTTATGTGTTTAGATGTGTATTATCGAAATCCAAAGACTGGAGTGGATCCGAGGACATCGAATTTTTCACCTCAAAGAATCCACAGTGTATAGTAAGGATTTTGGAGCCTTTTCATGGCTCATCTTCCAACTGCCACAGCGGCCCAACTAGGCGTACCTACGACCTGTGTACACCTGTGGTTATATGTTTAGATGTGTATTATCGAAATCCAAAGACTGGAGTGGATCCGAGGACATCGAATTTTTCACCTCAAAAAATTGACAGTGTATAGTAAGGATTTTAAAGCCTTTTCATGGTTCATCTGCCAACTGCCACAGCGGCCCAACTAGGCGTACCTACGACCTGTGTACACCTGTGGTTATATGTTTAGATGTGTATTATCGAAATCCAAAGACTGGAGTGGATCCGAGGACATCGAATTTTTCACCTCAAAAAATTGACAGTGTATAGTAAGGATTTTGGAGCCTTTTCATGGCACATCTTCCAACTGCCACAGCGGCCCAACTAGGCGTATTTAAGACCTGTGTACACCTGTGGTTATGTGTTTAGATGTGTATTATCGAAATCCAAAGACTGGAGTGGATCCGAGGACATCGAATTTTTCACCTCAAAAAATTGACAGTGTATAGTAAGGATTTTGGAGCCTTTTCATGGCACATCTTCCAACTGGCACAGCGGCCCAACTAGGCGTACCTACGACCTGTGTACACCTGTGGTTATATGTTTAGATGTGTATTATCGAAATCCAAAGAAAGGAGTGGATCCGACAACATCGAATTTTCACCTCAAAAAATTGACAGTGTATAGTAAGGATTTTGGAGCCTTTTCATGGCACATCTTCCAACTGCCACAGCGGCCCAACTAGGCGTACCTACGACCTGTTTACACCTGTGGTTATATGTTTAGATGTGTATTATCGAAATCCAAAGACTGGAGTGGATCCGAGGACATCGAATTTTTCACCTCAAAGAATCCACAGTGTATAGTAAGGATTTTGGAGCCTTTTCATGGCACATCTTCCAACTGCCACAGCGGCCCAACTAGGCGTACCTACGACCTGTGTACACCTGTGGTTATGTGTTTGGATGTGTATTATCGAAATCCAAAGACTGGAGTGGATCCGAGGACATCGAATTTTTCACCTCAAAAAATCCACAGTGTATAATAAGGATTTTGGAGCCTTTTCATGGCACATATTCCAACTGCCACAGCGGCCCAACTAGGCGTACCTACGACCAGTGTACACCTGTGGTTATGTGTTTAGATGTGTATTATCGGAATCCAAAGACTGGAGTGGATCCGAGGACATCGAATTTTTCACCTAAGAAAATTGACAGTGTAAGGATTTTGGAGCCTTTTCATGGCACATTTTCCAACTGCTCAACTAGGCGTACCTGTGTACACCTGTGGTTATGTGTTTAGATGTGTATTATCGAAATCCAAAGACTGGAGTGGATCCGAGAACATCGAATTATATACACCTGTGTTAGGTTAAAAAAATCCACAGTGGGTAAGTAAGGATGTTTAAGCCTTTCCTGGCTCATCTTCCAACAGCCACAGCGGGCCAACTATGGCACAAACATCTGTCTGTATTAGACAAACACAAATGTGAAATAAAATTAAATCAATATACCTTTAAACCGTCTTTTTTTCTCTTTTGTGAGAGATTGGAAGGATGTTTTGTGAAACGATTCTCTCGATAACTAGGACGAGTTCGAGGCTTGCGAGATACCTCCCTCGATAGTGAATTAAAGGTAGAAGCGTAATACGGTGAGATTTTGTAGCGATTTTGAATGAAAATTAGATTTATGGTATCTTGGCTTGTCCCAGTAAGATCGGACACATGTCCAATAATGCCTGAGTTAGTTGTACATTACAGAAGTCGAAGAACGTAGAATGTACTTCAAACGTAATCCTTCATATCAGCTCCACTTGTGATATCGATGTTAACCATAACACATTTTCGAAATACTTAAGTGCGTCTACTGAAATTTGATTTAATTCAATTCACGCCTACACAACGTATCAGAAGTAAATTGCTTTTGATATTTGCATCTAGGAAGACAAAATCAAAATGAACAATCCCTTCAGAATAAAGGAATACACAAGTAAGAAGGTGAAGAAAATGAAAACTGAATTACTGTTGAATTAGGTTCTGAAAAATCACGTGCTGTGCTCGCTGAAATTGCGAATCGCAAAAGCCTTTTCTTTTCAAAAGGATGCGCTAGCCTGCTATTCGTGCCCTCCACACTTCTTACATCTCATAAACATCTCACTGGATCTACACAGCATTATATGGTTTCCTTTTTTTTTTAGTTCTCATCCTCAAATGCAAGGCCTTTACACCTACAACTATTTCTGTTTACAACCTCGATACAAGAAAATACGAAGAAACATTTACTTTTCATGAGCGCGCGAGCGAACATGTGCGCTGTGAATGTGCACTTAAGATAGCGAAAAGGCTCTCAAGAAAGCACAAGTAGCAGCAACAGCAAAACTCCAAACCTTCATCTTTTCCCCCGAAATATGTGCTCATAGATACATAGATACGTAGTTATACACACAGATAGCATATGCATAGGATCCATGCAAAGCAATGCAATATGCTCGCATCTATGAAG
This sequence comes from Eristalis pertinax, assembly GCA_907269125.1. NCBI lineage: Eukaryota > Metazoa > Arthropoda > Insecta > Diptera > Syrphidae > Eristalis > Eristalis pertinax. Next base: position 931,110 of record OU026148.1, on the reverse strand, counting down.
TGAGGGTAGGGTATGGTATAGAGGGATGTGCAAACACTTTAGCAACCAAAAACTAAATAAAGATCTACACATTTAAAGGATGTGGGTAAAATAATAGTAGAAACTTACCCCAGACCATTCTTCCACTTCCCACTTGGGGCACTCCTGCACCATGCAAGGCTCTTGAGCTGCTGGTTTTGGTATTCGGCACACGATGTCTGGAACCTGTTGGGAAATGACAATGGCATTCATAGAGTGCATAGTGCAATTAAGTAAATAGCAGGTAACTGGGAGGGATGGATAACTCACCCTGTTCTTAATGCCATTTGTTTCCTCGGCACACACAACCACACGTTCTCGATAGCCGGGCCCACATAGACGACTGCAAGGGCTCCATTCATCAGCTACCCACCTATAGATGTCGAAGAAGGGCGAACACAAAAGGAAAATGCCATAAAAATTATGTAAAACAACTGAAATGACTCTTTTCCTTCTCGATTCTCCTTCAATCCACCTTTATCTATGCTCGTTGCCGTAGTTATCATTATCGGGGTCGCATTGTAGTCTAACTACTCCTCTTCGAAATGGAAAAGTGGATTGAGGAGATAAGCCGGAAAAAAGTCTTTAACAGTCTGCTTAGCAAGCATAGCCGTGACATTAAAATGACAATTCTTCTTAAACCTTAAGGTTTAAGCAATTATTAAGCTGTTAGATGCTGCTGAAATGCTTAAATACACAACGTGGGAGAGGAGGCCCACGTTGAACTGTTTCGTGGGAGGGCGCATTGATTGGCTGCCCTTGACTAACATACTGTACATGGTACGCATGAAGCAGACTAGATTTGTTGAGTTACTTACTTAGGCGGGCAGGTGTGGGTGTTGCAGAGTACCACAGATGGTTCAGGCCGATTAGTTGCACTGCACAGAGAGTCCTCGACTTCGACACCGGTAACACGATTCCTGCATGTTGGTCGGGACATCTTGTATCCTTTTCCATTTCCATTTTATTTTATTTTTTTTGGTCGCAAATGAAAAGAAAGAGACATTATTTTTTTATTGGTTTGTTCTACGACCTCGCTCGTACGATGGTGTTCGTTGGAGGGTATCGATTGATCGATTCCGTTTTTGGAACCTATAATTCCTTGGTCTCGAAGTGGGCAAGACACAAGACATTTCGAATAAAATAAGGCTCAGAAAGTTAAGAGGGGTGGGGGGAGGGGCTTTGAATATGCCCATGTTATTCCTCTTGGTGTTACCAAGTCACATTGAGAATTGTGGCTGAAGTTGAAGTCCTTATTGGTTTTCTTTCTTATTTTCTTTCTTTGCGGCGGGCGGGCGTACCGGCGGACGGGCGCTTGTAGGGCGTACTGGGGGTTTTGTCGTTTTTATTGTGCGCCGCAGCACGTTTAATCGATTAGCGACGGTGTGGTCTAGGGGTTTAGCTTAATGGAAGCAGGGGTGCTCGCCGTCATTCCTAACTGAAATTTGTCTTTGGCTTTAATCGTTTTATACCCATTACATACTGTTTCTCGCACTGTGGAGCAGTGAAACGCTTGATTCTCGAGTACTGTTGCTGGTGGTGTGTGCAATTCTGTTTTTGTGTTTGTTGTTGTTACTTTTTTGCACAATATAGCCATGAGACAACGACACAAAGATAAAATCTCTTTCTCTGTGTAGCTCGGGCAAAAAAAAAGAGTCAAAGAATAAATAAACTCGGCAATATTGGTGGAGTGTTGTTTTGGGATTACGATGGGGATGGTGTTGGCAGCAACGACACGCTACCAGAACTGGCATTGGGTGCTTGTCGGGGTGGTACTTGACATTTTTCTTCTTCACCACTGTTTGGCTTTTTTCCGATGTTTGATATTTGGATCATCGATAGAAACAGACAAGGGATGAAAAGACAAATAGGACTGTTGTAATGCTATCACCCCTGTTTACGTTAGGACGGGATACAGGCGAAGACTCCCCCAGACACCTCCCCCAGACAAGGGGGACCGCTAGTAAATATACATCTGGGGAGAAATTAAGCTAACGTATTCCACAAATCTGATGAAAATTGCACGACAAAAAACGACGAAAAATAAGGACTCAGTGGATTTATTTGCTTAAATATGAGTATCACGTTATTGTGCTGTTCCTTGTTCTGGATACATAACAAGGAGTTCATTAGTCAAGATTTCAGTACTTCTTCTACGTCAACGATAGCTTCGAGAAGGCTTTTTCTTGACAGAGATTTATCTGATAGGGAAAAAAGGTCTCCTTATGACCTTGCAAAACAAATTATGAAGTAGGTAAAAGGGCTTTTATTTAAATCGTCAACGAAGTCTTAAAACATTTTGAAGATTTCCATTTCAAATTTTCGTTTGATACAAAGCATAGAATATATTTATTTTTAAGATTGAACGCAATCATGCCAATTGAAGAATCGTAGGCACAAGTATCAAGTGCTTACCAGTTGCTATGATATATTTAATCGGATTTTTTAACCGTGCCGCTTAACTTATTGACTTCAACCGGCTTAGTATTCGATATGTATAATATGTACATACCTATGCATACATCTCATTTTGAAAAACTAAAGACCCAAAGCTTAACGGAAGCAATCTAGAGACCTAATATTCCCCAATCAATGCTATCACATTCCTGCGTAAACCAATCTCCACCCAAGATGCTAACTAGAATATAACCAATCAAAATACCAGTTTGCTCAAAACCAAAGTCCATCAACGTACCAATCGTCCATCGATCTCTTCACATTAGCAATCATTGTCACACTTCACCATCATAAGCTCTATAAACAATAGTATCCAAGCCTTTGACAACCCTAATGCAACTGCCTATAATTCAACAACCTCCACAATATCTTTCCAAGGAAAATGTTGCCCCTCTTCCTTCAATTTTACTGTGGCATAGAGAATCGGCAGTGTATGCAATATGGCTTAAAGGATACTCTCATCGAATCCTGATTCCTGTCCAGAGAAGTCTTGCTCCATTGGATATTTGACAGTTTCGATGCAATCGTCTATTGCTCAAAACAGTCCAACGCCATCTGCAGCAAGTCGATACGAAAACCTTAGCCCAGTTGCACCTCCGTAGGAAATTTTGCGTAAGCCAAAGTCTATAAAGGTGGGTGCGCAGTCGCGATGGCTCAGTTGTGATTGGACAGCGACTCGGGTAAATTCTAGTGCAAAAAGTGAAAAAGTGATGTGTCAAGTGAAAAGTGCATCTTCCTCCCTCCCATGTAAAGTGTCAATAAAAAAGTGTCCCCTGGCCACTGTCTGTCTCTCTTCCACCCATTTTGTGCCCCTCAAGCTTCACGAGTGCAATTTTTATATGTGTTAGTGTGGCCATCTGCCAAATAAAGATCTCTCATAAGAAAATCAGTGCGATTTTGTTTGTGTCCAATAAGAAATAAGAATTCGACTCTGGACTCTCTATATCCAGCGAAAATCATCCCTTAAAATGTGTCATTCCTGTTTGTGTTTTTTTGTTTTTGCCTCTTCTCTGTTCTCATCTTCGAATGCATGAATATGTTTGAGCTGCCTGCGCCGGTGGGTTACTTATATGGAAGACGGCGACTAGCGCTGAAAATAACGGTGAGTTTTTGCATAGAAGTCAGTCCGTTCTTCCAATTTATGTGTGCTTGACATTGTATAATTCGTAAATTGATGATTTTTGACATGAAACAGTTTTGACAGGTACGAAAATATTGTACTACTGAAATTCCATACAAAATGTACCAAATCTCCTGAGCTAAAAGTTCAACGCCCTCTGCAGCCAGCCGGTAAGAAAACTTTATCCCAGTTGCAGCTCAGTAGGAAATTTCGCGTTGGCCAAATTGTATAAAAGCTGGGTGCGCAATCGCGGTGGCTCAGTTGTGTTTGGGCCGCGACTCGGGTAAGTTCTAGTGCTAAAAGTGAAAAAGTGAAAAAGTGAAATAGTGAAGTGTCAAGTGAAAAGTGCATCTCCCTCCCTCTCATGTGAAGTGTCAAGTGAAAAGTGCATCTCCCTCCCTCTCATGTGAAGTGTCAAGTGAAAAGTGTCCCCTGAACAGTGCATCTGACCCCCCTCGCATGTAAAGAGTCGTCAATAAAAAAGTGTCCCCTGACCACTGTCTGTCTCTCTCCCACCATTTTGTGCCCCTCAAGCTTCGCGAGTGTAATTTTTTATGTGTGTTAGTATGGCCATCTGCCAAATAAAGATCTCTCATAAGAAAATCAGTGCGATTTTGTGTGTCCAATAAGAAGTCCACTCTGGACTCTATATGCCAGTGTTTCCCGCCAAAATCTCCCCTAAATTGTGTTATATGCTTCATTCGTGTTTGTGTTTTTTTTTGCCTGCTTTGTGTTCTCATCTTCGAATGCATGAATATGTTTGAGCTGTCTGCGCCAGTGGATTTATTTATTTGGAAGACGGCGACGAGCGCTGAAAATAACGGTGAGTTTTTACATAGAAATCAGTCCGTTTTTCCAATTTGTGTGTGCTTGACGTTGTATAATTCGTAAATTGATGATTTTTGACATGAAACAGTTTTGACAGGTACGAAAATATTGTACTACTGAAATTCCATACAAAATGTACCAAATCTCCTGAGCTAAAAGTTCAACGCCCTCTGCAGCCAGCCGGTAAGAAAACTTTATCCCAGTTGCAGCTCAGTAGGAAATTTCGCGTTGGCCAAATTGTATAAAAGCTGGGTGCGCAATCGCGGTGGCTCAGTTGTGTTTGGGCCGCGACTCGGGTAAGTTCTAGTGCTAAAAGTGAAAAAGTGAAAAAGTGAAATAGTGAAGTGTCAAGTGAAAAGTGCATCTCCCTCCCTCCCATGTGAAGTGTCAAGTGAAAAGTGTCCCCTGAATAGTGCATCTGACCCCCCTCGCATGTAAAGAGTCGTCAATAAAAAAGTGTCCCCTGACCACTGTCTGTCTCTCTCCCACCCATTTTGTGCCTCTCAAGCTTCGCGAGTGTAATTTTTTATGTGTGTTAGTATGGCCATCTGCCAAATAAAGATCTCTCAAGAAAATCAGTGCGATTTTGTGTGTCCAATAAGAAGTCTACTATGGACTCTCTATATCCCAGTGTTTCCCGCCAAAATCATCCCCTAAATTGTGTTATATGCTTCATTAGTGTTTGTGTTTTTTTGCCTCCTTTGTGTTCTCATCTTCGAATGCATGAATATGTTTGAGCTGCCTGCGCCAGTGGGTTACTTATTTGGAAGACGGCGACGAGCGCTGAAAATAACGGTGAGTTTTTACATATAAATCAGTCCGTTTTTCCAATTTGTGTGTGCTTGACGTTGTATAATTCGTAAATTGATGATTTTTGACATGAAACAGTTTTGACAGGTACGAAAATATTGTACTACTGAAATTCCATACAAAATGTACCAAATCTCCTGAGCTAAAAGTTCAACGCCCTCTGCAGCCAGCCGGTAAGAAAACTTTATCCCAGTTGCAGCTCAGTAGGAAGTTTCGCGTTGACCAAATTGTATAAAAGCTGGGTGCGCAATCGCGGTGGCTCAGTTGTGTTTGGGCCGCGACTCGGGTAAGTTCTAGTGCTAAAAGTGAAAAAGTGAAATAGTGAAGTGTCAAGTGAAAAGTGCATCTCCCTCCCTCCCATGTGAAGTGTCAAGTGAAAAGTGTCCCCTGAACAGTGCATCTGACCCCCACCTCATCATGTAAAAAGTCAATAAAAAAGTGTCCCCTGACCACTGTTTGTCTCTCTCCCACCCATTTTGTGCCCCTCAAGCGAGTGCAATTTTTTATGTGTGGTAGTATGGCCATCTGCCAAATAAAGATCTCTAGTAAGAAATTTAGTGCGATTTTGTGTGAAATAATAAGTCCACTCTGGACTCTATATCCCAGTGTTTCCCGCCAAAATCATCCCATAAAATGTGTTATATGCTTTATTCGTGTTTGTGCTCTCGTCTCCGAATGCATGAATATGTTTGAGCTGCCTGCGCCCGTGGATTTACTCATTTGGAAGACGGCGACGAGCGCTGAAAATGACGGTGCGATTTTCCATTGAAGTCAGCCCTGGGTGCGCAGTCGCGATGGCTCAGCTGTATGGTGACTGCGACTTATGTAAGTTTTGTCTCTGATCGGTGCTAGCTTTGTCTCCCTTCGTAGCTCTCTCTCTCTGTCCTTGTCTCATCCTGAGATGTAGTGTCGCATCGCAACTACACGATTGAATATGAGTAGATATTTATAGATGTATGTGTAGTTCGTGGTATGCATATAGGTTCAGATATTGAGAATAACGGTAAGTCGTTTGGTATTTCTTTTTCTCGCTGTGTTCGTTGCATATTTTCATCTTTTATGGTTTTTGTTAGTTTTGAATTTTTTTGCATTTGTCATTCAGTATTTTCTGTAACTTTGAGTAGAATGTTTGCGTTTAAGTTTTGTCGCTACAATTTTATATATACATATATATTTTTTTAATGTTTTGTTTTCAATCTTAATCTAATGCTCCTTTTTGTTTCTTCCACAGAATATGACTGGATACGAAAAATGTGCGTGTTCGGTTTTTTTCGATATAATTATATTCGATCGGCATTAGAGTAAAGTAGAATTTTTTTAAATTGCATAATTCAATCGGAATATATATCGGGCGTCGCGGTTCCCTTGCGTATGAAATTGAAAAAAATCTCGCGTTGTCCCCGTTTGTTCTCGACTGCAATCGCCTCGAAAAGATGTGCCGGTTATCGAGTGTGTTTCTTTCCAAAAATGTCTGCATTCCAAATTCATGTTTAATTATTATTTTTGTTTACACAATCCCCCCTTCCTCTCTCGTTAAATCAAATACCAAATGATTTAATATTTTTCAGTGTGCGTTTCGTTTAATAAATAATCGCATCCGATCACGCATTTTAGTGATAATCCGTTCTCGCAATATCGAAAAAATACCGTCGTATAAATAAGTTTGTGTCCGATCAAAGTCTTTTTCGAAATGTCCTCGAATCGCTGCGAATTTGTGAATCGTAATATAAATGTGGTTTTCTTTCGGGAATGTTGCGCGAGTGGTCTTTAAAAAAGCTCTGCCCTTTTATATCAATTAATGAGCAAGTCCTTTCTGCTTTCTTTTCATTTCCATCCGTGTACGAGAAGTGTGCTAATGTAATTTTGTTCAGTTTTTTCCCGCTAAATTCACTAAATTTTGCGCATCGGAAATGTGTTCGCATATCGTCATTCGGTATGCGGTGAACGCGAGTGTTCTTTAAAAAAGCTCCCCCTGCCCCAAATATGAGCAATTATTTCAGTCTTTTCCGTTTTTTTTCTTTCAATTTTTATTTTCAAAATTCACTCAAATTCGCTTTGCTTTAGTGTTCGCGAAATTCGATATCCTTTAAAAAAGTGTTCCACTTCCGACCGATTAAGAGAAGTGCGCGGTTCTCCTTTCGGGTTCTTCTAAATTCATAAAATTTCGCGATTCGGGATCCGCCGTGAGTGATCGCGAGTGGTCTTTAAAAAAAGCTCTCACTTTCCCTTTTCATCAAAAATGAGCAAAAAATCCTTTTCATTTCCATCGACATAAGAGAAGTGCGCGGTTCTCATATCATTTCGGTTTTTTTTATTCCAAATTCACCAAATTTCGGGTTCGGTTCGTGTCCGCGATTATTTCGGGAGTGTTCGCGAGTGAGTGGTTCCAGAAAGAAAAACCTTCCTCCGAGGGATTAATGGCGAAGCAGGTAAGTCATCAGTCTGGTAGACATCATCATCATTCAAGACTTCAAAACCATCGAAGTAGTAAGTGAATTTTTATTTATCGATAAAAAGAGATTGTCATCGGGAAGTTGCTTTCCAAAGGGCCATCGGTGACGAGTGATGACCAATTTCGTATCTTAAGGCTTCCTTTGATGTTGGATTGTTTATTTTTCAAAAAAATGTACTTGTACCGTTCTTTTTCAGCATCTGAGTACAATCACCTACTTCGGTAGGTTGATTGAGGACTGTTAGGGCGCTCCTGGTGTTCTTTCGATACATTCCAACAACGGTTTGGTTTGGGACTGGGTGTTTTTTTTTTCCTTAGCAGGTTTTCAACGAAACAACTGGATATCTACTGCCGCTTGTTTCACAGTTTCCAGGCTTTGCTTTGTTTCACTATTCCTTAGGTCAGGCTTTCTTATGACGCAAGCAACCTTCAACGAAGTTGACTTGCATGAAACTGTCTCAAAAGTCTGAAGAAGACTGCTTTCAATCTGATTTTCAGCTTTAGATTGCTTTGCAATTTATTTATTAATTTTATTTGTATTTTTTTACATACATTTTACATTACATACATTTTATATACATACATATATTTTATTTATTCATTTAAATTTTTGCAAGCGTTTAGGTACATTACATATGTACATCTATTCGGTTTTTTTTAAGTGATTGATACCGGTCTCTTTGTACTTGAAAAGTAACGCGGCCGCGATCGTTGCGTAGTGTCTGTGAAGTGAATAAGTGATGAATTTCTTCGCGAAACGTCAAAATATTGAGCTGATTTTAGAGTAATTTCTGTCTTAATTTTAATAAGTCTTGTCCAATCATACTATTGTTAAACGTTCAAACATCGGGCTGATTGAACTCTTTTTCCTTTCGAAGGATGACATTGAAACTCTTATTTTACTTTTCTTTGCATGAATATCTTTCGAAAGTCTGAAACAGACTGCCTTTAGTTTTTAGTTTTCAATTATCTTTGCTTCTTTATTTTTCAACTGAGCATGAAGCGATGCCGCGTATCGGAGACATGTATTTAGAATTAAGCCTGTCCGTCGGTCGGTAGTTCGCAGCAAGCCGCGCGCGATTATCTAAAAACTATCGTCAATCGTAAAAGTGTTGTAAAGTGAAAAAAGTGATTAAAGTCGTTGCGAAACAGTGATTCCTCTTCTTTTACAAGTTCTCGTCGAAACAACAATGTGGGTATTTGGTGCTGTACATACATATCTATCAATCCATTTTACCTAGATTTTTATTTCGCAGGAATATGACAACATTAAACTAAACTCAGTTCTCCCGTGAGACAAGCACTCGATAACCCGACTGTGAAGGCCACCAACAGCGGCAATCACATAAATCTTCACCTCGGTAGGTTGCACCATTTGTTTCATGTTTTATGTACACAAAACACTTTCGACAAATTCCCTACAATTTACATATCAGTCGCCCATCTACATACCAACTTATTGCCATTTTACGAAGCACACGCATTGTATTAGGCTTCCCTTTCTATTCGGCTGTTTCATCGTTTGTTCGAAAGGTCGTCATTCAGTTGGTAGCGAAGCAAGTACATGACCTCTAACCGATGACTGATAATTCACAGTTCCACCTCTTCAAACCGCCCGTCATTCATCGGATTCCCCTCAGCACTAAAAATATTTATAGATTTTTATGAGAGAACCGCTTTATTCGCAGGCTACAGTCGATAGCTGTAAATAAATTACCGTCGATGGGGGTGGGTGTTGTTATAGCAAATCCAAAGACCATTCCAATTTTCTGTCTTGTTTCAGAATCAAGTTTTAACAACCCTCAAATCTGACTTTCAGAGCATAGCAGAACAGAGAACAGGAATTTAATTCGACTCGTGTTCGATTTGCGTATAGTACACGTGGGGCTTGTATTTGAACTTTGGAAAGCAACACTCTGAATATGTTCCATGGGGAAGATTAAAAAGGGACTTTAAACATCTGAAACGTCCTGAGTGTGAAAAGCCTTAGAAACCGGCAAGAAGAATTACAAGGATCTCAATAAAAACAACCCAACCAAATTTGGATTAACCACAGCGTTTCCAATAGACTGACTAACAGACTGTCGACGCACAGTCATGACTGTGATTATTGCCAGTGATTTCACCATCAAGATGGTTACAGATCATAACAGATGAGCACGAAGAGTTCATACCATACAATGCCGGTAAAATATTCCTTTCCACCTCTTCCATTTTTATTCTCACATGTTTTTATTGGTTTCTATGGAAAAGTATGTACTTACCCCCTCCGCAGGTGACTGAACACAGTGACATCGGTGCCGTCTCCCAATGATAGAGTGGTTGCGAACATGATTTTCCATCGCCTCCACAAACCCCACATGCGTCGATCTTCTTCGTCGAGCCAATCTTCAGGTCGCAGCCAACTCGCTGAGCAAAGAAATGAAGAAAAGAAAAAATCGAGAATTGGAAAACGAAACGAATAAATGTCGTATAAAGGATAACACTTCTCAAAGTTATTTTGTAGCTCCGTATGTTTGTTTGTATGTAGGTATGCCTACGTGTAGAACATAACAAGAGTTATTATTATTCGTACTTTTATATCTCGCAATCGGGGTATAAAACAATATTTGAATAAATAAGGTATTTTGTACGTTGTTTCGCATTTAATACCCCCCATTCATTGGGCTTGTTTGCTCGTCAAGATAGGGAAGTTAACAACAAATAATTTATAACAAATAGGTTACCTGAAAAATTATTCTATACCGAACATGAAAAAGATGAATTGCTTGTTCGCACAAGCTCCGATTGGGGCCCGTCACTACTGCTATCGTGCGTCCTCGAATTCGAAACTTACCTAGGTTACCTAGGTAGTGGGCTGGTGCTGGTGCTGTCACTGGCGCTTGTGCTACACAGTGCGACCATTGAACGAGAGTGCTTTGTTTACTCAAAGACACGTTGTCATTATTTAAATTTCCGTTTGGTAATGAATAAATTTGGCCGAAATTATTTCGGCAAATTCTCAGTTTGATTTATGTGCCTCGTTGTGCACTTTCCTCCGATTTACTATTTGCAATCGATTGATATATCGCCAGTGTTGTCGACGACGGGGTCGCGACTCACCAAAAGCTGTTCAGACTTTCATGGCGGTATGATGGCAGTGAGATATATTGTGCCTCAAAAACAAAACAAAACAAAAACGAACAAGAACAAAGTCGTGCAAACTTCTTAAAAATAAATGGAACCTAATCACGGCATTGTTAAGGGGAATGAATATGTGCTTTTTTCGTGTTTGTTGAGACCAAAACAAATTCGCGTTCGAATTTGAGATGATGTTTACGATGGATATTGCGTAAGTTATGCAATTGACTGCAAAGAGTATGTAAATTAAAACTTTTTTACTTGGATTTTGCGCGAAGAACGTTTTGCATTGTTTGACTGGTTGCGAAAGAACGTTCGGCGACGTATACTGACTCGAAAATGAGATGAACGCTTCTCTAACTGGAAGAGCATCCTTTTACACTGGGACTGATTAGCCCAACATAAATACTCCTTAAAGACAAACATTAAACTTGGGACAGATCTGAATAAATTTCTCATAGGAGTGATTCTATTATTTGCTTTTTCGCTTTTCGCCACATAACATCTGACAGATTTCGTTAATGCATCTTAAAAGCATTCCCCTGTAAATTTAACTATCGATTTCTGAATATGAGCTGCTCGTTAAACCACGACATTCAAGCTTCGCAAAAAAAAGAAAAAAAAGAGACAAAATGAGCATAATCACAAAAAGTGAAAAGAAAGAAAAATAAATGGGGAAGGAAGAACATTATTTTTATTTCTCACCTGACATTTGCCCTGGATGCACATATCAAGACTTCCGGCGCGACACCGAGTTCCATCTTGTACTCTTCCTGACAGCTGCACAATGACACTTGGCTCGTCATAGTGTTCCGACTCATCTGGGCCAGCAACGCCGCCACCATCAACCTCTGGCAGTGAAACGTCATCAGAGAGATGAGCAGGTCTTCCTCTTTACATTGCCACAAAAAAGATATAAACAAAAGAGAGAAATTAAAAACTACAACAAAAACAAAAGCAATCCCATTTTACATTAAATGAATCAAGCCATTCAGTTAACGAGTCAAAGACTGTGTACAGTGAATATTTAAACAACACAGGCAAATACAAGTAAAGAGCACAAACCAGGACACATCGAATAAGAGTTCTCCGAGTCGGAGGCGAACTTCGGTTAAAGGAGTGCGCGCTTCAATCCCGGTACTACACAGTAAAGTATGTAGGCCGTGTATGCAAAGCTTGGTGGCCTCGCACCGCGTGGTGACGCGGCGCGGCGTTTAAATGTTTCAAGGCAACAGGATATGGCATGCAACATCCGTAGCGTGCTGTTTACCTCGCTTCATTCCACTCCATGCAGCGCCACGTCCACTGCAAACTTCAGAGTGAACAATGAAACTACCGGGGGATAGTTCAGCTATCCAACAAAGAAAATCCACCAGTTGGGAGAGAGAGTGCTGCTTGTACGCTTTTAAAACGGGATGTTGATGATGATGATGACTTTTACCCTTCTCCGACAGTTCCCGATACAATGTAATTACCGCGCATTACATTCAGACATTTGTTTATAGAGTGTCCGCAGTTTTGCGCTTCGCGTGAAGCTTTTTACGGTAATTTGCCGTGTGTTTTACTTTCCCGCCCACTACTTCCCCAAAGAATAAAGCTATTCATGAGTCTACCCAATTACCTGCATGTAAGGGCACAAGGCTCTACATAATCGTAGTGCGTGGTCCATGTATACAATGTCCCGTCGTATGGTACATCGTTGTATGCGGCGCATTGATGCGCTCTGAAGTCTTGCTGCTCTGGACATGGCTGCATATTACAGATTCTGTAACGTGCCGTTTCTCCTTTGCATCCATTCGGATTGTGGCATCTTCTTATCTGTTGAGCTACGCCACCGTCGCACGTCCGCGAACATGTTGACCATTCAGACCAACCCGACCAGCCTCCTGATCCGCCTTTCGATCGCTTTTGCTGCAACATACACTGAATTAATATGGTTTTCATAAGGATTTCATTCAGTCACTCATTGTCTGTCTCACTGACTGACATTGACTTACTTCGAGTTCATTTTCTAGATCGGCATCCGTGTGCCACGTATTGTCGAACGCCTGACTCGCATTCAATTTCTTCGCAACGGATCCATGCTGGAGGAAGAATGTTAACTGAAATGAAGATAATACGAAATCGTGAATACATTTCAAATAGTTCGCGAAATAGTTATGAGAACTGTCTGTACACATGTACTTGTCACGCTTTATTGACTCCGCATGAAAGGTCATTCAAGTGTAGTACTTAAGTGAAGAACGCATTAACCTGTCTTCAATGGGTTTCTGATCCAGACATACTTGAACTTATCGCACATTTAAAAAAACAGATTATGGAGCTACCCTGTGCGTGGGTCAGAGATGAAAACCTAACCCAACGGCAAGAGGCAAAATCATCCACTAATAAACAGATTGGATACACAGATAATTCTTCCACACATCGACTCCATCCATAGGCACATATGTATGTATGTATGTACATATTCCCGCACACATACAAAAAAAAGTATCTGTTCGAATTGTATCACAGTGTCACACGTCTAACCTCACGTAAGACATTTAAATAAGTGATTCATGTCAATTGCTGCCTGTCGCCTGTGTTACAGTAAAAATACATTAACATTTCACCGCATATGCTGTGAGTCTAGCGCGGTCCTGAAGTGCTGCGAAGAAGGATAAGTGGCAAGCGGCAACTAGCAAGTGATACCTGGGGAGTGAAGGGAGTGGGGGCGCAAAAACCGAAAAGCGAAGAAGACCAGCTTCTCGTGTATGGCCAAAAAGGACAGAAACGCAGAGAAAATAAACTTGGCAGCACGTTTTTCGAAGCCATCCCTATGTTCATACACTGCTGCGATGTTGTGATGTTATGTTGTTTGCTTTCGCTATTCACTTTGTATCTATTACATAGATGAACTCACACACTCACACCACGAGTCAGGAGAATACTACAAACAAAAATAGAGATTCTCCACATAACCTTAATTATTTATTTATGAGATGAAACCGTTTCAATAATTCACCTTTAAGGCAAACCATACCGCTACAAGCGCTCTCACTGAAACAAAGAACAGAAAAAGACAGAAACAGAAACAGAAAAAAAACGGAAATACCTTTGATGAGGGATGAAAATGGGTCTGACATTATTTTGTCATTAATCTATGTGATTCGGAGTGTAGCGTGTGTACCAAAGATACGAGTCGAGTACCACTCTGGTGGAAGGTCCTCATTCAGACCAGGGGAGATCCCCTCAATGTCAGTCATCACATTATACACAAGGAAACGGATAAAGGGTGTGAATCCTCTCCGTTCTCTGATCCGTCGCCCCCAATTTCAACCTGCAAAGTGTCAGTTATAGCTAAGCTATTCTGCCTACACTGCTTCCTCCCTCGTTGGCCGTTTGGCGTTCGGGATACAAATCTTTGACTTGATTTTTAATCTCATCTCTTACGAGTTATTGATCAGCAACGATGAATTTATCATCCGCGAACAACGAAGAAGCAGACAAAAAAAAAGGGCAAAATGATATCCAAATCCTCGACAACGCAGCAACAAGGGTGGTTTACTATATTTCCTCAGGTCAGCGTGTTGTACTTTGCTAACTGGATTTGTTCAACTTAAATATCGCTTAAGAGCTAGATAAAAACTTAAACGATACTTGCTCGTCGAGACTTGTAAGGTTTCTTCACGGCTTATTGATTGCAAGACGACACAGTAGCCGTTGATGCGGTCGGCGCCAGTCATTCTATCATTCCTCAAGAAGTGAGCCTGATAGCTGTCAGTGTCAGCTTCTTATTCTTGTTTCTTACAAGCAGTTTACCAGTGCACTTCTATCGCACTAATCCCTCTCGATCGACTTCTGATTGGATAAACAGAACATACCACAATAAGTTTCGCTTGCAGTTTCAGCTGGGTAAAGGTAGTTAAGGTTAGGCAATGTATGCTAAGGTACAGCTCCCGCTTTTCGCTATTGCATGAATATTTATTTAGAGCACCTTTGCATGTTGGTAAGTCATTAAGTCTCGGAGTTGTTGCTCCAAGGAAATTGAAATAAATGTCGACTGTCGAATGGGACACAGAGAGCGGGAAGTATTTACTTTTGTAAATTTAAACAGTTCTCCGTGACACACACACACACACTAACACACAAACAGCCCCACACCCACAGAGACGACAGGAGGGCTTGAATGTCAAACAATTTCTGCGAAACACGAACGGCGATAAAATGGAGTGGAATTTGTAACCGAATGAAGGAGAAGGATTGGATGTTATCAGACTTTTACTATCGAAGGGAATCATGTCACTTTGAAGGGAAACACCTTTAATCAAAAATGGGATTGAGTGGATTAGCTGTGCAAACTAATGGGTGGACATTGTAGTGACCTTTATCGGGGTGGAGTGCGCAGAGTGTGTTTGCCAAGGTTAACAAGTGGCCAAAGAAGACGGGTATTTTGATGGGGCATTGAGTAGCTTTAGTTAATTAATTCAAATTAAAGTCGGAATGCAAACTGACTGGGTATAACGACCGCATTATTTTTCACAATCATACTAATGGGTGAGGATTTGTTAACATGCCGAACAAGTCTGCTCTTCTAAATGAAGTGGATCTATAATGGAACACAAGCACACACGTGAGAACATAGAATTCTTTTTCAGTCGTCCCAAGCGATTATTTCTTATGTGTGGCCCACATTCGCACACTTACACGAAAACCCTTCTCAGATTCCATTTACCACTGACTTAATTTCTCGAAAGGGTTAATTACCATCGAAAACTACTTCACACCATCTTGTTAAGGGGTCTCTAGTAGCTGACAACACTCACATCTAAGGTCAATCATCAAATGGCCTTCTTTCGGCAAAGCTAATCCCATCGGCTTTTGTGACTTTCATATCGTAACTTGTTAAATTGTTTTACCCGAAAAATGTCGACATAATACCAAGCCAACCGAGAGGAGCTAAATTAATTGGGATTTGCTTCATTATTTTCGCCCATGATTAATCATCCACCACCTAGTTGTCTTCCTTCAGGCAAATTCCATTGGTCCAACAAGTTTCTTTTCTTCTGCCGTCAATATACCGAAACGCCACTCAGAAGCCAAAATTTCAAAAGTTTTCGCCGTTCCCATTTCCAAATACATTTATCATTTTGAAAAATTAACAACCCTCAAGAACTGGAGAGATCCGAGTACTAAAAAAAAAAACACATCTCTCTGGTAGGACAGTTTGTCATTAAGCACCATCAAAGCGTTCTAAAGTAATCGGTTTTTAATTGGACTTGATCGTCTCCGACTTACGAGTGAAAGTGGAATCATGCCTTTTTTTTAATTCAATGAATAAACGTTCTTATATTGCTTGTCCATTCCCTGTCCAAACACTCACGGAAATGTCTTCAGATATACATTAAGCGGTTATCTTGAATGCTCGATGAATAGACGTAATAAAGCTACAAAACAAAGAGAAACAGCCTAACATAATGACAAGTCCTGGAGTGAGGGTGATTGGGAAAATGCCACACAACAAAACTTAGTCCTCTGTAAATAATTAGTATGCTTACATCATGCGACATTAGGTCGAAATTTGTATGTGCTCCACATAATCTTATACTCGTCGTTTTGCGATCGTCCTGAATCCCCATTCGTACAGACTCTCTGACAATCAGGCTGAAGGACTCGGACTCGGATTCGGGCTCTCCACTCTTCTCTTTTCATGTCCAGTCCAGTCTGTACGTTCTTTCCTTCATGGCCGCAGACCAATTGGGGATGACCAGTGCATTACTGTAATATGTATTTAAGAGGACTCTCTTCGTGTTCTCCTCCCCCCCCCCACACCCCCACACCCCCTTCACAGTCCTGCGCCAATTACCTAATCACAGAAAATGACCCACACTCCAGCGAAGGAGCTCTTTGCCACAGGAGACATATCCGATCAGAAAAAAAAAATATAAAAAGGGGGAAATTTTGTGGGTGGTGAACC
Organism: Eristalis pertinax; assembly: GCA_907269125.1. Taxonomy (NCBI): domain Eukaryota; kingdom Metazoa; phylum Arthropoda; class Insecta; order Diptera; family Syrphidae; genus Eristalis; species Eristalis pertinax. The sequence goes on along the minus strand of OU026148.1, from coordinate 914,349 downwards.
GATGGAGGCAGTTAGGAATGTATGGTGGGGCAAAATACAAGTGAATGTTAAAAATTGCTGGGGACTGAGGATAGCCGTTCTTCGTACACAGGGTGTTCCGTGGATATTATGCATCAAATGAAGCTGTGCGGTGCATTCGGAATAGAGGCTTTATTTTTATTTAATTGTAAAATTGTGCACTCCATGTAGACACAAGCTGGTTTCGTGGCGTCAATACCGTATATTAAAGTCCATACCTATTTTTTACCTAACGACATTTCGAGTGTACAACAAAAATGAAATTTTATCCCAGCTCAATTTGAGCTTTTCACACCTCCACAAAATAAGAAACGGATGATGACTTAGGATTTCAATAAACCAAAAATCATAACCAGATTCTATGACTACAGGCGACAAGCCACGGTGGTGGCACCCTGTACACTCGCATCCAGCAGTCATCCACTCAGAGGGCGAACATTTTATTCGGATTGTTAATCCACTCGACTGAATTCGTAGCATGCATTATTCACAGGCAACTCCGAGCTACTTCTGCTGCTGCTGTTGCTACTGTTGCCTGGCCACGCTGCTTTTCGCCAGTGGCTGTGTGCCGAGGCATGCATGTGGGTTTTATGAGACTACAAGGATTTTCGTTTTGCTTTTGCCTCTGATTTCATTTTTTTTTTCTTTTTTCATATATTTTTTTCCACCTTTCTTTCTTTTCCATTGGACTATGTCTCTTGTCTACTCAAATCGAATGACAAATTGAAAATGCCCACTTTCGTCGCCATTCGCTTCTGTGTAGTGTTTCTCTTGCTCCTCTTCGTTTTTTTGCACTTCGAATCGCGGCCTAAGGCAAAGCAGAATAAAAAGGATATAGTAATTCCTTTTTCGTTTTTTCAGCCGTCCCTTCTGTCTCTGTGCTCAGGTTGTTACCAAATTCTGTTGCAAATTGTGACCAAAAAAAAGCCCTTTCCAAAAAGTGACTTTTTAATGCAAAAAGACCATGGTCAGGTCGCACAGGGAATGGTTGGCAGAGGGTGGAATGCAGCATTTGATGAGATTACTTACAGTATTTCTGTCACACTAACCGTGAGTAAGCGAGTGATGTACGTGCATACACACGTGTGATGATGTGTATCATCACCACGACCCACCGTAACTACTCATAGTAGAATGTTCGTACTTAAAAAGAAAAGGAAATTTTTCAGAAAACACCCCGCGCCACCACAATCCCAATTCATTGGTCCACAACAACATCCCCTTGTCGAGCTGTCTGTGCGGAAAATCTGTAAATTGTTTGATGGACATTCAGTAGCTGCCTGCTACTGCTGCTGCTGCTGCTTCTGCTCTTTGATAGGCAGACACTAAAACGTTCCAGTATTACATGGAGTTCAGGCTTTTTTTTTTTTTTGGACGGTTCTTTTTTCAACACAGAGATCCTCTCTGGATGACTGTTGAAAAGGACGAAATGGATGGATGGCTGGGCGACCGGGTGGAATGAATGAGAGATGGACTACACCGAAGTGTAGGGAAATCCGGTGGGGTTCAACAGAAAACAGTTGCAAATGTGATAGTCCATTCAATTGCCATAAAAGCTTTCACATTAATAATTGATAGGAATGTAAGTGAATTGATTGATTCACCTCTCACCTTACCCGGTGTGTGAGCACTGAATAGCGATGGCAACGGCAGGCGCTGGGACTGGGGCAGGAGCAGTGGCAGCGGCAGCAGAGGTGATTGCCAGACTGATAGGGTTTCTGCTTTGAGTTTGTCTGTGCTTGCGTGTGAGAAGCGACATAAAACCAAAAGCAAAGGAGATGAATAGTTTAAATAGGGTTTCCTGAATTAGCATTCGAGAGTCTTCATGGTAACCAAGGGGGTGGTTTTCAGATGCCCACAATGCAGATTAACTTTAATGTTTACTTTAAAACAAACTGATTGCTGACGTTACATACTAAGTTAATAAAAACCTCTCTAGGTAATCATTGGCATGACTTTAGACTTTTAGTATTTCTCTCTGTGTGCAGTTGGTTCAATCTACAATACGTGCACTTGACGACGACGACTACGACGACATATACTAGGTAATAGCGTTTGTTTGCTGAGCGTCCAGTAGTTCAGCTAGAAGAAAGTAATTCATTTTGTATGTAAGCCTGGGCATTTCGGGCAAATAAAAGTTTCGGCTTGTGGGAACAAAAGTTCTCGAGCGGTTATAGAACATTCATGAGTGAGGGAGAGAGGACTTCTTTGTTTTTTTTTTTTTGCTTTTCTTAGTATATTTGTTTTAAACATGCATGTGGAGGTTGCTTTGCGCTTGTGGAGGTTGTTTCTTTTATGTATAGTTTTTTTTTGTGAATCCCTTGTTGTTTCAGTCAGTTGGTCTATCCAATAGTTGGATAGAAGTTGTTTTTGCCTTTTCTTTCTCAATTTACTCACCAATAGGATTGCTGTCCAGATGGATATTTTTCGGTCCATAATTTTTATCTGCATGTTCGGAGAATCATGGTTTATTCTGTAAATAGACCAACAAAATTTGTATACAGTGATGGATGGGTTTATTGTGGTGTGTTGCAAGATATAACAATATTTGTGGGGGATTAGGATTCCGCCGATGGCGATTGAATTGGGTTTACTTTAAAAAATAGTTGCTTTTTGATAAAGTTAAAGAATAATGTTTTCTTCCACAAACTCGTGGCAAAGTCAACTGAAATTAAAATAAATCTGTCCTCATAAACTTCACGCTCATTTAGGTCAGACATTAGGACTCTCAATGTCATGTTGGTCTGTTGTAGTATACAAGCGGATACAAAGTCAACAACGCCAAGTGTCGTTGTAAGATTAAATTAAAAAAAAAAGAATAATTGACCGAAGAATGAATATCCTTAGTAAAACACCGCAAAAGCCTTAATTTCAATTATCTTAATAACATCAATCTGAAAGAGTACATAACTCCCTTGATCCTCAAAAGGGCAAATACAATTCATAACAAAATTAAAAACGTTCCTGCGCACACTTCAAGTAATGCATCACCCGACAACCCAACATTAACCCTCGTTCACATAATTTTTAGCCCAGGGAGAGAATGGAGAGAATGACAACAACCAACGCCAACGTCAAAAGACAATATTTCTCAACTCGGGCACCCTTCTCAACTATTAATTCCATAGTTCGTCGCAAACATTGTGCCATCTCTTTAGTATGGCCATGGCGAACGGGCGGTCGGTGCTGATGGCGGCGGTTGCCACTACATCAAGTGTTTACCTGGTCCTTGTCACAGACGTGTCGTTACACTAAGTCTCAGCTTGGTGTGTCTTCCCTCTTTTTCACTACTTGTTTCACTTTCCCTCATTACATCCGTGATGTGATGTGGGTGGGGTAGACCAATAGAGCGAACACCTACATCCACACAGGCTTATATTTAAATTTCAATAAATCAAAAAAGGACTGACTGCCAAGTGCCAAAGGCACGGCAAATGTTGGCTCTAGTCCGTAGGAGATTCTTAAATGCCTTCTTAGATAACAGTGTGAAATGTTAAACGCGCCTCATACACCCGAATCCAAGGACGAATGAAAACCAGTCATCCAGAGAGTGTACAACCATCCCAGCCACTCTGTTTGCCTGACATTGGTGAGGATAAAAAAAAAACAACAAAAACGAAGAAAACGAAAACCAGCAAAAAAAACGAGATTCAGAATCCCCTAGTAGTGCTTGCGACACGATGGAGACGTGGGGACGTGGAAATGTGAGGACGTGGAGGCGACAGCACAAGCTGGGGAAGGAATAGAAACTGTGCCATCAAAATTGTCAGGATAATATTTATTGTTGGCAAATATACTTGTGTAAAATATTTACCTTGGCTAATTGTGGAAATTAATTAATATCAAATGTGCTTACTTAAGTCGCCACCTCAGCCCTGGGTGTATCGTCGTCTGCACCCTTCTGTGGAAGATGAAGAACCAATGTCGTTTCTCTCTCACTGCCTGGGCAAACCCCACAGTATCAGGTGCTCGTTGCTTAAGCTTGGAGCATGTACTTTTTTTGCTTTGTTTTTTTTCGGTGTTGTAAGGAGTTTAGAAAGACATATGACAGATTTAAATCTTCAACTTTTCCACTTTTTCACGGCGCATTTGTTTGACAAGGCAACTTTGACACCGAAAACAGACGGTAGAATGGATAAAGTGGCATTCACACATGCATGCTTGTCGGGGTAAATGAAAACAAATGAAATTTTTTGAACAAATAACTTTAATTTGTCACAGCTGCGAAGGTGCAGAAGACTGATGAAAACATTGCAAATAGCCTACAATTTTTTTTAAAAAGAAAAATATAAAAATTGATGATGGCTTTATTTTATATTCACACCAAATGACGTGTGTGTACAGGATGGTTTAGCTTAGAGAATGCCCCTTGTGTGCTCCTGAGGTTCTACGCAAAATGTGTTGAAAGTATCACTTAGTTGGAATATGTATAGATCACAGAATGCAATTCTTCGCTGGAACAGCATTCAATTTAATGCTGAAACACGAAGACTGTTTTTTTTTTCACTCCTGATCATGTGTATGTGTCACATGTAACACCTCCACAGGATGGGTGGGTGGGCTGATGTAGAAGCAAAAAGGAAGTGTTCTTAGGCATGAAAACCCATTATAAGTGCCCTTGATTATGAATATGTTTCTGGTCCCTAATCCTGCGTCATATAAAACTATATTACAGAAAAACAAATACCCCAAGATAAACCTTGGGGTAGCTTCCTTTCATTGACCCTGATGAAAGTGCAAACACACACCCACACACACACTCGCAAGCGCACCTACTTACAACGCACAGTCGTTGACATATCCCATCCTGTCACTTTTTCATTCATTCTAACACCTAGGACAGCATAGCTTAGAAGTTCTCATAAAATCATAAGCTTGAAAGAAATGTGCAGGGAAATACCTTTGGCCAGGGATACTTTCACTAATTAAGTACAACGCGCTCTACAGGCAAACCAGTAGCTTAGTAATTACAACACGACCATGTTTTACGACACAAAGTGTTGGCAAATTTGTTTGGCTACATTTCGATAAAATACCGTCAATCAGAGCGGCTCTGACCAATGAACATGCTGCAAACAAGACACCGCCAGTGCACGAATAGTTCGGGCCAGGTAACGCTACTAGGATTAGTTCAGGCGGATATAAGATATTAATTCTCCCACCGCCACTACCGCACGGACACGGACGCAACTAATGAAATGATCAAACAGATTTATGTAATTGGAGTTTGCTATCACGCACGCAAATCAACATTTCGATTTAATAGTTTCAATTATGAATTATGCGAGAAATAATGTATGTAGCAGTCCAAGTTGGTAAGAGTGGAAGTCATTAAATCATGGTAGGTGACATTGTCGAGTAGTCGGTGCGGTGCTGTTTGTGCGTAATTTGTTCTGCCACCTATCGGGAGCGGAAGCGTAACAACTGTACTGTACTGCAGTTTAACTCAATCCGTTTGCACATTGCACACCATAGATGACTATAGTATTGCTCCCTTACGCGAGTCCTTATTGTGTGGACATCAAGAGAGGAAACTGAAAAAGAAAACGGAGTGTGGCTCGGGGACACATTTAAATGCTCGACATAGCTCTTTTGAAGGCGGCACTCAGCTTGAATCCATTGTTTATGTTTAGATACATCTGTGTGCACACAAGTTTCTCATTTCAATGAAAGGATGACGTTCTAAATTCCATACACTTTACAACGGGTCTAGACCAGATACGAATCACACCTTTTTTAAGCGGTGAGTGTTTTGTTTAAACAAACGCACTGAGCTCGAGCATAGTCTGTTTGAATGAGTGCGCAAGGACAATGCAAAACAGTTCCACTGTGAAAAAAAGCTACAGTTTGTGGCTTGTGTATGTGCACGTGTCTAAATGCAGCGAAATAAGGGGACATGATCAGGAATCAGACAACTCAATCAATATGCTTGCAACTGGTTGAAATGTACACCGCCTGGCAGCATATCGGCCGTGTATAAAAACTGCAATTACAATCCAAAGAGCCGGTAGAGAGCCATCCAGAATAATGTTCTATTAAACCCCGAATTCGACTGCAAAAAATTGTACCATTCGAGTCCTCATAATCAACCTGATTGCCGCTCAGAAACCAAATGCATTCAAAATCTCCCCCGCCTAGTTAAAAAAAAAACCATAATCGTAATGATAATAATAACAACAACGATGACGGCAGCAGCAGCAGCAACTTAGAGGAAAAACCTCAAGTGGAATATGCTATCTTGGCATTACCGAGAAGGAATTATGAAGACGTTCAATGAGAGACCGGGGAAGGAGTACTACATTCCTATGGAAAGGAACAAAATTAGAGGACTATTAATGTTTGGATTTGTATGCAAATAAAATCCATTCCAATTGTAAAGGATTCAAAGGCGGAAGATTTTAATGATTTATTTAAGATTGAATGTGGTAGAAAGAAAGCAAAAGAAAATATCCTTCTCTACCTGGTACCTCTGCCCACGATCCGCAAATTGAAGATTGAAGACGAGGCGCGGCGCGGCGGTAGCAGCGCCCATCCAATCAATCGCATTCAAATCGTTCATAGAATTCGTCTTGTTTTAGACGTCCTTGGTTGTTCTATCGCATCGGGATGGAGTGACTTAATTGTGACTTAATTCTCTTGCCGGGAAAGGGAATGCGCGACGTTTGGGCGATTGATGCTTAAATGGATATGCCTGAGGTCTTCTCATGGGGGGTAGCAATTGAAGTTACATAATATCCATGAATGAGAGAAAACACCTGAGCGCATCTCTCTCTCTTCAGTGCAGATATTATCGGAGAAATATTAATGAGCGTCTGTTTGGTCAACTAGACGCTTTCTGGATGGCATATCTTATCCTGCAGGCAACTGAGAAGGAAGGCACGTCCCCAATACAATAACTCAAACGAATCGTGTCGTGGCTGAATGCATTTACAGATACGAATATATAGATACATAAAACCCATCTGTGTATGTACGTGCTCTTCGAAATTGATGACAAATTGGTACATCGACGTTGACATAATTTAACAAGTTTAATGTTCCCTCCACCTTTTGAGATTCCGCAGTTTGATGTGTAGCTTGCGGCGGAAGAATGTGTCTCTCGACGAAACGATACTAAAATAAACTCCCACGGAAGGGTAAATCTTAAATTTTATTACCGACATACTTCATCAGATTCAGATGAGCCTGTTAGTGGTGTCTTTGTCATCGATTGATATATACATATGTGAGTTGGTTGGGCAGTCCTTATATCATTTATCGACAAAGACTGATACCTCGTTTACCTATCGGATAAATGAAACATGAGTTTAGAGAGAGAGAAACAAATGATGATGGCGACTGCCAACTGGTGTGCTGCTTCCTGCACAAATATGACAGAAGTGAACCGAAAAAGATGAGTGTCCTCAGCGGAGGCCTCGTGTGATATATGGGCTAAGTAAATTCCAAGTGAATGACAGATTGACAAATTGTTTTTTCATGATAAGTGTTTCTGGTAATGTGTACTGTGTGTGTATGGCTGTGTATAGTAGAGGTGTGGTTAGTAGATGTAGCTACTTTCTGGTGTTGGTCTGAACCTGGAACTGGAACCCAGTGTCTTGTCGAGTAATAGTAATTGGTTTTGTGTCATTCTGTCAAAAGAAATCGAGGAGAACGTTAAATAAGTTTCTTCGAAAGGGATCGACTTTGAAAACGAGGTCGAACGAGTAGAAAATGCCGCTCTTATCAATGTGATGGGATAATTTGATACGATACGTTGGTCAGACAAATTGTTTTAGTGCGGCCGATATTTGATAAAGCCTTTTTTTCTTTTGCCTAAATTCTTATCTGCCAGTTTATTTTGAGATCATCAAGATCTTCGTGGGTTAACCACTAAAACCCCGTAGTTTCGTCTCCTTGAATTGAATAAATTAGAAATTTGTCACAAGCTTTTATTAGATCCAATCGATTTCACCGAAAGTCTGCCTTCACAATGACACTGCTACAAGAGAGAATTCCTGGTGACACATACCATGCATATGTGTGTGTCAGAAACGACTGTTCGAAAACTCGTAAAGGTTCAATCAAATTATTTTTTTTCCTCCAACCTGTGGAATATCTTTAATAAACATTTTGGCATTCTCTATCTACTCTTCGATCGACAGCGGCCCAAAATATTCCCAATACCTCTGACTTCCATTCATAATTCCTTTTGCAACACATTTAATTAGATAAAATCAGCTATAACACTATGCGTGCCTCGTGGCACTAATCGATAACGTGTACTCCATAGAATAATCATTTCATTCCAAAGACAAAAACTCTTAACTTCGAACATAACTTTTCTGCTATCATGCGTATGTTCTCATAAATTAATTGCACAAGACCGCCCAGTCACTAGTGGGACTATAACATGATTATAACCTCCACCTCATGGTTCTCTTTCGTTTTTCTTATTTTTTTTTTTTTTCAAGATTCTATAGACTCCATACACTGAATTGCAATAGCACACAGAGTGTGGCGGTCGTGGGGACAAGAGGAATTATCCCATTGTGATGTATTTATGATGAATTGGCTTAGGTTATGCTATGATATTACAGTAAATAGCATGAAAATTTGATGAATGAGGATTTTGCAGTTAAATCAATTAACGTGATTGGTTCCTCAAGCTATGCATGTCCATATCATGTTACTTATAAGAGAATTCTTCCAACTTCTAGATATTTTGCGATCGATTACTCCGTAGTTCGTAGTCAGTTTGATTCAGGCAATGAGTTGAGGTATGGAAGAGAGGCAAAAGATACTTTTCAATCAGCAAATTGTATTCTTCCTCACTGTCGCTCGATTGTGCCAATGTGTTATATTCGCAGAGGCATTAAGTTTATTTTTCCCTTAATTAGTCGAGGGGTGCTCAGTGGTGGCCGATTATAGCATTTCTCACCCCATTGACACTTTGACTTTGGTAATTGTATTTTCAATGTCGTTCATGTGCAATTACATCGTATCTCTTTTTGCATTGATTAATTTAATCGCATTTTGAATTCTAGCAAACCGATCGATATGGATCATCGAATGATTGACCGATATATCCGCTCCCTAACGCATTCAAAAGACACACAGCAGAGTTTATCATATTCTTCGAAAGATTTACAACAACCTGAATAAAATTTAGGTTGACAAACCTACACACGAACTGAGAATACGCTGATCAGCAAACATCTCTAAGCATATCGCTGAGAAACCATTTTAACTCAAGGCGGTATACATGTATAATTAAACAGTGTATAATGAGAATGCTGATTTGGTTTTGATACGGAAATAACTGCCCACATCCTTTAGCCGTCGCAATCTCAAAGCGATAAGTTGAAATCGATAAATCAACATTTGATTAACTGCAAAACGAACCCCACTCACATTGTCTGAGTCTCTAATTACTTGCATACACTAAAATGTGTGCCCAAACTAGGTTTCATCAAATGAACAATCGAAAGAAATTAAGAAATTCATCGAATGGACATGCTAATTACTGGTTAACTCAAACACGGGCGTGTATAATTCTACACCACTCCTACACATAGGTCGATTTTGTCGTGAAAAACCGCTGTCTTTACACTTCTGAGCGGCGGGTGGGAGGGGGAGAAAGCAATGAAAAAATTGTCACTGTGTCAGTAAGTTGTTACGCTTACGGCCCAGCATTCCTCCTTTTTGACAATCGTAGGTAAGGTGATGGCATTTGGTACTGATTAGCCCTTGAAGTGTTTCATCAACATTTCAATCTTGATCAAATACCAGTGAGTAGTACAATGACAGTAACTGGAGAGAAAGGCTACACCGAAAGACATTATTAATTTGCCTAACCACGGCAGTCGCCGTCGGCTTCACTCCACTCCATAAATGAGCGGCCGAAACGACCAACTTTACCACCAGTTTCGACTTCATCATCATTCGCATTGTTCAAATATTGCTCTTCATTTTCGCCCAAAGTGTATCTCATGAATAAAGGTGTGCGTGTGTGTATGTGTGTTAAAAAAGAGAGAAAAAGACGTTCGACTTCCACCATTCCCGACAGTCGACACCCCCTACCAGCGTACGACTTCCGACGGCTCGTTCGTTGGGTCATATTAGGGGTGTGTAATTTGATTACACCGCTTGTTATCAATGCATGTAATTATTAAAATGAAAAATTATCCATTGAAGAATAGAGGGAAGAACCCAATTAGCGAAAAAGTTTAAGCAAGATAGTGATGAAGGCAAAGTGTCTACACCACGCACCGGTCCGAGGGACAGCGGGAATAGAAAAAAATAAATTATTTTTCTCAAAAATCTGTTTAATGATTATTTGATGTTGAAGCTGTTGGGGGGCTCTGTGATGTTCTATTAAGCTTATTCGATGACAGACCTTAATTAACACTTGAACTTGACGCGGTGACAATTTGAAAACTTGTGTTCTGATTTTCTGCAATTATACGCATGAACAGATAAATCAACGAACCAAGACACAATCTGGATACAGAGATACAGAGATACAGTCGATGCCGATTCTATAAAATCTTTGTTTGGCGTATTAACCGGAGTCAGGGGAAAGTGTGGGATATTTTTCCGGTCAATGGATTGAGTGATGAATATTTTCTCAAAAGAAAAGATGAAACAAACAGCTTTCTCTCTTTTGTAAATACAGAATAAACTACGACAAAGGGATGGGTGGCAGGCGGCAGGTAAACTCTAGAATCAATCATGGGCGGAAAGCCGACGATAAAAGGGTACGCACCCTTTTCTTGGTGGGATCTTGAGAACTTTACGATTTTAATTTTTATACATCCCCATTGTGAGATGGTTTCTTCTTCTCAATATTTAATTGTCGCTGCTAGAACTCTGAGTTGAGGCTGGGAAATTCCGTTCCTCTATATTTTTTCACAAGAAGTTCACGGTTGGACTTGCCGGAAAAGTGTCAGTCGATAGAAGCCACCACTCGAGAACAACGCATTTCACAGTTCAATGGCTTTTGATAGTAGTTCGAATGGAATATCGAAAAGAAAACGTGACGATACAGTAAATGAATTTTTACATGAAACAAATATTCATGTATCTCCATATGTAGACACCTCGTGTGGGAATATTTTCCAGTTCCTCCGCAACGCAGGGCGAACTGTGAGGTGAGAGTGAAAGCAGAAAATTGTTTCATCCGAAAATAGTCTGCAAAAAGGTAGAGTCCTTGCCCACTCGCGCCAGCCCAAATATGATCAATTGATTTTTCTTTTTGTTTCTTCTTGTACTTCGCTTCAACGTATTACGATTGATTGAGATTTATGAGAGCGGCTACTATTGTTTTTACTATTCAATACCTGTTAGCGGTGGGATGTATGGACACCCCACCCGCCCGCATGTGCTAATTAATCACACCAATATTGTTAGTGTAAACGGTTAGAGATAAAGTGAATATAAATCCAAGATTAGCTTGTGGCACTCAGAGTATATTTGTTGTGGATACCTCAAGAACCAAAACCAGACTACTACGAGAATTGAATTTGTACACAAATTTAATTGAAAAACTTTATTCGGTAGTTCGGTAGAAGTTGAAAGTTCGCCTTTAGTTCCTGTCTTTCCTCCCATTCGAAAACAAATTAAAAGTTGTTAAGTTTACGTCCACTAACCCTTCTGCATGTGCCCGCAAAGTACTGCAGCAACAACTTGTGCAACTAAGATCAGATCGATGCTGTGACGAAGAGGACTAAACTGATGTGTACGTACTATTGCTGTGCAGGTTCATTTCGTCGAATCTCTTTGGATTAACAATAAAAATTTGCTTTATTCGGCTTGCTATTGGAAAAAAAATGAAAACAAATCTTGTCGAAATGACATAACCAGGAAATATATACCATATTAAACCATAGGCTCAATGGATTCTCTGGTTGACAAAAACCACACTAAATATCTACGGTGCAGACAGGGACCGCCTTCCTGCCTCCCACACTGCATGTCTGTTGGATAGGATGCAGTATTCGTATGTAGATGATAAAGTTTATCTCCTTAGAGTGTAAACATGACCGGAAACTTTTGTCATGGCCCTAGAATTGAGAGTCGGTGTGTATATTTGGTTTCGAATAGATATTATGTGTGTCCTGTATCCTGACTGAATGCCTGGCCCGCCTTGCTGTCTGCTTGGGCTGTGCCTTGCTGGAATGTACACACTTGAGCTTAGTCCTCATGTCATATTGACACAAAAATGTCACACAATGCATCTGTGGAATGGCTCAGTAAATTACATTGGTTTTATTTTTTTTTTCTCCTGCTAATACGTCTGTATGTGTATGGACATGTGGCTACACACGAACCGAAATTGAGAGAACATCTACAGAATGTATTGCTCTTTTAATTGAATCGTTTTCGGTCATATTTGAAGAGTTCTTTCTAAGCGGATGACTCATCTTAGGCATCATGTTAACCTGGAAAAATGTTTTCGAAAAAAACTGTCGGACCCAATTGGAGAAAATAGATTTATTTTTAGATGACTTCCTTCCCAGAACCCACAGCCTTACTCTAATCTTCCATGTAAATGCGAGAAATTCAAACCTTGTAATTGCACCGGCACAATCATGTTGAAGAACTTTGAAAGGGAACCCCCAAGGTACCTCCATCACCACCTTATACAAATTGACGAACGCCTGTGAATTAAAATTCATATCTCATAGCAGAGAGAAAAAAAGCGGACCGTTTCGCTTGAAAGGATATACCTTTTCTTTTGAGAATAACCGTTGCGATTATTGCTACAAAGCCAACAATATGCAGTAAACAATAATTTGAGAAAATGAAAATTTCTTACAAAAAGAAGACAGGCGGCGGAACGCTGGAGTCTCTCACCGTTGGTGATAATGAACAACAATTTATTCAGCCTTTATGTGTACATGTACACAAATGTGTTTATGCATAGGCGTATTCCTCTGCTAACGCTTTCTGGTGGTTGTACTCTGTCTGGAAAGGTGCACTCAATCCTTTCACATGCCATGACTCAAGAACCAGGATTCCGGATATTCATAAAGTGAGTTGTGTGACATTTTACCAGACAGAGTTCATTTGCCGCGCCGTTCAACCAGCAGCACACCCTTTGAGGATGCGACTGATGTGGTTTAAGTACCCTATAGCAATGTGACAATGTGACTGTGACAGTGAGTGTGGAGTGTCAGGCATTCTGACATCTTTTTCAAAAAAAGAGATTCTCAAGGAAAGAAAAAGCGTTGCTTGACAAATAATGAAGATGTTGGCTTCGCTTCGCGTAAGTACCCTGGATTCTGGATTCCAGAGACCAGGTGGATGGTTGGGGGAAAAGAGTTTGTCTGAGTTTAAAATTAATTTTTTTTATTTCAAAAAACTTACTGTATCATCGACTTGAAAATATATTTGTATCCATATACCACGAGATTCGATAATCCTTGTAGTCGATTTCTCGTACCGTATGTGCTGTTCAGGATACGATGATTTGTGTCGGTTTTTCTTCTTTTTATTTTTTCAAAATCACTAACCCAAAAGACGGCTTTGCTTTCCTCACTCCTTTGAATTTTTTTTTTGCTTTACTATTTTCTTTTTTATTATTATTATTATCTACATGCAAATGCAATTTTTCGCGAACCCACAAATGGCACTAAAATAAGCACATGGCTATGTCGGTAGCCAACGGACGCAAAGAAATGTTCATGAAAACTTGTGAAAACAATTGCCAAAGGAACAACTCAGGAATGTAGAAACCAAGGATAAGACGAGAGGCAATATAAGTTGATAGTGGACAAAAAAAAACAATAAAAATCGCGACACACGAGCGTCACACTTATAGTGTTTTTTTCTCATACAATTCTCGTTTAAGTTTCAAGTCACGTTCAACTGAAAGGGCTTAAATAAAAAGGGGGTGATTAGCACTATCAATTTATGCCCGCAACAACCCCCGTCTGAGTACCTTCAAAACGCACAGATTAAACGCGATATAGAGGCTGCAATATAATTCTCGACAACATTTGAATAATTATTTTAACTACACAGTGTTTTTATTACAACAAAATGCCAGCCGATGGCGTCGTACAAACGAACACACTACTTCGCGTAAAAGTCACTTTAACACTGCCGAACAACCCTCACGCACTTTGGGGCTCCAACTTCGTGATACACTGTCATCAGCATCAACAATATTTGCGCGATTCGACTCGAGTCCAATCAGTTTGATGGTGGTCGGTGAAGTGGTGGATTTTCCTCCTGACTTTCTGTGCTCTGTGCCGAGTGCCGACAAAGAAATTCACCACGTGTACGATTTTCTTCGAGAAACTGCTGTTTGCCGACGGCTACCAACGATCCAACAACCGTAGCTCACTTGTCTTCTAACGAACTCTCCGATGGAGAATGAACTTGAATGGATCCACCATATGAACGGATTCCAGTTAATTAGCCAGCAAGGGTATTTCGAGTGAGAATCCAGTGCGCAACTCACCAATGTTGCCAGCCGTCGTAGCAACATGCTGCATGGTGCGTACGATTAGTGCAGCATACGTTCCTCGTCTTCTTCGGTTGAGTGTAGTCAGTGGTATGCAACACACCATTGCCCTCACTCAATACTGACCTCACTCACCTTTATTGCATTTATGTGTATACACATGGAGACTGCGTGCGTTTGAAGTGAAATGTAGAATGTTGAGTGGAATCGTTGACTGTGATGAGCTTGTTGAGGTTTCCCGAATGCAAGGCAAATGATTTTTGGTGTTTTGGCGTCAAGCCATTTCTACCATCTATAGGACTATGCAGTTTAAGCGGATAATAGACTTATCTGTTCTTCGAAGCACCGCCGTGATTGTTGTCTTTTTAATTTTTGTTTTTTCCCTTTTGTTTGTTTCAAAGCCTAAGCAGATTAAAAATGCATGTACTGCTAGGCAAACACAGGAGTGGTCAATTTGTTTATCAGTTAAGAGGATGCTTACATCTAGTTGGGTGGCATTTCGTAAATACATGTGTATGTATGCATATGGAGCCAAACGCCTCATGCACACTAGATTCCGGTCTCTGCGGACGATAACAATAGTCTGGAAACCCATAAATATCACCGACTGAACTAATAATTCCGTTTGATACTCCGCAAGAGGAACTCGTCCCTCATACATATATGTATGGAATATGCGCTTTCGATTATCAAAGAATTCAATAAACCACTTTAAAGATTTTTCATCGTGTAGTTTATTACAAAAACCGCACCGCCATCTGATGATAGTTCTTTAGCATAATTGGAGCCTGGATATGTGTAATTTCATCGAACTCTTGTTATTAATTTTATTTAAAGTCCAATTCGTGTTATGAGGGATCACTTGCTCCTCCGGAAAGGGAGCCGCTTGACCTACCTATAATTAAATATTAATTCGACGGGTAGTGCATACCTATAATTAAGCGTTAATCTGTTGTATACCCAACATGGACTTCCACTCCAATGGATACAGACTGCAGATTGCTTAACAAGCCCTTCCCCAGTGGACGCAAACTCCAATAAATCACATACGATGTGGATGAAAACCGGATCGAACTGCAAGAGTCTAATATCCCTATCACCTCCTCAATACGTAATTGAAAATCAAAATCTCCTCTTATTCGGTCACAGAGAGTTGCACTCTTGGAGGACTGCACGGACATAAAGAATTTGTTTGATCCCTCCACACAAACACTGCGTACAAGAGCAAATTTACCAAATTCAGTCGGTGCCCCGGTCCTAAAGAGTGCATCACAGAATGCACACACAGTCAACTTTAGAAGTTTGTTGTTTCAGAATTTGGTCATAAACGCTCCGGCCAGATGGCTTGTTGGCAGTCGGTTCGTTAAACGGACCGGATGACTGGTCAGTGGTCGGTCCGGTTTTGAAATAAACCGAACTGCTCCCATCTCACAATTTGATTTATTGCTTTATCTCCAATGATACTTTGCACTTCAACAAAGCCATGCTATCTCCTGGGAGGTAGTATTACGTCGTGCATAAAATTTGCAAACCCATGGGAAACAGAAAGTTTTCCACATTCCGTCCTAGTGTGGGGCACTCGGTCTTCCCTATTGCAATCAGATTAATGAGAACTTCGCTTATTGAATGAATTCGACTATTAACGCAAATAACCCATAATAAAACTGTTGCCATACAATGCCGGCTTCGGCCTCCATGGTCGTGCCTACATGTCAAAAAGGTCAAGCACCATCAGTGGAATCCTATCCGCTCGCAGAAAATCGTGAATCTTAATCTACGAGTGTAAGGGGATTGGTTACCATTGTTGAGGCAAGTTGCCATGCAATCACGATCATCATCATTTACATGAGTGGTCGTCATTGCCCGTTGCTGCTGTTGTGCAATATCTGCTACATGAACGTCGGTTAATGATGGGTTTTGACACATCCCACCTCATCTCAAAGTTCACTTTCTGTGAGAGGCACTTCAAAAATTCAACAACAATAAAAAAAGGAGGCCTTACCTCTGAACTAAAGATTCCGGAACAATCAGTTATCTTAACCCATTTCTCGGTTAACAAAATAAACGACAAGGGTGAGGGGGGGCGGGGGATGAGATGTTCTTTTTTTCTCTGTTGATCGTATGTCAGAAGAGGTCCCTCTCCCTTTGACCTGTCATAACAGGGCTAGTTTTTGTTGTATTTCTTGTGTGCTCCTCGATTGAAATACCAAATCCGAGCAGATTGAAAGTGTGCGAGTATGTGTTCAAAATGTTCGCTCAATAAGTACCTACATATAGAGACAAGAGTGCATAGAGTGAAATCAATTCAAAATAAAACAAAAGGGGTTTTCACTTTATTATGTTACCGATAAAGGTTGCGGAAGGGGAAGTGTTGCAAACCCAAAGGGAAAAAAGAAAACCACAGAAAACAAAAAAAGGACGGAATTGAGTTTGAAACAAGAAGGACAAAGTGAGAGGAACATGCAGTCGGAACAATGACAGTAAATTTAAGAGGAAAACTTTTTATACGTTTCTTTTTCCTCCTTTTTTCTTGTGTCTTTCCTCCAAAATCACTGAATAAAGGTGGGCATCACACGGTAGCCTAGATTTCACGCATTCTTGACATAAGTGAACTCTTTGATCCTGCCAATATTTAAGTTAATTTTAAGGTGAAATTTGGCATAGAAATTGCCCTAAAAGATTTGGAGTACTTGGTAGTTAGATTTTTATCTCGGGACAAAGGCAGTTTAGGACTGTCATCAATGGCTTTAGACCGATCTATGATCGTCCTTCCTTTATTCACCAGTACCCCGGGTTGAACCGAGTTACTGGATTCAAATAAATAAAGTCCAATTAGACATACGAAACAATTTCGAGCCCATAAGGCATTCCGGAGAACGACAAACTATCGATACTACAATTTCTATGTTATCGATAAAGAATTAATCAAATCAAATAAAGGCATACATCCATATGAAAATACGTGTGTCCAAATAAACAAATACGTACGTTTCCTCAATTTCCGTAAAAGTTCATGTTTACAGCTTTTATTTGATAAAAAATTCTCACGTCCTGACGTGAGTGCTACCATGTCGATAATCACATGTTTACGAGGCAAAACTTTCGAAAGCAACCCTATTGTTAGCACATTTGTGTATACGGAGGCATACATATTCGTCAAATTGACAGAACTATTCACGGCAACCACTGTATACCTTTTCATTAAATCCAATAATACTTACACTCGACTATGTCGACGTCTACGAAACTCTACTAGGTGTGCAGTATGTGAACATTTTTTAATAAAATCACATGGATTGCTTTGCATACGGCATAGAAACCTTGCCGCCATTTAATGACTTCATTTAGGGCCTTTCTAAACAAAAATCACCATTACTTGGTCGTGAACGTGTACATTGTTGAAGGTAACACCAAACAAATTAACTAGCATAAAATATGTGATCCTTACGCGTTAAAAGAAATTCACTTTTCAATTTGCATAATATAACCCAACAACATACGCACCAACATCAGCAAATGCCCTACTCCCTCATAACACTTATACAAAATTCACACCTCGATTACCTCAGTGACATATTTAACTAATGCAGAGATGAGGCTGGAGTGTAAGAATGAGGAAGAAGAAAAAAAACACGCACAACCGCTCTTCTTGGCGTTTTTATTTTTGAAGGAATCCCTGTTGTTGATGTCTCCCATTCTGCTTGTTGCTAAGGCAGTGGTGCGAGTTTCGGGTGGATCGTTTTCAAATCCAAAATTGAGTTAAATTTCCCACCTAATATCAATAAAAATTTTAAATTTATAAAGCGTTGGTGGCGCCAGCTATGATACGTTTACGGGGTGGGGTGGTGACGGGGGGCATGTGGTATAGAAGTGAGAAGAAAGCGGCAAACGCAAAGGTTGTGGCAGCATGCCCGCCAGTGTAGTAGCGTCTTTCTCAGGAGGACTGTTTTCATGGGCTCGTGCATCGTAAAAGAATATCATAATCATCTCGTAATATTTTATGACACATGTAATTTCACAAGCGTTGCGTGTATGTTGCTTCTTTCTTATGAAAGCCGACTCGACTCTTCCATACCTCCGTGCCATCATCTGCGCAAAAATTCGAGTAGATGGTACTGTACTGGCTGGCAAAAGCCTACAAGGACCAGCCAAGAGATATGTGTGCCTTTTTTCTTTATTTTATTTATTTATTTTGTCCTTTTTTTTCGTATGTCAAAGCGCAACGCAATCAGTCATAATCATACTCATCATCATCAAGTTCATCATGTGAAACCTTGTAGGTGAAGGAGACGAAATTATGATTGCATACGAGGCATACGGTATAGGCTAGGTTTTTCTTTTGCATGTCGCAAGAAGACACGACATCACCCATTGCCTGTCATCGTTTCTATCAACAAGAACATAAGGACCAGGGGATCTTGCAAATTTTCTTTAACGGGCATACATCGCATAACTCTTTCGTTACGACAACCGACAACGACGTCTAGTTAGCTTAGAGCCATCAAGAAATGGCAAATATTTGAGGAAATTATTAAATTTTCTCTCTCAAGTTGGTATAACAAACATATAAACGGTTTTAAAAGAGATACACATTGCTCCTCCGTCCTTTTCTCAGCTGCTGCTGTTGCCGTCGTCGGTGCTGTTGCTGCTGGGTTTTCTGGTCTGTGTCCTTCATGCGAAGCAGCCAATGGTTTGGTTTATACGGATTCACAAGTTTATCCTCAGCATAAAGGGTTAACTCTCCATTGAGGAAAGTAGCTGTGGTAATTGGGTGTTCCTGAACAATGAGTCCCAAAATTTGACAAACTTTGTGTGAAATGCTATTCCCAAATTACAATTGAACTTTCTTTTGAAGTCCGATCCCCGATCCTTGAAGTTGATGAAACTCCTTTTAACACTCCAATTTATGAGGGGCAATTTCCAATTTCAACTATATAACATCAAATTTGCAACAGTTTGCAATTATTCACTAGCGCTATTGACAACCAATCGAGCAGCAATTCGCGGGCTTTTTTTCGGTTTTTTTTTTTGATTTTGAAGTGTTAAACCGCTTATTCTCTACCAGTCACTGTAGAAGCCCAAGGTTCCTCTGGTTTGTATAACGTCCATAGTAGATAAATTCCCCACCAGACCGCAATAAATATGGGTGCCTTCCTTGATGCAGTCCGAATGCATTAATATCGGAACGCCACAACCATTTCGCCAGCAGATATAAATACAGCAACACCACTTCATAAAAGTATACCATAGGAGTAGCAGCAGCAGCAGGAACTGTGTTCGGCAGATGTGTGTTCTTATTGCAGTTTTTGCGCTCTTTGCCACCCTCCCCGTAAGCGTTCATTTTTTTGCTAGTCCACGTGCTCTATTAGTCAATTAAACGGCTTTGAACCTGGTGAATTTCCCGCTGGCCCACCCTTGAACGTATTAGACGAATACGACTGTCGGAAGAGGCTGCCGGGTCTCGACCCTGATTCCTTCCGAATCTAACCCCGTTTTAAATACAATAATTGAATGCACGAACTATCTCAATATTTCATAAAGGGATGTGAGAATAGTCAAAGTGAGGGTGAGTTGAGAAGGAGGAATGCAGTCTGTACTGCGGGCAAAGTGCGATGTACGAAAACTGAATTCACATTCATAAAGCTATTAGACGTACGAGTGTATGTACGATGAGCGAACGCATGGACACGAGATGATAGCGAAATGCGCTTAGCAGGACCTATCAAGCATTGTTGTGGGCTTTCCTGGGAGTACATAAGTTTGATGCCTTTTGTTTTCGAGCCCTCACGATGCAACTAGCACATTACTCCTTTCGCATAGTACTTCGTTGTTTCGTTTATTTGCCGGCCCAGCGCGTTTTCAAGCATGCTGGCGAACCGATAAAAACGAGGCTTTCATTAGATGTGGGTGGCTGGTGTAAGGGATGACTTTTTGCTGCTGCTGTTGGTGCGGATCCCGCTTCGGCTCCTACTGCTGGCTGCTGGCTCTCTCTTTTTCAGTTGCACACCGAATCGTAATTGATTGTTTCGCCACATACACACAGTGTGTAAATTGGGACCCGGCTGGCTATGTAGTTGGCCGGGTAGTGGGGGGTTAGACGTGGCACCGACATTGCGGCCCGAGAGATGTATTATAGGACGACACACTGGAAATGTTAAAAAGCTTGACCTAGTTTTGTGAAAATTATTCTACGTCTTCTTCTCTTTGGTGGATGTGCTCTGTTTTTCGTTTCGTGAGATGACTTTTAGTGGTTGTAGATGCGTAGGTTATTACGTCGTTTTTGTTGAGATTTCGGTTTCAAGTGCAGCTGTGTTAGATGAAAATGTTCAGATTCAAAACTGTGTTGCAGCTTCTGAAAGTAACCAAGTGAGCGAATAAAATGTAAATTTATAAATTACATTCCTACAAAAACGCAAAAATACATCAATCGAAATGTATTGTGTACATATTTGATAACTGGAACGGTGTCTGTTCGTACAAGCATGACAATCGACAGAAGGTAGACGTTGATTTCGAGCATAATCACTGGCTTCCGAGAATCGGTAACAGGGAGATCAGTGAGGTGTAACAAGCAATCAATCGGAAGCCGAACACGTAAATCGAATTTCGTCCTCAAACTCAGCCGTGTTACAATAAATAAAGATGTTCCATCAACCACCTCAACTGGGGTAATTTGAAATTAATGTCAACGCACTCAGACTGATGAAACATGAATACTCATGTAGGACATTCCTCCTACAAAATAATGACACAATTCTCGAAAATCTGTTCAAAGTTGAGCACTACAACACCCCTGCCGCTGCCCAATGCCGTCCATGTTAGTTGCTGCTGTTACAGTCTTTTATTGGTTTCCATAGATCTCCACAGTCTCGATATTACCGTGTTCCCATGTTCACCTAGTGATGAATGCCATCATTATCCAATACTGTTCTCATTTGAATGAAACTGAATACCACCACCAGTCTCCTGATTAATGATCCCTAAACAATGATCTTTCAACGCCTTTACATACACGTATTCCCAGATGTCATCAATTCCGAACTAGCACCGAAGGGAACCAACATAAAATCAGAACGAGCAATCGGATTTTAAATGTTTTATGGATAACCTCATTCGGTGTAGTCCTCATCTATTCATCACTTCTATTGGAAAATAGGTACACAATACAAACACCATCAATGTCTGCGTCTACGTCATTATTGGACGAAGACCCCTTTTGATAGCATCAGCACTTGAAACATTGGTCGGTGACAAATTTTGATAGCTTCTCAAAAATGCCACCGATTCGGCACTTTTATTGTGGTTCAGATGCAAACCATAAATATCAATTTACACAAACAATGGCGGTCTAACAGTGCGTAGTCAGTCAGCACAAAAAGAAATCCACGAATGGACTTGGAGACAGAGAAAGAAAGGCTTGGTACCATTTTTGAAAGAAAACCAAATCGAACAATGTAACGCTACGTATCTTAATTCTGAGTCTTTGATTGTGTTAAAATGTGTTTTGGGGAAGGGGCAATACCACACAAACACAGACAACGAAGCACGACATCATTGTTACTAATAATCCACAAAAGAAAAACCAAATCCATTCGTTGTTCCCTATCCCCGTAACACAGGGGGGGTGGGTGCAAAGAAAAGAAGGAGAATCAGGAGAAGCTCCTCCAAATCCAAATCCTCAATATGAAATCCTGATAAATTACAAATACTTGTTAGAAAATGTTTGTAACAAATGTTATCCCACGATGTTGTGTGCCGTGGTTCGGTTGTGTACAAAAGACAGGAAAAAGTCAACGCGTTAACAGGCGATGGGATTTCATTAAGGGGTATGATCAAAACCCCATACCCCGAATTACACACAGACAGTTACAGAATACGGAATACGAAAAATTCGAAAGGGATTTCCGTCAGAGATTTATGAACACTACACACACAACAGTTGAGCCAATTCTCTCCTCCACGTTCTCCAAACTCCAAACAGAAGGGAAATTAATGCCCTTTGAAGAAGGTTTTTCGGTTTTCAACGAACGCGTTAGCGGTTTGCCTTTTGATATAAATATCAGTCAGCAATATAGGCTGAGGCAACAACAAATGGTGTAAGGCACCAGCACCAGCACCAGCACCGCACTGCTAAACTCAAACAGACAAACAGCCGTATCGCCAAAACATCAATATTTACAATTATGGCTTCGTTTTCCCATTTTTTTCGATTGTAATGGCGAAATCACCCAGTCTCTCTTCTCTGTCTGCCTAATCCCCAAGCGGAGACGCATTTTAGGAGGTATCTGTCTCCTCCTTCTCGGTACACGGCTTGTAGTACTCGCACCACTACGACTATTTGCTATTATTTGCCAAGGACCGAAAAACCGATCCAATTATTTCATAATCCGTTTGAAGCATTTTCGGATTTACAAGCAATGAAATTGGGAATGTCGCGAGAGTTGTCTTTTGCCAGAGTGTGCGTTGTTTGGACGATGGGTGACACTGCTGTTCGGGAACTTTCAATCTGCGCGGTATTAAACCAAAATTCATGTGATGGTAAATGTGTGTGCCTAGGAGGTGGTATTTTTCCAACAATATCCTTATCTGTGTCAACGATTTATCTTTGTATCGAATGTATTTCATACGTAAGCATGTGGTTGGTTGTGAGTGTTCATTGTGATGACCACAAGCTCGTGTGCTAATGGCAAGAAAATTAAGTCACATTCTGTATCTGCATGTGTGTGAATGAGGATATCTTGCAATCGAAGATAGTTTTACCATAAACCAATATAACCAAACAGGCGCACAACACACTCTACTATTATGAACCACAAAGCTGAGCTGTTGAAACCACAGAACACCCTGATCCATTGAAGCAACCCAACAAACCGATACTCCAATCTTTAAGCAATAGAAGTACATACCTGTAACCTGTTTGTGTGTCCTGGCCTTCATCCCTTTTTTCTATTTTCTATTATTCATAGCTTATCTTCACTGGTAAATCAAGTGACAGCTTTCACACCAACTGCTGGTTGCTTGTGAGTATATTTTTGTACATGCTGTGTGGTTAGGTATTTGAATGCGCGTCGGGTGGGACAGGGCACCGACGACGACAAGTGTATTAAGATCTATATCGTATCTGTATCGTCATCGCTAGCACATGAAGACTTTAACAAGATTTGAACACGTTTTATCGTGATAGTTTGCTTCCAAAAAGAGGTAATTCGAATTTAATTATGGTCTAGTTTATAAGTGATTTCTATGGAAGGTCATTGATATTAAAGCATATCCGATCCTTTGAGGGTTGTAATCGTTTCATCGGTTCATATTCAAGTAGTAAGAACAAGGCGCATGTGTGTAGGATTTCATTTGCATTCCCTTTATTAATTAATCTTAAAGTTAAAGTTGAACAAAAAAGAAGTGCAACCATAATCGTTGGTGCATTGACCTACCTACCCACAGATCGATCTTACAGCTCGTTAATGAACGTCGTACTCCTTGAGTTAACTGAAATAATCGGCATGTGGGAGCACGCACATCCACTAAAATTCTCCTAAAGCGATTATAATTCATTTAATCTGTTTCAACCACTATCACCTATCGTGAATTGGTGGGTGGTAGAGAGAGAGAGAGAGTGAGAGAGAAAGAGGAAAAAAACAAATCCCACCAGATGAACTGACCACTGGATGAAGTTCATGTTATTGCGTAAAACAATAATACCACAATAATTTTCTGGTTCAGCACCCGATGCGATATGTGTACATATTCGTACCTACCACCTACCACTTACTATGCATGGAGTATGCAAACATCCGCACATATCTGAACGCACATACAAATGTACAGCATACACTTTGGAGGGTCTTGCGTCGGATGGATCTGTTTACCCAAAAGGGCATGAAATTGAATTTTTAGCCTCAGTATCGTGTTATTGTTGGACCTACACCCGACAACTCCGTCCACAATATTCGTAACCTACCGTAAGTGAACACGAAGAGCGGCCACCAAAATCCAAATTGTTTTGTTACTGTTATTGTACTCCCCGCTGATAGTGTAATCCTCTTAAACAGTTTTATTTGGGTTTTTTTTTTTTTTTATTAACGTTCGAATTAATTCTAGAATTGAATTAACAAAACTCGTTAGTACACCAACAGCCGCAACGGCAATATGCAACGCATATTGCATCGAAGCTGCAGCAATCCAACATCTTTTGCTCGGCCGAATTCGATGCATGGGCTCGACAGGGCCGTTTCGTACTCTGCCCAACTAAAATGATTGTGATATTGTTCGTGGAAATACATACGCCATATGCGCAAGAGTATGATCCGCGAGTGGGTGTGAGGAACAGGGTAGGGTCGAAAAAGTGCACTCGTGAGGAAGAACAATACGCTATAATTATGATCGAACATAGTTTATGTTCACGTTTTGGCTCAACCGTTGAATGGTAATAGCATTACGTGTGAAATTAAGTGGTAAATGAGAAATTATCGCAGTGTAGTGCTTAAAATTAGGGCGTTTATCGCATAATTTGCGCTAAATTATGAATGTTGCGAATGGCTTGAAATTGTACGCTATCTCTATTCAGTTGTGGTGTATCTTGTAATGTCATAAATCAGATAATCTCTTCGCTTGTCCCTGCAGATTCTAAGGAGTCGCCAGGGGAAATGTGTGAAATGAATACCCACTCAATTTCTTCACACAAATGTGTCATATAGAAAGCTCGTGACACGACAAAGGTCATCATTTAATATTCGGTTCATTAATTTCAAAGTCATCGTGTTTGCCTCCAGATGACAGTCTGTAGTCTATTCAAATGTCGCAAGGTCTCTTAAAGGACTCAACAACACATAAGCTCTAGAAACACGTTGGCCTACCATTATACAATCCTCTCTACTCAGCTACCTTTCCTTTTTTTTCCTTCCTTTTTCATTCTGTAAAGCAGTTGAAGAGAACGTGACTTGAATCCCAGCTAAACAAGGCGAAGATAATTTCAATAATGTGGACACATTTCCGTTGTTTCTGAAAAGGCGATTGCTATTCTCCGTTCTACACCCATTTCACTCTGACCATGTTTAACTTCGACAAACGACCTGACAAATTGATAGACCTTAATGATTATAGGCTGGTAGAGTAGCATTAATACCATGGTATTTAAACTGTTTAATTATGTGGCAAACTTCAGTTCTCTTGTCTCCCCCCCAGAACATTCGGCTATTGATTTCCACATTTAGTGTCATTATTGGTGGGGGATTAAACTCCCGAGGACATCAATGGCGACCACGAAGATGGTGAGAATGATTTCGTACGCAAGCAAAGAGCATTCGGACTTGATAATGATGCAAGCAGTTGATAGGTACTCAAGCTGGTTGCTGCTCCCATCTTCTCGAACAAGGGAAAATCATTCATTCAAATTTATAACCACATGCACACGTGTATGTATGATGTAGTTGACATAGCCACACGAACAACTGCATACATATTTGAAGTGG
Source organism: Eristalis pertinax (assembly GCA_907269125.1). Taxonomy (NCBI): domain Eukaryota; kingdom Metazoa; phylum Arthropoda; class Insecta; order Diptera; family Syrphidae; genus Eristalis; species Eristalis pertinax. The sequence goes on along the minus strand of OU026148.1, from coordinate 888,411 downwards.
GTAAAACTGCGAACAGATGCTTAATGCAAGTGACACATGTTTAATTCAGTCGTATTGTTAGTCCAGCACAGTTGATCTTCAAATCTGTTTGCATAATTAGTTGGACTTATATATCGTGGAAAGTTTTAACTTGAAATTTGATTTTAATTTAAAGCCTGCACACATGTTTTATTATTGTTCCCATAGATGGTCCTGTGAGGACCAAATGTCGGAAACCCGGTATTCACGCACAGTGCACTGCCTGCCTGCCGGTGGTGCTGACGACAGACATGCATGCACGTTTTAAAATGCCAAATGCATCCCTGTGCACCGTTTTCCATACAGTAAGCAGGTACACAGTCCTACAAGCACACTACCATTAGTAGTAGCCGAAAGCTCATGGTTGGAAGGATATGCTGACAAATTAAGCCTATTACCGTTTTGTCGCAGAATGCGCCCATTGAGGCATAGCAATCATTTTATACGCTCTTGTGGAGGTTACGAAATTTCCCATGACATTGGGACATGACTTGTCGAACATTTCAGCATTGTTTTCGCCCCCACACAGTCCTGGGGGAACAGTTTCTTCAGCTTCTGTCGCCCAAGTGGATACCAATTAGTAGGTATGTCTCTCTCTCACTCTGTCTCTGAATGCCCAGAAGTGTCTAATGTGTGGCAATGTGTTGCAGGAACATTTACTGGAATTGGGAATTGTAATCACTTCTGCACTACTAACCTTTGATGCAAATGTCCTCCCTCTATCTGTGACCCTTAGCGTTCTGATTTTAGTGGCTTCAAAATGATTATGTAATGGAATCCTCTCATGGAGCATTCCATCACCTCTTCTTTCTGGGAAGACCCAGAATGAGGAGAAATTCCGAAAAAAAAGGAAGAAGAGAATTCAATAAAAATCGCGTTTAATGGCAAATTGAGTAACTAATACAGCGAATAACCGCGAACGCGACGTTAACTGGCTCGAAGTCTGAACTACCATACACCTTGAGGAGAAATTGTCTTACTCCAAAATGCTTTTAAGCAATATCTACAATCTGGCGAGCTTCCTGTGTGCGTTCAACGTGCCGAATACTCTCTAGTCTCTCTCTCAAAAGCCAACTAAAATGGGCTCCTGGGTTAAGTGGATAATGTGCGGTTTGATAAAGAATTAATACGTGATAAGTGAAGCGAAGCGTAGTGGGTGGTGAAGCTGTGCAAATTGGATGTTAAGTGCAAGCAAGTGGATGATGGTGCGTTGTAGGCTATGTGGAGTATTCTCTGCTGTGGTTTTCATATATTCAATAACTGATGCTTGCTTGTTTTTGGCAGTTCGTTTGGACCGTATGTGGGTTGCGGGTGTGGGTGAATTATTTTATTGAGGAAGTGCAAAATAGTCTCATAGAATATTAATGTTCTTACTATCTCTAATATCCTGAGAAGGATATGTGAATTAATACAATGGATCATCAAGTGTCGTTCACACTATGTCAGTTCAAAATTGAAAGCCATCTTAGTTAACAATCACAAAATAATCAACGAACGCATTGAAATCTGTTTGTCTACCTCTTCCTGATCCAATTGTATGCCCTTAGAGGAACAGAAAATTCATTGATTGCCATACTTTACCATTTATAACTTGCTATGTGTGTACACCTATATGTCAACTATAATGTCAATATTATTCCGCCTATTTCAGCTTGAGTTCCTGTTTTACTCACTATTGTTTGCCTATGGGTACACTACACAGTGTACAATAAAATGCTCTCTTCCTATTTTTTAAGACTTCGTGTGTTTTTTGTTTGCTATTTTTGTTTTGTTTTCTTCTGTTGGAAACATCGACAAACGACAAGTGCTTCCCCCCACTTCATGGTACACATTATTTGTATGTCCTTGGCGTTTTGAACAGGCCACTAGAAGGAACGGAGACCAGAACTGAATATATGAAGCCAAAAGGAATTTAAAAGACAAGTGAAAACCGAAAGAGAAATCAATAAAAGAATATTCGCTTGACGCCATTGTTATTATGCGGTTGTCTCGGTGTTGCCAAAATGTCTGGGGCTCATTGATGGGGAAGAAGCTACACAACTAACAAACATAAGCGCTTAGCTTTGCTTTTTAGGCGACAGCGTCGGCGACTATCCAAACGATGACGGCGGCGACGACGACGACGACGACGACGATAAACTTCGAATGCCTCACATCATTCGCCTCGAGGTCAAATGCGAAAAATTCTGCCCACAGGAACAAACACAGACAATATGGGGGAGCAAGGCCTAGCCTATTTCCCAATCTATGTAAAAAAAAAAGATAACAATATCCTCCCATTGAGGTTAAAATACTCGATGATACGTAGATGTGTATGTAATTATTTCTTTACCATTCAGAATCACGTTAAATTGAGCAGATGACTATGATTAAGGATCTGTTTATGTGTCGTCTTGAAATCACTTTAAGGCTCATCGTAAACATCGTTTGAACATGGCTACATTTTAATTAACTCATCTTAAGGCGATGTTGTTAATCGAATCACAATAGAGTGGGTTCGCCGGAATCGATTGTAAAATTCAGTTGCAAATCGCTGGCAGAAAATTCCGGCGTCATTCCCCGATGGTCGTTGCTTATCTGGAGCGTGGTATACATTCCATGACAACGAATTATGTATGACGTGTAGAATATCTGGAAATTATTTAGACACGTCCGACATTTTCTTTTTTTTTTAATAAATTCTGCTCTTCTGAAATGAATCAAAGGAATAGGAGAGATTGACAAAGTGCCTGCACACCCAATCAATCAACGCTGTTACACTTTCACGAATTATCCTGGCTGTGTGACGGTTTGGGTAGAATGAAGCTGTAAGTGACGGTGTTTGTGGTAATATTTGGACGGTTGCCTAAAAAACACATGTAGGTGCCATCACTGATTGCGAATATTCAGTTAACCAAAAAAAGAACAGAAGGACACATTTTTGTATCTATCGACTTTGCAAGAGAAAATATGTTGCCTATATATGTACATGCGTATGTGTACGTGTCCTTGATCCTTTTACTAAGAAACTTTTCAACAGAATGACTTCTCGTTGGACTGGCCATACCGATGAATGTGTGTATACACTTCTCAAGGAAGACTGAATCTGACGGTTCACATGTACCATACGAATACTCACTTTGATAATAGTTCAGGAAGGCCAGAAATTGAGATTCCGATGACATCTACGATGAACGTAGTATGTCCACCTGCTTAGCAGAGAAAATACTTAATTGAACCAATCTGGAGTATACTACTTTTTGATTAATGATAAAGTGATTGTCGTGACTTGCTTTGTATGTGAATGCAATTAAGACGGAGCACCATCTCCTTCAGCACGCTTTTCCCCAAAAACCAAATTCCTCAAACACAAGACAATATGCAGACACATACTTTCAAGTGTCAACCTAATCCAAACCATATGACTTGGCTAAAATTAAATTCATGCAATCCTATTGTCGGGGAAAACTGAAAACTACACACACACGCACACGCACTTACGGATGGATGGTGGTGATGAAACTAAGGAGACAGTTCTTGTGTCCCTGGGGTGTTTATTTATTTTTAATCGCTTTGGAAATAAAAGTAGGGCTAATGAGCCCTGTTAAGGTCAATGATTGGTGTGTTCGAATTAGATTCCTGACAATCAAAGATGTGAAAGAAGATTTATGTTAATTGGCTTGTACTTAACCAGAAAAAGGGGTGTTTAAAATGTGTTTATGGAAGGCCTATTGCAATTTATGAGTTTGAATTGAGTCTCGGTAAACTGGTGAGGCCTATAAATGTTGATTTCAACTTTCACACATGGGCGATTAGCTTGTGGGTGGATAGTTTCCCATTTAAGCCATCTGAAAGCGATAAATATGAACGCGTTCGCCGCACACATAGTCTTAAAGTGAGGACAGCCTGATGACAGGGAAGCTTCTCTGATGACTGAGAGTTAGGATTTTAGTTTCGAGTGTCTTTTGATTCATCTGATGACACTGATGATGTAGCGTCTGTACGTACTTACAAAAAAATAACATTTTCTTCGAAGTAAAACATACTAAAAAAAACATCCATTTAACTCGCGCCACCACCTGTTCTTCAACCTGACTTTAAAAGAATTTTCAAATTCCCGCAGCTACAGGAGAGAAAAGAAAAATATAAATCACAATACATCCAGCCCATGTACCCAGAATAAAGTCAACAAGCATTCCGAGAAAACAGGGAAAATAAAAAAACAAAATCAAATTGCCAACGCATATGAACCCGTTTGAAACCTCGTCATCCGTGCGGCATCACAATCTTCAACTGCGCATTGATATAAACAAATGATCCCAAGCTCTCGAGTACCACTACCCATTCCGCAACGAACATGACCACCCCTATTATTCACACCTAATTCGCAAATATTAGCTTCGCATACCCATAAACACACACACACCGAGAGAAACACACCACAGGAGACGATATGTCTCCTGACGCCCGACTAAACCCCAAACGAAATCTATCTGAAATATGAACAAATTTAAACCATCTGAAGGATTGTCATGAATATCCATCGCGTTTCATTGCTCGATATCGAGGCACCCTCCACGTTTGTTCTGCTCTTGTTTTCCTTTACGTTCTCTTTTCTTTTTGTATGTCGGGTGTGGGCGAGTGTGTGTGGTGTTTTTTTTTTTTTTTTTTTTTGTTTTCTGTTTTTATTTTATCTATCTTTCTTTCCTCTTGACTTATAGCCTGGCAAATATGTGTGTATGTCATGGCATGGCATTTTATTTATTCAAAGTTAACTTTGTCATATGACGATGACGACGATGACACAGACGAACGAACGAAAAAGGTCGTGTCTAGGAATGAACAGGATGGCCATCAGGAAGATTCCATCGATAGACAAGGATAGAGGCAAAAACATTCCTGAGAACTGTCTAAAATCCCCAAGTTCCAATCGATTTCAGCTCCGTCCGTCGACACGGTTGAATATTGAGAGGACCAACTAGAGGTGGGTGATCCATATAAAATATATTTGAGCTTCGAACTCTCGAGCACCTACACGAGTTCAAAAAAGCAAGCAAGGAACGGGGTGATAAAACAACGATTGATTGGGGTCATAATGCAGATAAACGGGCAAAAATGCCATATAAATGTTGGCGACATTTACTCTGTGTGCTGCCTTTGCTGTTGCTGTAAGCGATGGACGTATCGTAGTTATCTACTCGTACCGCTTTGGTTGTCGGGTTAAAGCAGCTTAGGATGATATTTTAGCCATTACAGGAAACGTGTAGTGCACACAGGCAAACGTGCTCCTGCTGCATCAGAGATACGCTGCCAACTTTACCATATGGCTAACCAATTGGATACGCGAATACTGTATCGTTTGCTACGATATTTTGATGTGTATTTTTTTTTGTTTTTATTTGGTTCGCCTGCGCCTTATATTTGGTATATCTTTGCCGTACTGTAGGTGTCATCCACACACTGTCACGCCATCGCGTCGGTTGACGCGTAGGGTGGGAACATGTGCAGCTATGAACATGTTGATCCATCGTTACTGCTGCAAACGTTGAGATACGAGTGTTTTGTCGAATGTGGGGCTAATCAGGCGTGCGGCGGATGCATTTGTTCAAGTTTAATTGAATAAAAATTCTGTACTCCAACACTCCATCAAGCGAAATGTAAAACTACAAGGGTGCTTACCAGTTGAATTACAATGTGTATATCCTTTTACCACATGACTGCTGATGATGGCGTGTTAATATCGATCTGCCAGGCTGGTGGCGGCACTGTATTTAAACTCAGCAACCTACACGTGTAATTAACTGAAGTGTGAACCAAAAAGCCCGAAACTAACCTTCAAAATTCCACACTGCGATATTGCTGCCCCACCATAAGGATGCAGATTAAAATGTACAAAACTTTAAAACACACATAAATAACTTCTCATCATCATGCACAATTTAGTGGCGGCTTTCGATGCCGGCTGCCGACTGTGGCCGCAGTTCACGGGCACTATGATGATGCTCAGGATTTTGAGTGTACCTTGGAATCGTCGTGCTGTCTATGATGGTCATTCGGGAAGCGCTGCGGTCAGTAAAATGGGAAGGACTCCTCGACGAGAAGGTTATTTCGTTTATTGATGATAATCGTTTTGGTATGAATGCCAGCACATGCCTCGCACTGAGTCACGATTCCATTGCCAAGCTGACGTGGTTGGATTGAGTATTGAGGCAGATCTAATGGCACGTATAGTGGCAGACCACAGTTTTAATCGAGCAAATAATCTTCTTTCAACTGACAAATGATGAAACTTTAATCGCCATACAAAGAAACCCATTTCCCGTGCTCCATGCGAGAACTAAATTAGCGCAATCAATATGACGACTGATCCCATTAAATACACCAAGCCATCATTCAACCTTTTCCGAAGGCTGAGAGCAAATCAAAGAATTCGCAGCATCTTTTGTACTGATGTCTGAATGTGTGCATATGTTGAGTTAATTGATGCTTCAAAGGCTGCTGGTAGGAATACATCTTCCAATGCAGTTATGCAAATTTAATCCCACCGAAAGATGAGTTTCGATTAGCATAGAGTTCGGTGCGCATTGAATTCCACTCACACAGCATTGTAACTTTCTCAACAAGATAATTAGGATCTTCCGCTTATATAATTGGCATTCATGCAAATTCAGACAACTAACAAACAAACGTATATGTAGGATCTCCGTGCACCCAGTGACGACATGGTAACCAGGAAGATCTACATTTTCTGATGTCAATCAATTGTAGACTGTCTGTCTGTCCAGTTGATTAATTCTGTTTATCCGTTGTCTTTTCAACAGTATCTAACTGGTTGGTGGCGGCAATGTCCTTTGACGTTCCAAAATGTGGATCCTTTAGTTTTAATTTTTTTTTGTTGGCTTTTGGCTAAGCAGCGCCAACAAAAACTGAATGTTTTATGAAAACAGACAAATCGCACTGTGGCAGTCATGTTTTTTTTTTTGTCTGTTTAAGTCAAGCTCTGGCATAATCCCAAAGCACCCACTTTAATATTTATCATTACAAACTCACAATTGCAGTCCCCAGAGCGAGTTGGGTTGAGAACTGAACACCATGTAGTTGATGCAATTCTATTAGAAAAAGGAATATCAAGTTGAGAGGCAGAGGGACAAGAGTGACACATAGTGAAAGAGAGTCAGAGAGAGAGAGAGAGAGTGGAGAGTGGGAAAGAGAGCGAGGAAGCGAGTATGGTAGAGGGATATAATGAGAGTGAGGATGGAAAAGAACGAAATACGAAGTGAAAACAAGGACAAATCTGCTCCCCATCTGTGCTCAACATGGCAAGTTGGCAAATGAACATATACATAGTATTACCCACTCGTTCTACTAATGCCATTATAAAAAGAATATATACTTGGCATACACTGTTGTGAGATGGTCCGCAGAGTATGGCGACGCCCTGTGACATCGCTATGAAAAGAACTCGCCGCCGAACTTATATGGTTATGTTGGCTGATGGTTTTTGGGGAGGACCTCCTCTCTTTGTCGCAAATGAACGAATTCGTGGCGCCACTACGTCTATAGCCGAGAAGATTACTTCTCCTTTTTTGAATTATTGGATGATGTCGCCATAGCTTATCTATTTTTTTTTTTTTATTATAGTTTGAATTCACTTGAATTCGTTCGACGATTTACAATGAGAACATTGGATAAGATGTATTGATAAAATGCCGAGGATGGATTCAAAAGGGAAAACATTAAAAATTCCGTCTTGTACACTATCGCAGGACAATGGGACAATGATTTCGTCGAGATCAGGCATTTCACTCTTTCAAACAGTTTTATAAAACGAATTAGTAAGAAGAAAAGCTGACGAAGACTGCATCGAATTCGTTGAAGAAGAAGAAACAGCAATAGTTTGGACTCTTAAATGTGAGTGGTATCCCCTTCTTTTGAGCCAAAAAGCATCTTGCTACGGCTAATAGAAGGTGAAAAAAGTGACATTTTGAAAAATCGGTTATATCTCGAAAACGGTATGTTTTTCGACGAGAATATCAGTCTAATGTATCGTGTTGTCCTTCTGTATATACATACATATATATTCAGTATTCTCTTCATTCACTTCTTCTGATTTATCGTAAAGGGTTTATGAAAATTAAATGTTTTCATCTAGTGCTTCTTGCCATTTGCTTTCTTCTTATTTTCGACTCATTTTTTCCTCTGCATTTATTTATATACTTATTGTATGAACATGCATAGAAATTCACCGTCGTATGCTGAATGGTAGTGAAAGATAGTTGTGGTAGTAACCAGATAAAAGGAGTACTATTCGCAAAATCTTTCTTGCCGTCTCAGTGTGAAGGCGACCAGCAAAAATGTTGAGGTAGAGAGACGACTTCACTGCAACTATCCACCGAAGTGAATGCTAAGGTACAAATTTACTCAACAGCACAAAATATTTTCCCTATTTTTCATTCATTTGAATGGAGAGCTATGAGTAAAAATTTATCTCTTCTTCGACTAGGTACTTTCACCGGATGTAGTACAAAACTTCTCTAGATTCGGTTTAGTACATCATTAATTTAAGCCGACAGAGCGATGCCAAACAAAACTGCTCTTCAATCGGAAGAATCCGTCGAAAAATCCAGGAAAAAAGGGATCGAACAAGAGAGCTGAGATTGATTCAACATTGACGGATAACCTACTTTCCCCCTGGCACACTATACACTCTTGCTATCGTACATTGAAGACTATTTTAAACATCTAGGATACTCATCTTATTCACGTTCGTTTCCCGCAATCACTCTACCGTCACCAGTCCTGCTACTGAACCACTCTCTACCAATTCGAAATAATCTCTCGAGGTATGGGGTAGCAATTTGCTTTTGATTATTTGCAACAAATTACATTGATTATTGTATGCATCCGAACGTCAGCTACAAAACATGCTATGGACTAGACAAATATGCTCATCTGCAAATCAAGTAGAAACAATGTCTCGCATTGAAGTACATACATACAAGATGGGTATGTATGTACATACAGAATCTCAAGCTGAAGTATGCACATGCACGAGATTGCATAATGTAAATACCAACACAAATCCGATGGATAAGTCACATCGCATCCTTAAATCATCAGTGTAGGAATTATAAAAAGAATTCGATGAGAACATGAATTCAGTGCACAGTACATCACTTCAGATTCATTTGTTGTCCTTTGTTAGAGTTGCCTCTAATCAATTTCAAAATCGATGAAGAGAGATATGGATCTACAATTTAATTTAATGAGAATACAAAGGCAGTTCGCATTTCAGTCTTATTTGCGATCATATAAATAACAAATTTTATTAATTATGATTTCTGCATGCTCATGGAACAATGCGAATAGGATAGGATGGTGGCTGAAATGGAATTCTAGCTACGTTTGAGAATAACAAACGAGCGATTTCGTACAGTCAATCAAAATTCACATCGCCTACAAATCTTTCTTGCCCACAAAATTGTATGAACTTTATTCAGGTGGGGTGCCACTAATCTAGTTTCACTTCCTTCGAATTTGTGTGTGTACAGGACATTTACAGGAAGGAGAAGTAGGTGAAGCGGTTAGAAATTCACAAACTTCCTTCTCGTATAATTCGATTTTGAACTTGATCACGTTTTGCACCTGGATTTTCTGGCGAAATCCTCTTCAGTTTTCGGGGTGATACTTCTTCCAAGCACACACACACCTACACACTTGCAATCCAAGGAAGAAAGATTTATACCCGTACGCCGCCGTCGAGCAGGCTCAATAAAGATGATGATGGTGATGCTCCTGGCAAACTAGATAACAAGTGAAGAAGGAGTACCGAAGAAGAAGAAAAAAAAATGCTAAAAACTGAATAAAACAAAAAAAGAGAAAAAAAGACAACCACACACAAAACGAAACAAAAACAACAATCCAAACGAATTCACGGCAAGTTTTCAAGGATTAAGTTTCATCCAGGAAAAGAAGTAGTTGTCGGGATTTCCTCTCCCCAAGCTCGTTTTTCCAGTCCACTGGTAAGGCTGTTGTGTGCAAAGTGTTTACCTCTACTCCAGTACAAAGCAAAACCAAAAAGGAATGAAAAGACACGAACGGGCGAAATGTCCTTAAAGATATTTCAGTATCAGCGGCTCAGGATGTCGACTAACTATAGGTTCCTTCCACTTACCAAGTGCCGAAGTAAATATTTTAATACTCTACGACGATATAAGTTTTTATTTTATCCCCGCTTAACTAAAGCAACAACATTCGAACTGCCCCTTTGAAAGGCTCTTGTCGTGGATGATGTCAAATGATAATTGGATATCATTTAACTAAAAGCAACTATAGGATGAAATGAAATGATTCCGTTGGCAGCTTTCGACTACCATACACAACCAGTTTAACTGGTGTCTTAGAACTTTGTCAAAGTTCATTAACGGTCCGTGAAGGACACCACGAAGAGTGTCTGGACACAATCTTTGCAATAAATGAGAGAGCCGAAACAAGCACTAGCACTGATGAGCAGCCAATGATGATATTTATAGGATATTCCGATTAAATCATGGCAAAACTTTTCAAGTTGATTCGTTATACGACAAAGTGCCAAAAAAGATAAGATGTGTAAAAGGCAATTTTCTGCCTTTGCATACTGTACGTAACATTGAAATCCATCGGAGGGAAGTTTGCTGCACAAATCCGTTTAGAAACACGTCGACGGTACAGCGGGCGGGGGGTGGAGGGGCTTCTGGAATTTACTGGGGTACTCTCTAATGCATTTTTCATATTCTTAGAGTGTTTATCGCACTTATCGTCAGCGTAGCTGCTAAAGTGAAAACTTTTCGTTTTAGCGAATTATAAGTTTCTTTCTCTACCTTTCTCTCTTACTCCCGTTTTTCGGGGTTTTCTCTCTGTTTTGAAAGTCTTTCTCGCCAATGGTAAAGGATCTTTAATATCTATGCTTGAAAGTTGCAATTCTGCGAAATCTTTCCATTCTGAGGTTTTAGCTTTCCATGCATATGTTTATTCGCGGTTCACAGAGTATGCGGTGGTTTTGCATTATGGCATAGATGCAGCAGACAGATGTAACTTTCACTTTAGCAGTGAATAGGTTTGTGTAAGAGCGATTAACCCCTTTAACTTTAAGTGCTTTCACTCGATATTCAATGTATGGACTTATGTAGTTCTGTAACCGTACTGTAATTATTTTTTCTAAACCTGAACGTGTCAATGTCCCCTTCGGGAAAAAAATATTTCGTTTATTTGTTGGTGTAAACCGATTTTGGTATACAGGCCATCGACCCAAGAACAGGAAACTTTCCCACCTACTAGCTTCTCATTTTATCCACAACCCTTCGTTGGCCTCTGCATTTCCAATGCAAATTCAAATCATCCCATCCCTTCGCCCACTGTCTGCTGCAGTATGTCAGTTGAAGTGAAAGAACGCGCAACACCACCACACTGCCACTAACTGAATGCCACACAACCCCACAGACAAATAGGTGAGAAATGATAAAATAATTACAGAATTACGCAAATGCATTTCACCTTGTACTCGAATTACGTTGTGGGTTTTACTTGAATGGTTTTTGTGGCATCAGCCAGGATACGAAATAATCACGGAGAAACTTTGCATTGTTGTCGGTTTTTTCTGCTACTGACTTAAAGCTTGACACTTCTCATCCTGTTCAACTCTTCCAGCCTTCCACCCTCTCTGCCGCTCGTAACCCAAACTCGACATCTCTGACAGACAAGAGTGAATAGTTAGCATTTGAAAAATGCATTCTCTCTCCCGCCACTTGCTCATTTACTGATGAGCGAGCAGTTGGCTGCGAAAAAAGGTTGCGCCGCAAGTGAGGCACTCACAAAACTGTTCGGATTGCCATTGAGATACAAGGATACAAAAGCATGAATTTTTGATTTTGATTCGAAATAAATTGTATTTTATATGTATGACATATTATTGCCCTACAATAAAACCCCAAAATGACCCCACAAGTCCAAGTATTTTACGATATCATATCCCCCTCACTCGAGATATTGTCAGAAAAAATATTCATAAACATATAAATATGAGTATGAACTCATAAACCAAAATGATTCTACACACACACAGATTCGGCCAACCTACTGACACACCGGGACGAACGACGACGACGACGACCACACACCACAAACGGCGTCATACCGTTCCAACACGAATACCAGCACTACCTCCACGCCGCGCTTAAGGGATGAGCCAACTTTGGCCAATCTCAGTTTTATTGGATCGTCGGGCGTCGGAATGGCATGGCGGTAGAGTTTAGGCATCATCATGACACAGGGTGTGAGTCTGAATGTGTGGATAGGAAGGAATGATCATAATTTAGGTGCATATAAATTGCGAGACCTAAAAAAACACCGCCACTTGGTTTCTGGGCGGAGTTGAATGACATAATGTGAACAAGAGAACATGAACATGAACATGAACTTTGAATGAACGATGAAGGAATCTATCCCGTAGGCGCAAGCATTTAAGACTCCCTTTTTGCCGCTAGTGCAGGGCTGGTGTAGCAGTGGCTTTTTGGACACAACCTCTTTTCCAATGCCGCAGGGAACAAAATGGTTTATTGGACATACATGTAATAAGCTATAAAATTTTGCGGCGCGTAATAAGCAAAAGGACCGAAACGACTCACATCTTATACACAAAGATTTGGTGTCGTAATCTTTGCAGTTGTGATTATCCCAATAAATTCTGTTTTATTCTCTGTCTGTGTATGCACTTTCCATAAAAAAATATATATTTGAATTAAAGCTGCAAATAAATATGTACATTTATGTATGTATACCCGAGCATACATATGCATATAAAATGTATTATGAATGGGGAAAAGCTCTATACCACCAAACTGTCAAGAAAAAGACGTTGAATGGATGCCAAAATGTTGATTGCTTTTTTGAGTCGAGCCAAAAAGGATAATCCGCTGCGAATAGTAGATGTTAGTTGACGGTGCTGACAATATGAAGAATATCAGTAGCTAAGGTCGCTGTGGCGCCACTAGAAACACACACACACATCTAACCATTAGAGGCTGCAAAGTGCCAGCATTACCTCGTCATTGATTCGAAATAAAAATTGCATTCGCAGGACTACTTCTCACAAACAAACATGACCACTTGCAGATAAACGAGAATAACTATTGTATTACTGATAAACGTTCTCCCTGCGGATGAGCCCATTAAATCAGTGAACCACATATGAATAAGAAGTATCTCTCCCATGCCCTATAACAATTCTGTAGAGAAAAATATTTATATTATTTACAAGCAAATTGGATAAGGAAATTCTTTAGAATTCATCTATTTGCCCGAGGTGTCCGCACACTCTCATCGTCGTTGTCGTGGAGCATCCTTGCGCACAGGAAGGGAACAAAAAAAAAACAGAATACTTTCCTTAAGTCTGCTCCTACCACTGCTGGGACTTTTTCTTGAAGACTCTTCCTTTGGTCAAGTAGTCATATTTTCATGGTACTACTTTGCTGGCGCTACTACTACTGCAAGGAATTGCTTCCCATTTATTATCAACTTTTGAAAATCTAAGGGCATTATTACGGCAGTAGGGTGACACAAAGAGTCGTTGGCCATTGCCCTTCTCCTCGTCGTCTTCGTCGCACACACTGGTGAAAACTTTTGTAAAAGTATGCAAATCATATATGACTCGGGGGAAAATTATTTTCGTTTGATGACAGTGCTAGAATGTTCCCACTTCCAGCCTCTATCTAAAAAAAAAATACATATATAAAACCGAAGAGTTTTCAACAAGGTCTAAAGTCAAGGGTACAAACGAGATAATTTCTTGTCATTTTCTCCCCATCATTGTTGCGGTCTTGCAAATTGGACAATTTGAAAACAGTATTAAATATTTACTCGTTTTTTTCGTTATTTTTTTTTTAAATTTAAAGTACATACATATTTCCAAAAGCGACTGACGATGAGGCTTGCACGACAGAGTACAGGTATGTTGGAAATGTCGCGCAATATTAACATGACGACGGATCAAAGTGACCTCGGTGCTTCCACAAGTTTAAGGGATTGTTGGTGGGGCTCTTAGTTGAAAACTCGTTATATTATGTAAACGACATTCAACAGACACACACACATGCACACAAATTTATTGCATGAGTGCACGCAACCAGCGCTTGACCCAATTTTGTTCTACATCTTGGAAAAGTCGCAGTAGTTACACTAGCAGCACTAGGAGCAGCAGAAGCATTGGCAGCCAGCTGCAGCAGCCAGCACCAAATGAGCATCAATGCAAATAAATCCTTATAAGGATTACATAGGATTTTGATGCATTTACGTTTGAAGATTAACACTGTCATGGTAACCACATTGCAACTCTGTTGAATTACACTCAAGAGTGTAGAGTCGAAGAGATACACATGCATTTGCATATGCAATATATCGGGGATGTGGATAAGAACAATATTAACCCAACTAGAATAAGAAATGTCTTACAAATTAAAACATACAACAGCCTTGGCCTGAATTTGCTTTGTGAATGCAGGTGATACATCAAACAGAAGTCAAAGTATCGATTTATGTTTTACATACAAACAAACTTCGGCTTATCAAAAATCTCTATTCATCCTACATCAATGTGTATCTCGGTATACCACACAATGGTATCGTTAAAAATCGAATAAAAAATCTATTCAAGTGCATTTCAACTAGATTCAAAAAAAACACAAGATGACTAGGTCAGGAAATTGTACTGATCAGAAGAACGCAAGACAAACCTAAAAATAAAAAATAAAAAATCATAAAAGTGTACCCCGTCTGTCGCCAGGATGTTTGTTCATCTCTTGATTGCCCACCATCAGTCCACCTGTTTTTTTTTCCTTCGTTTTCACTTTTCTTCTTCCCATTGTTAAGAGCCCTTCCGACAGGCCACACCACACAGATTCTATTGTAGTGATTGGCTCCTTTGGCTTTTCATCACTTCTATAAAAATATAATAAATAATGGAAAATAAAACTCGATCTGGCTAGACTTCACGCAGGGGAACTTACCTTAAACGGATTGCACATATAAAATGCACAATCGTGCTGCAGACAACCGATAATATATCTACATATGTCTACGTTCAAGAGCTCAGTGCCAACAACCGTGTCCATAGCTAAATCTCTCATTTGTCTTTTCCGATGAGAGCCCTTGTATTAAGGACTGAATCCAAGATGAATGACGCTAGGCGGTGTGTTCTCAAAGTGACCACAAGAAATTATCGTTTTTCTTAATTTTTTTCGGTGCTGTCCGGAGCCAGTCTGTGTAATTTATGTCGTTGATTGTCCAACAACCTACGACCTAGGATAAATTGTTTTCATGTATTAGTGTCTGAGAGTAATCAAGTGAAACGTCCTTTTTTTTGGGGTTTTTTTTATTAGTTTACACCCATTAAAGTGTTCTACCAGCCAGATAAAATCGTTATCGACTCGATGGTACTGAGAGCCGTAAGATGTTCGTGGGTTCCATCAACACCTACGGAGCATTGGAGCCAAGGAGCTATAAATGAAGTTCGGAATCATTGTGCATATACACGTTTACCTTATCAGATACTACTTCCACAGGTTGATGCCTTCATTGCAGTCAGCGTCTGTATTCACTTTAAACGAGTGACTCACTCTAATTACATGACACAGAAGAGTTGTTGAGTTATTTTCGTGTCTAACAACGAAAATACATTAGTTGTCCGCTGCTCTTTGTGAATTTCAATTCTCACATATTGAGCGCCGAATCTAAATGACTAAATTATTCTTATTTTATTTGTTAAATAATGAGTGGACATTTTCATTGAAAGACATCTTGTAGAGTTGCTGCTAATGGTTGAGATAACTACTTGAATTGTTATTGGATTGTAAGGAATATCCACATTCCTCAATCCCTCCTGAGTTCACTTTAAAAATCAATAAAGTCGTCTATGACTACTCTCTAGGTACAATCAAAAAAAAAAAAAAAAAACTTCAGAAATCTTATGATGACTCCACGACAGTCTGTGTGAACTGAATTTGAACAACCTTCAAGCGAATTGCGATCTCTTCAATTAATTAAGTTTACACAATGGCGCGACGCACTATTCAATATCCTTTCGTCTTTTTCGAAAAGTTTATGAGGCGACAACTATTTGCTGACAAAACAAAATAGTGTTCAACTGAAGGAAGCACCTCTGAGGACGACAATACCGGGCATGACCTGGATACTATTCTTTTGATTATCTTCCACGAAAAAAATCATCACTTAACGTTCATTTTATCGCAAGTCCTTTCGAGTTGACTGTCGTTTCCGCACAATAACCCAACCCGACCTGGCATAATCCACCCCCACTGTGGGGGTTGTGCAAAATGCAAAAATACTATATACAGTACATATACTATATAAATATGTATATATAAATGATGTCAAACAATCTTTTATTGCCCATAACAAATTATGTTCAGTTTTCCTTCAACGACATCATGACTTCTTTTACTTAATGAACAGCGAACCGACAACGATTGCAAAGCGACGAAGAGGGCCCAGCATCACTAGGCGAATCGGACTGGGACTGTCTCCAAGAGTTTATCTATAGATGAATTTATAAATTCTTTTTTATTTATTTTTATTTTACCACGAATATGCCGATGTGTGTGTGTATATAATGCAATAGGTGCTTTTTAATTGTACTCTGAGGAAAGAATAATACGACAGTGGCAGCAGTAGAAACAGCAGCAGAGGTAGCAGATGAGAGTCGCCAAAGATCAATAAAGGAACGAAAAAGGGAGACGCCGACCGGAGGAGGACAAAGGCCTGCGCGAAGGAGTAACAAAGAGAGGGATATAGAAGTAGACAAATGTCATATAATGCAGTTATATGAATAAAATATCAAATAGCGGCTGCTTTATGTCTGACTCCTCCATTTTCATAACTGCCGAAGTTTATTTATCATTTATCTCAACTGGATAAAATATGTAGTTCGAGATTGAAAGGACAGAGCGCTATATCGTCTGCCGCGGCGAGCTGTGTTAAACAGACTGCTTTTATTTAAGTGAAGGTGCATTCTAGAATTTGTTTTTTTTTAAATCCTGGGAAGAATTGCTTGTGGATATGTTTATGTGTCTACATTCGCCGACGTCCTTAGGTGTTAGAATTATCATAATTAGGAGCCGTTGAAAATTTCGTATTTCAATTTCGAAACATTACCTATAGGGCATCGGATACAACAAACTTGGTCAACACTGGTCCACGTAATTGAATTCGTCCATGTTATGTTAATTATCTTGAGTAGTCTAGCCGTCATTCGTTTGAATACTATGGTCATTCGGACATCAGATCAATTGGAGTCCTCTTGCACTAATTGGGAACAAGTTGTATAAACACCAGCAACGCTGTTCAATACTGTCGATTCGACGTCATGGCACACCCGGATGAACTATCGGGTTAAAACATTTGTTTTCTACATAAATATATATACATATGAATAAGTATTTTTTAAGCCATTGTCGCATACACCAATGCGGCTTATACACTTTCGGTATGGTGAGGCAACGTCAATGCCACTGTAACTGATGTTTAGATGAAACCCATGGTCATCGTCTCCCTCTCAAATGATCTAGCGGTCGATGGTGGTCAATGCGCGATAAATTCGACTGTCAATTCATTCATTGTTAAAGGCTTGGTGGATAAAATGTTCCTGATAAAGGCCCACAGTCTATGCCACCGTGTTCAATGGGGAGTCTTTTAACTCCTCTCTCGCTTTAATAATAAATGGCCGGCTGACTCCACGAATTCTCTACGCGCAACACATGCCGTTTGTTAAAACTCGCACGATAATTGCTCGAATATTGAGAATAGCGAAGCGTGTGCGAAACCGAAAAATAAAAAAAAGAAATAACAGCAGCTTGATGGTCGGTTTGATGGATACGAAAATGTCGGCTAACCGCAGTTGGGAATTGGTCGGGAATGTATGTATTTTAATCGATACCGATTACGAATCGCAAGTTTTGTACTCCAGCGCTTGAGGTGCATGTAATAATATGCAAACGTGGCGATTTTTGCGACGTTCTATTGCATACAATTCTCGTTAATTTGTGTTCGTACAATTTTTTTTTTAGCTCTTCACATGCATGCCTGTATGTATGTACGTCCTTTCCGCGTATCAAACGCGGAGTAACTTAACACTTTACGTAATGTTAGTTACATTACCTTAGCAGTTTTAGCGAATCTGAGTATCGAACTCAAAATGTTGACAACACCCACTGGGGACGAAATGTATCTATTATTATTTTTTTTTGTTCACTAACCTAATAATGCGGATGCAAAGGAGAATAAATAAAGCGCCTGGGTGGCTTCATAAAGCATGAAAGTGGAACAGCAACATTAGCACCGGCAGCAAGCAGCGCAACCAGGCGCAACCCACAGCCAACAACTAAACAGTCAGCCAGACAAAAGCACTTAACAAAGTCTGAGAACATGTGCGGCTAAGTGTGCACGAGCACAGGCACATATGAATGAAGATGAACACCAAAACAGTGCTCGGGGGTTGAAAATGAAGTTTAAACAGTCTCGGGGGGAGGATAAATTATTCACGAATGTGTACGGGTGTGTGTATGTATTCGTTGGGCTTTACGCGATACTGCAACCCAACTATTTTCTACAATCGGCTATATTATGCTTTGGATGCTTCGTTGATGCTTGTACTACTCATACCTGTTTGCATCGTTAGATAGGCGGAATTTTAAAATTCATTTAATACAAACTGTTTTTGTTGGTCGCTGTTCTGAAAACTTTTTTCTTTCGCTTTGTTTCTTGTAGTCTCTTACTGCAATAACATACACCGCTTAAAGTCGAGACGAATCCACACAGGGTGGTGTTTACATTGAAATAATGAACTTCAATATTTCAATACATTATACTCAAAATAGGGCAGACTCCTAAGTAGACATGGAGCCTGTTAAGCTATAAAAATAATATCTTTTCAATGTTAATGGCAAACAAACATTTGGCAACACTGTTCACAAATTTTGTATAGAATTAATTTGCAACTGCACTGCAACATTTGCGTTGATGGGCAAAACTCTTACATTCTGGTTGAGAGCTATAAAGTGAATCTTCTGCATTCGCTCTTTCACATCCACCACCGCCACTTCATAGGATGGGAGGCCGAAATTATTGCACATATAAACAGCCTTAAAATCTTAGAAGCCTTTTCCGAAAACCGTAAATCTAAACTTTCGGAAGAAAAGACGGCAGCATTTTGCATATTTTAATGGAGTCATAAACCGATTTTATTGCACAACAAAGTTACAAAGCTTTCACATTTACAAAGATGCATCCAGGAAACAACTAACAGATTTTTCATACACGCCTCGCCGCATGTTCCCTTCCCATATCCGCATTGAAAAGCTACGGAACAACAAAAATGATAGCCCACATTCGGGGGATGTACATTTTTCAGTTGGTACAGTTTTCAATTTTGTTTATTGATGTGTGGTCCAATGCCATCCCTCCTCAAATGGCCACACATTGAAATTCCATCTCTTAATTAAAAGTGAATTGCACTTAAGATAGTTTGGTGAGCACTTCAAATGCAGAAATTACCCGAAAATATCCATGGAAGAAGCGAGAGTTGGCCGATTCGAGGCAACTGAGCTTAGCATCTGAAATTGATTTTTCTAACAGACTAAATGATACCAGCGCAATTATAAGAGGAATTATTCGCAAATCGGAAGTACTTTTGTGCAATTTTCCTTGTTGCCAATTCCAACATAAACTCGTGTATATTTTCCTCCCTTGTCTGCGACAGCATGTGGAATCTCTTGACCCATGGCACGAGAGTTCCTGCAGCGATACTGTTGACAGAATCGTCACAGTGGTGGCTTTGGTCGTGGTGCCGTGTCCTTGGCATCATTATCAAATAAAAATCATTGTTTTCTATTTTTATCACATCATCATTATTGTGGTTTTATTGTGGTCCCAGTGCAGTGGTTGCTTGAGAATCTCAAGTGGACTCTGCAGTTGTACCATGGCGTAAAAAGTGAAAGCAATTGAAGATGCCAGGAAGCATGCACATTTATACACTCATATATGAATTTACGGATGTCAGTCATATGGCAATTTTACAATTGCTATTTCTGTTTTGCTTGTTTTTTCCCCAATAGGGGGCATTCATGGCCATGCACTCTGTACGTCATATTAAAGATGAAATGAAGATTAAAATCTATGAGAAATGTTGAATACGATATTATGTGCATAGCATACCTTCCCGCAGCTATGATTCATTTAGCAAAGCCCTCTTTAGTAAGACTTTCGCACCTTAAGAGTCTGCCATCTATTACCAAGATGCAACCCCTTATTTTTTTTCGTTTGAAACTGCACAATAACTATTAAACTTCTACATAAGAGTAGGTTTAAACTTTATTCCTCCACTTACGTGCCCTACTGGAATTACACGCAGTCGTTGGAGACTACATATGCCTTAGAAGTCCGAAGAGGAAGAGCCTTGTGCGGATGAATAATTTAATTGTACTGCGAGTGTCGAAAAGTTTTCTTATAGCCAGAGCGTAAAGTTTCACAACACATTGTAAGTTGTATTTGTTGATAATAAACAAGATTTCAATTATTTTCCATTTCAATATTCAACTCAAAGTTTAATTGAAATAAATACTCCAGAGCAGATTTTCGCTTTTGCTTCTTCCCTCTGGCTGGGTTGTTAGTATACGCATTCAGGTGTGGGCAGCTTATGAGTGAGACGCTTTCTAAGGATTGTTCTAATTCACAGATCAACTATTCCAGGTCTACTCACAGAAGCTCATTTGGTTCTATGTATGAAGTTTTCTATTCGCTTTACGCCATTTATAAATGACTATGCCGTGCATACATACATGTGTATGTAGGTATTGCAGTATTGCAATAAAAAGTTATTCACCTTTCTTGCTATGGCTTGAACTCAGTGCGGGTTAGTACGAATACGGCGAGAAGGGGAGATTCACAATCCTCAGGCGGCATGCAGATGTAACCTTTCCATTTCATTTTCCCCCGCCTGGTGATGCTTCTCCTTTGGTCATATTTCTATATTTAACTTGTTCAAACAGTGTCGTAGAAAAATCACCGTACTCCGTGCTGAATCTGTCCACATGCGGCAAATTGTAGTTGCTTCTTTCCACAGTCGGTACGTTTACTTTTTGCCCATACTCTTAACATTTATTCTCGTACTTAACTTCGTCATGAACCCGATGGAGGAGGAAATAAAGTCAAGCAATAGGATGAGTCAGGTTATGGTTGCGCTTCAAATATTCATCCATCCTCAGATTGGCCAAAGTTCTGGGCTTATTTAAAATGCATGCTATTATGTGCATAGGCTGTGGCAGCAGAGTTCCTTGTTTTTGGTTAATGATTCCATAGGAAAGGCAAACATAAGGTACAAAAGGACGATTACGATTGCCTTAGCTGCTACTGCTACTGCTGCTGCTGTTGGGGGCTTGCGATGCTTGTCTTATGCGATGATGATGATGTACTACAACTGTAGGCAACAAAAAGAAAAAAGCACCATGTAGCCGCATGAAATATAAATGGGCTACAAATTAACTCTACCAGCATATCCAAAGTGTGGCAAAGCAGGATATTCTCCTTTATACTGTTCTATATCCTACTCAAACACAAACCTACACAACTTGGTGACCACTTTCAGAGGAAGGGATTTATACTACTCAATGCATTCTGTTGCTTATAAAATGGCCTGGTGTCAGACAAAAAAGCATTGTTTTGAACTTTCGATCGATTCGATAATAAATTTTAAGCCCACGCGCCCGTAAGTCGAGACCAATTTCACTCTAGTCATTTACAAGATGCCAAAAGCAGTACCACGAAGGGATGATAAATTAAAAGTTGCGGAAAGTTTGGCTACAGTCGTATTAATCGCAGTGTCATTAATACTTGAACTTTTTTTTTCTACACAAAAGGCCATGACATCAATACTGTGGTACCCCACTCATAATGGCAAAGAAAGTAAGGATAAAAAAAAAACGTAGAAAGTACTTTGTTCGCACCTCGCACCTATACATTATCCTCGGCAGGTCTTTTTCATCAGAATCTCTAATGAAATTTCTTTGTGAGGTCTTTTTGCCTATAGTTTGTTCGGCAGCCAGTAAACACCCTCGCACACACACACACACACACATCCATCTATACACAAGCAACCGTACAAACCTTCAAACGAATTCAATTCATAGTACGTTCATATAGTATATGGCTAGTAGTGGGAAAGTAAATCACTTTCCGATAATGTTGGAAAAGCTCAATACCGTTGATGAAATGTTCGAAATTCATTAGCTCTAATTAAAAATGTATACGAAAGGGAAAGAGTGTCGCTGGAGGTGTACGGAGTAAGGGCACCACATCGACTATGACTCTTAATGAAAATCGTTCATTAAATTTCTCTTCTAATGGAACTTTCTGAGTACTCGTACTCGCACTCCTGCTCATTCACTTCGCTTTATTTCGGAGACGGGGCAACGGTGAAAAGTGACGTTGTCAATCGAGCATTCCAAATTTAGTGCACTTACATAAATTTCAACACGTTGTCGCTATTTTAATAGTTAAAAGTATTATAATGACTCGGTAAAGAATTATTCCAGCTCAGTGTAGCTTTATAAACCCGCTCGTATGTACTCGTATGTTGACTGCCTTTTTTTGAATTTCTTCGGTTTAGCCATCCGCCATAGTTTCAAACCATATGCGAAAGCTATGATTTGAGAAATGAATGATTACATCTTTAGCCTATTATTAGGCGCACGCTTAAATAACGGATCGCCAAGCATCAATCTCCATCAAGTGGAGAAAGAACTTCCCACTTCACAGAGTACAAAATGATCACAGAGTTAATGGACGATGAAACTATGTATATCCTTTGAAAAAAAAGCACAGTATTTTATGTCCGAATGACATGAGCACAGATTGAAATCTAACCATCATTTGCCTTTTATATCTCAAAACAAAGAGGTGTACAAAGCACTGTACTATACTACTAATACGTGAAAAGATTTATGACCTTTACGAATTGAATGCGCTGTTCTCAAGCCAAGATGTTTTCACCAGAAAAAAAATGAGCATTTCTATTGCAGATAAAAATAACAGAAAAGACAAACAATAACGAAAAAAAAGAAAGAATCACAAGACGAAGTTACATCTTCTCACGGAGAAAATGTATCTGACGTCCCACAAAAGAACTTTCTTGTGTCTTATTTTATTGTTTCACTGGTCCTGACACGCAATTGAGCGTGTGTTGTACGTATGAACTCATCTGGAGCTAATTAATTAATTGAATGGGATATAGGGTAGCTGGACAACACTAGTCCTTTTTCTTGTTATTGACCACACACAACATCTTAAGTTGTAGAATGTCGATTATCACTTTAGGACAACTTAATTTCATTATATAGATACATATTCTTATGCATTCATAGGGCTTATAATAGCATATACATACATGTATGTATGCATGCAAACATTTAAAAGAGGATACTTTCAACTCATTGCATTATTTGGCATGCGAGAGACCTAAAGAGGCCACTTCGGATTACATTTCACGTCAAATGCACATTGTGTGCGAAATGGAGGTTCCACATTTCAACAAAATATCTTCTGCAGTGATGGTCTAATAGAAATTGAGTTAAGTGAACACATACATATATTTTTGGCAACAAACTCAAAAGCCTTATTGTTCCATTGATTGACGTTGGAACCAGAGAATGATAGAAAATAGAGAAGATTTGAGGGTTCTTATTGCTTTGTGAGTAACAGGTAAATTGTAAGGAGATCTTAATGAACTTATGTCAAAGACATCGGATCCTTCTCATAGACAAGGGTCATGATGCTTTATAAGTGCACGCGATTTATGCTATGGGGATTAACCAGACCTAATGCTAAAGGTCAATGTGCCGTCACACATATAGAACATGTACTTAAAGTCGCTCACGAAATGTTTTCAAAACCTGTTTTACAACCTGTCTCGTACCGTGTAGTTTTCCCATGCCCTGATCGATCTGAGTGAACCTGCTTGGTGAGGTAACACACAAATATCGATGGATCTTTTTTTTGCGTTGCCCCATCTTAATTGGGACATGTTGAAGGGCACCACAATCACTAGCAGGTATGAAAAGGAAGAAAATATGCCCTTGAATTGGAAATCGAATCGAGGTCGAAAAAAAGTGAATGTGTATCATAACGGCTGCGTATATCATTGTGATCAATGTGAAGGATAATCACTTGCTTGCCGGCTGAATGGTACACCTACACCCCCAGACAGTGTATGGAATCCAGTTTAAGGATTCACCAACTTGGCAAGAAGGTCACCGTTTAGTGATCTCCCCTTCACCGGTTCGATCCTCCTATATAAGGACGGGATGTATACGAAAAATGTATCAGTCAGCTAAAACCGTCTTTAAAGTTAACAATCATCAAGATATTCCCATAAATTCAATATGGCATTCAAATTTGTGTTCGGACTCGCTCTACTCGCTGTTGTCAACGCCGGTCAAATCGCTCAAATAGCTTATGGCGCACCTGCACTCACCTACTCCGCACCGTTGACGTATGCTGCATCGCCTTTGACTTACGCTGGATCAGCCATTGGTTCCACTCAGCAAAATGTTGTGCGATCATTTGGTGGAACTGTCTCCCAGTACTCTAAAGCCGTTGATACACCATTCTCAAGCGTACGCAAGGTAGACACCCGCATCAACAATAATGTCTACACTCCGGCTTTGGCAAAAACCTTCGCATATGCTGCTCCAGCTCCCGCCGTCTATGCTCACACAGGTCCCGCTGTCTACGCTCAGAGCGCTCCAGTTTTAGCTGCTAAAGCGATTGCCTACTCTCCAGCGGCCACTGTTGCACATGTTAGCTTCGATGGATTCGGTGCCCATTACGTATATTGAGGATCCTTAGTGATGATACGTTAATTTGTTCGTTGATCTTTTCTAATAAAAAAAATATTGAAAAATAACTACATTTCTTTGTTCATAATTATAGACACATTTGAGTGAACTAAAATTTTACTCTATTGTCGTTCTCTTGATACTACTTGATACATACACCTAAATTCAGTCATTACCCTAAAAGCTCTTCAAATTTTAGCCTACTAATTGGATTTGAATTTTACATGGTACTTGGAAAACTTTATCTTCTCGTCAGTGGCAGCCCTAACTTCCAACGCACCACACAGTCACACAGGTGCTCTTAATTCAATTCAAGCAAAAGGGTATCACCAAAATCGAATTAATCTCTGAAGCACTAATAAATATCCCTGTGGTGGAAATGGCACTTTCTCCTGTTAATTGCGTTCCAAAAAAGCTATAGACTTAAGTGCACAAAGCCTTCATCTTATGCGGCTAACCTAACTTACACTTTGACTAATGGATATGAGGCAAAGAAAATGCCTTTGTGCTGAGGGATGTTGTGAAATAATGTTGCATCACAAGAGTAATCGTTTCAAATACATATGTACACACATATGTAAGTACATGTGTATTAAGCTCCATCAAGTCTGAACAACAAATCATGATTTTATAGTTTGCTCGCAAAATGTTTGCATTCGAACGAACCGAAAACTGCTAAACGGAAATAAAAATAATAAAATTGGAAAATTTACAAATGAACCGGCGCCAAAATTCAATATCAAAGAAAAACTTGGCAGCCATTCAATTTTCCAAACTTAAGCATTCGTCCAGCAATAAAGATGGTTACTGTTGTTGGCATGCCTTGTGCTCTTGGTTTCCGTACACGTTCACTCTATGGTTGAGTTGAGGGTTTTGGTATCTCGAACGCCCTTTGTCCGAGAATCAACCTTCCAATTTTCTCACAATTCAAAGTCAATTTACAAACGGAGAGCTCGTTGCTGTTCAGCAACATCTATCATTGGCAATGTTTTGTATGTACCAGTATGCAGATGAATATTCACCACCGAAATCCATTTAGCCAGGCAGGCCAAAAGGCATGCAAGTATGCATCCACCGAGATGTGAATAGAAAAGAAAGCTGCGAACGCAAATCCATACTATGTTGTGAAATAAAGGGTCATAAATCTGCATTTACCAGACGGGAATGTGCTCTCAAAGCATAAATGTTCTTAACATTGAAGCTTGAGTTTATTTTTTTTTTTTTTCTCCCGAATTTTTATGCTAGCTGTCTGTGGCTGCAGACACCGGGTCAAATTCGCACGTATACACCAGGAGTACGGACTTAGTTTTTTACTACTCCATTATATATGTACAATGCCAATAAAAACAATGAATGCAATCGGCTATTGTTGTCGACTGCATTTCAGTGTGAACAATAGGTCATATGTTATTCAAATTATTACTATAATATAGGTTAGTGCCTATTTAACTTCTGCATTCAATTTCAGAGTATATTCCTTAATGAATAAGTCACCTATACAAAAATGAAAGCATAAAACGAAATATTAAAGAAAAACATGAAGAATAAAAAAAGATTTTATGACATAATGTATAAACACACACACCCGCAGGCATACATACACATATGTATGGGCAAACATCAACTCATCAAATGTCAGAAAGTTACTCTGTATGTCCGTATTGAACGTTCCAACTTTTAACAGCTTTCTTTCAAACATTACTCATAAATACTTTCATTTCAATCGAATGACAGCACAATATAAAAATTCCGTCACATTAGAACTTTATAAAGCTTTATTTATTGATTCCGAAACCGATATTTGGCACATAAAACATTTATGATTCTACCCTCTCGTTAAAATCTAGACACTCACGTAAACTTATTCCAACTCTCGTGACTTGTGGTATATTCACATTTCGCTGTCGCTCTGTGGCAGTCCCATGAATTGTTCGTCGTATCACTTTATTTCTCTGATTTGCTAAAATACTGATTGAAGCATTAAACACTCATGAGCCTAGCAAATGGATACAGACCAAACACATAACATAACTATGTGAGTCTAACAAATAATCATGAATTCACAACTTCTAGGATATACACATATACATAGTGAATCTGTGGGCGATAATTGTGACTTCAAGCCATGATGTTTATCGCATGAATAATACAGAAGCCAATTGATGTAATGCATGTGTGTGTACACATGTCCTATTCCTTCAAGTAATTGAAAATTGCTTTAAAATAAGTATTTTCCTTAGGGGAGCCCAATTCATATCAAGAATCTTCCCATGTGCTGGCAGAGTTAGCCTCTTAATGACAAGCACTTGATTTATGTTTCAGTTCACGAGGCATCGGATATTATCGCCATTCAAACAGAGCAGAGACGACAGAAAAAAAAGGCACCCATTTCCATTTGAAATAGATTGTTCACCCAATGCGTGCGGAGTACGGGTCTCGCAGACAGCTAAAATAACGTCAACGTCCAACTACCGAACAGTTTTGCTGGTGCACAAAAAATAGACTCTTTGCTATCACCCATAAAATTTGACATACCTTTTCATGTCACCTCCAAGGAATGCTTTCGGCTTGACATGAATGCAATCATCCATCCTGATAAAGTCGACTGACTCAATCTGATGTTCCACATTCACGGCATACTCCAGTAAACCGCCCAATGGCAGGATGCCCGTAGTAGGAGTAGGTGGCTGATTTTACATCCTATCTTTACTCCCCCACCCCGCACCAGCAACCTCACCATCACCCAGTACTCCTCTTCATTTTTGTTAATGCAAATGGTTTTAGGGGATTTAGCTTGACTGTAATGTTATTCACATATATCCATGCCTTAGCTGACGCCCTCTCTTACAAAGGATCAAACCAACGAAAGAAGGTAAGAATGAACCAAGAGGCAAACAAATGAATCAACTCTGGGATAGTGATTTCCTTCCAGGTTTTCTCTATTCGCTCCTAATACACACACCTGCCATACACACGAAAACATATAGATGCATGTGTGTTAAGCTTGCGTTCATATGTTTATGTTCATATATGTGATTTCTATGCAAGCTTCTTCAATGAAATTTTCTTTGACGGTAATAATGGGATTTCCTCCTTTTCAACCTTTCTCGTGCACACTACCCAAACTGAGACATAGATTTGCACGCTGTTGCTGCTCAACTCACTGAGGAGATTATCCCATTTTACAGAGACTCAACAAAAAAGAGAAAAAAAAATTACGTACCGATGGTGCTCGAAAATAGGTTTATAAAGGCAGCCCCCACCTGACTTTGTCTAATTGACGCCCGCGTCAAATCCTGAACTCTTTTCTGAGCTTCCGCATAAATCCATGCATTTATTTTTTCGTTGTCGATTTCAAAAATTGTAAATTGATGTTCATTTACACTCGACTGTACGCATAAGTATTTCCGTTTCTCATGCACTACGTTTCGTTTCCGGATCCCCGTCGATCTGCCGAAAAAAAAAAACTAAAAAAAATCTGAATTGACGAGTGGCTGCTTTTGTATAGTGAAGGAAGAAATTGCTTGTCAAAAACATATGCACAATGCTTTGCAAACCTTAAAAAGAATTCTAAACGTCAACATATTTGGCATGCAATTGAGGGGCGAGGAGCCACAATGGGCATATTCTCACCCTTTCTGGAGTCGACCACCCACTGCCAAACCAGCATCCTTCTTTCTCTGTGCAGCTGTGAAAAATTGAGAAACTGACAAATTATTTTTTGCTTCCTCAAGCTTGTATTTATTCTGATTTGTTTTTTTTTTTGCTTTGAGTTGGAACATTTCCTCGTTTGCCTTAAGCGAAGCGCTGCTGCAGGAAGTTTTAATTTAATGAATGTGAATTCGTGTTTTTGTCCCGTAATTGATTAATTTCTTCAAACCAAAAACGGCTAATAACAACCTATTGCCTTTGTAAACACAAACTGCACACACCTCTCTGAAGGGAGATCGGCCTTAGTAATCGTATGCCATTAAATTGAATACATAATATCCTGGAATGAATATCAAACAAGGTAAATTAGGTAAAATAGTGATTGGCGCTCGAGGAGAATGGTGAAAACTTTGAAACTGATATCTAGTTCGAGAATTCCTCTTCGCGGTGCTTTGCTTCATGATCAATCAAACTTTTACAATGGACCAAGTTCGTTTTTGTTTTTTTTTTTCTTGTTGCCACCCTTATCGAATCCAATTCAATGAGTATTTC
Organism: Eristalis pertinax; assembly: GCA_907269125.1. NCBI lineage: Eukaryota > Metazoa > Arthropoda > Insecta > Diptera > Syrphidae > Eristalis > Eristalis pertinax. The sequence goes on along the minus strand of OU026148.1, from coordinate 859,276 downwards.
CCCATTTTAAAAGAACCTTCGGGAATATCACCTTGCACTAATGCTCATCCAAGCGGCATGAAGAAATTTTAGTTTCCTTCTTTTGCCCCCACAAGTAATTTGAATGTCTTCGGCGGATCTAAGAATAAATTAAAGATTGATTTTGCAATAAGAGACGTGAAAAGTTGAGGCTATACTTCTTTGGAATGCCATTAGGAAACTCTTCATTAGGGTCTAAGACAAATAGAATAGCTTTCTAATTAAAATTAATGAAGTTTTTCCTTTTCGTCAGCGAATCGAATCCATGTGACTCGGTCTACTTCGTACTACTTCGTCTGCAGATTAGTAATAGCGTCCGTCGATTTCTGCAAATTGAGGTCGATTCATTATATTTTTTTTGTTCACATAAATATGCCAACCTTAATTATTTGTTAATATATTCACATCATCAACACCTTGTGAATTTGATTATCAATTGGTGTCATAATTTGCAGACAAATATTCATACCTTATATCGTTTGAAATACACAAAATCCCTTTGAGTATTACAAAACTTTGAAATAAAACCTTTTGACACCTCTTGAATAAATTATAAATTATGTACATAATAATAGATACAACAAAAAAAAATGATGTAAAGAGTTCGCTTTAAACCTTTTCACTGGGCAAAAACGTCTTCGTCCCTTTTTGTCACACCGTTCAAAAGACAAGTGACATATTTTTGATCCCAGCGCTTAATTTAAGTCACGTTTCGCTCTGATGATGTCCCAATCTCTCCGTCATGTACTCACTTCATGTATATTCTCGGTTCTCGGTTTTTTTTTTTGTTCCCCTAGTTCGAAAAGGTATTTGCAAGTACTTTACAAATTGCTCCTAATAAGGATTTACTGAAGGTTCACTTTCATCGGTAGCTGGTTTCAGTGGGTGCGGTGGTGTGCCAAAATCACACAATTTGACACGACAACGACGACCTTTTGTCACCCAAGCACAGTAACAGCATAAAATTATAATTCCCCTTCGATAAGCCTCAATACGACAAAATCTTTATGCGATGTAAAAGAACGAATTTGCCTTGCCCGTCCACAGTCAGTTCGAAAAGTTTAAGCAGATGAAGAGAAGCCAGCCCCGTGGCGCTTTGTTATTCAAAACTTGTCCCAAAAGGATAATAAAATAAAGCCATGTTGTTTAAAGTTAAAAGTTGTTCTTTTCGTCTATATGGAGCAGAGCACAACCACATAATAGTATCTTTATGGGGCACGATTTGCAGGAGTTTCATGTAGAATCTGGCATCAACACTGCTGTCAGCTAAGTTCAATCAAATCTGCTGCAAGGGAATACAGTTTAAGAAGGTATTCCAGTAAAAATGAAATTAAGCCCGACACAACGATTTTGGTTTGCCGCAATGTGGGTGAAAATCAATTAAACTTTTTCTGTCTACTAATATCCCGTACACATTTGCACACAAAACAACCACGGATGAACTCACACGAATAAACCGAAAAAGACATCGCTATTATCCTTCATTTCTTACTCTCCATAAAGCAAAACATTTACAGGGTCCTGTTGAAGCCAGGCCAAGTAAAAAAAAACAACAACAACAAAGACTAATGTTTGCATCCTGAAAGCAATTAACAAGCCAGTAATTGACTAAAATGGAAACAAACAAAGAGAGCAAAAAAGAAGTAAAGCGTGCGCTTACAGCATGGCAGCAGTCTCTGTTAAGAAGAGGAGGCAACGCTTCACCAAACCTTCCACAAAGTTTCACCCTCCTCTCTAAAACTTTGTTGACTGGTTTCAGAGGAGAGAAATGTGGAGTAGGAGTATGAGAGAATAGAAATGGAAACGGGAACAAGTGTAGCCACAAGGAACCCTCCAGATACTTCTCGGATGTGTGTACATACACTGCGCTTAGCTAAAGACCTCTCCCTCCCTCTGTTCGCCTCTATTTCACATCATCCACTAACATAGAAATTACCTACTCTCACTCACTCATACTGAACACAGCCAGGACCATAAGGACACAGGTTTAATGAAGAAAAAATCAAATACTCCATCATTTAGTAAATATTTTTGTTTCCCGTGGAGCCTTGTTGACTTTCATTTTCTTCCTTTCGATTCTTTTATGTGCAGTGGGTGAGTCCTTTTGTTTACATGACTTTTCCCGAATATACTTAAGCCCACTACTACTGTGTTCATCATCCTCTGTTGTCAAATCGCAAGTAATAATGTTTATCATCTACTCGAGAAGACATTGTGAAGGATCATTTGCTGAAGGACATTGCATTTTTAATTATTTGGATACTTTCCTTCCTTCTGTCCAACGAAGGAGGCCCAGTTTTATGACAAACCTGCCCAATGACGAATGTGTACTTTAGCCCCGACTACACAGCAGCCAGTATGAAGAATCACTTGAGTGAATTTTTCCGGACTTTTATGAGAAATGTGTCCCGTAGTCTTACTACTAATTGTTTAACGAGACTTGAGTGAGGGGTTGAGAAAAAAGTTACACAAGATAAATTGTTGTACGTACACTAACATTTTGACATCTTGACCAGGCTTAATTAGAGTCATTACGGGCAATTTCATGGAAGGCTTAGCATCTCTTGTATTGCGAGCATAAGAGGAACCTTATGATAATAATGAAGAGAAAGAGTCAGTTGGGCCACAGTTTATGTGTCATCAAACAGGATGTACACATGAGCAAATTTGTGTACATATTAAAGATAAATGAATGTACATACGGGGATCGTGTTGTGCTCGTATCTTCAAAATGAAGCTATATTTTATTGCTCATGGCTGACAGGTAAAAATGCAAAATGTCAACTCGGTTCGCCTCTAATTTCATTGTATTGAATTTAATTAAGGCTTGGCCATTACCTATCCATCATCGGCTATTGTTAATATTTCATTATTTTAACCAAACGACATAATAATTGCTTAATGTAAAGGACTGTTGCTGGAATACTGTGGAAATTGAACCAATCTCATCGTAGCAGAACGTTGATGAACAAAAGCCTTAAATCCGTCTTCGCCCCTATTATGCAAGCGTCTACCAGTGAAGGCAGTTGCCATGGCATTTCTGGCATTATCATTGCTCCTGGTTCTCGTTTGTAGTTGCCATCAATGCGGAACATAATTGCAATATCCCTGTCCCTGTGCCCTGTATACACTTCTCTTCCCTCACTTTCAGAGATTTTAATGTATCAGTTTAATCCTTCCAAAGCTGCAAATTGAAAGTAATTGACATTTATTGGACAGCCGAATGGTTTCGACATTTTATCAGATCCTCTCTCAGATGCCTCTCGGCATGTATTTCGTTTACGCCTCCTGCTTTTGGACACTATACTGTTTTGGAATTTAGTGCATCAGAGATATAGTGCCTCTTGGAGTATGTGGATAAACCGATTTCCGGGTTAAAGGCCAACAATCCCGTATGTAAATATGCTCAAATAAATTCTTAAATTTACAATCGTTTCCCTTTACTTGGAGACACTGAATTATTTCACAAAATATGTAAGCACTTGGACAACACACACATTTCAATAGCATAAGATACTTAAATAAATATGCATCTGCATGTATGTATGTTCGTGCTTTCAGCAAACACAATTCACAAGCACCTTCCATTGTCTTATTTTATTTTCATTTACTTTTCCCTGTTTGCTTTTGATTGTGCTGGGACTTCAAAAATGTTTTCATTAAACATCAGTTGTGGCCTGCCAATTTAATATTACAGCCCTGACAACATAGGATATGTTGTATAATCGAATAAGATACACAAACCACAGTTAAAAGGGTGCTTTCAGCCCAGTAGGGTTGCCTTGCTCCTGAGAGCTCTGCAAGCACCCAGCACAAAGTTAGCTTTGTGGCAACCCTTGGTATCGAACTATACGTGTATCTTGTACTCAAACCAGTGGAGCACAAGTATGTTCGTTCTTAATTGCAATACAAGTTTCCCTGCTGTTTAGGATGAATGCAACTACCCTCAACAGTAATTCCAGATATAGAAAAACATTTGGGGTAACGGGTGCACAGCTTTTAGCAAGAATTGCTTTCGTCTTATTCCCAGAGTTAATTATGCTTAAATTTACGCTCCCTAAGAACTGACATGTTTCTCTCTGTTTCTCTCGCTTCCCTCTTCAAGCAGCGCTTTTCCATACCACTTCGGTATGCAGAGACACCACATGCACTAGGGAAACTTCGCAAATAGGCAAGCATCCAATGAAGCAACTCATCTTCCCGTCGCGCGTTCTTGTTTCATTTACTTGATCAGACAATTAGGCTCCAATTGTTTTCAAAATGAATATAAAACGAAAATTTGATTTCATCTGTGGATGCATAATCATTAGACACTTATTTAGACATTGTGCATATGCATATGTAGGTATTCCCCTTTTTTTATGCATGGTGTGTACGTGGCTTAAGTATAATTGTGGACAACATCGAGGGATGGATTTTACAGCTGTTGTGACTCGTAACCGCAACAGAAGTTTACCCTTACCGGCTTTAATCAGATTTCCTCTATTTGTGTCTCATTTTTGCCAACAACCAGCTCCATAGCGAATTGAAGAGAGCAAAGAAACAGAAAAACGACTGAATTAAGTTGAAAACGGTTCCGGAAATCTGATGAATAATGACGGTAATTTACAATTGAGCAAAAAATTGTGTTAGCGACACAAAAAAATATGAGTTAACACATACATCTATATATATCTCTATATACAAAGACGTACGAGCCAAACCGAAACGAACCAAAAGCGTACTAGAGAGTAATTTCTGCTAAAGTAGTCGCTATAAATTTTGGTTTAAATTTGCCACGAAGCAAAAATGAAGAGACCACATCATGGGCGAATTTATATTCATTCTAGTAGGAAAAAAGCTTCAGTTCCAACTGCAAGGACCATTGACCGTTTATAGAACAGAACCAAAAACCATCTCTCCATCTAAGACGTGAAACGAATAATTGAATTTAAGTTATTTTTTTTTTTTTGCATCCATACATTTTGCTCTCACCGCCCAGGCTATTCCCGGTTACGTATTGCCCTGTCCGAGTGGTAAAAATGCGACTACGCCGCACAAATAATAATCGTTACAATAGGAAATGTGGGAAAACAGTTGAAATATTTGTAGTTATTTGTTAGAACTCATGGCCACGTGTGACTTGCCACCAATACCACAAACAGTATGCTCTACAATTACGTCGACATTTAATCTTACCTTTTGGGGGGGGGTTATTTTTTATGATGCGGTTTTGTACCCAATTGCGGCATAGGTATGTATGAGTTATCTACAGCTATGGGCAATTAGTCGAATATAATTTCGTTCTTTCAAGGACTCATTCATAATACTCCGACAAAATAAAATTTTAATCCACATCGCATTGGATCCAGCCACATATTCCTCAAACAACGAGCATATTTTTAAGGCTTCGTGCAATATTTGCTAGGATATGGAAATATTTTTTTTTAAATTAATGCATAGATAAATGCACCCCATTTTTATAAACATTTTACAAAACCCTCTCAGCCCACTCATGGTTACTTTTAATATGTGGTATTAATGGATTACGACCAGTTTCCTGCCAGACTCTAAATAGCCTCAAAGCCAAAACTAAGCCAGCTTACTTCGATAAAGTAAAAAATCTGTACTAGGTGCCAATCACTAGCACAAAGAATATCCTCTCTCCATCCCATATCACAACATTACACTACATAATACCACACCACCAAATTCCTTCACATACACTCTCATATTTACGTTATTGAAATTTAATAGTATCCTACACGATAGCACGTAGATGTGGAATAATAGGAGACTTTACTATGAAAACAGCACGTAAACCAGATCAGATATACGCGACAGGAATCGATAAGAAAAATTTCACAGCCAGAAGGAATGTTGCTGCACAATTCTTTGGCTCACTCATCCAACAACGATATCACAGCAGTCTGGAGAACTTAAAATGCCATGAAATGTCAATACCAAAGGGCCGGGTTCGTTCAGACAGTTCTCCTGTCTCCTTTTCTTCTCATTCTACCATTCACTGTGATCCTTGTCAGTTCTTCCTCTCAATTTTGATTGTGTCTAGTCAACGACTTGATGGATTCTACCAGTTCCAGTACCTACTATTATTCTTCAAACTCTCGTTGTTTTACTTTCTGCTCCTCGTTTGTATGTTCGTTTCCTCTTCCGATTTTGACTTTGTTCTTTTCTTTATTTTTTTCTGCAAGCACTTCACCTTCTTTTGTAAAGTAATTTTCACAGTTTTATCATAATTTCTGTGAAGAACAGTCGCGCATTGCTTCCTCGTTTCACTCTCTTATGACGAAAAGGAAAAATTGATTGATTGATGATATACACATGTGTGTACGCATATATGTACATATCTGCTGCCTCACAAGAAGCCGGATATAAATACCAGGGAAAATAAAAAAAAATACACATCAATCACGAATATATCCCGGAATTTATATTTCACAAATCTGATAGGTACGTTGACAAATTGAATGCATTTTAAAGAAGACGAGTCACAAAAAGAAGTGTTTCCTCCAGAAGCAATCAGAAAGTGAATACAGGTTACGACGGAACGTTCTGCTCTTGAATATGAATGCTTCTTTGTACACAACACGATAGTACATTGCATACGTATGCCTTTACAAATTATTTTCAATGAGACACCAGCAACAACTGACCATTGACTGGACTTGAGTCAAGGGTAAAGAGCAGGAATGCGAAATGCGATACAGGAAAGGATGAAGAGAATATGTAAATTTCACCAACATATTGTTATTATAGGGCACCGCACGAAACCTTAACTAGAATCCGACAAGAAAGTTAAATGCCTGCAATTCTAATGAAATAACGTCAAAATCCTTTCAGACTCTATTATTGACAATTTATTCGTACGGCTTTTAATTTAATATTCTGTCCAAGCCCACCGTTGTTAGAAGGCTAGCATCCCTCCCAGAAACAGGCAGGATATGGCGTGTTGGTAAAGCAAGAATGATTCCATTCATTTAAATAATAATTTTATTCATCTTTCTTGCCTGCCGCTCGCTACTGCTTCTACATTTGCCAATGCTGCTACAACTTCTGCTGGCAGTAGAATAGTGGCAGTGGTGGTATCATGACATCACAAGCAATTTCACGCCGTGCTGGATTTCAATGCAGAAATGTTTTAGAGTTCCTTTTCATTTCATTGTTGGCCTGAGTGACGAGAATAGGATGATGATGGAGACAACTACGAGATGGCTGCAATGATGATGAAACCGTTTACAGCAGCGTAATAATAAAAATAATTGCTAACACGCCCCACTGTAAACGACTGTTTCTTGCCTTAACCATACCACGATGCCTAGGTTTGTTGTCCCTTTAACCCTTATTCGCTGTAGAATACCGCAGTTAATCATATCGTGGACGTTATCCATTGTTTGCTTTTCTATGGCCACTGGATTCACTTTTAGAAACTATTCACATCTTTTAACTCGATGTATTATTTTTTTGTTTTCTTTTGACCGGGTCCATAGTGTAATTTAAGTTTATTTTTCAGAAATTTAATGTCATAAAATGTGAAATGCTTATAATTGGAAAACAGATGACAAGTACAGTAGTTTGCTAAAGCAGCGTGTTATGTACGGTCATAACTTAATGACTCGTGAAGAATTGAGTTACAGTGAATAACCTTTAAAGTAATTGTGATCTATGAATTGACGTTGGCTTTGTGTACATACAAATGTCTGAATGTCATCATGTGCGGCTCGTGCTATTTTGCCCGCTCTCCACCCCTCCACCCACCGCTTCGTATTCATCCCCTTTCACAAATAACTCGTAAAGATATCAAACAGCTCACCACAATAGTTTACACCGTCACACATGACATGGCGACAGAAATGGTATAGACGGGGGCGGGCGCTTCCTTAAATGTAGGTATCCCATTAATGGTGGCGGTAGTGTCATAAAAGATGGGTGCCCCTGCCGTCTGGAACCCTTAGAAAATCCTAATAAAATATTCATTGGATGTCATTTACGCAAAACTTGTATCCTTCAATCGTTTCTAAATGCGCCGATGGTTGAAGTAAAGAGAAGAGAACACCAAAGCGGAGTCTCGTAACTAATAACAAATAAATAACAAAACATACTCGTACTAAACAAAGTGGGTCATACATTCATCAAAAAACGCACAGATACACGTTATCGTTCGTACATATAGAAACATGAATGTATATAAATGTGAATTGAAAAAGAAAACTCAATTTCATCAGGAAAATAAAAACAAAAGCCAAATGGAAGAGAGACAGAGAGAGAACCGGAGAAATATTCATAACAAATCTTTACAAAATGCTTATGGAAGTCGGAATAAAATGGCCTTTTAGCGTTGTTTGGGGAGGATTGAAGAAAATGCAATAAAAAGAACATTTTAGCCGTTAAACGATTTCCGTATATAATTTGTTGACCTTTTGATGGCAGAAGGAGCATCCTATGAGGTCAGTGTATACGTTGGTGGGGCCATTCGTATGGATGTACATAAGTACAAGGAGTGTGTAACAATGCGATTTTCATATTTGTCTATTTAAATGTCACCCAAAGAATATTCTCCAGAAACACACACACTATATAGTAACACGCGTAAAATGGGGACCAAATAGCCTCGGGCATTGTGTCCCTTCTACAATTCAGGCGGTACCGCAAAAGTTTGTTAGTTTGCCTTGCAATGAAATAAAGTATTATTCTTCTCATGCATGAAAATTGTGTCCAGACAAACACACATCCAAAAAAGAATTCACATGTGTATGAGCCTTGATACAGTAATGGCTTGTAAAAAGGGAAACACTCTTTATGGAATATGACCACATAGAATTGCTGAGGACAATCGATTTGTGCAATAATCTGATCCAGATGGGAAGGCTGTGTCATATTTAGCAGATATGTGCACGAAATGTAGCAGCCTTACGTTCTGTTCGCATTTGAGGTCAAGCACGAGATTTCATCTAAAAGCCTGCCTGCCTATACACCTAATGTATTTTTATAATCCTTTGAAGTTCCTTTTCTATTAGAAACATTTTTTTTGCATTGGTCACAGTTTCATTCATATCTCACCCGTACTGTATTCTTTTACATCTGCACCAAAAAAATCTGAATTCTCACAAGACCAATGGGAGTAACCACAGTGGAAGGTGTGGCATAACACTTTCAATAAATTTCAGAGTGGTTTCTATTGTTATGGAATATTGGAACGAAATCCCGCCAAGGGCAAATGAAAACTACAATTTTACTATCATGCTTCCAAGAACAAGAACGACTATTAGCCCTTTCGCACAATATCATCAGACCAGACCAGGACAAACCACTCCTGGCGCTGTGTGTTCCATGTTCGTAATGTTGCCAAGAAATCGGGACAACGATTTCTTTTTTTTTTTTGTTCTCTGCTTCATTTTTTGATTCCCATTTCCAAATGAATAATGCATAAATCCAGAGGCCAAAGAACTTTACTTATCGTCACTGATTGTTGCAAGAGGAGGGAGGGTAGTGTATGATAACAATGGGTGAATGACGTCTTATCTGTTTCCGGGTTTCGAATTGGATTGAGAAGTAAATGCCTACAAATTTCTATCCCATTTATGTACGGATATGCTTATCCTTTCAACCCCCAAATAATGTTTTTCGAATGTTGAACATTTCTTTAAACATGCCAACGGACACATTTGAGCAATCGTGGTATTGTAGTCAAATATACATCATACCTGGGAATATATGTATTTTCGTAGATCCTTGAATATGTTCAAGTGATTTTAAAGGTAGCGCAAGTGTTTAATTAAGTCTCATGAAAGGATAACGGAATCTAAACGGAAAGTATTTGCTTTCAATAATAAGCTCGAGATTTCCTTTTTCAAATCAGTCGATATGTCTGCAATACACAGCACACGAGAGGCGAACTGCATAACATTCTATTCCATGTGAGGAATGCGCTGAAGCAACGCTAACTGAAATTGAGTATCCTCACCTGCATCAATTTCATAAGCAAGAGAGATTCATAACAGTTCATAAGAGATTACACGAGAATAACTTGGTCTCCTCGTTCGCACGGCAGTATGCAACAATTGATGTCAGGATACGTTTTTGCATACAAGAGAATTGTACGTATGCATGTACACACGTGTGAATATCAATTCGCAGGTAAGAGTCAGTAGAAGTTCTAGGAAACATGGACTTCTATACTTGTGAACTCCCTGGTCTAACTTACGCAGCAGGTAAATGGATAAAGATGAGCGAAACAAACGTCAGCAATAGCCAACAAAATGCAGCATATGCGGTCGTATATGCTTCCGCTCATTTGCATTTCCATACACCTAATATTCGTACATGAGTGCGATAGCGTATCCGGACCGAAGTGGACCTTGGGGCGCCATTAACAGGCTTGAACCTTGACTCGGTCTGAACGGTTAAAACCATAGAGAGGCGTAGTGGAAACAAACGCTTTGATCCCTTCTGAATTAGCACATTAGATCTGTAGTCCTTCCCAGTGCCCCCATTTTCTCGAAATGTTCTGGTGTCCATATTGAAATGTTTCATGTCCTACATGTTCGACGTATTAAATAATTGAGGTTTCGCACACAAACACGAATGTTATGCATGCATACATATTGTTATAACGATTGTGATGTTTCCCTCATGCCGACACCACCCAAGCTTGAGGATGTGAAATGCAAGCATGGGCGGTGTTGAATTAATTTGTCATACCACATGCATTCACCTCAGCTAACAAACGCTGGTCAGGATTTCTTGGCAGAGAAAATAATTAATAAATACATCCACCACACACCCGACAAAGCCCACAGCTGAAAACCGCAACTATTTATAAATTCCCACGGAATTTGTTACCAAATGGGGGTGAAAAAATAAATAAATGTCGTCAAACCATCAAACGAAATTAGTGTCAATAAATTTTGCATCACTTCGGTAGGTAACACGTGGACTTAGATATAATATATGAGGAGCAATCGCAACGCTGTGTTGTTTTCAGTTAATTTGAAGAAGGATATATTTTAGATGCGTGTGTAGATTCGTGTATAAACCGCCTTACCCCATGGATTATTTTTTTTTTATCATTGTCACCTAGACTTTAATCCCATTCCAACTATAATGCCACAAAAACTAAAGCTGCTTGGTAAATCTAATAAGAAAGAATTCTCCCAAAAATTATTTAATCACTTCATTCCCTGGCGTCAAGAGTCTCACGTAAATATATGTAACATCATTCAAAGTCGCCTTCATGCCTCGCTTATTAACTCAGCGCCTTGAGCTCATGAATATGATTATTATATGTTGTGCAAGAAGAAGAGTTCATTCCTTTGCAAGAGAGCATCGCAATGGGCATAGCAGCGAATGTAAGCAAAATTGACTCTGCTTTGCATAATCCTTACGCGCTATGTGCTTAAGTGTTTTCAAGGCGCCTTTAGTCCTGTCTCTGCGTCAATGGCATTTGCCCTTGCGACTGAAATTTTTGTTTATTATTGCACAATATGTGTACGCATAAATTACAAAGTACACTCATTCATACCAACATTGCTTCACAGAATAAAGATGCCGATAGACAATAGGCGGCAAACAGGGCCCAGCAGTCAGCACCCAACCATCCCCATTTTCTTAGCGAGCTGAAGAAAATTAATAGCATTATTAACAACTAAGTAAGACAGTAGAGAAAGTAAGGTGGATGTAGCTTAATACTGGTGTGATGTGTGGAAAATAGCAAACAAAATTACGTCACATATTGTAGTGACGATAAAGTGTGTTAAAAAAAGGATGTGTTTCTACATTGCATAGGATTAGCTGTGTAGATGTAGGGTTGTGAAGTATCTTGATTTCGGGCATAATGGGTATCTTCTGGGGTAGAACTTAAGCGTACTAATCTCTGGACTTCTAGTAGGGCACTAATGAGTAATAGCGTTCATATTTATTATGAATTTTCAACCAAAAAGCTGCATTGACTAAATGTGCCCTAACAATTTGAATGATAAAAGTACCCATCTTGAACTTTAAAGATGCATTCAGGTAATACAAGGCTTCAAGTAGATGAAAATTTAATGATGAAAATGCATCCTTCATTTCTAGCCGGTACCCGTCGTGTACACAGGGGGCACGGCACGTACGTAGTCATTGTCAAATTTGAATTTCAGAATTTTTAATCGAGGTACCACACAGACAGGGAGATGAATACCGCGTCGTAGTTAACAGAATGTTGGCTGGTTTATGTCTATAACATGAAGTCTGAAAATATAATAGGTGTAACGCCCTTTGCCTCATATCCATATCCGGGTCTAGTCCGATTACTAATTCCACAGTTCAACAACTAACACATTTCCACCAAGTTTTCGGTTTGTAAGAATTCGTTTATGTATGTTCGTATACATGAATAGTTTGTGCTTTGTGAAAAGATAACGAAGACGGTTTTCCCATCGCCGTTACAGCTAGGGTATTGTATTAGTATGCAAATCGAAATAATAGTAGCTGTGCACATTCAGTCCTCCTATGGTCCTTAATTTATTCGCTTTGGGCTGTGGAAGCTACTGCTATTCTATTATGCACTGGAGGAGGTGAGAAACTGGGTCGGATTCGTCAGCGCACTTGGAAAATACTCAAAATCAGAATGATTCCAAATAATACTGGTCCTGCTGGAAGCAACTGATTAAATATTGACTCAAAGTCAGACTTTAAATCTCTTATTTAAAAGAACCAAAATATTGATTACACCCTATTTCGATGAAATCTCATTCAATAAATACCATCAAACAATTTCTAATGCATTGTTCGCTGTACCAACTCCAGCAAACACATTATCAAATTGCTTAAGTGCATACATATTTCTTTCTTTTTCATTTCAAATATTTAACAGTGCACAATATATCGGAGCCAATTGTTTTGCACTACTTGTAGAGTTTAAATCCAATATTGCACATCCAATAAATCCACATTTTTGCAACGACTGCAACGGTGACATCGCTTTTAGCTGCACTGACCCCTCGCCTCCTCATCCCACCTAAGCTTAAGTAAATTGAAAATCAATATATTTCCACGAATCTCACAACGAAGTCAAAGTTAGCTTTTCGTACATATTGCCTCAACTGCCCCAAGCTTTTTGTCCGAAGCCGAAAATTCCATTCCATTATTTCCCTTCATTCAATATTCACTTCGCTTAAGTTTCGCTGCAATTTTCCCATCAGTCTTCGAAATATTCATAAAAAATTTACATCCGGGACCGGTTTCGGTGCGCTTCAGAGTTCTCTCTCATCCCTTGTTTGTGTACTATAACTCTACAACAGGGATGTCCTATTCAGGCTTCTCCCTGCTTCAGCTATCGCATAACCATCGCCTGACTGCACAAATTTCACTCAATTTTACTTTCTGTACAGACTACAGACACTGTTACTATTGTCAACTTGTATATACATATCTAAATGTATGTATGTAGCCTTGTACCTATACATATTTTGTCGTTTCTACAACTCTGATTAGTGCACACTGAATAATTAAATACAACTGCTTTACAGGACTGTCTAAAGTTAAGAAATGGAATGCTGTTCCGCCGATACAATGCCATTACAATAAAGAGTACGTTGGTCCTTCAATTTAAATATAATCGTATGTATCAATGCGTATCTATGTGCAGACGACATAAGTGAGAAAATGGAAAACTCGGACGAACAATACCCAAATAAAACCAAATCCATCCAATTTAGTATATAATATCTTTTATTTGTTATAATTATTTATTTAAATTTTTTTTACTTACAAAAACAAAATAATAAACGTGAAGGGAATATATGTATGTTGTATAACACGTACAATTTAGGTGCTCAGAAAATCGAATACTAATAATAAATGAGGACAAATTAACTATTAAAATAGATTTAAAAAAAAAATAAAAAATTCGGTTTATGTTTTAAAAATATGCATTCCAAACGTGTACAAACATATCACTATTACTAAGAAAATATTGATCACAGCAATGTTTGGAAACGTTTTGTTTTTTTCTCTTCTTCGTGTCTTGTTTAAGAATACAATGAAAATTGGTACTTCTCTAGTCTCGTAGTATTTGTTTCGTTTCTCGTTATATTATGTATAAGCAATCATCCGAAACGAACCTTAAACTATTCATAAATGAAGATCCTAACTTTATTTATTGTTCACAGTAAAAAGTTCATAGTTAACCCTGTTACACATAGTATACTTCGCCCATAGATCATTGTTTAATATTTAAGTTTTTGTTTATGCTTTTTTTTTCTCTCAGATTTTGCTAATATAATTATTTTACAACGAATATACGTACAGATACGATTAGCATCATTTGGTGGTTACTTGTTAGGTGTTTTTTTTTTTTTGTTTGCTCCTTATTGAAAAGTACAAAACATAAGGTTGGGTAATTAATTTAATGCATATGTTGCTTAATCATTTTTAAAGCAGTTCTTTAGATTTAAATATTCGCGGATACGTGACACGGCATACTCCTGAAAGAATGAATATATTATTATTTCAAAAAATACTTTCGAACTGTATGCTTATGCGCATCACTTACCCAATACCCGAATTCGATATTTTGGTGTACATTTATCACGGACCACAATGACCAAAACAAATGCGACACTAAGCTGAATATGCGTACTTCATCTTCGACTCCTTCAATTTCCTCCATAGTGGGTACGTAGTTTTCAATGCCTTCATTCTCCTTCTTCAAATAGGCAACTATAAAGTCCTGACGTTGTTGCTTAGTGGGATATTGTTGTTTGTAATGGAAGTAGAACGGAAATTGTGGATTGTTATAGTCGAGAGTCCATTCGATAAAATGATTTGCTAGGTCAAATCCACGATAATTGTAGGCACAGTATTCATAATCGATTATGATAAGGTCTGGTTCGCAGTCTTCTGAATCACTACTAAGTACGGAATCGCGGGTATTGTCTAAATCGGTGTAGTTATCGGCTGATGGAATCGATCGTTTTCTGCTACAATTGAAAAATATCAAACATACACATAAGTCTAACACATGTATCTACACAAATTTAAAATTTATGAGGTAAATTTCTTAAGTTATTGTGTTAATTTAGGAAGGAAGGTCATGATTTTTACGTGTTTGTTTGTAATCAGCAAGTATGTTTCCAATTCCAAGAAGCACAAGAACTCGTTCGTTGGATTGCCCTTGTTTGATCTTATCTTTTGAATAAAGATCAATCAGTTATTGAGGATTTTTCTTTCCGATGTTCAATATCGAACACGGAAAAATCAGATGAAAACCACAATGATTTATAATTTACCTAGTATATAGATTGTTTTTTTCTACATCGATTTTATACCGTTTGAAAACTCTTACCTTCTTGTTGCAATAATTCCACCGGAAGAGTTCGCATTACTATCATTGCATAAGCTCGTTGATGCTTCATTATCAGTATCTGCAAAGGAACTACTACAGAAAGAAATATGTGTTAAAATAAGTCGATTAGACTCCATCTGAAAGTAATGACTAAATATGATGAGAAAAAGCATACTTAACCAACACCCAATCTTGAATTCTACACTGGCTTTAAACTCAATGCAGATACATTTATGGAATGTGAGAGAGTGAGATTGAATGCGAATATTTATTATACATATTCCAATCGAACTAGCCTTTAATCAGACTGTAATTAAAAATCATGCAAGCAATATTTTCGTTCCGCTGCAAACGTTTCAAAAGTCGTTCTATTTACCTGACACTCTTGACAGAGTCACGTCGTGATCCACAGGTTTCTTCTCTTAATAGGATGTTACCTTCTTGCAAATCATTATGGCAGAATACCACTGGATAATCACCTTTTTCAACAAGTTTACGCACCCACTTAACTTCGTTTTCGAAGTTCATTTTCTTGACTTCTTGAACCTCGCTCTTTTCTTCATCGGCCGCACTAAATTTTAAGAGTTACCAGTGAGTTTACTTTCCGTTATATGAGGCTTGTGTAGCTTACCTGATATTCTTTAGGATTCTGTCTAAGCTGCTGAGCCAACGTTGCATTGTGTTCCATAACCATTCTGGTTCCTTAGAAACAGGAATGTTAAGGCTATGAATTTCACCCATTTTCTCAGCTATTTTCATGGAAGTTTTATAGTCGGACAGCTCCAACGTAGCTAGAGGACGCGCCTGTTGAGAGGGTAAATATTATAAGCATGAATATACACAAAATTGGTGAGGTAGCATCTCTTACCGGAATGTATTGCTCAATCCTTCCGCCTGGAAAGAGTCCATACAATTTTGGTCCTAAATTCCGTTCGCTAAGTAAAGCAAATACTACGGACTCTGTAATCATTGTTTCAAGAGCATGTTCTCCATGAGTCTGGCCGTAGATTCTTAAAAGGACCTAGAAAAGAAAGAAAATGCGTTGTTAAAAAAATCGCCAACGAAATACGTTGGTAATCAAAAGACATCATTCGATGGAAATTAAATTACTTCGTCATGGCCTTAAAAATTGTTTTTGTTTGTCTAAATCTAATTATAATGTGATAATTGAATATTCTCTACCTACGTCTGTTTTTTTTATGTAGAGAAACATCAAAATTTAACGTTGACACATACCCTACGGGTACTGTGGCAGTCCAATTATATATAAAGGTTAACATTGTACATATGTATTGGGTATCTCCAATCAGAACAAATTTTCTTGTTAAATCTCAATTGGTTGAATTTGGATAATTCACTTATTAATCATTCATGCAAGCTGATGAGAATATAATTGTGTAATTTATTTATTTTTTGATTTGACTCACGCCTGATGTGGTTAAACGCGGGTGAAATTCGAATGACTGTCATCGAATACATACACATATGCATTTACATTCATGTGAAAGGTACTTAGAACTAATTTAATTTATTTTTAATAAGCGATACATAATAATAAAAAATGTATATATCCACATATCTATGTATGAATATATTTCAGAATCCAATACTTTCATAATTCTGCGTACCCAAAGGTTACACGCTAAATGCTTCTGTTTACATTGCCATTGCTATGCCAACAAAATAACTACCTTGAACATTGATACATACCTCATGGGGCTCGTCAACACTCACTGAACTGTCTTTCCTTTGACGTTTAGTACCTCGTACTGCGGTTTGAATATTACATAAACTCTTATTGCTATTTTTATCACAGACCTCTGGTAGACTGATATAGTATAAGAAATTAGATAAGCCTCCACTGAAATCCCAAAGAGAATACTCATAATCATAGGTATGTGAATAAGGAACAGACACTTACCTTATTCGCTTCACGATGATATCTTGACTTGTTATTGACTTCCAATGGCCTGTTAAATAATCCCGACACAATCTCGAAGCAACATCTCTAATCTCTTCAATTGTCGCCTAAAAAAAACCAAGTAGAAATATGAATGAAATGAAAATGTAATCATTTCTAGGACAAAAGGCTTACGTTTAGTTTCAAATTTTGCTTAATTTCTTCAGTGCTTAATTTTGTAAACAGTTTCATCGCAACACGCAATAAATGTTTACTAGATACTTTCAAAAAACACGCAATAAATGTTTACTAGATATTTTCAAAAAATCACTGCTATTTTGGGAAGTGCGAAACAAGTTTTCCGAAAGCGCATGTAATGTGCCGAAAACAAAAAATATTCACTGTAATTCCACACAATATTAGTAAAGCGGCGCAATGTTGAATAAATCCACTACAGGGAAAATCAATAGGCGGAAGAAAATTTTGCCAGGATTATATAGAGAAGATATG
Organism: Eristalis pertinax; assembly: GCA_907269125.1. Taxonomy (NCBI): domain Eukaryota; kingdom Metazoa; phylum Arthropoda; class Insecta; order Diptera; family Syrphidae; genus Eristalis; species Eristalis pertinax. Next base: position 841,526 of record OU026148.1, on the reverse strand, counting down.
AGCGGTGTTCTTGTTCTTGCAACACTTAAAAATGTGTGTTCGTGTAGTACGTGTAGTGGAAGACAGACGAAGGCGGCGAGAGTGACTACAAAACTAAATGCATACAACCAGCTGGGAGAACATTCAAATTTTGTATAAACCGTAAAGCGCATGAGCACAACTAAATCTTCCACAGTAGAAGTCCACAAAAATATTCTCAGGACATGGTGTTTTCAAACACCAATCTCTTTTTTACGATATTGTTAATTTTCAAAGTAATTTCTATTATCTATCGACTGATTAAAATTCTTGATTTTATTAACATTGGTGTGTCTCTTTAGTTTATGCGCCATTTTATAGCTATGCCTTTTATACTGCGCATCTCTTTCATTGGCTAAAAGATCATTATCGGTCTTTGAACTATCGTCTGGAATAAAGTTAATATTGGTTCAAAAAGATAAGCCAAGGTCTCACCCAAATAAACGCACACAAAACGTGCCTTAGACAGAGCGTTCGTTACAACAAAATTACATTCCAGTCGGTCACTATCTATACCGATTACACCACACCACAGTCATAAGATATTTAGCTCAAGTAATGCTATATTATGAAGTGGTTTACGACTATTCCCTACGATTACGTCAATTGAATTGAAAATGTGTGTAAATACAAAGTGCAGGCGTACATCATTCATATCCTTTGATAAAATACAAGTTTGACGTAGTAACAGCATACATTCAAAAATCAGCGACATACGCACAAGTGTATTTCTCTTGTTTTTTTTTTTTTTGTTTAAAGTATCAAAGTCAATGCAGTAAAACAGAAATAGCGAAGATAGCTAAGAAAGTTGAGCGAAAACTAAAGGTGCCGAAACTAAAATATCAATCCTTGGCCTAGCATGCATCGCGAGCTGCATTCATTACCTATGCATGTACAAAAATACCCACACGTGTAACGCATATGGTGACGTATTGTCCGACTGCCCTCTTTTTTGTTTTCCATTGAGACTACGCGGTAAATTAAAAATAGAATATAGAATACACACAGTTGGTGTATGAATAAATTTATACATATAATTATTGTACTATCAATCTTTGGCATTGAACAGTGATTTTTTTTAATGCTAGACATTTTTTGGGGCTTTTTCATGAAGATTACATCTGAGAATTTCACATCAATTATTAGTTTCGATAAACATCCTGTAGTGATTAACGAAATTAGAAGCGTAAACTTTATTGCTACAGAACACACAAGCTGTGTAAGTAATATCGTAGAGCCATTGGATTATATTATATTCCTATCAGTGTTGTTCTCTGCGGAATTTCGTAACACCAACATAAACAAGACGAGTGGAAACTTTTCAGAGTAATGCTTTACGAATACAAACAAAATTAGCCGCGATAAAATGATAGATTTCAGAAATCAGTACAACAGCGAGCATTAGAGAAAACTATCTAGCATAAGTGAGAATTGTGTTAAAAAGTGAAAACAAATTCAAAACCGGTTTTTTCTGTTACTTATATCAACTGCGACCTATTGCGTGCGTTTCGTTGTTTTGATAATGTATGTATGCAGGGTTGCCGCTGTGTAACTTTAGTCGCACTTTGACCCTTTTGTCAAAGCGAAGTAACCATGACCTGACTTAAAATAAAACACGCAATTCTTTTTGATCCTTTTCATTTATTTCTGAGACTTTAGTACTAAAATTCCATTTAGTTGCTCATCAACTACTCGTGCACAAACAAGAAATAATTAATCATTAAAGTGTCACCGTATTGATCATCATTCAACAGAATTCCTGTCTGGTCGTAATTCTGTCTAGATAACCTGTTCCGTATTTCTGGAAAGCTATTGTTTCGATGCAAATTTGAAATTGCAATGTGATTACCCATAATTACTTTACACTCTCAGTTCATAGTTTATTTTGTTTCAGTGTAAATGAAGTCCCAACATTTGCACTGTATCGCCTTTTTAATTTTTCAAATTTCTCAGCGGCAACCCTGTAAGTAGGCCTCAGGTAGGTACCTTATTCAAAATATTCGCACATAATCTTCACGGACGATCTCATTTTTTGACATTGTCTTTCATCTACAGTTATGTACCTTATTATCTCGTGTAGGCGGATATCGCAAGAATGTTTTTAGATAAGATAATGACTCAACTGTCAATACGACAGGCATTTCCACATTACATAATGATTTATGTATTATTTAGGTTCAATGACACGGTGCATCACATTAAAGCCGAAAGCCGAACTGCAACCAACCATAATCGTCAAAAATGATAATAAAGAAACAAGTAAAGATTGTTTACATGGGAACATTTTAATTTTTCGACAAAGCCACACAAATTCTTAACTGATAAGTGTCAAGAACCTGTTTACAATATACAGCAATCAGTAAGATAGTTACAAAATATATTTTAATGCAACTATGTATGTCTAAAACAAAGACTTTTAATAATACTTACAGTTGTTAACGATGTCATCTCTTGAAATCACCCAAAAAGTATATATTTTGTGTTACTCACTACAGTCTATGGTTCTTGGAAAAGTCACGTGATATTTATGTTTTCTAAAAAATTATGTTTTCGTCCGTTTGCACTTTTATGGGGGATTAAGACAGGGAAACAAGTTTTGAATATATTCCAGTAATTTTCGTTTACTTTATTATTGATCGATGCGTCTTAGTTAAGCCTGAGCAATTTGAAATGAAACATTTATTCACAGAGAACTACGCCACCTTCTGTAGTCAGAGTTGAGCTATAACTGAGAGCGATGACGGACACCTGTTGGTTGCTTTGAGCCTTTTTATAGCCAAATCGCAATGGCGCCTTTGACGGTCGATATTTGACAGTTTGAGTAGAAAACATGCATCCATATTGGGTAAATCGTAATGACATATCGCGCATTAGCTAGTGCACAGATCGTAATATCGTATGTACGAGCACAAAGCTGTCTCGTTTCCGTTTCCAAATAAGTCTCCAACGCCTGGAAGTAGATCGACTTGAGTGAGGCTGTTTGTGTGCTTTCTCTTGCTATTATCACAATGCCCATCAATCGATCTTTAACAAGTCGGCATTTTTATTCTACGAACATATCCGCGTTTATGCCGAAAGACACCTAGATGTGAGTTAAAGAATGAATTATAATCAATTCAAGAACCATCCACCATTAAATCCAGTTAAACATCCCACATAAGACCATCAGCAGCACTTCATTCCTAAGACACAATAGTTCGTTATTCTGCTCAAGCTTGTATTCAAGAAATATTCAAAAATTTAATAAAAATACGGTATCCCTCTTGTTAAATTTTAAATGTATTTTTCACCACTCCTTTTCTTACAATTTTCTGTTTGAGAACATATCCAAGAACTTAAGTACGGTCAACTTAAAATCCACTTCATTTCATTTCATTGAACGATTTCATTGTTAATTCATAGAAAAACTTTGTATACAATTAATAATCAAAAATAGGTAGGCAGTTTTCATTTATTATGTTCAAAGTTATTTTTTGTTTACTTTTTGTTTATTTTTTCAATAAATAGCTTCTTTGTCTCGTTTGTATTTTCCCGCATACGAACTTGCTGATGAATATCACCAGAAAGTCCCATCTGTGCTTGTATATATTTTTACAGAATTATTTTTGTGTATGTATTAATGTATATTGATATAATTCATCTATTGAACTCTTTACTTTGACACGATTTTTTGTTTTTTTTTTTTCATTTTTATTTATTTGTTTTTTTTTTGTTTGTTCACTTGTTTTTTTTTTACGGTTCGCTCAACAGAGGTCTTTTTGTAAGAAAAAAAAATAACCTTGAGTTGTATCAAACTTTGTGTGGCATATCCTTATAAATAAATTATTACAATACTAAAATATTACAAGGAATTTATCAGGACTCTCGTTATCTTATTTGCATTATTTTTATTCCTACTGCAACAAACAACATTTTTTCTTAGTTCCTGATGGGAATAGTGATGGTGACAAAAGGGAATTGATTTATGGTACATTTCCGTATTGAAGTGGTTGCATGTATAACTCCGGTTTTTCTGTTTTGTTTTAGTCAATCATTTCTTCGTTTTTTTTAATTTCTTTTTATCAAAGTTCTTATAGGTCAAGATCAGAAATATACAATCTGCATTTATATATGTATGCATATATATATTTATATATATGAGTTTTGAGCTCGTTTCACAAGGTGCGCTGAATATAATTTTTCATTTCTTTAAACTTATATGAACTCGACAGATGTCTGATATTCGGAAATAAAAAATAAAGGCCATGAAAATGTTGCGCATGGTCGACGTCAAAAACATCCCAGATATTGGCTTTCGGCTACACATATTCATGTCGTGCCTTAAATTGATGATAAAGGGATGAAAAGAATGCTGTTTTTTTAGCACCCTGCATTTACGACTTAAGGGAACTATTAATGTTACTGTGGAAAGGAGATCGCACTGTGATCTTGTTTGGTTTGGAAAATATACGCGTTTCCTCATATATATAATATTCAAAGTAAATCATACATATATCGAAAAAAAAAATGTTTGTTTCGTTTGTTAAAAAAAAGTTGTTGTTGGTTGTATTATTAAAATTATTAAGTTTGTTATTTTTTGTTTGTATATTTTTAAGCCGCTACTTCGGTTGCATCTGAACCATTGGTAACATCTTCCTTTGTTTCTTCCAATTTGGCTTTTTTCTCAGGAGTGGCGGCTGTTTCGTCTGATTTGGCATCGGCACCAGGGGCGACTTTCCTCTTAACGGCTTCAGCTGGGGCGTCTATTTGATTAGAGGAAGAAAATAAAATGTTCATTATTTCCACGTACATTAAGAATTCAGATTGAAAATGAATGAAAATTAGATCAATAGAGAATTACTAACCTATTGAGTCACCATTTGTCTCTTCAGCATCTGCGTCGTCTTTTTTATCGCCGTTCTGTTCCTCATCTGTTGATGGTGCAGAGTCCTCATCTTTGGCGGCTTCAGTTGTGGCAGCGCCATCTGAAGCATCCGCAGATTCTTTCACATCACCGTTTTCTTTTGTGTCTTCCTCACCATTTTCTGTTGCAGCTTTTTCAACAGCCTCCACTTTCTTGACAGAGTCGACCTCCTCTACTTCTTTCTCAACAACTGGGACTTCTCTGTAAGGTGGGAGTAAAAATGCGCTTGTTTAGTAAACAATCAAAGAATTTAAATATAGTTAATTATCTCAGCCAAACATCTCATCAACTCTTTCCATTTATTGTTCGTAGAGTAAGAAAAATGCACCCTTATTTTAAATACATACTATTTAAAAATAAAAAAAAATCTATATACTTCACGTTTTTTATGTACGCATGTACGTAAAATTTATTTCCTGATAAACATAAAAAAAGATACCTAAAAGGACACTCCAGCGCGTGACCAGACTGACCTTCAAATCGGCATCTTCCCAACACGGGTAACTGACAATTCTTTTGCCCCTTTTTGTAAAAATTATTATAGAACAAGAAGTTATTTTTATTTAACAAAACAAAGTGAAATAGCGGTACAAAAAAATAATATTACAAACATTCGTTCAAAACTCCTTGAATAATTTTAATTGAAAAAAAGGTTCTTTACCATCATTCATTCAAAAAAAATGTTTGCTGGAAGAGCTCTTGCGCAAAGCAAACTTCTCCCCTTTTTCATGTAGTCGGTAAAACATGTACGTGTATTTACACGAACTTTTTTTTCTCACATACCCACCACGCATGTTCTTTTCGACTGTTTGGCACAAACAGACCTTGACGTTGACCGGCAACGACCTTTTTCAAAAATTCCGTCTTTCTCATCAATTCCATATGAAGAGATGCCCATAAAAAAGTGTATTCTTCAGAAGTACGAACAATGCAACCAAAAAGAGTTACTACTTAGCGTGCTCACACAGTATAGAGAACAAAATACAATTTCAAGAGAATTCGAGCAATGAAAAAGACGTTCAGAAGAGAATTAAAATAAGTTCAGAAGCCAACAACAGCACCCACAGAAAAGGTATACATCATCTCAGGAACGCAACCATTCCCATTTCCCACCACCTCACAAAACCGCCAAGCATTGGTAAGCAGCATTCCAGAAAGCGTCGTTTCTATACATACTCTTTTACAAGTATATAAGGTAAAGTAGTATACATACACATACGTTGTCTACCGGAGCAAACAATACATTCACAATGCCGAATAACAATTTCACATCTACCAATCACCGGCTTCCACCAAATAACATTGTATCTTGTTTTTTGGTCTACCAGAGACAACCTAAGAAATTGGAATTAAGATCTGTACAATACTCCAAAAAAAAAATTAAGATTTGCAGTCTATTCCTTTTTTTCGCAAATCTGATTACACAGTAGAAATACAAGTAATTCTCCCCTTCTCTCACACACACATCCACTCACATTTGAAGCACACGCTCAACACACACGCACCGCCGACGTATTACCTATCTTTCTCACACAACAATTCTCTCTAACAAGCTATCCTCCTCTGACAGGCGTCGATTTTCGAAATACAAAATACGGTAAGTGACTGCAACCGCAATTTTGCTATATTCCTTCTCGAACTCAAAGCACTTTGTTAGTTACCCACTGCTGCTTTGCGTCTCGTTCTTTTTCTGCTACCCTCCTTTACCCAACAACCACCTTTTTTGTATTGTATTATACATACAAATTTTTTTTCTCATTTTAATTTTAACACCACTGTTTCAATGCGAACATCATCAATTGGATGAAACTGATTTAATAAAATGATTCACTTATTTCCAGGGAATTAAAGCAAATACTTTTTTTTTGCTGCGTTATGAGTATTCAAAGGGACGCCATATTGCCGCGCCAAAATTACATGTACAGGAAACAAGTATGAAAAAAGCTATTACGCCGCCGGTTTTCATTTATCTTTATCTTTACTCACTTGTTTTCAACTGCAACATCGGCCATTGTATATTTTTTTTTTGTATTATTAGAAATGAAATTTAAAGATATTGATATTATTTCGAGACTTTCTCTACTTTTATTTGAAAATATTTTGTATGTATAACCGTTAGCACTTTGCACGAACAGAATAAGCACGTCTAAGCTGTTTCGCTGAATAACGCCGAATGAGGAGGAACTCTACACAATTCGAAAATTGCTGAAAATATTCCACACAGTCTCATTATCGTTTCGTTCCTACGACATTTTAAGCATTACCTTTTTTTGCTTCTCTCCTTGCACTTGTAGTAGTTGAGCGTTGTATAGGATACTTGGGAGTATGTGCACCTTTAAAAAAGGGGAATGTTGTATTATATCAATATATGTATGCGAAGGTATATGCATACTGTACATTTTGTATTTGAATAGTTCTTATGTGTTCTATGTCCCTCTCACGTTTTTTTTTTTCTTTTTTTTTGTTATCTTCCCCTCTTTGAAAGGCTCATTGAAAAGAAGGAAGTGAAATGTACATACCTACAAATGCACGTATGTACCATATCGATGTATATGCATACCTTGAGTCATGATAAGACAAATGTACGATTGAGAAAATTGTTCGCAAGAAAAAGTGGAACACAATCACATTCGATCAGGCCAGACATTTTATTTTTTTCATTTCATTTGAATTTATTTATTTTTGATTTTCAAAAGAGCGGGATAACAGCTATACACGTTAGTATATATCTTGCCATTACTCAGGTTGTCATATCTACCAAGTTATCTGGTTTACTATTGTGGACAAATGTTAAGCGTTATTTGTTGTGTCAACATTTCATGGATGCATGCAGGCTGTACAATGTTTGCAAACTTTTCTTTAACATGTGATATATTTTTGATGCAAAGAACGACTACATGTCTAACACCTTTCCACCTTTAGTGTACATATACACACGCGTCTACATTTCTGAAATGAGCATAGATACACAAATGCATGATCAAAATTGCGCCATATTACCTATCGATGGCGGAGTCAGAAACAAGACATTACAAAACATCGTAACAAACTTCTATACTATAAACTATTAACTGTCGATGTTTTTTAACTGGCATTTGAGACGTTAAAATGAATGTGTTGCTTTATTGAACAAGCTAAAACTGTTTCACGTAACATTTGTTCTTTTACCATGTGACTTGCTTTTCTAAACAAATGCAGTATGAGACATTTGTTAACGTCAACCCGGAAATGCACTTAAAATATGTACATACATGTACCTACATATAAATTAGTTTATCGGATATTTAAGTTTAACGTATGTACGTATATCCACGTGTAAAACATGTTTTTAGAATTTCAATTCAGGATCAAAGTAAATCATAGTTTCGAATTTATTTTAGTGTGTAATATATGTATGTACCATCGGGAGAAAGCAACATTGACCTGAAGTACATATGTATGTATATACAAACAAGCCCGAATTTTTTATTTCTAAAACGATCTCATTATTTGTATTTTGAATCATTATTCTGTGTTTTGTTTCAACGTATACCAATGTGAGTAGCTACTCATGAATTAAATATAACACGCCCGTACATTCATTAGTCAGTGTTTCCTTACAAACAAACAATTCAAAATTCAACAGAGCTTTGATTTGTTTCTTTTATCAGGACACTGCCATAAATCAGATATAAGATTAAAAAGTGTAATTAACACTTATCAGCTTTCAATAACTAATATCTCTCAGTTAGACAATAAATGATAGTTATGTATATGCATGCATATGAATGTACAAACATGACTAGGAAAGTTTATCGCGTAGAGAGCGGGTGGTTGAATGCGCGCGTAAATATATTTCGACATCCATCCATACATACATTGTATATGTGTACACACGCAAAATATTTTGTTATCCTAGGCTTAAGCACTGTACACATTCACGCGTACATTCTATGCATGTCATTCAATATTTTTTTGTTTTGTGTATATTTATACAAGTTGTGTTAGCACATGCGCTACTATGAGTACATCTTGCAGAACTCCCATGAAAATTGTAGCTAAAAAACAAAAGTTTATTTGTTTGAACATCTTTTCATTGAAATAAGTTCATAGGTAGCAACTGAGAAGTGAGTGTATGTTAATTATATATACATATGTATAGTCACATGCAATTTATATAAATAAGTATGTGTCATTTTTTTTTTCGGCAAAAAGAGTCTGCTGAAGATACACCACAGCACAGCTAGAAAAGATGAGGAACACCGAGCAAACCTAATGCTATAAGTTGAAAGAGGACAAAACATGACGAACGTGTGGAATCGAATCAAAAAGCCGGTGTCAGCCTCTGTGTCGTGTTGTGACGTAAACTTAAAATGTTTCGTTTTATCCAGTTTCCCATGTTTGAAGGCATTTCGTTTTTTTTTATTTTTTTTATTTTATGGCTTTCTTCACCGCTTTCAGGTTTCATTATTCCACGTTCAATTTAAAACGTTACTTCACCGATTCTTTGTCACTTTGATAATCGCTATTGCGAGATTAAAAAAGTTTTTAACTATGGTGCTCTTTTAAGACTGTACATCTACAGCATGTACATATGTACATAAAAGTGTATCTAAGTACAAGCGTATGCATCTGCGCAAGGATACGCATTATAGATTTTATTAGCTAATAAGTTAAATATTCCAATTCTTGATGATTTAGATTTGTTTCTCGGAGTTGGTGGTGTCACGCCGAGACTTACTAAGTTGAAGTCACACGTTATCGTTAACGGCAACTGTCAATATTAGCTGACAGACTCCAAAATGTATCTAAAATATTTGAAATTACTAAAGCCGTTAGCAAAGTATTAAGGACAATCGATATTTTTTCGAATATAATTTGGCGCTTGGCTGTGTACATACATTCATATGTACATGTGTATACATATATTCTTATGTTCGACATCGACTTATAGTGAGCCACCTTTTATTCTCTCGAAAGAGAGAACAGATTTTATTGAAGAGTTTCGGCGGTTTCGGTGTTAAATGGAGATTGGAGACCTGAAGTTATCATCAGACTTGTATACATGAGTATGCCGATGGTGTGGACACAACAAATACAATAGCAGAATGGATATAGGCAATGAACGATTTTTTTGACCCCCTACCATTTTTTCCCTTAATTGTGAATACTTCGTGTTCTTTTTATTAAGACGGACATGGACAAAAAATCGTTGACAGGCGAATGACACTGAGAAAAAAAACATGATTAGCAATCATTTTCCTGAAATAGACTCCGAAGTAAACGTACTTTTTTGATTCTTTCTTTTCTTCTACACACGTTATATCGCACACAGCCTTTATAGCAAGTGTAAAAATGTATATACATGGATGTATGTATGCATGGATGTGTGAATATTGAAGCTCTTGTTGATAAAGTTCAAGTTAGCCGGAATGATGTTTGAAACTTCTTCTCAAGGTCATCTAGTGTTATCAAAATTGTATGAATGATGTGCATGCGCCACATGTATGTGTGTACTCATGAGATTGTATAAGGTATCGTAATCAGTTGCAAAAAGGACACCCACCATTAGCAGAGTGACTTTTAGAAAATATAAGCTTTAGCCGTTCGCTGATTTGTGTAAAATTATTAAACTGATGTATACACATGTACATGAGTGCTTTCTTTTGGTACCTACATATCAAACAAACAATGTACATTTATGGATTCTGTACTCATATCCATGCATATATATTTAACAGGTAGTTATATATACATATTGTATGGAAAAACACAGCTCGAAAGATTTTTGGCCTAAGCAAAACGGACACGCTACAGCAATGGGGATATTCCCCACGTGAAAGTAAACGTACATATGTACATTTTGGCGCGATTATACATTTTAGACGCGGGTCATGCATTTAATTGTCTCAGATTTAGAGTGTAATAAATTCCACAAGATGTGTATTCATTTGTGAAGACAGCGGATATGACAGCGATGGCGAAAATGATATCATGTATAAATCCACTCATTCCTAATAAAACAGTGAATGAATGCATTTTAAAGAATTAAAAATGTAACAAATAAAGCCACTCGCGAAATATGTCAACACATGCCTACATGTTATATATTTACTCACATATGCATGTACATATATACGTACATTCATACCCAGTAAGTTTAAAATGAGGCCGATGAAAACAGCTCTTTTTCATGTAGTCATGCATTTCTTTTTCTAAGATCACCCACATTCTGTTGCGCATTACACATGCAAATAAATGGAAATTTGTATCATACAAGCCGCAATAGAAACACACATACAAATCGATGCACGTACATACGTACTAAATGAATAGACGCAAAGAAAAACCTGTAATTACTTTAAATAAGAAGGAAAATTCTAGGTATATTCACGAAATCGTCGTATTACATTTTTTTAGGAAACATATATGTACATCTGTACTTACGAAAAGCAAAAACATCTGCTTTCGTTTAATTGAGGAATTGCTAAATAAATTCCTTATAAATTTTCAGACATTTCAAGAGGTTATCAATCAGTTCAATAAGGCCACTCTCAACTTCATACTTGATTGATAAATAAAAGCACAGCGCTTCAATGTTTGTGAAGTATGAAATTTCATAAGTAGCACCCTTAATATAAGTCCTCATTATTTTATCGTATAAAATAAAAGAATATACACATTTTAATAGGTACAGCCATACGTCTGCATACATATATATATGTATGTATGTAAAAAGGAACAAGTTTCTCAAAAGTGGGTATGTGGTACAAGGCTACAGCAGTATGTGTGAACTGCACGCTTGAGGTGAGAAAGAGAGAGTGGTTCGTGGGAACGTGCCTGTGTACGAAATTATTGCAGATGCTGTTCTCTTTCCCAGCGATCATGGCATAACCTGGAATTCGAAACATGCGTTTGAAAAAAAAGAGAAGCTGTGTTTCTTTTCCAGAGCATACCAACAGCCGCCTCCATGTTGGTGTTTGGAGGAGTACATCTGCCTAAACATTAAGCTGGGGCCACAATAATTAAAAGTTTTATAACAAAAACTAATAGTTATAGTACACGTTCATTTGCACCTGCTATCTATTTTTTTTTTCGATAAAATTAATTCCTTATACTTATATATACGTTCCCATTAGACTGGCCAACAGAAATCAGAAAACATTTTTAAAATTTATTGGTCGAAAACAATAGTTTATATATAAGCATATACAAATAATAGGATGAACAATTTAAGATAGATGTTATCCCACTTGCATAGGTCTTTGAAGAAGTTTTCGTCCTAGCTCACTGCGGTGCCCAGTTCAGGAAGTTCACCTTAAAAATAAGCTTTTTATAGCACCAATACAATCTACGCAGTCCCACATACCTAAATGAATGTCAAGTCAAGTGCGGCGCAACTCATAAACAAATGATATGTACCTATACATCCTTGCTGGTGAAAGGATATCTGTCCTGAAACACATAAGCTGCAACCAAAGTTAGTTTTCGATGAAACTTTAACTCGAAGTAAGCACATCGGAAAAATAAGTACTGGTTTATTGGGAAGGACTAATGGTTAACCAGGAAATTAAATGATGAACCCAAATCTATCTCAGTGAAATAAAAAAAAATAAAGTCTACTTGTGAGTTGTGTAAGGAGTGGTGGAATTGACAATTTATGAAAGAAAAAAAAGAGTCTAAAATGCATTGTTTAAAAGTTATTAGTTTTTTCTCTTTAATGAATGTATGTACGGGCAGAACATATTTTTGAATATGTATTTTCAACTGATCAATCGACAAAAAACATGTATTAGTATCACCACCTTATCCGCCGATTTGAAGGCTGTGCTGTATAAAAAAATCCTTTATCCCTGAACATCAGCAGCAGCCATTTATTGGCAATTATATATTCCTGTTCACGGAAAGCTTTAAGGGCTATCAATTCAACACTGCCATCGACGTCTGTGGCAGTAACCCAGTTATTCTTAAAATATTTCTGGGTCCCCATTCCTTTAAATATTATATGCATTGTATAAGATTTGCATTTATTTTCTTTTTTTTCTAAACAAAAAGTTTTGTTAGAAGATATTTGTATGTCCTTTGATGGCAGTGAAAAATCTCAAAGTTTAAATGATATAAAGAAGTTATTCTTCCTTGGATTGAGTGTTTCCACTTCATTCAAATTAATCATTTCAGGCGCACAACCTTGCATGGTACAAGTAGTTGATTATTGTTAGTAAACTCTGAGTAGATATCTAAGGGATACCCCTTCAGTTTGGCGCCAAAGAAATGAAACCTAACAAAAGAATGTAAGGGGCTTCTTCAATTGTTTTAGGGAACCCATCCCACCCATTGATTATTTATTTATTTCGATGAAATTAACTCTCCACTTTGTTGGATACATGTATAAGGTCCTTTTCAAGTAGAAGTGAAATTGAGTATCAACCTACTTTGCTATTCTTATCATATTTTGTTTGTTTATTTAGACCATTGAATGTTCTGTTTGCAGTGATTTATCTGGTTGTGAAAAAAGAGTAATCTCATCTCAAAACACGTGAGAATTTTGAAGATGAATATGTTGAAATAGGCATTTGTGTGCAGTTTATTTTGAATAAGAGAAATGACAGAGGATAGAGCATTGAATACCGTCAGTAATGGTACACAAATCACAAATGGTCATACAAAACATGATCCACAACGACCGACAGCAGACGAGGTAAAAAATGTGACTTTCGAAACTACACATAATGGGGGTGAGCCTTCTGAAAGAAGAAGTGCCACCGGTGGTGCTGTTGTTCTTCCGGATATAGTGTTAAATAAACTTTACCAGAGCTATTCGGTTAAACAACGTCGCGCTGGTCTCATATGGTTTCTCTTTGCTGCTATTTTATTTGACATCTGGTCCCTTGTGATTCCTCAAGGCCAATGCCTGGAAGCTATGGGTAAGTTAGAGAAGATGTCGAAAATGAAAATATACATAGCTACACCTGCTACTTTGTGACTACTACTACTGTAGTAACTGTAATCGTCTAAGAATTTGTTTTATTCAATAGTTATGACGTGTTTGGTGCTCCTTATAAACATCCTTCTGTGCGCCTTCTTACGCTTTTCTGATTTGTCTCAGTCGAGGTTGCTGATTGACTTCCTCAAAATTATACCCCATTTGATCTGGTTACTCACCGTGATTCACCTAGTGTTCTATTTGTTTCTCAAAAAGTCCGTTTCGCCAAGGTAAGGTTACTGAATGCTTATCTCAAGGCCTTTGAATAATTAACGAGTTCCTTACAGAGATGCCCTTGGTTGGAGTATCCTTTTAAATTTTCTCATTTACGTTGCATTACCTATTCCGCTGCTATACACCGGAGTAACGTTTGGAGTGGGGACGTTCGCAATATGTATGAGTATTCTTACAGGTCTTGCAACACGAGATCCTTTATTTTGGGAGCAGGTTAGTCAAAAACGGATGAATATGTACGCTTTGATGATTTAAAAAAAACAACTTATAGATTGCAGCGGATATCGTTCTAATTTTAACTGCTGCGACAATTGGACTATTGGTATATTTCATAGGAGAAGCAAAACAAAAGAGAGTATTCTTAGAGGCCAAAAAGAGTCTTGAAGTGAAAATGATTATAGAAGAACAGTCAGCAGAACAGGTATCTACTGAAATAAGATATCCGTATTTTGTTTGTCCATTAGTAATCCAAGCAGATACATATGTGCATATGTATAAGTGAAATGTCACGGTTAAATCATAACTTTCCCTTTTTTAAGAAGCATACTTTCCCTAACAGGATGTGGTCCGTGTGTGGGACATTTAATCAAAGAAAAATGCTTATTGATTTATTTTTTGCTTGTAGTAATAAACGAAATATATTTATTTAGTATGGGTTTCAGAAAGCAATATGTTATCCATTATAGACGGTTTTTTTTTATACACTATGTATAAGAATTTGTGTATTTTGGACATTATACGTATGTACATATGAAAAAAAGGGTTTGGGAAAGCCTAATAATTATTTTTATGGACTATCTATCAAAAGGGATACGGATTTAATACGAGTTAGAATGCACACTTATTCTTCTTGAATTAAATAATATTTTTAAAAGTATAAGATAAGTATCGAAACATAAATTAATATTTTGTATGCGCGTTTGCCAGGAACGTCTTCTGCTTTCTGTTTTGCCGAAACATGTAGCTGTTAAAATGCGGCAGGATTTAGGCTCTACAAGTTCTGAGCCATTTAAGAAAATATATATGAGTCGACATGAGAACGTAAGGTAAATGGCTGTTATGGACTTTTTTTTCAACATACAACAGGAAATATATATGTATATATTTTTTACATTTTTACATTTTTACATAACAGCATACTCTACGCGGATATTGTGGGTTTCACTGCGATATCATCCACGTATAGTGCTCAAGATCTCGTAAAAATGCTCAATGAGTTATTTGCACGATTTGACCGATTGGCTGAGGTAAGCGTTACGTTACTTTCTCTACTCGTTGAGATATTATCACTTTGCTAGAAGTTTAATTTTCATTTTATGTATGTATTTTTTTCATTTTTTAATTGATATGATTTGAAGGGGTCGCCTTTCCTTGCCGCCAATACTATCATCAATGTTTGTTCGTTTCCATCCCCTTATTTTCCTTCGTAGTTAATTGACTAACTTCAGTAACGACCATTTAAAATTATCCTAATTGGTGAATTATCACACCATTCCTTTTGTGTCCCCTACGTCACTTTTCCAGAAATATCAACAACTAAGAATAAAAATTCTTGGAGACTGCTACTACTGCATTAGTGGGGCTCCAGTAGAGAAGCCAGACCACGCTGTTCTTTGTGTTCACATGGGGTTGTCTATGGTAAAAGCAATCAAGTGAGTAAAAATCACATACCCCATTTTGCATACTACTTATGCATCTAATATATGTAGGTGCAGTGTTTATTTTATGTTTGCCTTCTTCTTTTATTTGTTAATGAGGTCAGCGTGGTTTTAATGTTACTTTTTTTTTATCACATCTCTTAATATCCTGCTGCCATGGCGCTTTTAAATTTTACTTTGGATTATCGCATTAGATATGTCCAACAGAAAACGAATTCTCCCGTTGACATGAGGGTGGGCATTCACACCGGTGCTGTTCTGGCTGGCATCCTTGGCCAGCGACAGTGGCAATTTGATGTTTACTCCAAGGATGTAGAATTAGCTAATAAGATGGAATCAAGTGGAAAGGCCGGGTAAGTGGAGTGCAATATTCCCGCATATACTTTTACAAGTATGTTGTTTCCTGCACATTAATATATGTGTACATGCATACATATTTATATATTTGTGTAAAGACGCGTTCATATATCAAACAAAACATTGGGATTTCTCGATGGAGCATTCGAAGTGGAGCCCGCTATGGGGGAGCGGAGAGAGGAAGCATTACGAATGGCTGGTCTAAAGACGTATTTCATTACGAAAGTTCTCAAACCCGTAAGTTATTGAATTTGAGATGTAATTGTTACACATGTATAATTTTGATTGAATGGGCAAAACTCAAAGTGACAGAACTCTCTTGTTCTCAGTTTGTACCAAACAACGAAGAGGAAAATGGGGACGACATTGACGATGACAACGAAGAAATCCTTGAAGAACAAGAGAAGCCTATAAATATTGAACAAGAAGATGAGGTAGACAAGCAAGAAGACTTTAAAAAGCGTTTACAGCATGAACTTGTTGCACGGGATGGCCATGGGTATGTGGCATTTCTTAATTGAGTAACTCAGTAAGCATGTAATACATACTGTAAAGCCGTACTTGATTTCAGAAACCTATCAAAAGACACGACTCTGTTCCTCAAATTTAAAAATCCTGACCTGGAAAAGGCTTATGAGCGCCATCGAGAACCACATTCTTCAATACCATTGCTAGCGGCCCTATTAGTTCAGATTGAATCCATTATCTATTCCTATTTTGTGTTACCAAGGTAAATTGACGGTTGAATTAACCTTTTAAATCATTTAAATGTGCGTACCATTTTTTCGGCAGACATTGTGCACACTTTATCATTATATCGTCGCCGTTACTGTTGATTAGCTTACTGGTTTTCATTTCTGTGGGTGAGAGTTTCCCAAAGTATTTGCCTGAGAAACTGGTAAGCGTTAGCAAGCGTTTTAATGACATTCGATTCTTACGGTCATTCGCGGCAGTTAATATTTGTGTAATTGTCGGCTGTTGTAACCTTGTAGACATGGTAAGTTACACACTTCTCGAATGACAACAATTTATCTTACCAATGGATTTTAGTATTTTTTCTATAATATGTACAAGTATGACGGCTTTGTCTTGGAGACGCTAACAAGGTCAATAACGCCAAACAACGATACTAAGGATGAAACGAAAAACTTAACTCAGTTAGCAGTCGAAAAAGTATCGGTTCTAACAAATTTAGAAACTAATGTGTATCCCTCGTATATGAGCAACTTTGCTGTCCTGATTTTAATTGCCATATCTGTGATTGCTCAGTTAACACATACAGTGAAGATAGTTATAATGGTCCTATTGACTGGTTTGATAAAGTTTAGTACATTCGCTTGACATTCTCAATTAACTTATTTAATTGCAGGTTTGCATTGCTTATTTAACATTTTTGTTATAGATGACTTATTTCGATTCGAGGATTTCCTCTCATCAGATCCGTAAGTAGGGTTTTTGTGTACTAGGTGATGTAACTAAAAATGTATGAAACTTTCAGAGTAATACCAACGAATGTAAATGTTTCTGCTATTCTATTGGTTGCGGCAATATCTTTATCACTTTTGGCAAGACATGTAAGTATACGATATTCGTTTGCATATCGCTTCAAATTCTGGGACACAAATATATTCAGATGGATCGTGAAGACCGCGTCATATTTAAATGGAAAACTGAAGTTGCTGAACAGAAGGAAATGGCAACTGATATGAGCAAAAGGAATGAAGCATTGGTTTATAATGTTCTGCCCGTTCATGTTGCGGAACATTTTATGAGAAATAAAAAACGCTCGTATGATGAACTCTATTCGCAGAGTTATTCCGAAGTTGGAGTTCTTTTTGCGAGTATGCCAAATTTCGCAGGTGAACCCCTCGTAAAAGATCGTGTTGAGTGTGCTTTTAAAATTGTAAAAAATAATTGTAGATTTTTATTCTGAAGAATCAGTCAACAATCAAGGACTCGAGTGTTTGCGATTTTTGAATGAAGTAATATCCGATTTCGATGCTGTAAGACAGATTTCATTGATTTCCTGTTCAAATTTAATCATTTGTGCTTGTAGCTTTTAGAGTTGCCTCAATTTCAAGATATTATAAAAATTAAGACCATTGGATCAACATACATGGGAGCGAGTGGCATAAATATTGCACGGAAAGTGCAGCCCAATGATACAATTTTGGAAAGATGGTCTCATTTGTCTGTTCTTGTAGAGTTTGCTTTTGAACTGAAGAAAGCTTTGCAAGGTATTAACGAGCAGTCCTTCAATCACTTTGTGCTTAAAATGGGCATCAACCATGGACCCATAACTGCTGGAGTGATTGGAGCTCGAAAGCCTCATTACGATATATGGGGTAATACAGTTAACGTTGCATCACGAATGGAGAGCACAGGAAAAGCAGGTGCTATACAGGTAAATCGTACAAAAAAAAATCTCGGGTGTCTTAAGTAAATGCGAACATTGATTGTACATTTGTGAATATTCGCAGGTAACCGAAGAAACTTGCGTCATTTTAAAAGAGTTTGGATATATTTTTGAGCAACGTGGCTTAGTATCCGTTAAGGGAAAGGGCCAGCTCATGACGTATTATCTGACGGTAAAGTAAAAACGTAGCATTTAATGGGATAACTTTAGATTTACTTGCTTTCACTTAGGGTCGTGATCAATGCTTTGGAAAGACAACAGTTTCCAATGATATTGCCAGTAAAAGTAACTCGTGTCAAACAACAAAGGAAAAATCTGATATAAAAGAAAGTCATCGTGGTGAAACAACTAGTTCACATTCGCTCTTTCCTGTAGAAAACGCAAATAATCATCACCAATACCCCACCAGTACAACAATCTGTTCTTTACAAAAGCAAACTATCGAAGAAGCAATTTCAAATGAATCGGAAGCCGATAGTAAAACACCACTTTTAAATAGTATTAACATAGAACGTAGTGAATTTAGCGAAAAAGATTCTCTAATAGCAATCGATTCTGTTAATTAATTATAGGTCCTGTAAATCAATTGAACATAGAATAACGCAGTTAATATGAATCCTTGATCTACATTTACATATATAATATGTATCTATGTATCTATTAATTTAATTTAGTCAATTTTCTAATTTTATACGTTTCACGTTATGAGTGATGTGCAAAATGGTGCATCTCACTTTTTTTTTGTTTTTTCTTTCTCGTACTCGAACTAACATAATCTGTTCTCTCGATGATTGACTTGAGCTCAAAAGACAATCGAAAATTTTTTATTTTTGTTCATTATACTACCATGCCATATATACATATAAATATACATATGTATATGCATTTATGTACGTAAGATTATATTAATTTAATTATAACTAAAAGTAAAGTAGGAAAATAGGAAATGAATTAAAAAAAAAAAAAATACACCACCGATATGCAAAGAACTTAGATTTTAGAGAAAAAAAAAAACAATAAAATGAAATAAACGCTAGTCTTATCTTTAATGTGAAAATAGCGAGCTATTGTATAGATTTTTAATAGTTTTTTTTGCGGCGACAATGTCATGAACATCTTTTATTTTATTGCACCTACAAAAAAAAATATTTCCCCATGTTTATGATGTACGATTAATATATCACTTCAAGTTGCTAAATCATTGGCTTGTTAATTTTGTTCTTTTTCACAACACTAAAGTAAATAAAGCATATCTAAATTTCAAATGAGGATGAACTCAGCTATGCATAGCATATTGACCTTAACGAAGTTACTTTCATCAGCTACATAACGGCAAGAATTAATAATAATTCAGAATAGTTCAAGAGTAACATTGAAAACTGTCTCCTTTAGATCACTATTCTAATTAGTCAGTAAGACTATAAGTATGTATTGAAAAAATATATCTATGTATATGTATATTAAGAATTGTTACATTTAGGGAATTTAATCAAGTGCAAATTAGAAAAAAAAAGATGAAATTATTATATTGTGATTTAGATTGCTATACAATGCCACTGCGTCTCAGTTGTTGCTTTATTTATTTTTACATACTTTCCTAATAAGTTTGATGAAATGAAAAACTATCTTTAATAAATGTAGCGAGATTGTTTTATTATTCATTCATATTTTACAAATTTGATGATAAACCAATATCTAAGTCGGTAAGATAATGTAGTATTTTTAATTTAGCTACTGCTCTTTTGTCCTTTGGCAGTCGGTGAAAGTATCCAACTAATGAAAGAGCAAAGTGTCTGTCTTCTTCATAATCGCTAGCTGAATATACACCATGATTATTGTAATTTATTGGAGCTGTTGTCGGAGCTTCTATTGGACGAATGTTATCAACGGGAACTTCGATATCACTTTCGATGTCTTCTGCTACATACTGTAAATCTACAGTAGAGGAATCTGGTCGACTGGAATTTGGCTCCACATAATCGATATCTTCGAGATAATTTCTTTGACTGGGCTCTGGGGAGTAACTCTCTTCGTAGTGTTCATACTCTTCACAATGTTGTTCCAGATAAAAGTCCATTACAGCATGAGTGTGAGTGTCATCCTCAATTGGTATGCTCGTGTTTTCGATGATTTGATCTTGTATGTCCGCTATATCATCATATTCCTCTAAAACATCAGTATCAACATTAAGTGTTTCCACGACAAGATTACCATCGGTATTCGATGTATTATGTTGCTCTTCCAACGGCCTTGCTCTGAAAACATGAATTGAATTAAACAATCATTAATTAATATCAATTTTGTATATTCTTCGTCTTACTTGCTACAATGTTCATTGTTTCTTGTCAGCAGGGTGGTCTTTTTTGAATCACTGTATTCGATCGGAACAGCATCTTTCCTTAATATTTTCCTATTGAACTGTGTGCGTATATCACATTCTCTAAAATGATTTTCACAAAAAAATCTATGCGCTTTTTCGCTGATATTTCTTAAAGATTTATTTCCAGAATTTTTTATCCAAGTACTCCTTCGACTATCGGATGGAAGGCGAAAAAACGCTATGCTACTACAAGGATATTTAACGCACAGGCAATTTTCATATGAGCACATAATAGACATTGTGAAGATATTTATTTAAATTAATTTATTTGCTTCTGAGCATATTTTAATATTATAAAACAAACGAAATCTTCACCGTACAGTTGAATTGACAGCAATCATTAGTTTACGACCCATTCACAATGACGAAACAGTGATACTTCGTTATGAGTTTGTGGGATTTTGTATATTTGTTAAGTATACACACGTTTTCTCGTATTTTTCTCTCTCGATTTATTTAATTTTATTGATTTTTCGTGTACTTATGATGGATATGTTAAGGATTTGATTTGATGAAAGAACAAAGTGCAGTTATTAGCCTTTTATAACGGGTGCCTTAGTGACCTATTCAAGATTTCATGACTTCACAATCTCACCAAATATATTTCTTAATTCCCCACTGATATGACATTTACTGTCAAAAGGCAAAAACAACTAATGCCAATCGTTTGGAAGTATCTATAAAATTCCTATGCAAAAAAATCAATTTTACAATTTCATTTATTTGGAAAAGGTAAAATTTTTATCTTCAAAAATTCATCTTGACTGGCTTATTGATAAAAATTACAAGTTCAATAAGTGTTTTTTTTATTACTCGATGAAAGATTTTGACAAATCATTGAGTGTCCTCGATTCCTCCCATCTAGTGCATTTCCCCAAATTTGCCTAATCGAACACAATCAGAAAATACTTTATCATCGTGGTTGTTTTTTTTATTTTGCAAACGGGAAATTGAAAATATTTATTTGTAAAAAGTAACACAAAAAAACACAATTTCATTGTTTAGTTCGCTATACACGATTCATTAAGCTGAAAATGCAGACATTTTCATAGAACGCAGCGCGGAGTCCCCCGTCGACTTAAAAATAGACACACAAAGTCATAACACCTCTCTATATTTATTTTTTTGTTCACTAACAGCTTTATTTAGGTGTTATTTTGTACTTTTTAGGTAAGAGCATGTCTTTAAAACCGAAAGTAGTGAATTTCAACCTAGTTTGGCATGATTTACGGGAAACAGTAGAAGCGGTAATAACGCTTGGTAATGTTCAACGAGATGTGTGGAACAATAGATTCAGGTGCGTATCTGATATGTCTTGTTCGCCGTTCTCGTTTCAATATCTTACGTTCATTCTAGTGATGTTTATTCTCTGTGTGTTGCTCACCCGGAACCTCTTGCGGATAAGTTGTACTCCGAAACTAAACAATTTTTAGAAAATCATGTTCAAAATATGTTAGCCACAAAAGTGGCTCCTCCAAACTCACTGTCGCCAAGTGACAAGAATCAACCGGATTTGTTGCAGAGATACTACGATACGTGGTCGGAGTATAGTCAAGGAATTCGTTATTTAGATTGTTTATATTTGTAAGACGCAATTCAAACGAATATCAATATTTTCTTATTTCCACAATTGTCCTTGCTTATTGTGTAGATATTTGAATCAACAGCACATTAAAAAACAAAAGCTTTCTGATGCAGACATTTCATATGGAAAACTTTGCCCGGAAACTCATGAGCTCATGGAAATTGGTGATTTAGGTGAGCGATGAAACTTTTTGCATCGAGATTAGTTTCAGTGATATTTATACAATTCGTAGGTCTCGATATATGGCGTAACTACATGGTTAATTCTCTTGGCAAAGAGCTTGTTAAACATATATTGGAAGGCATCAAATCAGATCGATGTGGGGATCCGGAGATCAATTCAAACCGAGTAAAAATAATAAACGGAGTAATTCTCAGCTTTGTCCAAGTGGAGGATTACAAAAAGAACGGTTCCTTAAAGCTCTATCAAGATCTTTTTGAAACGCCAATGTTGGTAGCTAGTGGCGAATATTACAGCAGTGAAGCATCTAAGCTATTACAACGATGCTCTGTCAGTGAATATATGGCAGAAGTAATCAAAATTTTAGAGGATGAAAATAAAAGAGCTCAAAAGTTCTTACACTTTAGGTAAAGTTTTGCTGGAATTTGTATAAAGGTGCAGCATTTAAGTACACTATCATTTTCAGTTCTATCACAAAACTGCGCAGACAATGTGAAGAAAGCTTTATCAAAGATCGTTTAGATTTCCTTTATTCTGAGTGCAAAGAAATGGTTTCCCAAGAAAAACGAAAAGATTTAAGGAATATGTATATCGTTTTAAAGCCAATAGCCGATCGGTTAAAATCACTTTTGATTCAAACGTTTTTGGATCATATTAAAAATGAGGGAATCGAAACTATTTCCACTTTGAAAGGAGAAAACATGCATATTCAATTCGTTGAGAATATGCTTAAAGTTCATTCGAAATATCAAGAATTGATTGCTGATGTATTTGAGAACGATTCATTGTTCCTCAGTGCATTAGATAAAGCATGTGCTAGTGTAATTAATCGTCGTCCAAACGATCGTTTGCAATGTAGAAGTGCCGAACTCGTCGCAAAGTACTGTGATACACTGCTTAAAAAATCAAAAACATCAGAGACAGAAATAGATGTGAAACTTACAAATAATATCACCATTTTTAAATACATCGAAGATAAGGACATTTATCAGAAGTTTTATAGTCGAATGTTGGCAAAAAGGTATGTAGAAAAGTATTTAAAACGAATAACTTCCACTACAAATGTTACCTATTTTAGATTGATTCATGAGCAGTCGCAGAGCATGGACGCAGAGGAAGCAATGATCAATAGATTAAAGGTGATATATATTTTTAAAGAAAATAATATTTCAGAGTACATTTTAGCTATATTTTTAGCAAGCTTGCGGCTATGAATTTACAAACAAATTGCATAGAATGTTCACCGATATATCTCTGTCCGCGGACCTCAATAATAAATTTAATAGTCATTTAAAGAAGGAAAATATAGATTTAGGTAAACTTTGGCTATATTCTACTACCCGATATATGAGACATATTAATCGTTTACATTTAATACAGGAATCAACTTGTCAATAAAAGTTCTTCAAGCAGGTGCATGGCCGCTTGGGCCCACACAAGTTGTTATACCATTTGCTGTTCCACAAGAGTTTGAAAAATCCATCAGAATGGTTGGTTGTATGTTTTTCACATCAGTAGTATTTTGATATATATTTACCATGATAGTTCGAAAATTTCTACCATACGTCATTCAGTGGCAGGAAGCTAACATGGCTTCACCACCTCTGCCATGGCGAGCTTAAAATTGGATTCCTGAAGAAGACGTACATTGTTACAATGCAAACGTATCAAATGGCTATGCTGTTGCTTTTTGAGACATGTGATTCGCTTTCTTGTAAGGAAATTCAAACAACGCTGCAGCTCAACAACGAAACCTTCCAAAAGCACATGCAATCCTTAATTGAGTCAAAGCTTTTATTAGCTAGTTCGGAAAGTTTAGAGGGAGAAACAAAAATTGAGTTGAATTTTGATTATACAAATAAAAGAACAAAGTTTAAGATAACGGCTGCCTTACAAAGAGAAACGCCGCAGGAGGTACCAGATTACTCTCTATCCGACTCTCTGTATTTTGTTGTCGCAGCTATTAACATATTTCATTTTTAGGTGGAACATACAATGAGTGCCGTTGATGAGGATCGGAAGCTCTACCTTCAAGCAGCTGTTGTTCGGATCATGAAGTCAAGAAAAGTTCTACGACATAATGCCCTTATTCAAGAAGTAAATCTTTGTATCAAATATGCCTTTATATACCTGGTGCTAATATTTTGTTTTCATTGTAGATTTTATCCCAGTCAAAAGTAAGCTTCACACCAAGCATTTCAATGATAAAAAAATGCATTGAATCATTAATTGATAAGCAATACATTGAAAGAACTCCAAACTCTGGTGATGAATATAGTTATGTGGCATAAGCTGGAGGAAAGTTTAATAATATGTTATTTGAACATGAATGTAGTTAAAGATCTATGATGGGCAATGTATGACCGCTGAAAATAATTTAAATAAAAATAAATTTTTTAAATAAAATCAATAGATAAGTTATTCCTTTTATATTTCCTGTTAATCTTCTATAAGGTCGTTTACAACGTTTGCACGGTATACTGTACGGATTTTTTATATTTTTATTTTCTTCAAACTGTTTCCAGTTCTTGGCTTTATGAGATTTCTATGAAAAAACATTCACAATTTATTTGTTAAATGCAAAGGTAACTGATTGGCATATGGGGACAATAAACGGAGATGAAATAAAAAACAATGGCAGCTGACAATATTAAGTTAATGTATTTTTCTCCTTTGCTTTTCATTTTAATCGAACTATAGGTTTATATGCAATATATATTCCTTTTTTTGTTTTTTTTTTTTAAATATTAGTAGTAAGTAAATCTAGATTATTCCATATTCACTTGGGTTTTTTTTCCATAACTTTTATAGGTAATAATACCAAATTATTATGTACTAACAATGAATGTAATAGGCTATTTTTCATTTACTTGTTTATGTTTCTTTTATAAATATATTTATATTTTTTTTAGTATTATATAAATGGCAATGTAAATTTAATAGTTTAATTTCGTAATAATTAGTACTTAATTTTATTCTTTTTCGCATTAAATTAATTTAATAGATTAAAATAAGTTTATCATTTGCTCTTGTCCTGGTTATCTTTTTTTTTGTTTTCTTTTGTATATAATTTAGCTTGGTTATACTTAGGATTTTACTATAAACACACCCCCATTGTCTGCCCTTTCACGACAGATATGATAACGTCATTACAACATTTGGTTAGTCTCTCAACTTTTTTATGTTAAAGTCATGTTGTTTCAAAACACCGTACAATTTGAATCTATGAAAATTTACCTCTCATAGACATTACTGGGATCGCTGGTATAAGATAAATTTATTTACTATTTGCTGTGCAATGAGTTCTTTCATAATAAATTTAATTTAGTTGTTAATTTGTTACCTTCTTTCACTTCGGTTAATTTATTAATAATAAAAATCATATATAAAAAATAATGAACAACAACAAATTTTAATTTGCTAATTATAAGTAAATCTATGTTTTTCTTCATCATAAATATTCTAATATGTATTATCTCATTGGTAGGCTCAGCAATATTTAGTTATGGTTAAATTTACAATTTATTAAGAATACGATTTCAGTTTTGTTTCTGTTTGTTTATAATTTGTCAATATGCTTGTTATACAAATATATAATGTATTAATAATAATAGTGAAGACATTAGTAGTGTACTTGTAGTTATACGATATGATGAGTAACATTTGCGCATTGAAGAATGAAACATTTTTCTATTTTTTCCACTGTATGGAAATCAGAAAAAAAAATATGAAATCAATTATGTTGTGGAATAATATGACTGGTGATTGACAAATGAAAAATATTTGCAACCAAACGGGGTTATTTGTTTGAAATTGAAACATATGGGCTGACAAGAAACATAACCGGAATTTAGAACATTGGAGAAAAGCTTCTCTTCATTTCTTTGAACAGTGTTCAGTCTTGTGGCTGTTTATGTAATAAATAATAATTTTCAGTTGAGGGTGAAATTTATATGCAATTTTATAAATATCTACTGGGGGTTTTATTTTAAATTAACATAAACGTACATCTTTTCTCTGCATGCCATTTTCTCTGTAGCTTTGCTCTAAAGATTTAAATATGCATTTGTTTGAAAGGTTAAGGTACATTTGGAAACTATATTTTATAAATACCAGGAATGACTAGATTGCATCTTATACGTGTGCTGTTGCAAAATATGTTTTGTATATTTTAGTTTGTTCTGCTGTTCCTTCGTTATTACACTTGAGCTAGCTGATGAAACTTCAAATGTTATTTTTTTTTACACTGTGAAGTATGCTTTTATTTCGCAACATTCATATGTAAGGTTTTTGATTTTATATAATTTAGTTACTAAACAAATATATTTTTCTCAAATAGTTTTGGTCTATCAGATGTATACTTAACAAATATTTGATACGTTTTTTTTCTTTTCAAATAAATTCCAAAACAGGTATAAATTAATAAATACGATACGTGGTACACAAAATAATAGAATATTTATTTTTGGATTCGTATATGTACATATTTATATGCATAAGTGTAAGCATTTCATTTGATTTCAGCTTATTTTATGTGTACCCATTTTCTGTATTGAGTAGAAAAAATGTAAAATATCGGTTAATAGCACTTGGTTGGATTGATTTTCCTATTTTATAACTACTGTAATTTATAAAAAAAAAATTATTCGGTCTATGCTTCGCTAAGAATCGTCAATTTAGCGAAGTTGAATACTATGCAATAAATAAATGTTTGTTTTGGTGTTCGGTGGCAAAAAAAAAATAAGATAATCAATAAAATGTTAAGCAACAATCGGTGAATATAAGTACGTGAACTTGTTTCATGGTGAGAGATGAAATAAATTATAAGGTTTTGATGATAAACTGAAACCAAATACTGTTGTTTTGTTTATCGTAACTAAGAACACTACACGTTGTTCGATGTTTTTGTCGTATTTCTCAGGAGGACCTTTATGATGGTTAAATGGTTTAATTTTTAAATTATTTGTCTTAATATTCTCCTTGTATTTGTATAAAATCAGCATACATATTATGTATGCATATATTTTTGTGCTGCAGCTGCGCTTAGTAAGAAACGATAACTTCTACTTATTGATGTAAACTATAAATCTATACATTAATATGTATTATATGTTTTAAAAAATCTAGTTAACTCACTAGCCTCACGAATTTTTCGCAATTTTTCTTTTATTTTCATTTGAAGGTTGAGCAGATATTTTCTTGAAAATTATTATTATTCCTTTTTATGTATTCATATTTTATTCCCGACTCTTGAAGACTTATTTATCATACTTTGCATTGTCTCTTATTGATTCATTCGTCGCTCAATGTTGAGAGACTTGCGTTGGATCAAGATTTATGCAATTGTTCGTTCTCGGGCCGTCGTTCAGTGGCAACTTGAAGAAGATTATTAAACTCAATATCAAGTGATTGCCGTGCCTAGAAAAAGAGATGTTCAACATGAAAATTCGTCTTCGTCCGCTTACGTGAATCAACAAAATGATCTTACTTGTGTATTTTGGGTTGGGATTTGTAATGCTAATGCCATTGCATTTGAATCAAAGCTTTCGTCCAAAGCTATTAGCGCTCCGTGCACTCCAGATTCCAAAAGATTATTTCCATATTCCTATGGTAAGAATGTTAAGAATACAAGGTTTAATTTCTCTTCTCATCAGAAAGATTAACTTTAAAAATAAATGTTCACCTTTAATCCAATATTGCACACCCAACGAATCACTCGTTCGTTACTCCACACCAAACAATCACACATAGCATTTTCGGAAATTTTACGTCGTCGTTCCAGCTCATTCCTATCATAGTTCAGTCTTTTAAGACACGAAATACCATATTGTAAGCTAGTTCGATGGAAACTATCCACCATTTTTAATTGGCCCCGTAAATCTTTTTTCGTGAGATGGTCGAGCATTCTAGCATCAACCAAGCATTCCATGAAAGTGGTGCGGTACTGTGGTAGTCCAAGACCTGGAAGCCAGTAGTTTCCAATCCACTCATGATTCATATCACCTTAAATTAAGAATTTAACAATAAATTACTCAACATATAGATATCAATACTTTGAAACATACCAAAGGCAAGTGTTGTACGGGAAGTTTGTGGTGCAGATGGTGACGTCAAGGAAACCATCTCTTGAATGGCAAGACGTAATTTCAGTCGATGAAGAGGATTACTGATTCCTGTGTAAAAATAATACTGCTTATATGTGGGCTCACATTAAAAAAAACTTAAATATACCTATTTCTCTCTGAATTTCCGTGTCGCTCAACGCACTCATGATTGCTCCTGATTTTACATTTGCCCTACATGCCGCTACATACCATGCTGGCATACCAACCCACAATTCTAACCAGGCAACTATTGTTGGTCCATTCCACAGTGCAAACGGTGTTCCAGCTTTCATGGCTTCACCAAGTAAATCATTGCGATAATCATGTTCCCTAGAAATATAATACTAGTATAAAATGTTTGTCACAGCAGTAAACAATCGATTTACTTCTTTTGCCGTCCATAATCAACAGATGATATTTTACCAGGCATGCCAATAATTCCTGGGATTTTTCCTCCAGATAAACTCATTGAGTCGTAGTTGGAGTCAATGTCACTCATCATAGATAAGTTTCCTATTGACATCATACTGGTGGAGCCATCAGGCATAGAATCTTTCACGCATTTAGCCTTGTCCTTTTTACTAAAGAATCTCCCTAAACTTGATTTGATTCCTTTTTTCTTTTGCACGGATGTTGCCACGTCTCTACTGACGCTGGATGTTGGTGTTTGCAGCATATTCATAGAACTCATTGTGCTATAATGACGAAGTGACTCTTGACTTCCATGGCGCGAACTTAGTGGTGATGATCCATAGTTTTGGTATGCTGATCTGCTATAAGAAAAATGTTTAAACTTATTTTCAATATGCGAAAGCATTATTTATTTTTCTGTCTTTGATGGCAAATGATTAGGAATGTTTGGGGAGATGTGCAAAACTATATTTTATATTAACCTTGTATTATTTGGTCCTTGACTTGGCGATAGTCCCATAGATCTTCTAAGCGTTGGGGGAAGTGAAAATTGTTTTAGTAAAAAAATAGGATCGTTATTCAAGCAAACTGTTTTTTTTTTTCGGGATGAGTATGTTAAACATATGATACTATGTACATACATTTGTATACATATATGCGTAAGAATAACCGGATGTTTTAATTACCTTCGTAGCTCTTCTTGGCTGTGCGCTAAGGCTTGTGCCACTCGTTCTAATCGCATTGATCTAGCAGTGAGTGGTGATGCTGCTCCTCCTGAACTTGAATCTCCCGCCATGGCCATGGCATGCAGTTCATCCCTTGACACATCTGATGATAGAGCTGGCAGATTTAGCTGCAAAATTGTGAGATAGGTCCATCATTGACTTTATTCTCTACAAAAATTGGTATAATACACATTACATAAATAAATACATTTAAATTAACGATAAACACCATTAGATATTGAATGGAACTATATAAATAGGGAGATATATTTTACCTGAATGAATTAAAAATAAATCATATAGAGGGCAAAGTATTATCATGCGTAAGCAAATAACGGAAGATAATAATAAGGTATTTTTCCCAGAAAACTCATTTTAAAATGTTCAAAAACAAGCACAGCAACGGTCTGGCCGACTCATAATGAGTCAATATTATGCCATCAGTTTACTCAAGCTACGTGTATCTGTGAGGTTCTCATTATTTTCTTGGGTAGATACTATTTTTTTTTTCTCAAAGTGAGGGAAACCTTTGCTCTATCGCATTATCTAAAAATATTTATCTGACATTTATGTGTTTAATAGAGTTATGTTCTGTAAGGTGTCGATGTGTGTATGAATGGTTGGTGCCTGGTTGTGTACAAGCTCTTTTATTTCAAGTGTATATGAATACATTTCAAGAAAAATACCCATATAAAATAAAATTAAGCAGATTGTTTATTACATATGATATTTAAGAAGGGCAAAGTTTAAAGATCTAGCACATCGTATTGCTTGTACCTGGCTCGAAGGAAGCGACTCAGACAATTGGCCAGGGCTGAGAGTCGCCGCATATTGATGGAGATGAGCTGGTGACATGGAGGCTGGTGCCTGCAAATTCATTTTGCGTTTTTTTACTTATGCAAATTTCAAATCAAAACATATAGAATGCTTCTTAATATACTCAAACATGTCTGAATGAAGTTTTGTCAACAACGAACCACATTCTTATTGCAATCTTACAACAAAAGGATATTGAAGAGTTTAAAACAAAAACAACTTGAGAAGAGAAAAAAATGACCTGTATACGTACATACATATATATTGAAGAAATTATTATAGATTTATAAATATATGTATGTATGTACGTATTTTTTTTACCGTGTGATATTTGTGTAGATAGTCTCTATTGGGACTATTTGGTGTACTACGACCACTAAGTGGAGGACTCTGTCTATCCATAGATCGACCACGAGCTAATAGATTTACATGCTCCAAACTGCCTACTCTCGACTCAAGTTCTTCAGCACGAGCTTCTGTAGACTGCTTCTCTTCTTGTATTAATCTATAATAACAATAAGAATTGAAAGTTTTAAAAAATTTGTTAAAATCCAATTGTCGAACCTAATCTCATTATTAATGGCATCTAATTGCTCTTGCAACATCATTGCAAGTGTTTGTGCGTCTGTGTGACCTGATGGTGACATCATTTCTGCAGCACCAAAGAGAGCATCATTTTCATCGCAATCCTGACCGCTGGAAACTTCGAATGCTGCTTGAACATTTGCCAAAGCATGTGCCTGTTGAAGTTTGCTCCATTCCTAGTACAATAGCGTAACATAGCTGCTGAATGCGAAACAAATTCAATTTATTCGAAACAAACCTGTTCAGCCAAGCTCCTGGCAAATTGGTCATTTTCTTCCATTCTTTGTTTATTGCGTCGCAAAGAGTGTGTATCGAAGCTGGTGTGGGAAGTGCTCCGGGAGAACGCAGTTCCATCTACTACACTGCTGGGTGATAAGCTCCGAGTCAGTGCTTCTGTCTGTTGTATGTTGTACGCTATTTCCTGCTGCAAGAGTTGCCTCTTAAAGTTTTCAATTTCCAACCTTGTTTTTGAAAGCTCCTTCATTATTTCGCTTTTTTCGTGGTGAAGTTCTTCGGCTAACTTTCGGGCCTTTTCTAATTCCTGTGTTAGAATATTTTTTTCGTCCAGGGCATGCATACGCTCCTTCAAATGAACCTGAAGGCGTTCGTTTGATTCCGAAAGTAATTTATCGACTGTAGATGACAGTCTCATATTGTGCTCTTCGTTCATTTTAAGTCTTTGGTTAAGGCGTACTACTTCCGCATTCTTTTCATCTAGATTTGTTTCTAATCGCTGAATACGGTCCTCTGCCGAACCATGTCGTTCTTGTGCCTAGTATATAAGAATTACATTTAGCAATAAAGACTTTTAAACGGCGGCAATAACAGGCAATAAATAATGGAAAAATGATTGAAAAAACATATGACTTATTTTAGTACTAAAAATGAGCATACAACACAAACTATTGAATGGAATACGTCTACTACACTAATAACAGAAACAAGGCGCGAGTCGATAGTGATCGAATGAAAAAGTTATTACTTATAATTTTATTTGTGTGAAGCACAAGCCATGTGTGTGTGTGTTGATTGTGGAATATATATGGTTTATAAATGGTGTGTTATTTATTTTCTGATCAAGGCAGAGGTATGGTCGATGCAAAGGCAAATAGAAATATGAAATTAAAATGGAATACTCTATATTGTGCCCAGTGTCAAAAAAGATGTTTTTTTGTAATATTTTACGTTATGGGATTGCTCCCAGACCTTTTCAGATGCTGTTCAGTGTTACATTTTGTGCAGTTTATAGTATGTTTATCCTTTAAAAAAAACAAAAGAATTTGAATATCGGCACCACACCAAATATTCGTTGCATTCCACTAAATAAAATTACCAAACAAATAATTATCGAATGTAAAAGGATAGTAAAATCAGCGCAATTCGAAATTGATTGCCGAGTGTTATTCAAAATTGCAACCGATTTTACAAGGCTCAGTTTTTTACTATCCTTTTGCACAATGCCTAATTCATTCGTTAAAAAAAAAACGAAACAAAAACATCTAATATCATTCTTTGTTTTGTTCATAATAAAAAAATATATTTATAAATAAGTTACCAATTCGTTTTGTATTTTAAAATATAGCTTCTTGTTTATTTATACAAAATACAATTCGCTAGTCCAGTCAAACGAATACAGTAATTGAAGAAAAAACATCTTATTTGACATGATGATGAACCTGCCTACCTTGTTTCCTACCTGAGTTAACGCTTCCATGCGCGCCTTAAGTTGCTCTTCCATGTCGGGAAGCTTTGCTTGTTGCGCCAGCTTTTGTTCGGATAATTCCAATTTTTCTTGTATAGCTGCGATTTTTTCTTCATGTAACTAAAAATTATTAGCCAAAAAAAAAAAAAAATAAACACAAAAACATGGAAAATGTGGTTTTGCAAGGATTGGTTGTTAAAGAAAGCATTTCATTATTATTTGACTGTGATTTTCGCTATCTCATCTGCTTCAATTGGCCTTTATTAGAGTTCAAATATTAGTCACTGTAAGCTTATAGAAAACTCTGCGTTTACCTTATTATATATTTGATGCATTCATTATGAAACTTTAGTGTTTCGGAAATGGATCAAGAGCATTTGAGAAATACCAAACACCGTTTTATACGCAATGATTTGCACGTTTCAAATAGTTCTACAATTAGTATCACTATTGTACTGACCTTAAGCTGGGCTTCTTTGTGTCTGAGCTCCTGTTCTAATTTTTCATTAAGATCGTGTAAAGACGTAGATTCGCGCTGTGCATTGAGATAGCGTTTCTCAAGTGTAGCTATTCTCTCTTCTTGGTCTTCCTTTTGAGCGACGTTTTCACGTAAGTCACGCTGAAGTTTCGAACATTGTTCCTGAGATTTTGAGAGATCTTTTTGTACTTTTCCGAGATTTTCCTCCAGTTCATTGATCCTGCTGTTTAGGTCGGAAACACGACGTTGCCATTGTGAAAGCTCAGCAGTCTATAAAATATGATAGCATTAAAGAATAATTGAATTTGATGCGTTTCAAAATGAACCTACTTGTTTCTCAATAATTGTTTGAAGTTCATGAGTTTTAGCACCATAATCAATGTTATCAGTTGGATCGCCATTAACGCCACCCCCGCTCTATAAGCATTAAATAGCAAATATAATTAAAATGCGACAGGATTAATCACAATAATATATACTTTTTCACTGGTACCATTTTCTTTATTCGTGTCACTGTTGTGTTGAATTGCACCGCATTTATACTGTTGTAACTATTATACAAAATTTAAATTATCTAATACTGGTACATTCATTTTCAAATTCTTACTTCATCTCTGGTAGACGTTAATTCTTCTTCGAGGGCAGTATTTTTTTCTATAGACAACCGTAATCTTTCTCTAACCTATTCAACAAAATTGACAGAATTTATTTCGTGTTTTATTTCGGAAAAAAAAACAATATTTATACCTTTTCATCCAATGCTTTGTGATGCTCAAAAAGACTTTTTAAAGCTTTTAAAACCTCGACCTCACTAGAAACTCCACTTTGGGCAGCAGCTTGCCTCTTAACTACTGTCATTCGCAATGAACGTTCATGGCGCGACACTAGGCACTCAAGGTGTTCCAAAAGCAGCTTTAAACAAATTAATAGCATATAAATTTTGATTATTCACATTCAAATTGTAAATGTTAAAATGTGGTGTAGATCACGATATATCTATCCCTTTAACTTACTCGTGTATTGTTTCGTTCGGCTTTTAATTCAGCTATTTCCTCGTCGCGCTCTAGTAAAGTTTCCCTTGCTTGAGTCAATTCTTTTGTAAGCGTAGCGAATTCCTAAAAGCAACATATGTTTATAGATAAGACTTTTTATAAACTAATGGAATATGTTATCTTGGGATATATAGTTAGGAACATTTATAATTCATTGTGTCTTCATTCAAAGTTTTATATTTCATAGAAAAAGAATATGACGTTACCTTAAACAGAATTTGATGCAGTGAGCAAGAACATTTTCTATTGTTCTTATCCCCTTTATCAATAGTTGAGCTTGAGCTTAACAATTGCACTGAGTTTGATATAGAATCAGAGTGATGTGGATGTGAAATTAGAGTTCGAAGCAAGTAAGCATGATCTGAACATGGTGCAGAAAGATTTGACATTTAGCTTCTGTCTGATTTATCCTCAATTTTGAATTTGTCTTTTCTTGTTTCTTGAAATCGAAACGGGATAAAACTGTTCGTCACGGCCACGCAACAACCTATTAACATTGCGAAACAACGCATAGAAATGTATTTTGGTATGGTTACACTATAATTGAGAAAAATGAATGTATCAGTAATCACTGGCTTTTAGATTCACTTTGACGAACTACGACCAGTCAGCTCATTCGCTTATAGATTGTGACTAAACGGTTGCAATGAATATCAGACGATATTACTGGGTTACGGCTGATAGTATTTACACATTTCTCAATGAATACTATTATGAATCTCAAGAAGCGAGCACGTCTCAATGGGCTGTTGTTTGTTCGTATTTCTGCCTTTACCACTTCTTTTAGTGCGTGGGAATTCTTGTGGAAAAGTATAAACGAATATAAATGGTGCACCGGAAGTTGCAGCATTCAATTATGTAAAATAATGTATCTCAAGCTAAACAAGGTCGTCTTTTATGCAAACTGCTTTCAGCACCTTCAGTCTTTTACTTGCTGATATGGTTTCTGTTTGGATTTCCTTTCTTTAATCGTATATTGGTAAGAGATAAGATTAACTGAGTGACATCATGAATTAAAATTTAACACGTGGGTAGTGCACGTCATTATCAGTTAGTTGGTATAACTAAAACATTGGCGGAGATCATTTTGGGGAAATCGCGTTCAACATGTGCTATCTTTAAGCATATGTACATCAGTAGGTTTGAATTCGTATGGACGGTTCCATTATTCCACATAAATCAAAACATATACTTCTTAGGTTCTTAGGTTTTGTTAATGAGTAGTTCTAGACTTTCGAAGAAATAAATACAATCAGCAACCAAACTTGCATCCCTTCACAGCGCTTATTATCAATCAGCCTGAATTATTTCAATTGATTTGAACAAATAAATAAACAAACATGTGACTGCATGTGGACGTGCCTCCACATATGAATACATAGGTCAGAACATATTTGCAGCATTACGAACAGAAAAGGTAATTCAAAAAGGCTGCAATAAAATCGCAATGCCTTGACTTTGCACAACATGTTAATCATCATGTAAACATAATCGATATACTATTGATTATATACAATTGGTATAAAATATTATGATACTTTTTAATATGTTTATTGCGGATTTCTGCATTAAAATGGTAAAAAGTCCCTACAACGCCCAACTGCTACAAAAAAAAAAAAAAAAACCTGTTGGCAGTTTAATCATGCTCATATTGATTTTATCTATGAAAAAATGCCATACTTCAAATCTTAATTACCTGAGGCAGATTTGCATTTATCTGTCGATGTAAACTGTCACGCTCCTTTTCAACGTCGTGTAATTTCATTTCAGAATCTGAAAGCCGCTCCTGTGCTTCACGCAGACTATCCATAAGTTTGTCTCGTTCGTCCAGCATTGATACCATAAGTTGTTCAAAATTCGCATCCTCGCCGCTGAACTGCGAGGACCGCTGCGAGATGCTGTCCTCGGATATTGTCGGCATCACGTCACACATCATGCTCCACATTATATGCTTACTAGCGAAGGAGATTGAATATGTTTCCTCCCAAGACTACTTTGTTGGTAGAACTTGTTTTATGTGTTTTATATCTCGATGCAGTTAATGCCTCACCACATAAAAATTAATTTAACATAATAAATTTGAAAATAAACAAAAGAAATTAAGGAACTTTGTTCCTTTCGTTCAACACACACGCGAAGATGTAAATGAAGCATCGGTTCACTCCGAGAATATTAATCAAGACGAATAAAATACAAGACTAGAACAAAATCCTTTTATCTTTAGCATAAACACCAAGAAATCATTCGCCAGTGATAGATATTTCTTTTTTTTTTAATATTCTTCCAGTTTTTTTATGTAATTGCATATATTATGAAGTAGCGTTGAATCGATATTTACATATGTATGAATAGTAGTAAAATAATCAGTTGGATTGTGCCTTTAGCTGTCATACAACTTTTAATTTGTTAACACTTTTATCCCATTCAACATTTTTTTCTTTCTCGATCCCCTGCCCCCTATGAATGTTAATTATGTGCAGAAAACTACTGTAAAACCAAAATGTTCACTTACTCCCCGCTGGCCACTGAAAAAATTTGTTTTTTATTGTACATTTTTTTTACTTTTAGTTCCATTCACATATATAATTATTATTCATTACATTTTTGAATCAACAAAACGAAAATTGGTTTTTTTTCTAATAAGAAATATACTTTGGTTTGCTATGAAAATTTTTACAGCCCGCCCGCAAGTTTATTGCAATAAGTATGTATACTGGGATTTATCGCATAATCCACTGAACACGGTGATATGATATTCACTGTGTTGCAGAAATATTCTCGGAGAACAATTATCGGCACATTTTTATAAAATACATGTAGTTTTTGGTAGTTTTTCGCGTTTTTCCGTGTGATTCACAAGAATCTATACAACCCGGCCGCCATGTTTGACAAAAAAAAGAACGGACTTTTGATATGTCAAGATTTTCGTTAGCGCAACTCTACTTGTCTCAGTTCTTTGACGAAAGTTTCGCCTTATTTTACCCCTTCGGCAAGTGCCATTCTGTTTATTTTTTTTCCCAACTAGATGACAGCTGACATCTCGGGCGAAGTGGTAGTGTTGAATGTTGATGACAATTTGGCGTAAAAATTGAATTGAAATGTCTACTCCTCCAAAATTAATATTTCGAAGGAAAATGCGGCAGAAAGATGGTATGTGCACATGAAAATATATATTGTGAATATAACTAATATTAATTTTTTCAGGTGTTGTTTTACAAGACCTTGCGAAAGAAATCAAATTAAATGTCAAAACTACGAGTGGCATTGATGGAATTAAATCCGAGTCTGAAGATAAACGAAAGGTTGTGGAGCATAATTACAAGTACATCGATACAGATATATGGTTCAGCATAGCGGAGTTCATTCATCCAGAAGATGTGCTCAGTTTCGCATTGATTTGCCGGCAAACAGCCTTTGTTGTAACAACAGCCAAATTTTGGTCTTCTCTGTATCGACGATTTATTAAGACGGAAAGTAATCTACCGGAGTCCTTGAAAATAGACTGCTTATATCAAATCGGATCACTACGAAAGAAAGTAATATGCGCCTTGTATTACGTTTACTCACCATTTATTGAAAGAATTCAACTTGGCTATGAACTGTCATATATTGAGGGGTTTAAATATATAAATTGCTGGTACAAAAATGAGCGAAATATTTGGATATTTTGCTATAAGCTTTGGAATCATAGTTTGGCCAGAACGCAAAGACAACAAGTAGAGGACAGCGACTCGGATGAAGACGGCCTATCGAAA
Source organism: Eristalis pertinax (assembly GCA_907269125.1). Classification (NCBI taxonomy): domain Eukaryota; kingdom Metazoa; phylum Arthropoda; class Insecta; order Diptera; family Syrphidae; genus Eristalis; species Eristalis pertinax. Next base: position 803,205 of record OU026148.1, on the reverse strand, counting down.
ATACTTCATAAATTGAACAACGTTTTTGAAAATCCCCATGAGGGTATCTCTCTATTAGTAATATGTTCGAAAAGATATATCCCCTTCCCCAATTTGCGTGGTACCGATATGATATTGCATTCAACGCGACAGTTACTTGCATCAGATTTAAAGAGCTATAATTTGGAATTAAAATTCCTACCCATACGGAGGTTGTCGCCTGTATCAGTTGATGTAGTGTATCCATCGGTTATGAAGTTCAAAGTTATACCTTGGTGGCATCCCGATTACAATATATTCCTATACAATTAAAAATAAAGATAGATAAATAAATGTACAATTTTTTACAATTAACAAAAATGTATTTTTTTCTGTATGCTTTTTATTATTTTATATCAATAATTGTTAACTACAAGTATCTTTAGTGTATAATCTAACATAACATGTATTAATGCACTTTTTCCATTCGAGAGATTGCGTATTATTATCAGATTAATATTGATTTTGTTGATGAAAGCGGCTCCCTCATTATTGATTGAAAAAAAAAATATATATATTTTATATCAATGGCATACTAAATTTTATATAATAATTAAACATTTGCCATTTATTTTAAAATTGTCCATAAGAATGAATATTATGTATGAATATATCAGGCGGAGGATGATTGCTCGCGAAAGAGTTTATAAACATAAACTTTTCGATAAATATACATACACTTGAATACATAATATTACGTTGAACATTATGTACCTTTAAGTACATATACAAAAATCACCAGATTATTGTGATATCTTTCAAATGTGTGAAACAAAAAGAAAGTTTCTTTTTGACCATTTGTCTGGTTTCACTTATAGAAATACATAATTGTTGTTTTTCCAATGCATTGGCAATTCGTATATTTGAAATAATACAAATTGTTGAATGAAATAAACTAAAGCTGGCTGACTAGATACTGTCTTGTTATTGCAACTGTAATCGTTTGATTTTATCGTCATAAACAGTAAGAAAATATGGTCGATCAAACCATATTGCTTTTTGAAATATTAACTGTGCATGGCTTGAACGTAACATTACATAATCCAACTAAAACTACACACACCAAGTTTGTTTTGTTTCTTTTCTAACTCTAAATGTATAATTAAATAATGTAAGTTTTCATAATATAATACTTTCTACTTAATACCATAGGGTTACTATATATTTGGCTGCCAAATTACTCATTTTTTTTTGTTTGTTTGTTCTTGTATTTGCTAAATTCTATAACAGAATGATTTTATCTCACACAATTTGTGAAACCAGACTTTAGTTTCCGTAACAAGCAGAAATCATTGATCATGATTACAGTAGAGTTTCTATGCTTTTTCAATTCATACTCTTCTCAAGCGTATGCTAAAGGATGCGAATGTTCAAGTATAATTTTGATAGTTTGAGATTTGTTGCATTGCTAATTTAAATCTATATGCCATTTTCTTTTCTTTTTTTTTGTGTTCAAATTTTAAGGGACGGTTGTGCAGCATAGACAAAATATTTCAACTATTTTATATTGTTAAAACAATTTGATTTAAATTCGACGATTTTTGAATAGAAACTCTATTCTCTTTCGATTTTCCTTTAATTCTGATCTATATTTTTGATTTTGATTGGAATGGAAGAGATTTATTGCAGGATTCCCGGTGCAAAAAACAATATTAATCAAATTAAAATATGAAAAATAAGATAAGTTAATTGCTTCGATATATGTAAATGTATGTATGTGAATTGACATTGCTTCTGTGTCTTACGTTATTAGTGTATAATAAGACCGAGTATTAATTTGCAACATTGGCAAATTCAATTTCGTCCTCCCTTTCAAAACGGCCAGCAATATACGGTTGTATAAAGAATTTGTTAAGTACAAAAAATACGTGTTTTGTGTTCATTTTTAGCATACGAGTACATGTGTGGATGTGAATAAAATATACTTTTCGATTTACTTTGAATGTGTGTGAAATGGTATTTGTTTGTTTTGTTTTTTTTTCCTTGAAAAATTAGTAAATTTGTGCATCTAGCAATGGCTACTGTTTTAATAATTTGTTGTATATATGTATGATTAAGAATGCTTCGTACTTTTCATAGGAAAACATTTCGTATTCTTCTTAAGTGTCAGTCGTTTTGGTAAAAAAATCATCAATTCTGGTTTTTACACACATTATTTCCTTATTCCTGTCTATTATATAATTTCCTTTATGTGTGCTATTAATGCTCATAAAGTGTTAAATCATAAATCGTACGTTGTATTAATCAATTGTAGAAAGTTTTTATCTTGTTCTTCGCTTAAAGATGTAGTTTACATGTATATTTACTGATCCAATGAATAATGTTTCGACTTTTTCCAAAAATTTTTAAAAAAACCTTTCTTCTTCTGGGACTTGTGTAAATTGTTATTGAAATTCGATGTGCTCTCCTTCGATAGAACTTCTGCAAAAGTGATCATTCATTAAATCGCTTTCGATTTTTTTATTCAATTAATTTGTCTACTCACTGGATGAATCAACATGACTACCTGTTTGTGGTGAAACTGTGTCCTTATTTCTTTTGCTATCCCGTTCTTTTGTGTTACCTAAAAAAAATGGGGATAAATATTTGAGTTTCGTAAGTTTATTTTATAACCAACCTTTCTTTATTAGAAGACTTGTAACTCTACGCAAAGCCTCACGTGGTGATTTATTTAAGAAAGTTGGCGTAAGATTTGGTGGCAATGTCAATGGCTTTCTACTGCCTGCAGTTCCAGACATTCCTGTGGTTCCATCCCATGCCCGCATGGATGTGGACTGTTGAAGCCTATGTAAATGATCAAGGTTTTCTGTAGACGCTGGGCGCATTGACCTTTGCTTTGGATACCATCCTCTGGCCGGGCCGCCAGTCAAACGAAGCATTTCGCCTGTTTGAAGTGCTTGGCTCAGAGTGCGTTGCCTACAGCCAGTTAGTGTATTGCCTACACCTAGACATATTACAGATTAATAAAATGTGTATTAAGTCTTATTAATGAAACATTACCGATTCCGACAATTGAAGAACCAAAGTTCATATTTTGGACATTTGAACTAGATCTTGGTGTCGTTCGAGATACACTACCAACTGCTGGTTCTGTAGGACGTCGATGCGGTGTACGAGCAATGTCACATCTATGTTAAAAACATATTATAACAAAGTAATTTCCATTATTTGAATTTATATCTACCCCCTAGCAAATATTGGTGTTTCTGGTAAACTACAAGAAGTTTGAAGGCGAACTTCTTCTCTAGGAGTTTGTGTGGGCGGTGTTCTTCTCGAGTATGACCCGGGTAAATTGCGTTTAGTTGAACTCGATATTGGCATGTCGCATGGCAATGTCCCCGGAGTGCTTCCGTGGCCGTAACTCTTTCCACATTTTTTGGAGTAACCGCCATCCATTGAGCGGGTTTTCATTGTGTTTGATGGCATTGGGCTCCGATGAGGAGGAATTGCAGGTGGAGGTGAGGCTTCTTCCGCAGTGTATTTGCCGAAATGAGTTAATTGTGAGTGCGGTTTTATTTCTGCAATATCAGAAGCAACGTGATCAGAGTCCATGTTATCTTCAATATCAGTGGGTGATGGTGGTAATGGGGGAAGACCATCGGAATCCTGTAAATACAATATAAAATATAATAATCCCAAAATTCATAAGAGCATTGTTTCGTAACCACTAGTTCAGGGCTTGACGAAGTTGGCGTAGGTGGCAACGGACCAAAGGCATTTTGTGACAAAAGCATCTCTTTGGCGCTTTCAGACTTATGAACACCAGGTCGAAAGCCTAGTGAGCGTCGCGATTGAGTTATATCACCTACCCTGGCAACTGATATGTCACCACGCAGGAGAGCACTTATATTATTTTCTATTTGACGTAGAGGTGCACAGCCGGATTGAGATTCACTATACTGTTCCTCGTCTTCTTCTAAGGGAGGAGCTAGCTCACGCCGTGGTGTCGTGGCATTAGAAGCGTGAAGATCACCTTGATACAAGATAAAATATCAGAATAAATCAATTTTCAAATCGATTTAATTTAACGTTTTATACCTGAATTGGACTGCTGGCGTACTATTGAAGATGATGATACATTTGGATTGCTATTACTAAGCGAATAAAGACCCGACGAATAGTTATTTCCAATGTTATCTTTTATATTATTAAGGCACCCATCGCTTCCATTTTTTGTTGGTTTTTCTGCGGCATAATCTGTGGGATGATTTCGTAAAGATTTTGAGGAATGTTCAACACACATGTTCAAATTTGGATTCTTGTTAACTATGCATTTTTTCTCTGTGGCAAAGAAGAGAAATGATTTATATATTGTCAAAAATACCTCCATTCACTCACCTAAAAACTGTTGATGTTGGGTTGGTGTCTCTAAAGTAGGAGACCCTAGATCAAGTGATAACCTTGATCTGTAAATGCAGAGGTTATGTATGAAATCTTTTCTCAAATTTGTGTAAATGTGAAATTTACCTTGGGGAGTGAGCTACTTGCTCACGTGAATGAGAAAAATGATGTGACGTACCCAAGTCTATACTATGTCGTGAATTTGGTGTCAAAAGGTTTTGACCTTGATAGTTTGAATTACTTTCGAGACTCATGTGAGAATGAATTGATGAAGACTTGACAAACAGTTCTGGTAAATGTTGGCGTTCTTTTCTGCCTTTCCTAATAATAAACGTGCCCTTTCCCACCATATTTGCGGGAAAGGCGGGAATTATATCTTCTGCATCTGAATAAATTGACGTTGCTTCATCTTCTGTACTGTAAATTTGCATTTGATGATGCGTAGCTGCTAGGTGTTCCCGTCCATTTTCACTAGAAGTTGCACTTGATTGAGATTCCGAGATGCTGGTATTACTCTGTTCGCTCTAAAGGAAGCAAATAAATGAACGTTATGATTCTTCTTACTCTTTTATATTACCTTGGGTTTCGTTACTTCAATGGTCGCTGCGTCCAATTGGTTCTCTCTGCTGCCCGATTTTTTAAGTCTAGGATTAATTTTATTCTTATGACTGTGAGATTTTATGTCTGTGTCGCCAACGCAATCTAAACTTATTTCCCAGGAAATACTTCCTCTTTTCCGTGGCGTTACTGGTGCAGACAGTGATGGTGTTGGTGGCACTGTTGGCGGTGCAGGTGGCGGCGGCAGCGATTGCTCTTCAAGTGAGTCGTCGGAAAAATCCTCATCCGTTGAATTTTCTATACGATGCTTTTTTATGGCACCATTACTGCACTTCGAAGAGATTTCTAACTTTTCAAAATTTTTTAAGCTATCACTTATAACGATCTTTTGTTGAATTGGAATTTGAGTTTCACCATTGCCGCTAAGTGGTGTTGAGGCGAACAGACGTTTCAATGGAGAATTAATTGGAACAGTTGTTAAAAGTAATTCTGATTCGTTTTGACTTGACAAATGTACACTGCGGCAGACTTCTCGATGTTTTTCTACAGAATTTGCCAGAGTCCGTGGCGGGACACGACTACGTGAGGGTGAAACTCTACCCGGATAAATGGTAACAGGATGCTCATTTACAATTGGTTCTAAATGGAATAAACGGTAAACATTATGTATTCGAATTGTGTGAAATCATTGACTACCCGGCAATTTTGCAACGCCTCCACGCAACACGGCATTGTGCACAGCACTTATATCGATACCAAGAACATTTCGTTCCCCATCGAAGCTACCACTTGATATGCCTATATCGCCCAACTTATGAGCTCCAGAGCATGGAAGACTTGAATATTTGGATGGAATACCTGCTGTCGTTCTTACTTTTGGCTACAATATTTAAATTATTTGTATGTTTTCGTGGGAGTATTTAAATACAAAACCATACCAAAGTTGTTTGGCTTATGTTTGCGTCATTAGTCACCTTATTTTGATGGGAAGCATTGGAGGCGATGTTTGCGTTGCTGCTCTCAGCGTTTGCCTCAACCAATTCTTTATTTTCTACCGTTTCCAATGGAGAGTGAACTGTTTTTTCGTCTTCGGTACCATCAAAGCTGAAAAGGAAATACCAATTTAGGAAAGATACTTGCGATATGAAATTATGAACACAGTTCTTACTTAGACTTCTTAGTTGTTTCGCCTTCATCTTTTTCGTCATCAATGATTTCGCAGTGGCCAGAATCAGAGGACTCGACAACAGGTCCAAATTTTTGCTCTTGCAGAGGCGTAGACGCTTTTGTTGTCCTTGAAATAAATAAACGTACAAATTGTTTTTTTTATTCATATGCATCTTTTACCGTCTTCCATTCATGCTCATATACCCGTCATCTTCCGATTGGTTACCTTGCAATGGACTCTCTTGGTCTGGTATTGCTGGCAGAGATTCTGGTTCTTCAAATTCAGATAAAATTTCATCCAGCACTTGTATAGGCTCCGGTATCTCATCGTTGTCAATTCTACAACAAAAATTGCATTAATAAAAAAACTAATTCCCATTGTGTGAAAATCTAATTCCCATGTACTGTGACAAAACTTTATTCTTCTTCTGTCTTAGAATATGAAAGTCAAGTCATATAATACTCACTCTACACTACAAGAATCTTTTACTAATGCAATTCAATCTGCTCAGATTAGACCCTTGTAGCTGGTTTTCTACCAACATACAAAACTACATGTCTCGCAACCCACCAATTATATTATTTTCAATTGCCTCATCGTGCATTGTTATACAAAATACCGAACACCTAACAAGTACATAGTTTTCATTCGTGGGCACACAGATATTTAATGAACTATTTGACAACAAGAAGTCAAATAATTACCATAAAGTGTTAAATTTACCTTCAAACAGTTGTGTGACATATGTACATATGTACATAAAACACATTTATTTTGATTTGTCTACTTCCTAAAAAAAAAAAGCTGCAGCATTGTTTTCCAAATATAACGCACAATCAAAACATATATGCGCTTATACTTATTAGCTACTATTTTTCACGATACAATTGATGCGATTCATATGAAGCTTACATACAACACAATTAAGATTTGTGCAATTGCGCAATTTCTTTCAAAGTAACTATAGTTTTGTGTATGTCTATCAATATGCCACATTACATTTGGTGCTGCAAAAGTATTCTTGTCGTTCACTTTAAACAAATTATCCCTCTATTTGATTTTTGGAAAATAAAAAATAAAAAAAGACTTACTCTAATTTGGACTGCTCAATCTTGCCAGTACTAGTGGATAAGTCTGCCATTGTTTTGGATTTTGCTGCCTAAACCCATTGCCTGCATTCCATGATGTTTCTGCAATATAAAACATGAGCCACATATGAACCTATTAGAATTTTTATACGTACATACATGTAGACATATACATATTTTTTTAAAAATGAATATGTGCAACGTATAATGGACTTAAACGTAGGAAAATTTCGTTTTCAAATGAACAAAACAATATGTGTACATAAGTAGCGACAGGACCTCTTCAGGACGAAAACTACCACTGCCGATGAATTGAAATGTCTGGAATCGATTTTTTTTTCTCTTGTGGCAGTATGAAGAGATTTCTTTTCGGAATATCAAGATTTTTTTTTTTTCACCAATTTCATTAACTAATTGCCGGCATCAGTGCACGTTATTGTTATTTATCCCTTTGATGCAAATTAAATGGAACAAAAAAACAATTTTTGTTTAAAATCAAAAATAAAAGTGACTCTTTCTTCTTTCGTCACCTTATTGCGATAAATAAACTACACTAAACCAAAAAAGTTCGTAGGTAGCAAAAGGTTGACTGAAGAAAACTCTCAAAGTTTTCTCAGTCCGAAAACGGAATTGGAGCTTTTATTCGTAAAGTAGTAGGGGCACATAATCGGATAGCACATTATTCGGATACTACTCGAAGTGCAAAAGAAATTTCAAAAATACTTGTAATATTTTAATTGCTCTTATATTGATTTAGTCTGGATTAACATGATATTGTTAAGAACAAATCACAAACTGTTATATCTCTAGTGTGTACTGAAGAAGTGTTTTTTGTTAATTATAACACTTAATTAACAGGATTGCCGCCTAGTGCCTAGTGTTATTAATCTGAATTGTATACAATAACAATCGAATATATATACAAATAATTTAAAATAAATACTAAACTAAGTTTGGTGTACGAATCTATTACAATCAACTAAAACTCTTGTTTCAGCCTCAAGAGGGCATGTATATCAGTTGGGAGAAAGTCATTAGCTGTTTGGTCATATAAATTTTGATAGATAGGTCGAAAAATGATTCGGCCTATATAACAAAATGGTTGACAATAGTGTTGTAAACAGTGAAATCGTTTTTTAGAAAATTCGATGGTACATAGTTAAAAAAAAATTATTTAAAATTATTTTCTGTACACAAAATCAGTCAATTGTTGGTGTGTGTAATTTTTAAACATTCTATTGTAATTACTTGAATGTGTTTTCTTTCGATGTCGTTTAGTTACACATGTCAACGTTAGCGCACCCTTTTTCTGGTAATTTTTTTCATATCATGTTTAGAATACAAAAATGTACCCAAATTATAAAGAAATACGGATTCTCGGTAAATAAACGACAACCTATTGTATTTTTTTAGGAAGTGACCCCAATTCGACGGTCGTACCGCAACGGCACAGGTCTTTTCGCGGGTAAGTTCTGGAGTTAATAGATTCATTATTAGAGTGAGCTAAAATAAAAAGAAATACAAGAATATGTTTTTGTACATAACTATGGCAATCGATTGGATTGAAAATATGTTATATTTCCCTTTCAAATCATTTTTTGCGAAGTTCACTAATTTGAAGTTATATTTTTCCCTTTAAATTATTAACTCGCCACGGACATACATTTATTGTTGGCACTATAATTGTTGTTTGCTGGAGAAATTGTTGTTAATGATTATTTGATACTTTGAGGACGGAAAAGGCTCGTAGAAATTATACAGCGCTTCACTGAGAAAAGTGTGTTTAAAGAATGATTGCCACGAGGCAAGAAGAATTCAATTGTAGCATAAATATTACTTGTACATCCAACCTTGTATGAATGACGTGTTATATACCGACATATGTACGTGTTTCTTTGCCTTGGGCTTGGCTCCATTAGGCTAAATTAAAGTGTGCATAGATTATGTTTTATATTTTCCTGTGAATCCCTTTGAGTCGACTTAAGAATGAAATAATGAAAACAATTCTATAAATCACCCTGTAAAGTCGTGATGGTATTCCTTACATACACTGCAAAAATGTAAGCATAGAAGAAATCAACAATGCTGTAGAATCACGATTGACTTGTGCTGGTGCTCGTACTGCTGGTTAAGCGACGGATTGCACTGACAATAATGTACATTGTACATATAGAACAAAACAAGGAATATTCCACTCAAACTCAAGCCTGCGCTCAAATGAGTACATTCGACTTGTTCTCGTTTATCATTTTCACTCTGACGTTATGCTCCTCAGTGAGTTTTGAACAGCCGTGTAAATAGGTGGTAAAGTGAGTTTCCGAGAAGTTTGTTTGGTTTTATGAAATAACACGTGTGCTGTAGTAAAACACCACAGTAATAAAAGGGATATCAGTGTTCACTTATTTATGGACACATAAAATAGCTTTTACTATTTCAGAAAAAAAAAATATATTGATAAGCAAAGCATGCAAAATCACGTTCGTTTTACTATTTAATTTGTAAATAATTATAACTCAATTCGAAACAATTTCATTTGTTGCCTTCCAAAGACCACAACGTATCTGTCTTTAAATATTTATGAAATGCAGTTGCAACTGCAGTAAACAATGCTAGCTAAAGTACAGGTTTTGTAATATGGGAATGGCACCGACTGTAATTTTCAAGGTGACAGACTTACAAATGTGTTTGGCAAAGTATGTGTGCATATATGATTATTTTTGTATTTTAATGCATCCATAAACAATTAAACGAGAGTATTCAATTCCATGAAACAAAAATCTACAAAGTCAGTGAAAATAGAACTGTTAGTTAATATTCGTGACAGTGGAAAAGAAAAAGAGTGTCGTTGCGGTTATTTTAAAGTTGTTTCCTAAGAAAAGTGTAGTGCAGAGTGTGCAGTGCCCTCTTTTCGAAAATAAAACCATTGAATTAAAGCGACAGTGTGACATTATAGTTCGGCTAATGAAAACGTATTGTTTACAAATTTAAATCCATGTATTACATGTTAAAAAAACTGCCTCTATTGATTTAAGTGCGATGTATACATATGCATCACCGCCGGCTTCTGCTGAAGGCCATCCGATAACAGGCAATCATTATAGTATAACTACTCCAGCTTACTTAAGTTCAGCGTCTCCACATCAAAATAATTTAGGTAGCTCAAGTCCTTTATCAACAGCTTCAACATCAATATCAACAATTGGAACAGCTGTTGCTGGTGGTATAGAAACCTCAATGATTATTCCTAATCACTTACATATGAATGCTTTGCCGGCAACATCATCATCCTCAATTATATCAGGAAGTTCGGGTGAAATTAACACTTTAGCCTCCAATATTCATGTTGCTAGTGATATTCAACATCATGACGAATCACATCTTACTGAGTTAACTATCTCTCAGACTAAGAGACGAAGGTAAAATTATAGATATTTAAACACATATATTGCGTACTGATTAGAGGAATATTCAAATATTTTGCTGTACTTCGATTTAATTTACCCATTATTCTTTAGAATTTAACACAAATACTTGAATAATTTGACAAACATATATCGAGTATACATCGTTACATACTACATATGTAATGAAAAAAAGTACGAACGTAGATACATGAGTAAATCAGATTTGAAAATTTGATAACGTGTGTTTAATGTCCAACAAGAAATGGAACAGCAATCACAGATCTTATCAAACGAATGTCTTCTTTTGTTTTCATTTGGTCGTTACTTTAAAATGAAAGAAATCTTCTATTTTCGTCAGTTATTTTCATCAGCCCTGTTATATGTTGGGCCACATCGCTATGCTATCATCATCAACATCGTCACCGAAGCGCATACACCTTGCCGTAGTACTTTATCGCATTTTGCTTTGGCCTTATAATGCCTGTAGACACTTCACGAATTTTAATGAAATGTTTTCAAAGGAAGAGTGTCTAGATACTACACGTATGTACAATACGTAAATATGTACATATTTTACGGATATATTTATATACGATTGTGTTATAGCAGTAGCGATGTCAAATGAAATATAAAAAAAAAAATCTAAAGATGGAGAACACATATTAACGGTTATTTTTGAGTTTCTCTTTCCTTTATGCCATCTATGTACATGCATGAGTATTTTGAATCTTCCATATCTGTTTTGATCTGCAGGCAGATATATTTAGTGCAATCAACTAGACATGAATTGGAGATATGCTCTTATTCAAAGTGAATAGTGCTTAGCATACTCTTGCTTGTGAAGTAACGCTGCAATAGAAGCAGCAGGATGGGAATCGTGTTTGCCCTGTGGATCTACATATACATACTCACGTATCTCGATATGTGCATAAATCTGATATTATTTCAGACAACTCATTTCAATTTTTTTATCTTTCAATTACATTTATCTTAAATTTATGTCAGTCAATTCGCGAGTATAAGGTAGCGTATACAAATGTATGTATCTATACATATTTTGTATTGTATGTATAAAAAACATCGAGAAACGTAAACATTGCATATGCATACAAGTATGCATATGAATGGCAGTCGCACAACCTCAGGCAAACGCAGTGTTTAAGCTTTACGCTTTCCCCTGCTATTTGCCGGATGAAAGTACTAATGAATGAGCCGCCTTCGAATGACAGAAATCACGTTTATAGGATTTTCGCAGTCAGAAAATATCTCATGAGCTCTGGCATGACGGATTCCTGGAAAATTGTTTACATACCAATCATTTTTAAACATAAATTCGTATTTTGCACTGCGCTAGGATCTGACTGTTGATTGTGGTCGCCCTTTGTGGAGGATTAGACCTGTCCAACACTGGAATTAATAGAATTTATATATAATTGTATTTCAGTGATCTTACAAAGAATTGACATTTCCTGATAGCAATTTTTTGTACTTGTGTATATTTTAAATCTGCCAGGTATTATTGATCATTGTAGAAAGAGTGGAAGCGTAGATTTATTTACTCAATTACTGTGGCTTACTTGCATTGATTGATGTTGGCTGAAGGGAGACTGATACAAAAGGTGCACCGGCAAAAGGCAGATCGATAATAATATCTATTTCATTGTGTGTTCGACCTGCAACATTAAAGGTACTACATTAAATTAAAGGTTTAAACATGTCCCATCCCTTGTCCGTAACCCGCGCAATTTAGCATTTTTGCTATCAATTTCAAAGGAAACGAAGTTATTTATTTTCAAACAAATATGCTTTGGTACACCTACAATAGCAGAATATTCATGGGAAACTACATATAGTAACCCAGCCCGCATTATAACGGAAAATTGACTTGTGAGATATGCTCGTGATTATATGTATATTCTCACCATAAGGACTCCTGCTTGAAGAGTGGATTAATATCGGAAGTTGCTTTCCGTTTTGTATTCTTTGGTTGTTCCGGGGACCGTGCTGAAAATATTCCCATGCATGTACTTTTGTATAGTACCAGCAGAAGTTGATTATTTGTATATACCGTGATGTATGTGCACCGTGATTTTAAGTGTGGTAGACAAAGGTAGAAATAAATTTCGTATGAGAAGTTCGGCGATTCTAAGAATGCTTGTAAAAATGTATCATTCATTCAGATTTGTGTATATGTACGTTAATATTCGAAGTTTTAATTGTATTTTTCTAGATCAGATGAAGAAGAGCCAAGCGCTAACAAATATAGCAGAATGGACGATGAAAATATCCAAGACAAGGAGCGGTTTGCCAGGTAAAGGACAAAGTCTGCAAATGCATTCAACACGATTGTGTATTCGTGGTTGTTATTTGCATTAATGGAATTATAAGCCACGTTTTTTGGTATAGTAATATGTGAACCAATGACACACAGTTTTTTCCTCGCTATCATTGCCGAGAGCTTTTGTTGCTACAGAAGTATGATTTGTTTGTACACACAAACGAATTTGGATTACCTTTCACAAACATAAATCAATATGCATATGAATCTACGTAGCTATTTCAAGTTGATCTTCCAGAATTATATACAATAGATAGCAAAAATGTAATTAGAAATTAAATAAGAGCTAGTTTAACTGAATACAACTTAACCTACATACATATTGATATTGCATCAGTATACAGTTTAAAGTGCTTAGTAATCTTCGCACGCTCAAGCATTTTTTTTTACTTCGTGTTTATGAAAATCAGAAAAGGAATTCATTCTTCAATATTCTATTTATATTTTCGTATAAATACCCGTGCATATGTGTAAGTTATTTCATAGAAAATGTGATTAGTAATTGGCAGTGCTTGCCGATGCATAAAAGTACTTTACTTTAAAAAAAAAATCTAATAAAATACTGTGGCATGTCTTTGGTTTGTTGCTGGAAGAACATATACATATTTAATTTGATTAATCGGGCCACAATAAAACCTAGAGCTTATGTATGCATGGCGGAGACTAACCTGTAAGTTAATATTTTATTTGTATCCTTATTAGCCGAGAGAATCATTGCGAAATTGAAAGAAGACGTAGAAACAAGATGACTGCATATATAACAGAACTTTCTGATATGGTGCCAACGTGTAGTGCCTTGGCAAGGAAGCCTGATAAATTGACAATACTGCGAATGGCGGTTGCACATATGAAGGCCCTTAGAGGTGAGTATTTAACAATGGAATTTTTTACTTATTATTTCTTAGATGTAAATGCAGATATTTAATTCTTTGATCTGCAATGAAGTGTCTGCCTCCAAAATAAGCATACCAATACTCCTATATCCTGTAGTATTTTCATGCATTTGAGGCCAAGTAATTATGCATTTTAATTAAGATTCGAAATGCGTAGATGAGTGTATAAAGAAATGAGGAATTATTCATGCTTATTTGAGTTAGTCTGAGAAGTAATAACGTTTTTTTTTGTTGTTCTTTATTTCTTTCTTTTCTGTTGTACATATGTATCTATACGTGTATACATTTCTTTAAGTCGCTCACTATTTTCTCTAGCAAGGCTTGAATATTAGATTTAAATATACACTGTGAGTTATTACAGAACTAATTTCTTAATAAAACAGGTAGAAAGTTTTAAGTAAATAAATACCTATAATGTGTCCGTAAGATACTTTTCCTTGGGGAGCCATATAAAATTTAAATTCTACAAGCGCAACTAGGGACATAATAAGGTTTATGGTTATTATTACAGTTGCACACTGTTGCGAAAGGATAAAGTATATTTCGTTGAAGACAAAAGGGGGGTATTATAAAATCAGATATACATACATACTTAGATATTAAAGTGGTGACAAAAACACTCCTTTGCTTTAGTATTTAATGCAAAATTACAGAGGTGCTCTTGACTCTTATTTATTTTTGTTTAACGCAAGGAGTTTTCATTTTGAAAATGAAATAACATAGAATTTTCCTTCTATGTGAAATAAATTTTAAAACATTGCTTGTATCTCACAAAATTTTAAGAAAAAAAGTACGACTGATTTTCATATAGCTTACAAATTCTTGCGTATATCATAAAGAGAGAAATAAAGCCCGGTGGCAAACAACAGCTTGTTCTTATTTTTTGTTTGTTAGCTCATACATGCATAATACGCCTGACATTGTGAAGGTGGAGCGAAAAAGATCTGGACAGTTGGCTAATAGAATTTGCACACATCACTAAGAGACATTTGTTGGTTGACTCTTCCATTATACAATAAAAATGTAATGAATATATTTTTACCGGATACCTCGCAGCGCCTGATTTGAATTTTAAATTCCAAGACATAATGTCTTGTTTCTCTCCGTGCCCCCTACTTTTGCAGGTTTCTTTTGTAGCGTTAAGTAGAAATAAGTTTGTCATATGATTTTCGAAATCAATATATTCCATTTACGGCACCTTATCTCGGTATCTTTTTGACGATAATAAGTATTATTGCTGACTACAAAATAAATTTAATTTTAAAGTACGTTGATGTTACGGCTGAATGTTAACCCCTTTTTTCCAATAGTGAATCGGTAATCGATCGCAAATCAAAGTACATAGTTATTATCCGGGTTAATATAGGCTTGATCGTAAAATGTAGATAAACAGATGAAAATAAAATAGAAAAAGAAACGATCCGGATTTAAAACAAACAAACAATTTATTTGTATGTAGGCACTGGAAATACTGGCAGCGATGGCACATACAAACCATCATTTCTTACCGACCAGGAACTTAAGCATTTAATACTAGAAGCTGCAGATGGTTTTCTGTTTGTGGTGTCTTGTGATTCCGGGAGGGTTATTTATGTTTCGGATTCTGTAACACCCGTACTGAATTACACTCAGTCTGATTGGTATGGTACAAGTCTCTATGATCACATTCATCCTGACGACCGTGAGAAAATTCGAGAACAACTTTCAACACAAGAACCTCAAAATACTGGCCGCATTCTTGACCTCAAAACGGGAACTGTAAAAAAAGAAGGACATCAGTGTAAGTTTATATGAATTAAAATCAAAGAAATATTTTATTGATTTTAATTCCTTTTTAGCATCAATGCGATTAAGCATGGGAGCTCGACGTGGATTCATCTGTCGCATGCGTGTTGGAAATGTGAACCCAGAGTCGATGGTAGCAGGTCATTTAAACCGGTTAAAGCAACGCAATTCGTTAGGTCCATCCCGGGATGGTCAAAATTTTGCAGTTGTTCATTGTACGGGTTATATTAAAAACTGGCCACCTACAGACATGTTTCCCGGAGTTCATATAGATCGAGCAGGGGACGATGATGTTCATTCTTCTCATTGCTGTTTGGTCGCTATTGGGCGATTGCAAGTGACCTCAACAGCAGCATCTGACTTATCCAGTGTTAACAATCAATCGGAGTTTATTTCACGTCACGCGATGGATGGAAAATTTACCTTTGTTGACCAGCGAGTGTTGAACATTCTTGGGTACACTCCAACCGATCTGTTAGGCAAAAGTTGCTACGATTTTTTCCACCCTGAAGATCATAGTCATATGAAGGAGAGTTTTGAGCAAGTGCTCAAACAGAAAGGTCAAATGTTTTCTCTTATGTATCGATTTAGAGCGAAAAATCGAGACTACATTTGGCTTCGGACTCAGGCGTATGCATTTCTCAATCCGTATACGGATGAGGTGGAGTACATTGTGTGTACGAATAGTTCCGGAAAGTACGTTGGGTTGTTTCAATATAAAGATTATATTTTCGTAATACTTACACGTTTCATTGCAGAACCACTCATTCCACTGGACACGAAAATACGACACCAGATCATTCAGAACATGTATATGTGACACCCGGAGTAGATTACACAATTCCACAGGGCGGTCGAAGGGATCAGACACCAAACTCCGCGGCTGGCGGTACACCCCAAGTTGTATATAATACGCATAGTATGATAAGTGGACATATACAGCAAGGTCAAAATAATGTACAACGACCTGCAAGTGCACAAAATCCAGTACCTTATAACTATGAAACTGCGACTCATTCGCCATTAGGGTGAGTAAAACAACAGGCATAAAACATTCATATGACAATCAACATCGACATTGAATTACGTTACAGTTATGGATCACCGGGTGCCCCTTCAGCAAATGCGTCCCATCTCGCCAGGATACCAAAGGCAAATACATCTCCTACGCCAGCATCAGCTGCTTGGTCGTTAAGACAGCAGCAACCAGTCACAGAGGGTTACCAATATAATCAAATGAGCCCATCTAGATCACCAAGTGGACCGACATATACACAATTAAGTGCAGGAAATTCAAGGCAATCGGCAACGTATCATTCTAATGCTCAACCCCCTCAATCAAATTCAGGTACGGTACTCATATAATTTTTAATTTTTTTTATTGAATGAATTCTTTTTAGGTATTTGGGGCTGGCCAAATTCTGGACAAACAGCGGATCCAAGCGCCGGATCTAGTGGATCAGCAGGGGGACATCCACCCCCTGTCGGAAACCAAACGCATCATCCACCTCATGTTCAAGGACCACAACAAGGTCAAGAACTTTCCGATATGTTACAGATGTTAGATCAAGGTGCAACCTCCACTTTTGACGATCTCAATATAAATATGTTTAATCCATCATTTGAATAGAAAAGAAAATAGCATTTGGTTTAAGCATGCGTCATCTGCATTAGAAACAGTTGCACGTTTTCTATGCAATTGGATGATTATGACACCAAATAGTTATATTTTAATTCTAAAATGCATAAGTGAATTAAAATATCTTTTATTGAAAAAGCCAACACAGAAAATATTGTAAATTCTTTTCTCGTCTCTGCTTTCTGGCACGTTATACATTTCTATGATAAAAATACAATATTTTCGCTATACGCACAGTATTCCGAATTTACATACATTCTTGTATTAAGTGCAATCAGTTCTGGTAACAATCTGTTACTCAAGCTCAAGTGGATTTGGTTTGAGGGGGGAATGTTGCTTCAGTATTCCTACAAGCTCACAACCACAATATTCGTTGGTCTTGTAAACCAAGTGGTATCAATTTTACTTGCATACATTAAGCTTTTTGATATGATATGTCCTCAGTAAGATATGCATATTAAATGTATGTACTCGATACATATTTTTTTTCTAATTTTAAATATGGTGGCAATTAGTAATAACTGTATTATTAAGTAAATACAATTTAACAAAACTTAAGGAAACAAGGAAAAAAAAGAAACAAAATATTGAAGAAAGGATGGATGGAAAACTTGTATTTTATTAATTTCAATAATTTGTATGTGTAATTTATCATGCTTTGCAAATAAAACGAGATAAATAACGACAATCAAGTTATTTTATTCTATCTATTGAAGGGGCAGACGTGGCCTCGTTCCATAAATAGGAACTAGCAAGAAAATGAAAACAATTCAGTATAATTAAAAAAATTTTAAATTCATTTATTGATTAAAGTGAAGCATTTAAAATTCAACAATTTTGTTCTACAATTTTAAGGCAATTCAAATAGTAATGGTGTCTGTTCTACTAGGCATGGAATTATATGTTCAACAAAACAAAGAAAACAATAAATTGTGCCACGACTTAACACATTGTGTTGCAACTTTATATATATAACATAGCAAACAATTATGAACTCTTAAATCATTTTTTTTTTTGGACTGTGGGAACAACACAAGTTCGTAATAAAATTTGAAGATGACAATATGGTAATGTTTTGTATTTGTTCTGCTTTCTTTATAAAATTATTGAGGTGTAAAGAAATCATGCTGCGTATTGGGCAAAACGTTTAGCCAGGTTGTCTCCATTTGCACCCGAAAAGCTATCAATTTGTTCGCCATTCTTGATGAAAACAAATGTGGGCATGCTGGATACGTTGTATTTGACAGCAATTTCTTCACATTCGTCAACATCGACCTGTCAAAATAACATACATTAATTAATTTTTGAAACATATTATATTGTTAATATCTCGTTCACCTTTAACACGACGACTTTATCGGCGAATTGTGTAGAAAGTTCCTCGAGTCTAGGTGCGATCATTTTGCATGGGCCACACCAGGTGGCGAAGAAGTCAACCACAACCAATTTAGATCCAGCTGCCTGTAGTTGGCCATCGAAATCATCCTAAAAGAAAGATTAAATATACAATAAAAACTGACTAGAATCGTGAAAAAACCCTATGCCTGGAACCATAAAACAATACAAAACAAATTATAGAGAAAATCCTCTAAATTTCAAATAGATCGAATAAGTACTGTATTCGTACTGTTAATTAAAAGCGCGTTGTCTTCTAACTTTATACTTACAACGATACCCACTATTTTTTCATAACTTAGTATGTATTATTATTTGACCCCATTTTCATATAATCCAACATCTAGCACGTATCAGAGTTGTAAAGTAAATACATGCATGCGTATGTATGTACGTGTATGCATATGGTGATAAATTATCAAAATATATTTTATGAGAATTATTTCAGTGGTCAGATATTTCGAGAATTCCAATCATAAACCACATTCTGGTTGAGTTTACGATATCATAACATCGAAATTTGGCTAGCACATAGGTCTTTATAGAACCGACTATAACATGCACTTAAGCACTTAGTTAATTCTTGTGCAGAATATACTACAACTATAAAGCTAATGAGTAACAGTGATTTTACTTATTCACATAAACCCAAGGATTTGTATATAATATATACCATACCACGTTTACTACCGAAATTAGCAACACAACCTTTTAGGTAAATGTGTATGCTGTTAACTCGCATATGTGATATTTAGTAAAATATACAATCAACAATATTCATCGATGACTTTAGGGATTGGCAGATGAACTTCAGATTAAATAGGAAATCTCGAAACTAATTGATTGCAAACAAGAGAAGAGTTTGAACTGAAAATGACTCATAAAAATTTTCCAATCACTTTGGAATTCTATTATTTGTTTATTACATTTGCACCTATGAGTAATCTCACTAGTCGTGATTGGTAGCGTTTTCTATTAATTTGAATGTCTTTAATGATATCATTATTCTCGCTGCATTAAATACTTAAATATTGTTGTTGGGAAATGAAATTTGTTTAAAAATACACAATGTGAATTTCAGATGATATGAAACAACATAAAATAACAAATAAAATATTGACTAGAAATTACGTCATGATGTAGACAAATATGCAACCATGAAATGGCAAACAACTCATTTACGAAGTATTGTAGGCAAATCAATAGTATTTAGAAACACTAGTCCACGCAAACCGAAAGGGATACGAAAAGTGCATGAGTTGGAAAATCGGCGGTGATATCACTTCATTTCATTTTTTTCACGTTTCAAGTCACCGAGAACATACATGCACACATATGTACATCGATGCATATAGCCGTAGTCATCTACGTATGTATGGTATGAAATATATTTATACAACTATCATTCCTACCAATTATAATCAATTTGTAATTTTCTAGTAGAATTTTTTTAAAGTAATCTTACCTGGTTTTTAACCTGATACACCATTTTCTAAATGTTAAATTAATAAATTATAGATTAGAATTTCACAAGACAAACACAACCACACCGAACGAAGTTGATTTACGAAATGCTGATGGGCTGTGGAGAACGAAACTACGGAAACTCTTCGTTCATTTTTACTTTTTCTTACGAAATGACAGTGTATGTAGTTTTGTTCTTTTGCGTTGCAGTGCGATGAAATGAAGTGATGGATTAATTGACACACAGATGGCACTGAAAATTATTTCAGTTAAAGTTTAAAGCTTGCTGTTAAGAACGTTACACGAGTCCAAGAGTTTAAGTCCATAGTTTTTTAATTTCACACAATAATCAACATTTTTATTTGTCGGAATCTGGTATAATTAGTCATTAATTAGGTATTATCCAAAAAACTGACTGAGAATTCCAAAACGCTTGGATCATTGTGTTCACCGTCACCCATGGCCAGCGCATCGTATTCTCGCAAATTCTCTCCCAAATTCATTGCTATCTTCACTTCTGATTGTGAAACTGATCGGACGATATTAAATGCGTTAGGATGACTAATTATTTCTCCATAGTCATGAACACTAGCTGAGCGATTCTGTCCATACATGTAATCACTCACATCCGATAAATTTGTTTCAGCATCCACTGTTTCTGCTTCACCTTCACAAGCAGCAAAATCCTCGTTTACATATAATTTTGTTATTTCAATTTTACTACCACTTTGTACTAGAGACGTATTCTGTATGTTGCTACTGCTTGAGGAGTACGATCGTTCATTATGGTTAATATGAAGGCGTTGACGGCTTCGTTTATTTCGAGATAATGCATTGAGTGACTTCACCGACGACTGGTGGCTTCGTGTACGTCCTTTCACCATAGATTTAATAAGGCTTCTTTCATTATAGTTTATACAACGATTTCTGTTTCGTAAATTGTAGGGATGAGTGTTTTGCCGTGTAGATAATTTTGAAAGGTCCATAATGGTCAATTTCTTGCGAAGAGTCCGTGGCATTTTCGCTATTCTTAAAATTAACTGCAAAAAAGTAAAAACCAAATTAGTTACATATGTATTAGAAAATGTCGTAAAATGTCAGGTCAAAATAGTGGCAGCACACTTATTTGAATTTTTTATTCAAATTTTTGGAAAGTGAAACAAATACATTGGAGTAATTTTGTAATCTCGCAAATCACTGTATTTGGTGTATTTGAATCTAACGAATTCAACTATGAATAAGTAAAATTAATTGTTCACGCTTCTTGCAACGGAACACTCGTAATGTCAATGATTTATTGACAGAAAATTAACATAAATATATAACCAATATAAAATCCCTGTGTATCATTTTCCAGTGGTCTTTGTCATTGCTCCAAATATCTCTAGGATCAAACAATTGAAATGATTGCAAAATAAGGGATGACATTGGCCTTACACGGTACTTATAGCAAAGAGGACATTTTACTCATCTACAAAAAAGGTATGCAAATAAGATTATCGACGGAAGTCACTTTTTTGTTTAGAAATAAATATGCATATTTTCATAGGAGTTCATTTATGTAAATTGCATATTATGGGCACACGTTCAAAATGAGCAACGTGTCCACGTTTATTGTAAAGACCTTTAAAAGGGCCTGCAGTGAAACAGAAAACAGCACCAACCCTTCATTTAGAAATGATGATGTTATTATTTAGAATTAATTGAATCCGGTAAGAGGGTTGTTGATATAAACACAAACAAAACGCCCCTGAATGCAATTTTAAACCCTCTTCCCTTTCCACTAAGGATTACTTCAACTTCGGATTCATATCATTCTGCGAGTGCTAAGCAGTTAATTTTAATCGCTTTCAGTCAATTTTATTCACCACAGGATTGTAGCAAATCCGACAGATTCGTTAAAGGAACCTTAGCCCCAACAACAATTACCAAAGTAATTCATATTAATCCCTTTTTTTTAGTGTTAAGTTTATTAGCGTTTTTGAGTTCGATTAGGTCCCGCATACTTACATTTTGACGGCACACATATGTATTAAAGATCAAAATTATATATGAATGCATACCTAAACAACAGACATAACTTAAAATGTATGACGCTACATTTAGTTATTTTCCATGAAAGCAGCAGTCTTTCTTTACTAAAGTCAGAATTAAATATTTACTTTGTTGAAAAAAAAAAACACCCACATTTTATGTACTCTTGACAAAAGGTTAAACACGTACGAGTATATTAGATTGCAGCTTCTGTTTTGTGCTGAGACAATATACCCTAACTAATAATCTCATCGTGAGATCCTGGTAAACAAAGAAAGCACTCGATTGAAGGACGGGGTAGATGGTAACGTTGATCGTCAAGATGGGGTGGAATTTGATATTTGTGTAATCCAGGATCTTTTATGTTGGTTCAAGAAATATCTAATTGAAACAAAACGTT
Source organism: Eristalis pertinax (assembly GCA_907269125.1). Lineage (NCBI taxonomy): Eukaryota > Metazoa > Arthropoda > Insecta > Diptera > Syrphidae > Eristalis > Eristalis pertinax. Next base: position 780,680 of record OU026148.1, on the reverse strand, counting down.
GTAAACCCTATAAAATTGATCATCTTCATCACCATAATGTGTATTTGTTAGTTGTATGCTATTGAATGTCGGACGTTGGTGGTAAAAGTACATATCCAGTTCAAACAAAACGTACAAAACATGTCATTTGATTGTTGCTTGGAGTTTTAGTTAAATAAACATATGAGGAGGCGAATTATGTATTCTTGTTGTTTGTTTATGCAAATTTATGTGCAATGACTGCCAATATCAATGTGTATATGCATGTACTACTTAGGGTATTATGAGTACAGCTGAATAATCTGAAACACAGCTTCCGAATCGGAAGTTGATAAGTCATGCCCTCGTTCAATGATTTACTTTACGTAAAATAATCCAAAGTCTGCAAATCTAAGTGATGGATGCCTTTTGACTATTATATCGTCTGAATGCATGAATATTATTTATAATCAAGTGGTCAGGAATACTTTTCTGGTTTAAACTCAGATGATCAGGGAGATAACACCTTCCATGCACGTACGCAATTGGAAGTATCGATTCTAATACCTACCCATGTGTCTAAAGTATTTTCATAGGAGTACAGCAAAACAAATTCAAAATAAAACATTTAAGTAATAGGAAATGACAAGATTTATTGTTACTCATTTTGGTTCAATTGTATTTTAATTTCTAATTAACAAAATATTCATTTCTTAAAAGTAGACTACTGAGTTGGAAAAAAAAATAAACAAAATTCTATTCTATGCTTATCATTAGACTATATAACTTAATAAAAAAATACTGGGGGGATGACAAGAAACTGATAAAATAAATTTATTGGAATATGACTAGATAAAAGAAAACTTAATAATTTTGTTTGCTTGTGGCGCACATTTCATTAACATAGAACATGGATACTCTCGTTAAACTCCCTGAACAATTGAAAGGAGTAAATTAAGAGAAAACAGTCTTTCTTTTAAGTTTTTGAAGGATAAGGGCATGTAGGCATTTTTGGACAACTGCAGGCAATGTTCTTAATACACCCCGTTGATTTGTGACACTCCTGGTGGTGATTGGTAATGATTTTGATACATGTTTGTGGTGTCCATATGAATGTTCCAAACGTTGTCGCGACCAGTATTACTGAAGAAAAAGTCAGGACTCGAATGACCATTTTCTGTCTGAAACTGTTGCTGGTTCTGTTGATGGCTATTATCAAAATGAGATTGGAATGTTTCCGAGTATGAAGATATTGGTGATAAGCTCTGTGGTCCGTTCTGTGCCCCATAAGATGTCGTGGTGTCGTAGACAGTGTTGTAAATGCTTTCATCGATGAATGACAGAGTATCGAAACCACTGGTACTTAGTGGGAAGTTATTACTGTTGCCATGAGACGCCTGATTTTGAGTTGTATTAGTAGAGTCAAATGGAAGATAGTAATCATCCGAGCTTGTCGATGAGGTACTTGTTAGACTGGAAGTATCATCACAACTTTCATATAACCATTTTCGATTGTTTTGATTCTGTTGAAGGTGATTTTGTTCTACTGCGTGGGTTTGATAAAGGATATCATTTGTATTTGTCGGATGAGGGTGGCCGTACAGATGGTTGTATACTGGATTCTGGTAGTATGCAGTTGCACTTTCGGAGTCCTTTTCCGGATGTAGGGAATGATATCCAAAGCCGAAACCATTTTGGTTGTTATAGTCTTCACTTGGATTTTGCCAACATGAATATGTTGATGAATCTGGGAAAGTAGCTGTACCATGAATTGGTGCTGTATTGTCACGTGGCGCAGTGGAGCACAGGCAATTTGTAGTGGAACACTGGCATAACTTCTTTGGAGAAAAAGCGTCGGTTGGAACTTTGGTTGAAGATCTCTTATTAGCTCGCAGACTGCAGAGTTTATTATTAAGAGCAGCATCGCGCGCAAGCATTACTGCAAGACTACGAACTCGTCGTCCTCCTCCGCCTAGAAGTCGTCTTGCTTCACTGGATCCCTTAGCTTCCGGACGGGGATGGTCGTGTGTTCCCTTGGCTTGGAAGAATATGGCATTTCCAGCTTGGCGCCAGAAGTGGGTAACAGGGTATCCACAATGACCCCTGCATGGCTGAATCTCAAGGCGACCAGTGCAGAGTCTGTAACAAAAAACAAACAAAAAAATTGAAAATGTTAGCGACATTTATTCTTGCATTATATGTATATCCAAAGAGTGTAGCCGCAAGAGCTTTTCAATTTGAATAATATTTACCTATTCGGACACTGTTTTCCTTGCTGTTTTCGCCTAGCCTTGTCGCAAATAGCAGGTCTAAGATGCACACTATCACCGTTTGGCAATTTGCAATTTGCCGAGCACAGTAGCACGCCGAGACAACTCTTTTTTAAAATGTTCACATTATGATTATTGGTGTTCCTCATGGCCCAACCAGAAGCATGTTTTCTTGCCTCTTCACTCGTTGACGAATACACTAACCGACAGTGTCCATTGGACCACTCATTAAACACATCAAATTCACTAATCGTTGGTACAATGGTATCATTTATATCCCAATCCACGTTCGTACAAGAAGGAGTTTGCAAGGCATTTTCTGTATCGCTTAACACTGCCAATGAACTTACTATAACCATTTTTAAGTCGCGTAATTATTAAATTATATCTTTGAAATTTTTCTGTATCCAATTTTTGTTCAGTACAATTTAGAATGCAATTCTATACGTCTGAACCCAACGACTGCGCAATGTAAACTGGGTTCTTCATCGATGGTTACTTGCCTAAGTCTCTTCTGACGTTCTCATTTTTAGGGTTGCTGCAACACATTTTTATTTTCTTGTGTTTTCCTGTATGAGTGCAGGCCCCTTTCAATGTGTGCGTGAGTGAAATTAAGGGTGTATACCTACACGATTTGGCTCCGCCTTAACCATTTTATCCGGCTTATCATACCCATATTTATCCGGTCTTTGTTAATGGATCTGTGCAGTAAGTGTGCGTTAGACTTGCAATTTTATTCATTGTACTCTGCTAACTTCTACTTTCTGATTGGATGGATACAAAATTCAACCCTGAAATGGGAAAAAAAACACTAATTGAATTGGGGGGTAAAACGGCGCCAACGTAAACCAAGTGAATACCCACCTGGCTGAACCCATTTGGGGCTTTGCAGAAGTAGCAGGGAAAGGGGTATGATATTTCACTACAAAGCTGGAAGATGGACATGGAAATTAGCAGCTACATTCAAACATGGCACGTTAAGAGAACATTAATTCTTTTAACACATTTTCTCGTGTAACAAGTTTTATTTGTGTGTCGAAGTATGTGGGTGGCAGAGAAACAGGCGTTAACGAATTCTTACAACGACTTCGGTTTTCCAAATGTGTGCCTACATTCACTGGTATTTCTTTAAAAATAAGGTGCACAATTATGTAGAACGGTTTGCGGATTAAATACAATGAAATATCCAATTTTACAACACGTCTTTGATTGAATTGTAGAAAATGATTACGTTCCCATAGGCATGTTACATTGTTTTAAAGCTTTTCTGCATACAATTGTGAAGAAGACTACATTTGCTGTTGTTCACATAACTTTTGTATCGGTCTAGATTATATTTTAGTCGTCCCTTATAAAAACCCCAGTTTACAATACCCCTTTGAAATTAAAAAAGTAAGCCTTTCACCATTTCATTATTAATTTTATCTGACCCCATATGTATACGTAGATTCACTCTAAGTCGGACATATGCAATATACGTATATCGAACTATGATAAAATTCGTTTTAAAATAAACTAGACATTTCTAACAGTGACGTTGTATTCTGATTTAGAGCCAATTATAGGTGCAGGAACTAAATGCAAAATTGTTCCGGCACACCCTTCAATTTTAATCAGTTCAAATTCTAAATTGCGAATTGAAATTTACGACTGAGGTTTTCAATGAATGAATAGAGAGATTCTCACATAACCATCAAACGTCCGAAGTAGACACAAACCATGCATATTTACGCGTTCAATTATGGTCTCATTAGTGTCAGTCATGAATTGACTTCTAAGCAAATTCTATTCAAAGGCTGTAGACAAAAATGAGAGGGTGGCCTTTTGAAATTATAATTATATGAGACGCATTGATCGTGATTTTCCCATACAGGAACTAAAGGACGAAAACGGGCGCACTTAACACCGATATTGTCGTCAAAGTCATAAAAGAAATTAAGGGGTTGATCTGAGTGCGACACACAAATATTTTTATATATGTTTGTACGTGTATACAAACCTATGCATGCAATTGAGCAAGATTTCAAAAGATCACGAATGATTTGACAGATATGTATCAAAAGGTAAAAAAAATACCGCGGTTGGTTGTACCCCTTTTGAAGAGAATATATTCGTCACGTTCTTAAGATTGTAACACCTCAAAGAGGTTAACAATATACCTTTTATCATGTATTGTTACAATGTGCGAAATTCACACCATCTTCCCTCTTTCTTGAATCCGTCACATTCTTTTAAAAAAGGTTCTTATCTGATTGGAACAATATTTAGGAAACTTATAGAACATTAAAAAAATTATTGTGAAGGGTGCAGAATAAGAAAAGTAAATTACATGGTTGTGTCTTAATGTTAAACTCAATCAGCGAATTCAATCTACTCATATGAATGTGTGTTTACCTCTGTCCATAAGTATTTTAACATTACATATTTATATACGCTTATGAATTGGAAGAGAATGTGATAAACACTAAATTGAGCTACTGGGATAAATTAAAACATTTGAAACACAAGGATTTTAAAATAGTGCTGTCTTCAATTATAAAAGAAAGAAAATTTCGTTTAAAATGTAAAAGATATAAATATGTATGAAATCTATCCCAGAGATACTGTGTGTGGTAACTGCAGTCATTGTCGTTTGTGTATGTAATGTATACATTTACACGCCCAAATGCTAAGCAAACAAGAGGTTCCTACGTTCCCGCTGAGTAAATGCATTTTCTCATCAGAGTTCCCTGACGTTATCTAACGAGATCGGAAACCAAAACATAATCAATGATATCGACTTAATTAGGACGGACTGAAAGAAACTTTAACGGATTTACTTCACGCAATTAAAGCCACAGCCCTTCGTTATTTGTCTGCGCTCACAACTATTGTTCAAAAGAGGGATGATATGTATTCGTTGCTGTCGTCAAGATTTCAAAAAGAGATAAGCACATGGGTCACAGTAAGCCATGCCAAACAATAGTTTAGGATCAAGGACTCCGTTGTGTTATCCCACAATATGGTGTTAAGGACAAAATAGTATGTGAATATATAAATTGCAATGGACTTCAAATACTCACTTAAAACCACGATTGTTCTCCTGCGGTGAGAACACCGTTTGAAACGAAATATAAAAAAAGTATTTGTATGTATAATGTCGTTGAAAATATTCCCATTGTCAATTTTTTTTTTTTGTTGCAAACAGTAACATTAATTCGCTTTGAATGATTGAGAGATTTTCGGGTTATTAGAAATAAGTATCCAAACAAATTCATAAGCTCATAAACACAACACTGACTTTATAAAAAAAAAAAAATCACAAATGTGGGTTATAATTTTCAAGTTCATCACCATTTACTGACCCGCATCGTATCACTTAGAGATTTAGACAAGTCCGACCAACCAAGTGAAGTGAGTTTTTTCCCAGAAAGCGGATACTGAACGAGTCGTATATGTTGCATGCATCAAATAATGCAAATACCGTTCGATAGACAGGAAGGATTTCGGGAACAATAAAAAATTAAAATATATACATGCACACATAAGCACATCAACACCCGCAGAATTATAGTGTGGGAATCCATTCTGATCCTTTTTCGGCCTATTCAATAAAAATGTCCATAGATAATATTGCGTGGGTAATGAACCTTACAAATATGTACGTAGATATGTATTGTATTAATGTTGCATTGAAAAATCGCAGAGCAACGTGATATGAACATGTTGCTTCAGTGTTTGTTGGAAATTTAATTTTCATTAACCATGTGAAAAATATTCAAAAGTACATACATACGATGTGCCTGCAGTATCAAAAAATATTTTAAACCTAAATTATTCGACAGAACAGATGCATTTTCTTGCAGTTAATTTTTCTATTCATTCATTTATAATAGAATTGAAAGCAAATGGTTGTTGATAAGTGCATAAACGTAACTCTTGAATGGAGAATCAATTGTGCAACGGTTTCTCTATGGTTGAAGATTGCCAAAGAGATCGAGTTACAATACTTATAACTATCAAATAATCAAAAGGGGATATCTAGCTCAGAAATAAAAGGCAGAGCACACGTTGCATGTCAAAAATGATTATTGTATTGTTGTGAACAGACAACAAAACATCTATCAATACATTCCCCTTGAAGTAAGCTGCAAACAGCTCTTGAAATGAAAAAGACCTCAATAGATGCTATAGGCATTTGGTGTTAAAGGGTTTAAAACATCAATCTTAAGGGTTTTGTCTACCTTTTGTGTGACATGTCAATTTTCATTTAAAATCTGGCAGACCCACAAAATAAGAGATTATTTACTGAGCGTACCCACATGCCAATGGCAGAGTTGATGTTTGATGCCCTTTTGCATTTTGAACTTGAGGGATTGTCAGGTTTGTAATGCGGTTTTGTGCCCATAATAACGGGTGCTGTTAGTGTGGAGTACCGCAGTAAGAGTTTTTCTATGGTTAAATATCCTTTAACCAGAAAGTAACCAACACTAGATACGAGGAACCTAAGAACATTGAATTTGATTCGCATTTGTTTTTATTTTCATGTGATATTTACTTGTCCATATCCGCACGCATATTTATTAATGTTGATGTAAATGTATGTATGTGTGTAGCATCAGTACCAAGTACATACTTTTATTAAGACACCCACTGTGAAGAAGTTGATATTTTTTCTCGTTATTTTCCAATATCGCCCTACTCATGATGCATCCCAATCTGGCAGCCTCCTCCACTTATAAATTCAGTGAATAACCTCTTCAAATTGAAATTATTTCAATGTCTAACTGTGCTGTTCACAATCAAGGGAATATAAGATGCACTAGATGCAATTTAAAAGTTCTACTTTCGAGAACATGTAGCTCTGCTTATTAGTATTTCGACCGTGAGTAATAGCTGATGTTTAAAAAAATAACAAGTTATATTACTTTTAGAAGTGATAATGTTAGTTATTGGAGATTAACCAATATAAATAAATTACAAAATACGTACAATTTTATATGACATTTAGAAAGTATTTGCCATTACATCAGTGTTATATTTGCATATGTAGGAGCATGTACATCCCGGACTTTTACATTGTCGTTGAATGGTAACAATATGCTACTTGTCGTCCTTGTCGCCAAACCCTTCATTCGATTGTTCTTCTTGAATAACAAATATAAGTGGGCTCTTAACAGACGCTACTTCTTTGCGAATATGGTCAATTCGCTTGAGGGAATATCGGGGTAAAACTCTCGAGCTGGGGCCATGCAAAGTTTCTCACGCATCTTTGAAACGTATGCGTATGTATGTACAATGTATGAACATACATACAAACTTCATTAAATAAAGAATATGATCAGCATCAGAGTATGTTCTTTATAAAATGATACAGTGTAATTCCTTTCAATTGTAGCAATTGAATGTCAGTTAAGTTTGAAGTTTTCGTTGTGCATCGGTTCCACATGGTTGGTTTCTGAAGTATCACAATTTTTGCTTTCCTATGGTTTCTCTAGATTGCACGCAATTCTAACCACGAATTTGGGGTTTTTGAGTACATAATTCTTCTCACAATGTGTGTTCTATGAAATGATTGTTACGTTTAAGTGATTCCGATAATCATTCCATCTTTTGTTTGTGACGAATCTTATAAAAGTATCAAGTGATCCTTCGGGGGCTTACACTCATAGTTTGCCATGATGTTAAGAATATTTTCTTTTGTACATAATTTCCTTGGGCCCATTACTGATGGATTGAAATCATGATCCGTTTTCTTTGTGACAATATGCAAGGTATGAAAATTGATCGTTTAATGTGATCGCAATATGCAAATTTTGTATAGTACTTTAAAGATGAAGTGTGAGGAACAAGAAAATAATCTTTGCACGGATCAATGCACACAATGGTATCGATTTGATTGATTGGGTCATTCAGATCGTTTTCATCTGGGTGTATAGAATATTTAGAATAGTCTTTGTTCAAGTTTCTTTTTTTTTTTTTCTTTATGGCTAACTCCAGAGGGCATGTATGCAAATACATTTGAATGTTATATTGTTAGTTACACATATATTTAATATGTGCTATTTGAGTAGAAAGGAACGTTGTATTCTGACTTACACTTAAAAAATGTTAACATATCAATGTCAAAATTCCAAAAAGGTTTAATTTAAACTCTTTTCGAGATGTATTTTTGTATGCATATGTGCATTAATAGGTCCGAATACACATAATACATTATATAAGTGTATAATGTGAAATGGTAAGGGACAAACGTCTCTCAATTTTTTGATGTCCTTAATTGATATTAATTGGTATAGAAGAATTTGAGTGCACAAAGCATCTAAAGGAAGCGCAACACCCTCGGACGTGTTTATGATTTACAAAACTGGGTACTGGATACTGGGAACATGTGGAATATCGTTGTGAATCAGAATTAAATCTCTCGATGCTGCCGTAGGGCCATGCAATTGACAATGTTCTTGGTTCTCAGTTAATTATATTCAATTGAACATAGGAACTAATACATATTGGGGGAAATTGAAAATGTGACTTTGAGTATAGCCATAATTGAAACGAACAACGCAATTTAAATATGGTACGATATATACAAACTATACGGTATATAATCTACATTTGAAATTAACTTTTATAGTATAAATGTGTATTTATGTACATATGTGTGTAATGTGTATATTCACATGATTTTCAAACATTAAATCACCCCATTTCATTTTTTTGAAGCGTGTTTCGGTTAAACATTTTGGATGTGTTAAAGAGTAACCCCTCAATCCATTTACCAAATCGAATTGCAATCTGCAATCCTTCAAAGGTATTGTGAAATCTATAAACAATTTTAAGGCAATCAAAGGGATTATAAAAAAATACCAGCTCTAATAGTATGTAGCGAATTTGTTGATTGCTTTCTTCTGTATTTGGATTTTTTAATGTCCCCGTGATCATTGAAGCGAATCAAGGACATTGATCCAACCGGAAATTTTAACAGTCATGTAAACACAAGTATCCCATTCAATTCAAGGCAAGTCATGTTGACACGTTTCCATTGTTCCGAATTTTTTTTCCTATCTTTTGTTGCTAACTAATATCACTTTAAAATTTCCCAAGCAAAAGATCATTCTACTGTATCGAATTTTGGATGTACGAATTTATACATGTACATACATATATGTATATATAGAAAACAATTCAAGTCAACATATCTGTAGAAAATGCAATATTCATTTATCAAATTAATTTTCGAGTCTCCCGTTGAAAAAAAAACATGCATGAATGTCGTTTTGCTGTGGTAGAATTGCTACCAAGTGTTATCCATCAAAAGTGTGCCTCGTAGCGGTGTGCCCCTATTAGTAAGGTACGAAGATAAAGGTAAAAGAATACCACGTGCCATCACATCGATTACAGTCGAATACTCCTGCTCTTGCAGACATGCAAGCATACATATTCAACTGTCTGTTTATAGTTATACAAAAATCCAACCAAGTGCTCTTTGCGTGAATTTAGATTACATCACTCCCTGGTTTTTCCAATTAGACGTGCATAGTGAAACTTACTGTAAATTGGGGTTTCTGCTCTTCTTTGCATGATCAATATACATATGCGTTAAAGTGTGATAAAATTGAAACTCATCCTTTGTTGAAGTAAAAGATAATTATGGTGATGTCGAATAGAGTGTGATGGAATTAATGCATTTATGGGAGTAACACTTCTTATTTGAATTTTTATCGAGTTATTCCTCTTGAGGTCTGGGGTTGACTTTAGTGCCCGACATGCAAGGGGATAGCGTTATTTGAAATACCGATGTACATACATACATTTCTAGGTATGCACGTATGTTTATTCATGACTTTGGATTGCTGCTAATAGGAAGTGTACACGTGCCAAACACTACATGGACAATTCTATTATGCAGTGTTATTTAAAAGGACCAACAACTTTTAAAATTCAGACATATCAATAATTAATTCTGTATTTAAACTTTTCTTATTTCTGAAATATGCAGCTGCTCTTTATCAGATTTTTCAATCTCGCCAAAAACAAAAAAAAAAAAAAAAACATACCGTAAACCTAAGGAGTGAGATAACATTGATTTATTGCATTTGCAACCAGAAAGCCGTCAGTAATTTTTAAACTACATAAACATTGAAGAGCTGTCGTGCAAAATCATAGTTTTGCCTGCGCAGGCCTCAACGCTTACTTCAAACAGCATTTCCTAATTTTGATTTCATTAGGTTTTTACCATGATCAATTGACAGGGATGAAAATCATAGAAAATCGTCATCATTACATACCACTGAAGAATCATCACCGTCATTCAACCAAAATCTTATATGTGTGTGACTGAAACAACCCCACACTTTGCCTCATTAGAAGTCCTTGTCCTCGGTGAACTGTTTGCAGTTAGGTCAGCATCTAAAACAGGCTGCGCCTAGTCCCTATATGAAGTACTACTGTATTATCAACTAGCTCTGGGTATTGCAATTTGAACTGGTATTGTGATCGAGGGTGAACTCATGGACATCAATAATCTTATTTGACAACAAAGTGTCGAGTTTCCCCTAAAATAATAATGATCAGGAGTGAGAGATTTTTTGGAAAGGGTAGGCAATAAGTTTCCTGAGTGTTACGGGGTGGTGATGTATTATAGAAAACGTATGTTTTTGCTGGTCCATTATTCGCTTCGAACATCAATAGAAAAACTTTGTTCTGGCATTAGACACAAATCGTTTCAATGTGGTGAAGATTGTCATTTTTGGCGTTCAAGGATTTCAGTAGGAGAAAATCGTGTTTATTTACAAGCGTGGGAGAGTTGTGTATACATATGTAAGCATAACACAAACACTTCTTCTAAAGTATAATATAATTGAGAAGTAGTCCATTGTTTAAGGACATCGTTATTGTTATCGAAATTATAATTATGTAACAACGTATTTCATATATATATATCATATATATGTATATGTATGTGACCACAAAAATCGAATTTGTATTTGCGTATGTTCATAGGTACTTATTATAGGTGTGCCCATCAGACAACTAATTCCTTATTGCGATACTCTGATCCAACTGTGCAGTACGTGACCAACGAAACGATATTACTCGTTTATTTATGTGTGCTCAGATTTATCCAAATCCTCTTCTGCCATTTCAACTTTGACATAACCATAAAGAATACATTGCCCTATTGCGATTTCATGTCTTTATTCGAACAGTGATTTTCGTTCAAGTGAAAGAGCATATGCGCACATACCAGAAAAGCTATAAAAATCATATCTTTCAATTTAAGTCGTATGGATTTTGCCAGTTACGAATTCTACACTTCATCCTGGTTTCTTATACGTCTTACTTCCACTTTATCTTCTCTATAGGTGTCTTCTTGTGTGAAGTACCATTCCAATTCTAACGTACTGCATTGTCTTTGAGGATAGTTAAGGCAATCGAATCGTCATGCCACAGAATGCAGTTTTGTGCGCTGCCGTATGGAGAATATACTTGTATATATTTATGTACGTACATACATATATGGGTTTCAGACGAACTAAAGATGAAGACGAAGACTGTTGAGGTGAACCGCGTATTTGATTGTCTAGCGTGGTCATCGGTGTTATAAAAGAACAAGTCAGTTCAGTCAGGCAACCTGTGTGATGTCAGAGATTGAAATCAGTCAATGAAGTCGTAACTGAAATGCGCATAAATTTAACCACACTTCCAAAGAAATGTTAACATTCGCAATTCTCATACTGTAGAATGGTGGAAGTAGATCTAGCGATATCTTGTACTTCATATGCAGTACTTGACGGCTGGCGTGCAGTGTTAATACCGTGATGCACAAATTGATTTGATATGGTAAATACAATTTGTTTTCGTTGATAATTGATGTGGTTATTTTTGAACTATTGTTTCCATTTAATATAACAATTAATAAATTTGGCTGCAGTCACATTTTCGGTGGTTGTCCTGAAATTAAAATAAATCTTCAATATATTATATATTGAGTGCATCTCATAAATGTATCTTTTTGATTGACCTAAAGTATAGGGTCATACACACACTTGTATAGAGCATGTATAGAGCCCGCCCGCATAACCTAATCATTCGGAAATCTATTAGTTGATTGTCTTTACAAGGACGCGTATAATGAGTGGCTGTAGATATATAATCGTCAATCGAATTATTAATTTATACATATGTACATTCAACTCAAGTAAATAAGTGCAAACATGTGTGGAAAAAGAAAAACAGTAATTAACTAATGTTGTAAATTAAAGAACTACTCTTAAAGAAGCGTTCCTCCTATAAGTATCGGTGTGAAGACAATTAACATCTAATCTCCAAATACCTATTTACAATTTTATCTGAGTATTTGCTTTGGTCTCACTAATTTACAGATTATCGAAGCGACACTAATTAGTCGATTAAGATTGAATTTGTCTGATGTATAACATCAATTAACTTGAGTTAATGTTTGCAGATTATCTAAAGCTTTTTGTTTTTCTCCCTTTGTTAAAAAGGAATGTGAATACATACTTGCAAATACAAAAGGCTTAAAGGGAGCACACATTTCACAAGAGCCACAGCATTAGAATCGCCTTTCAACTGCAGAAGAGCAAACCCTAGATAAAAAGATATTTACCGAGCCCCATCGTCAACATCATCATGATTGTTCTTGTTCGAGCGTACACATTTATACGTGCATGTACATGGAGGTACATATAAACTCTCTCACAATTTCATGAAATTGGCTTCGAGTTTGTCAATTTTATGTCAGGGGTGAAAAAACGCCCGCAACGATAACCTTTGCGCGGTATTGTATTCAACATTTCATTTCACATACATAGTTTTGTATTGTAATATGTTTAGTATAACATGACATACAGACTACGTATGAACAGATTTTCGACAGGTTGAATGATTCGTTTAATCTCTGATTACATGTGAATACTTATACTTTGGAGCACTATGTATGGTCATTTAAGCATTTGTCTTATCTTCAGTTTCTGCTCTTCAGTCAGTTCAGTCAACGACTTATGGTCACGTGTCTCACTGAGAGTTGTTTTGGAATTAATGTGAAAACCATTAATTATAATTTGGTTCATGGTAGTAGTCAGTTTAGAGAAAAAAAAACTTGACTAGAGATAATTTGTGTACGCTTTTCGTCGCTTCGGTATGCGGCAAGCTATTAACAGCATAAAAGTAAAAAAAAGACAAATTAAATAACAATTTGCCAGATGTTCAGCACCAAAACGACTATCTCAAGTGGTGATATGGCATCAGCAATTATTATGAATTGTAAACGATCAAGAGGAACATCGATCGACACCCTATTCCACCTACAACTTACAATGCGCATAAATTTGCATAATGAGTGGTGCACGCTACCGCAAGCATAATGCCGTACTGTCCTGGCAGATTCTTTTAAAGCAATTTGGTCAATTACATCCCTAAGTGGGATCTCCCCTTAGGAATGACTCATGTTCAGTTGGTCAAACAGAATAACATATTGGTGTAGCAGTCAAAGGTTCATCGCCTAGAATATAACACAACAGACATTCTGATAAGAATAATTGCATTGACGATCAGGCAACAAACCATATGGTGCTAAGATCTAATTTAAATGCACCCATTTTCCAATTTCGTTGACGTTCAGAATAAATTAATAATGACACGACGAGAGGAACAGGACCAGAACGGTAAGCATGCGCAGAGTGTGGAGTTAGCTGGCACCAACTATATCTATGTATAATAAATAAATAAAACTACATCCATACAAACCTTACTACCTACATACTCACAGAATATATTTTAATTTAAAAAAATTGGACTAAGTTGATAGTGACACGCCATGACTTATCTTCAATTACAAGTACATTTTAGAATATTAGTATTTATGAAATAAATCTGCGATAGGAATGAATCCGCATACACATGCGGTAAGACACGTATGACACCCATGATAACAGATGGTTTGCGGGATGGATCGGAAATGTGAATTAAGATTTCAGTATCAAATCGAAACGTGCAATATGAGCAGTCAAATTGTTCTCGGCTTCATTGTTGTTTTTGCAGTTTTTCGATTAGTGAAATCAATTGATAATAATTGCACCTCAGTAAAAATTGAAATCAACTCAACGGTCTACGTGGGATGTGAAATTTTAAACTGGAATGGTGAAAATTGTGTAGCATTTCGTGGTATTCCCTATGCAAAACCACCAATTGGTGAAAGACGTTTTAAGGTGAAGATGATCTAAAATAATGTTTGGATGTTATATTTAAACGTATTTTTTTTTCAATTGCATGTACTTAAGGATCCATTGCCTATCGGATATGATCTGAAGGTTGTAGATGCACAACAGGATGGAAAAGACTGCCCTTCTATATTTTCCAATAACACATCGGAAGATTGTCTTTACCTTAATGTTTACTCCAAATATATGGTAGGAATGCTTTTCAATGTGTGAAAAGTAATTTTTTATTACTTTTTTTAGAATAGCAGCACTTCACTCCGGCCCGTTATTGTGTTTATCCACCCAGGTGGCTTCTATGGTGGATCAGGATCTAGTGAATTTTTGGGGCCGGCATACCTTTTACAAGACAGTGTAATTTTAGTGACAATTAACTATCGTCTAGGTTCACTGGGCTTTTTGAATCTTGGAACATCTCAAGTTCCAGGTAATGCCGGTCTAAAGGATCAGGTCTTGGCATTAAGATGGGTCAACAATAACATTCAATATTTTGGGGGTGATCCAAACAATATTTCATTAATGGGATACAGCGCTGGTGCTATCAGCGTAACCATGCACCTTGTATCACCAATGTCCCAGGGATTATTTCATAAAGCCATTATTATGAGTGGTTCAGTTCCCCCACAAACGAAAATTCCATTGCATAACCAACTTGTGCTTGCCAAAAAACAAGCCTTTTTAATGGGTTGTAAGGAGCAATTTCTTAATCCAAACCAGATAATTGAATGCTTAAACCAATTTGATGGGCACGAAATTGCATTGACACTCCGACAAATGTTTGACTTTGGAAAGGATAATCCTATCTTTCTTTGGCTACCTGTGGTAGAAGACAATTTTGGACAAGAACGATTTTTGATTGAAAGCCCATACATTTCCTTCAAAGCTGGGAGATTTTCAAGAGTTCCAATATTGATTGGGTTTACAAATGGAGAATTTTGTACTTCCGCTAAAGGTTTCTATTTCTTTTTGTATTTTTAAATTATTAATTAGAAATTTATATTTTACAGATATAATTGACAGTGAAGAACTTTTGAATACATTTAATAATCGATTTGAATTTCTGGCACCCACATGCTTCATGTATTCCAATCATGAAAGTGAAGATGAAATGAATAAAGAAATCTGGTTACGTTACTTTCAAAATAATACCATAAGTAAAAATAATTTCAAGCAGCTTTGTAATCTTTTTTCCGATTCACTGATTCGATTTGGTACTTATAAGCTTGCCGAACTTACATCAAAATATGTTGATGTCTATCGATATCGGTTCACTTATAGGGGTCGTTTTAGCAATCTTGATTATACCGGGAATAAAGGTAAGTAAAATCCTTCGCAACCATATAAAGTTGTAAAAATATTTATTGTTGTCTTGTATTTTTCAGCCGCTGAACATATGGATGACCTGATGTATCTTTTTCAAATGCCTCTGGCTAAATTTACGCCGAAGGACCCTGAAGCAGATATAGTGAATCTGATGACAACTGCTTTTACAAAATTTGCAAAATATGGGTATGAGAGATACATAATAAATGATTATATAATATTTAATATCATTTATAGGAAACTTGTGGACAATTTTGAAAGTGGAACAACTCACTTTGCCGAAATTAATTCTAAGATTGAAGTAAAAAATAGTACATATTTCGATGAAATTGATTTTTGGAATAATTTGACGAACTTATGAGTTGGATGACTTTATTGTATGCATACAAAACAGAAAAACGAATAAGTGTGCGTAAAAATAATTGATGACAGAGTATTTTGTTATCAGAGCTTTCTTCTTTTCTTTAGTTGTTTGTTATATTCTCGTGATCCGCATAATCCAGTACTTCATTATCGTCCTTGCTATGACGGCGCTCAAAATGAAGGGGGAAAAGTTTCCTCCAGACTTCGTAGCGCTCCAAATAAATGCAGTTTTTCATAGTCATTTCATTATTAATTTCCAATTAATTTTCCTTTTGAAACTAGATCGACGCCTGCGTATTTTCTAAAGACATTCATCATTTGCTTTATTTGGATCAAAAAAATCCACAGTGACTTATTAGCGGCCCAACTAGGCGTACCTACGACCTGTGTACTCCTGTGGTTATGTGTTTCAATGTGTATTATCGGAATCCAAATACATCCGAGGACATTAAATTTTTCACTTGAAAAAATCAACAGTGTATAGTAAGGATTTCTTAGCCTTTTAATGGCTCGTCTTCCAACTGCCACTGCGGCCAAACTAGGCTACCTGCGACTCTTGTGCACCTGTGGGTATGTTGTCTAGTGTCTATTAATCGAATCAAATGCATTTGGAGTGAATCCGACGACATCGAGATTTTCACCTGAAAAAATAGACAGTGTATAGTAAGGGATTTTTAGCCTTATCCTAGCTCATCTTCCAACTGGCACAGCGGCCAAACTAGGCTACCTACGACTCTTGTACACCTGTGGGTATGTTGTCTAGTGTCTATTAATCGAATCAAATGCATTTGGAGTGAATCCGACGACATCGAGATTTTCACCTGAAAAAATAGACAGTGTATAGTAAGGGATTTTTAGCCTTATCCTAGCTCATCTTCCAACTGGCACAGCGGCCAAACTAGGCTACCTACGACTCCTGTACACCTGTGGGTATGTTGTCTAGTGTCTATTATTCGAATCAAATGCATTTGGAGTGAATCCGACGACATCGAGATTTTCACCTGAAAAAATAGACAGTGTATAGTAAGGGATTTTTAGCCTTATCCTAGCTCATCTTCCAACTGGCACAGCGGCCAAACTAGGCTACCTACGACTCTTGTACACCTGTGGGTATGTTGTCTAGTGTCTATTATTCGAATCAAATGCATTTGGAGTGAATCCGACGACATCGAGATTTTCACCTGAAAAAATAGACAGTGTATAGTAAGGGATTTTTAGCCTTATCCTAGCTCATCTTCCAACTGGCACAGCGGCCAAACTAGGCTACCTACGACTCTTGTACACCTGTGGGTATGTTGTCTAGTGTCTATTATTCGAATCAAATGCATTTAGAGTGAATCCGACGACATCGAGATTTTCACCTGAAAAAATAGACAGTGTATAGTAAGGGATTTTTAGCCTTATCCTAGCTCATCTTCCAACTGGCACAGCGGCCAAACTAGGCTACCTACGACTCTTGTACACCTGTAGGTATGTTGTCTAGTGTCTATTAATCGAATCAAATGCATTTGGAGTGAATCCGACGACATCGAGATTTTCACCTGAAAAAATAGACAGTGTATAAGTGTAAGGGATTTTTAGCCTTATCCTAGCTCATCTTCCAACTGGCACAGCGGCCAAACTAGGCTACCTACGACTCTTGTAAACCTGTGGGTATGTTGTCTAGTGTCTATTAATCGAATCAAATGCATTTGGAGTGAATCCGACGACATCGATATTTTCACCTGAAAAAATAGACAGTGTATAGTAAGGGATCTTTAGCCTTATCCTAGCTCATCTTCCAACTGGCACAGCAGCCAAACTAGGGTACCTACGACTCTTGTACACCTGTGGGTATGTTGTCTAGTGTTTATTAATCGAATCAAATGCATTTGGAGTGAATTCGACGACATCGAGATTTTCACCTGAAAAAATAGACAGTGTAGTAAGGGATATTTAGCCTTATCCTAGCTCATCTTCCAACTGGCACAGCGGCCAAACTAGGCTACCTACGACTCTTGTACACCTGTGGGTATGTTGTCTAGTGTCTATTAATCGAATCAAATGCATTTGGAGTGAATCCGACGACATCGAGATTTTCACCTGAAAAAATAGACAGTGTATAGTAATGGATTTTTAGCCTTATCCTAGCTCATCTTCCAACTGGCACAGCGGCCAAACTGGGGTACCTACGACTCTTGTACACCTGTGGGTATGTTGTCTAGTGTTTATTAATCGAATCAAATGCATTTGGAGTGAATCCGACGACATCGAGATTTTCACCTGAAAAAATAGACAGTGTATAGTAATGGATTTTTAGCCTTATCCTAGCTCATCTTCCAACTGGCACAGCGGCCAAACTAGGCTACCTACGACTCTTGTAAACCTGTGGTATGTTGCCTAGTGTCTATTAATCGAATCAAATGCATTTGGAGTGAATCCGACGACATCGAGATTTTCACCTGAAAAAATAGACAGTGTATAGTAAGGGATCTTTAGCCTTATCCTAGCTCATCTTCCAACTGGCACAGCGGCCAAACTAGGCTACCTACGACTCTTGTACACCTGTGGGTATGTTGTCTAGTGTCTATTAATCGAATCAAATGCATTTAGAGTGAATCCGACGACATCGAGATTTTCACCTGAAAAAATAGACAGTGTATAGTAATGGATTTTTAGCCTTATCCTAGCTCATCTTCCAA
Source organism: Eristalis pertinax (assembly GCA_907269125.1). Taxonomy (NCBI): domain Eukaryota; kingdom Metazoa; phylum Arthropoda; class Insecta; order Diptera; family Syrphidae; genus Eristalis; species Eristalis pertinax. The sequence goes on along the minus strand of OU026148.1, from coordinate 761,867 downwards.
CTGGCACAGCGGCCAAACTAGGGTACCTACGACCCTTGTACACCTGTGGGTATGTTGTCTAGTGTTTATTAATCGAATCAAATGCATTTGGAGTGAATTCGACGACATCGAGATTTTCACCTGAAAAAATAGACAGTGTATAGTAAGGGATCTTTAGCCTTATCATAGCTCATCTTCCAACTGGCACAGCGGCCAAACTAGGCTACCTACGACTCTTGTACACCTGTGGGTATGTTGCCTAGTATCTATTAATCGAATCAAATGCATTTGGAGTGAATCCGACGACATCGAGATTTTCACCTGAAAAAATAGACAGTGTATAGTAAGGGATCTTTAGCCTTATCATAGCTCATCTTCCAACTGGCACAGCGGCCAAACTAGGCTACCTACGACTCTTGTACACCTGTGGGTATGTTGTCTAGTGTCTATTAATCGAATCAAATGCATTTAGAGTGAATCCGACGACATCGAGATTTTCACCTGAAAAAATAGACAGTGTATAGTAATGGATTTTTAGCCTTATCCTAGCTCATCTTTCAACTGGCACAGCGGCCAAACTAGGCTACCTACGACTCTTGTACACCTGTGGGTATGTTGTCTAGTGTATATTAATCGAATCAAATGCATTTAGAGTGAATCCGACGACATCGAGATTTTCACCTGAAAAAATAGACAGGGATTTTTAGCCCTATCCTAGCTCATCTTCCAACTGGCACAGCAGCCAAACTAGGCTACCTACGACTCTTGTACACCTGTGGGTATGTTGTCTAGTGTCTATTAATCGAATCAAATGCATTTGGAGTGAATCCGACGACATCGAGATTTTCACCTGAAAAAATAGACAATGTATAGTAAGGGATCTTTAGCCTTATCCTAGCTCATCTTCCAACTGGCACAGCAGCCAAACTAGGGTACCTACGACTCTTGTACACCTGTGGGTATGTTGTCTAGTGTTTATTAATCGAATCAAATGCATTTGGAGTGAATTCGACGACATCGAGATTTTCACCTGAAAAAATAGACAGTGTACAGTAAGGGATCTTTAGCCTTTTCCTAGCTCATCTTCCAACTGGCACAGCAGCCAAACTAGGGTACCTACGACGATTTTCACCTGAAAAAATAGACAGTGTATAGTAAGGGATTTTTAGCCTTATCCTAGCTCATCTTCCAACTGGCACAGCGGCCAAACTGGGGTACCTACGACTCTTGTACACCTGTGGGTATGTTGTCTAGTGTTTATTAATCGAATCAAATGCATTTGGAGTGAATCCGACGACATCGAGATTTTCACTTGAAAAAATAGACAGTGTATTGTAAGGGATTTTTAGCCTTATCCTAGCTCTTCTTCCAACTGGCACAGCGGCCAAACTAGGCTACCTACGACTCTTGTACACCTGTGGGTATGTTGTCTAGTGTCTATTAATCGAATCAAATGCATTTGGAGTGAATCCGACGACATCGAAATTTTCACCTGAAAAAATAGACAGTGTACAGTAAGGGATTTTTAGCCTTATCCTAGCTCATCTTCCAACTGGCACAGCGGCCAAACTAGGCTACCTACGACTCTTGTACACCTGTGGGTATGTTGTCTAGTGTCTATTATTCGAATCAAATGCATTTAGAGTGAATCCGACGACATCGAGATTTTCACCTGAAAAAATAGACAGTGTCTAGTAAGGGATTTTTAGCCTTATCCTAGCTCATCTTCCAACTGGCACAGCGGCCAAACTAGGCTACCTACGACTCTTGTACACCTATGGCTATGTTGTCTAGTGTCTATTAATCGAATCAAATGCATTTGAAGTGAATTCGACGACATCGAGATTTTCACTTGAAAAAATAGACAGTGTATTGTAAGGGATTTTTAGCCTTATCCTAGCTCTTCTTCCAACTGGCACAGCGGCCAAACTAGGCTACCTACGACTCTGTACACCTATGGCTATGTTGTCTAGTGTCTATTAATCGAATCAAATGCATTTGAAGTGAATTCGACGACATCGAGATTTTCACTTGAAAAAATAGACAGTGTATTGTAAGGGATTTTTAGCCTTATCCTAGCTCTTCTTCCAACTGGCACAGCGGCCAAACTAGGCTACCTACGACTCTTGTACACCTGTGGGTATGTTGTCTAGTGTCTATTAATCGAATCAAATGCATTTGGAGTGAATCCGACGACATCGAAATTTTCACCTGAAAAAATAGACAGTGTACAGTAAGGGATTTTTAGCCTTATCCTAGCTCATCTTCCAACTGGCACAGCAGCCAAACTAGGGTACCTACGACTCTTGTACACCTGTGGGTATGTTGTCTAGTGTTTATTAATCGAATCAAATGCATTTGGAGTGAATCCGACGACATCGAAATTTTCACCTGAAAAAATAGACAGTGTACAGTAAGGGATCTTTAGCCTTTTCCTAGCTCATCTTCCAACTGGCACAGCAGCCAAACTAGGGTACCTACGACGATTTTCACCTGAAAAAATAGACAGTGTATAGTAAGGGATTTTTAGCCTTATCCTAGCTCATCTTCCAACTGGCGCAGCGGCCAAACTAGGCTACCTACGACTCTTGTACACCTATGGCTATGTTGTCTAGTGTCTATTAATCGAATCAAATGCATTTGAAGTGAATTCGACGACATCGAGATTTTCACTTGAAAAAATAGACAGTGTATTGTAAGGGATTTTTAGCCTTATCCTAGCTCTTCTTCCAACTGGCACAGCGGCCAAACTAGGCTACCTACGACTCTTGTACACCTGTGGGTATGTTGTCTAGTGTCTATTATTCGAATCAAATGCATTTGGAGTGAATCCGACGACATCGAGATTTTCACCTGAAAAAATAGACAGTGTATAGTAAGGGATCTTTAGCCTTATCCTAGCTCATCTTCCAACTGGCACAGCAGCCAAACTAGGGTACCTACGACTCTTGTACACCTGTGGGTATGTTGTCTAGTGTCTATTAATCGAATCAAATGCATTTGGAGTGAATCCTGAAAAAATAGACAGTGTATAGTAAGGGATTTTTAGCCTTATCCTAGCTCATCTTCCAACTGGCACAGCGGCCAAACTAGGCTACCTAAGACTCTTGTACACCTGTAGGTATGTTGTCTAGTGTCTATTAATCGAATCAAATGCATCTGGAGTGAATCCGACGGCATCGATATTTTCACCTGAAAAAATAGACAGTGTATAGTAAGGGATTTTTAGCCTTATCCTAGCTCATCTGCCAACTGGCACAGCGGCCAAACTAGGCTACCTGCGACTCTTGTACACCTGTGGGTATGTTGTCTAGTGTCTATTAATCGAATCAAATGCATTTGGAGTGAATCCGATGACATCGAGATTTTCACCTGAAAAAATAGACAGATTTTTAGCCTTATCCTAGCTCATCTTCCAACTGGCACAGCGGCCAAACTAGGCTACCTACGACTCTTGTACACCTGTGGCTATGTTGTCTAGTGTCTATTAATCGAATCAAATGCATTTGGAGTGAATTCGAAGACATCGAGATTTTCACCTGAAAAAATAGACAGTGTATAGTAAGGGATTTTTAGCCTTATCCTAGCTCATCTTCCAACTGGCACAGCGGCCAAACTAGGCTACCTACGACTCTTGTACACCTGTGGGTATGTTGTCTAGTGTCTATTATTCGAATCAAATGCATTTGGAGTGAATCCGACGACATCGAGATTTTCACCTGAAAAAATAGACAGTGTCTAGTAAGGGATTTTTAGCCTTATCCTAGCTCATCTTCCAACTGGCACAGCGGCCAAACTAGGCTACCTACGACTCTTGTACACCTGTAGGTATGTTGTCTAGTGTCTATTAATCGAATCAAATGCATTTGGAGTGAATCCGACGACATCGAGATTTTCACCTGAAAAAATAGACAGTGTATAAGTGTAAGGGATTTTTAGCCTTATCCTAGCTCATCTTCCAACTGGCACAGCGGCCAAACTAGGCTACCTACGACTCTTGTAAACCTGTGGGTATGTTGTCTAGTGTCTATTAATCGAATCAAATGCATTTGGAGTGAATCCGACGACATCGATATTTTCACCTGAAAAAATAGACAGTGTATAGTAAGGGATCTTTAGCCTTATCCTAGCTCATCTTCCAACTGGCACAGCAGCCAAACTAGGGTACCTACGACTCTTGTACACCTGTGGGTATGTTGTCTAGTATCTATTAATCGAATCAAATGCATTTGGAGTGAATCCGACGACATCGAGATTTTCACCTGAAAAAATAGACAGTGTATAGTAAGGGATCTTTAACCTTATCATAGCTCATCTTCCAACTGGCACAGCGGCCAAACTAGGCTACCTACGACTCTTGTACACCTGTGGGTATGTTGTCTAGTGTCTATTAATCGAATCAAATGCATTTAGAGTGAATCCGGCGACATCGAGATTTTCACCTGAAAAAATAGACAGTGTATAGTAATGGATTTTTAGCCTTATCCTAGCTCATCTTTCAACTGGCACAGCGGCCAAACTAGGCTACCTACGACTCTTGTACACCTGTGGGTATGTTGTCTAGTGTCTATTAATCGAATCAAATGCATTTAGAGTGAATCCGACGACATCGAGATTTTCACCTGAAAAAATAGACAGGGATTTTTAGCCTTATCCTAGCTCATCTTCCAACTGGCACAGCGGCCAAACTAGGCTACCTACGACTCTTGTACACCTGTGGGTATGTTGTCTAGTATCTATTAATCGAATCAAATGCATTTGGAGTGAATCCGACGACATCGAGATTTTCACCTGAAAAAATAGACAGTGTACAGTAAGGGATCTTTAGCCTTATCATAGCTCATCTTCCAATTGGCACAGCGGCCAAACTAGGCTACCTACGACTCTTGTACACCTGTGGGTATGTTGTCTTGTGTCTATTAATCGAATCAAATGCATTTGGAGTGAATCCGACGACATCGATATTTTCACCTGAAAAAATAGACAGTGTGTAGTAAGGGATTTTTAGCCTTATCCTAGCTCATCTTCCAACTGGCACAGCAGCCAAACTAGGCTACCTACGACTCTTGTACACCTGTGGGTATGTTGTCTAGTGTCTATTAATCGAATCAAATGCATTTGGAGTGAATCCGACGACATCGAGATTTTCACCTGAAAAAATAGACAGTGTATAGTAAGGGATCTTTAGCCTTATCCTAGCTCATCTTCCAACTGGCACAGCAGCCAAACTAGGGTACCTACGACTCTTGTACACCTGTGGGTATGTTGTCTAGTGTTTATTAATCGAATCAAATGCATTTGGAGTGAATTCGACGACATCGAGATTTTCACCTGAAAAAATAGACAGTGTATGGTAAGGGATTTTTAGCCTTTTCCTAGCTCATCTTCCAACTGGCACAGCAGCCAAACTAGGGTACCTACGACGATTTTCACCTGAAAAAATAGACAGTGTATAGTAAGGGATTTTTAGCCTTATCCTAGCTCATCTTCCAACTGGCACAGCGGCCAAACTAGGCTACCTACGACTCTTGTACACCTGTGGGTATGTTGTCTAGTGTCTATTAATCGAATCAAATGCATTTGAAGTGAATTCGACGACATCGAGATTTTCACCTGAAAAAATAGACAGTGTATTGTAAGGGATTTTTAGCCTTATCCTAGCTCTTCTTCCAACTGGCACAGCGGCCAAACTAGGCTACCTACGACTCTTGTACACCTGTGGGTATGTTGTCTAGTGTCTATTAATCGAATCAAATGCATTTGGAGTGAATCCGACGACATCGAAATTTTCACCTGAAAAAATAGACAGTGTACAGTAAGGGATTTTTAGCCTTATCCTAGCTCATCTTCCAACTGGCACAGCGGCCAAACTAGGCTACCTACGACTCTTGTACACCTGTGGCTATGTTGTCTAGTGTCTATTAATCGAAGCAAATGCATTTGGAGTGAATCCGACGACATCGAAATTTTCACCTGAAAAAATAGACAGTGTATAGTAAGGGATCTTTAGCCTTATCCTAGCTCATCTTCCAACTGGCACAGCAGCCAAACTAGGGTACCTACGACTCTTGTAAAGTGTCTATTAATCGAATCAAATGCGTTTGGAGTCAATCCGACGACATCGAGATTTTCACCTGAAAAAATAGACAGTGTATAGTAAGGGATCTTTAGCCTTATCCTAGCTCATCTTCCAACTGGCACAGCAGCCAAACTAGGGTACCTACGACTCTTGTACACCTGTGGGTATGTTGTCTAGTGTCTATTAATCGAATCAAATGCATTTGGAGTGAATCCGACTACATCGAGATTTTCACCTGAAAAAATAGACAGTGTATAGTAAGGGATCTTTAGCCTTATCCTAGCTCATCTTCCAACTGGCACAGCAGCCAAACTAGGGTACCTACGACTCTTGTACACCTGTGGGTATGTTGTCTAGTGTCTATTAATCGAATCAAATGCATTTGGAGTGAATCCTGAAAAAATAGACAGTGTATAGTAAGGGATTTTTAGCCTTATCCTAGCTCATCTTCCAACTGGCACAGCGGCCAAACTAGGCTACCTAAGACTCTTGTACACCTGTAGGTATGTTGTCTAGTGTCTATTAATCGAATCAAATGCATCTGGAGTGAATCCGACGGCATCGATATTTTCACCTGAAAAAATAGACAGTGTATAGTAAGGGATTTTTAGCCTTATCCTAGCTCATCTGCCAACTGGCACAGCGGCCAAACTAGGCTACCTGCGACTCTTGTACACCTGTGGGTATGTTGTCTAGTGTCTATTAATCGAATCAAATGCATTTGGAGTGAATCCGATGACATCGAGATTTTCACCTGAAAAAATAGACAGATTTTTAGCCTTATCCTAGCTCATCTTCCAACTGGCACAGCGGCCAAACTAGGCTACCTACGACTCTTGTACACCTGTGGCTATGTTGTCTAGTGTCTATTAATCGAATCAAATGCATTTGGAGTGAATTCGAAGACATCGAGATTTTCACCTGAAAAAATAGACAGATTTTTAGCCTTATCCTATAGTAAGGGATTTTTAGCCTTATCCTAGCTCATCTTCCAACTGGCACAGCGGCCAAACTAGGCTACCTACGACTCTTGTACACCTGTGGGTATGTTGTCTAGTGTCTATTATTCGAATCAAATGCATTTGGAGTGAATCCGACGACATCGAGATTTTCACCTGAAAAAATAGACAGTGTATAGTAAGGGATTTTTAGCCTTATCCTAGCTCATCTTCCAACTGGCACAGCGGCCAAACTAGGCTACCTACGACTCTTGTACACCTGTGGGTATGTTGTCTAGTGTCTATTATTCGAATCAAATGCATTTGGAGTGAATCCGACGACATCGAGATTTTCACCTGAAAAAATAGACAGTGTCTAGTAAGGGATTTTTAGCCTTATCCTAGCTCATCTTCCAACTGGCACAGCGGCCAAACTAGGCTACCTACGACTCTTGTACACCTGTGGGTATGTTGTCTAGTGTCTATTATTCGAATCAAATGCATTTAGAGTGAATCCGACGACATCGAGATTTTCACCTGAAAAAATAGACAGTGTATAGTAAGGGATTTTTAGCCTTATCCTAGCTCATCTTCCAACTGGCACAGCGGCCAAACTAGGCTACCTACGACTCTTGTACACCTGTAGGTATGTTGTCTAGTGTCTATTAATCGAATCAAATGCATTTCGAGTGAATCCGACGACATCGAGATTTTCACCTGAAAAAATAGACAGTGTATAAGTGTAAGGGATTTTTAGCCTTATCCTAGCTCATCTTCCAACTGGCACAGCGGCCAAACTAGGCTACCTACGACTCTTGTAAACCTGTGGGTATGTTGTCTAGTGTCTATTAATCGAATCAAATGCATTTGGAGTGAATCCGACGACATCGATATTTTCACCTGAAAAAATAGACAGTGTATAGTAAGGGATCTTTAGCCTTATCCTAGCTCATCTTCCAACTGGCACAGCAGCCAAACTAGGGTACCTACGACTCTTGTACACCTGTGGGTATGTTGTCTAGTATATATTAATCGAATCAAATGCATTGGGAGTGAATCCGACGACATCGAGATTTTCACCTGAAAAAATAGACAGTGTATAGTAAGGGATCTTTAGCCTTATCATAGCTCATCTTCCAACTGGCACAGCGGCCAAACTAGGCTACCTACGACTCTTGTACACCTGTGGGTATGTTGTCTAGTGTCTATTAATCGAATCAAATGCATTTAGAGTGAATCCGACGACATCGAGATTTTCACCTGAAAAAATAGACAGTGTATAGTAATGGATTTTTAGCCTTATCCTAGCTCATATTCAACTGGCACAGCGGCCAAACTAGGCTACCTACGACTCTTGTACACCTGTGGGTATGTTGTCTAGTGTATATTAATCGAATCAAATGCATTTAGAGTGAATCCGACGACATCGAGATTTTCACCTGAAAAAATAGACAGGGATTTTTAGCCTTATCCTAGCTCATCTTCCAACTGGCACAGCGGCCAAACTAGGCTACCTACGACTCTTGTACACCTGTGGGTATGTTGTCTAGTGTCTATTAATCGAATCAAATGCATTTGGAGTGAATCCGACTACATCGAGATTTTCACCTGAAAAAATAGACAGTGTATAGTAAGGGATCTTTAGCCTTATCCTAGCTCATCTTCCAACTGGCACAGCAGCCAAACTAGGGTACCTAAGACTCTTGTACACCTGTAGGTATGTTGTCTAGTGTCTATTAATCGAATCAAATGCATCTGGAGTGAATCCGACGGCATCGATATTTTCACCTGAAAAAATAGACAGTGTATAGTAAGGGATTTTTAGCCTTATCCTAGCTCATCTGCCAACTGGCACAGCGGCCAAACTAGGCTACCTGCGACTCTTGTACACCTGTGGGTATGTTGTCTAGTGTCTATTAATCGAATCAAATGCATTTGGAGTGAATCCGATGACATCGAGATTTTCACCTGAAAAAATAGACAGATTTTTAGCCTTATCCTAGCTCATCTTCCAACTGGCACAGCGGCCAAACTAGGCTACCTACGACTCTTGTACACCTGTGGCTATGTTGTCTAGTGTCTATTAATCGAATCAAATGCATTTGGAGTGAATTCGAAGACATCGAGATTTTCACCTGAAAAAATAGACAGATTTTTAGCCTTATCCTAGCTCATCTTCCAACTGGCACAGCGGCCAAACTAGGCTACCTACGACTCTTGTACACCTGTGGCTATGTTGTCTAGTGTCTATTAATCGAATCAAATGCATTTGGAGTGAATCCGACGACATCGAGATTTTCACCTGAAAAAAATAGACAGTAAGGGATTTTTAGCCTTATCCTAGCTCATCTTCCAACTGGCACAGCGGCCAAACTAGGCTACCTACGACTCTTGTACACCTGTGGGTATGTTGTCTAGTGTATATTAATCGAATCAAATGCATTTGGAGTGAATCCGACGACATCGAGATTTTCACCTGAAAAAATAGACAGTAAGGGATTTTTAGCCTTATCCTAGCTCATCTTCCAACTGGCACAGCGGCCAAACTAGGCTACCTACGACTCTTGTACACCTGTGGGTATGTTGTCTAGTGTTTGTTAATCGAATCAAATGCATTTGGAGTGAATTCGCAGACATCGAGATTTTCACCTGAAAAAATAGACAGTAAGGGATTTTTAGCCTTATCCTAGCTCATCTTCCAACTGGCACAGCGGCCAAACTAGGCTACCTACGACTCTTGTACACCTGTGGGTATGTTGTCTAGTGTTTATTAATCGAATCAAATGCATTTGGAGTGAATTCGCAGACATCGAGATTTTCACCTGAAAAAATAGACAGTAAGGGATTTTTAGCCTTATCCTAGCTCATCTTCCAACTGGCACAGCGGCCAAACTAGGCTACCTACGACTCTTGTACACCTGTGGGTATGTTGTCTAGTGTCTATTAATCGAATCAAATGCATTTGGAGTGAATCCGATGACATCGAGATTTTCACCTGAAAAAATAGACAGTGTATAGTAAGGGATTTTTAGCCTTATCCTAGCTCATCTTCCAACTGGCACAGCGGCCAAACTAGGCTACCTACGACTCTTGTACACCTGTGGCTATGTTGTCTAGTGTCTATTAATCGAATCAAATGCATTTGGAGTGAATTCGACGACATCGAGATTTTCACCTGAAAAAATAAAATAAGGGATTTTTAGCCTTATCCTAGCTCATCTTCCAACTGGCACAGTGGCCAAACTAGGCTACCTACGACTCTTGTACACCTGTGGGTATGTTGTCTAGTGTCTATTAATCGAATCAAATGCATTTGGAGTGAATTGGACGACATCGAGATGTTCACCTGAAAAAATAGACAGTGTATAGTAAGGGATCTTTAGCTTTATCATAGCTCATCTTCCAACTGGCACAGCGGCCAAACTAGGCTACCTACGACTCTTGTACACCTGTGGCTATGTTGTCTAGTGTCTATTAATCGAATCAAATGCATTTGGAGTGAATTCGACGACATCGAGATTTTCACCTGAAAAAATAAAATAAGGGATTTTTAGCCTTATCCTAGCTCATCTTCCAACTGGCACAGCGGCCAAAGTAGGCTACCTACGACTCTTGTACACCTGTGGGTATGTTGTCTAGTGTCTATTAATCGAATCAAATGCATTTGGAGTGAATTCGACGACATCGAGATTTTCACCTGAAAAAATAGACTGTATAGTAAGGGATCTTTAGCCTTATCATAGCTCACCTTCCAACTGGCACAGCGGCCAAACTAGACTACCTACGACTCTTGTACACCTGTGGGTATGTTGTCTAGTGTCTATTAATCGAATCAAATGCATTTAGAGTGAATCCGACGACATCGAGATTTTCACCTGAAAACATAGACTGTATAGTAAGGGATCTTTAGCCTTATCATAGCTCATCTTCCAACTGGCACAGCGGCCAAACTAGGCTACCTACGACTCTTGTACACCTGTGGGTATGTTGTCTAGTGTCTATTAATCGAATCAAATGCATTTACAGTGAATCCGACGACATCGAGATTTTCACCTCAAAAAATAGACAGTGTATAGTAAGGGACTTTTAGCCTTATCCTAGCTCATCTTCCAACTGGCACAGCGGCCAAGCTAGGCTACCTACGACTCTTGTACACCTGTGGGTATGTTGTCTAGTGTCTATTAATCGAATCAAATGCATTTGGGGGGAATCCGACGACATCGAGATTTTCACCTGAAAAAATAGACAGTGTATAGTAAGGGATCTTTAGCCTTATCCTAGCTCATCTTCCAACTGTACACCTGTGGCTATGTTGTCTAGTGTCTATTAATCGAATCAAATGCATTTGGAGTGACTTCGACGACATCGAGATTTTCACCTGAAAAAATAGACAGTGTATAGTAAGGGATTTTTAGCCTTATCCTAGCTCATGTTCCAACTGTACACCTGTGCCTATGTTATCTAGTGTCTATTAATCGAATCAAATGCATTTGGGGTGAATCCGACGACATCGAGATTTTCACCTGAAAAAATAGACAGTGTATAGTAAGGGATCTTTAGCCTTATCCTAGCTCATCTTCCAACTGTACACCTGTGGCTATGTTGTCTAGTGTCTATTAATCGAATCAAATGCATTTGGAGTGACTTCGACGACATCGAGATTTTCACCTGAAAAAATAGACAGTGTATAGTAAGGGATCTTTAGCCTTATCCTAGCTCATCTTCCAACTGGCACAGCAGCCAAACTAGGGTACCTACGACTCTTGTACACCTGTGGGTATGTTATCTAGTGTCTATTAATCGAATCAAATGCATTTGGAGTGAATCCGATGACATCGAGATTTTCACCTGAAAAAATAGACAGTGTATAGTAAGGGATCTTTAGCATTATCATAGCTCATCTTCCAACTGGCACAGCGGCCAAACTAGACTACCTACGACTCTTGTACACCTGTGGGTATGTTGTCTAGTGTCTATTAATCGAATCAAATGCATTTAGAGTGAATCCGACGACATCGAGATTTTCACCTGAAAAAATAGACAGTGTAAGGGATTTTTAGCCTTATCCTAGCTCATCTTCCAACTGAATCCAACTGAATCCGACGACATCGAGATTTTCACCTGATAAAATAGACAGTGTATAGTAAGGGATCTTTAGCCTTATCCTAGCTCATCTTCCAACTGGCACAGCAGCCAAAATAGGGTACCTACGACTCTTGTACACCTGTGGGTATGTTGTCTAGTGTTTATTAATCGAATCAAATGCATTTGGAGTGAATTCGACGACATCGAGCTTTTCACCTGATAAAATAGACAGTGTATAGTAAGGGATTTTTAGCCTTATCCTAGCTCATTTTCCAACTGGCACAGCGGCCAAACTAGGCTACCTACGACTCTTGTACACCTGTGGGTATGTTGTCTAGTGTCTATTAATCGAATCAAATACATTTGGAGTGAATCCGATGACATCGAGATTTTCACCTGAAAAAATAGACAGTGTATAGTAAGGGATCTTTAGCCTTATCCTAGCTCATCTTCCAACTGGCACAGCGGCCAAACTAGGCTACCTACGACTCTTGTATTCCTCTGGCTATGTTGTCTAGTGTCTATTAATCGAATCAAATGCATTTGGAGTGAATCCGACGACATCGAGATTTTCACCTGAAAAAATAGACAGTGTATAGTAAGGGATTTTTAGCCTTATCCTAGCTCATCTTCCAACTGGCACAGCGGTCAAGCTAGGCTACCTACGACTCTTGTACACCTGTGGGTATGTTGTCTAGTGTCTATTAATCGAATCAAATGCATTTGGAGTGAATCCGATGACATAGAGATTTTCACCTGAAAAAATAGACTGTATAGTAAGGGATCTTTAGCCTTATCCTAGCTCATCTTCCAACTGGCACAGCGGCCAAACTAGGCTACCTACGACTCTTGTACACCTGTGGGTATGTTGTCTAGTGTCTATTAATCGAATCAAATGCATTTGGAGTGAATCCGACGACATCGAGATTTTCACCTGAAAAAATAGACAGTGTATAGTAAGGGACTTTTAGCCTTATCCTAGCTCATCTTCCAACTGGCACAGCGGCCAAGCTAGGCTACCTACGACTCTTGTGCATCTGTGGGTATGTTGTCTAGTGTCTATTAATCGAATCAAATGCATTTAGAGTGAATCCGACGACATCGAGATTTTCACCTGAAAACATAGACTGTATAGTAAGGGATCTTTAGCCTTATCATAGCTCATCTTCCAACTGGCACAGCGGCCAAACTAGGCTACCTACGACTCTTGTACACCTGTGGGAATGTTGGCTAGTGTCTATTAATCGAATCAAATGCATTTGGAGTGAATCCGACGACATCGAGATTTTCACCTGAAAAAATAGACTGTATAGTAAGGGATCTTTAGCCTTATCATAGCTCATCTTCCAACTGGCACAGCGGCCAAACTAGGCTACCTACGACTCTTGTACACCTGTGGGTATGTTGTCTAGTGTCTATTAATCGAGTCAAATGCATTTGGAGTGAATCCGACGACATCGAGATTTTCACCTGAAAAAAAAGACAGTGTATAGTAAGGGACTTTTAGCCTTATCCTAGCTCATCTTCCAACTGGCACAGCGGCCAAGCTAGGCTACCTACGACTCTTGTGCACCTGTGGGTATGTTGTCTAGTGTCTATTAATCGAATCAAATGCATTTGGAGTGAATCCGACGACATCGAGATTTTCACCTGAAAAAATAGACAGTGTATAGTAAGGGATCTTTAGCCTTATCATAGCTCATCTTCCAACTGGCACAGCGTCCAAACTAGGCTACCTACGACTCTTGTACACATGTGGGTATGTTGTCTAGTGTCTATTAATCCAATCAAATGCATTTAGAGTGAATCCGACGACATCGAGATTTTCACCTGAAAAAATAGACAGTGTATAGTAAGGGATCTTTAGCCTTATCATAGCTCATCTTCCAACTGGCACAGCGGCCAAACTAGGCTACCTACGACTCTTGTACACCTGTGGGTATGTTGTCTAGTGTCTATTAATCGAATCAAATGTATTTGGAGTGAATCCGACGACATCGAGATTTTCACCTGAAAAAATAGACAGTGTATAGTAAGGGACTTTTAGCCTTATCCTAGCTCATCTTCCAACTGGCACAGCGGCCAAGCTAGGCTACCTACGACTCTTGTGCACCTGTGGGTATGTTGTCTAGTGTCTATTAATCGAATCAAATGCATTTAGAGTGAATCCGACGACATCGAGATTTTCACCTGAAAAAATAGACAGTGTATAGTAAGGGATCTTTAGCCTTATCCTAGCTCATCTTCCAACTGGCACAGCGGCCAAACTAGGCTACCTACGACTCTTGTACACCTGTGGGTATGTTGTCTAGTGTCTATTAATCGAATCAAATGCATTTGGAGTGAATCCGACGACATCGAGATTTTCACCTGAAAAAATAGACAGTGTATAGTAAGGGATTTTTAGCCTTATCCTAGCTCATCTTCCAACTGGCACAGCGGCCAAACTAGGCTACCTACGACTCTTGTACACCTGTGGGTATGTTGTCTAGTGTCTATTATTCGAATCAAATGCATTTGGAGTGAATCCGATGACATCGAGATTTTCACCTGAAGAAATAGACAGTGCATAGTAAGGGATCTTTAGCCTTATCATAGCTCATCTTCCAACTGGCACAGCGGCCAAACTAGGCTACCTACGACTCTTGTACACCTGTGGGTATGTTGTCTAGTGTCTATTAATCGAATCAAATGCATTTGGAGTGAAACCGACGACATCGAGATTATCACCTGAAAAAATAGACAGTGTATAGTAAGGGATTTTTAGCCTTATCCTAGCTCATCTTCCAACTGGCACAGCGGCCAAACTAGGTTACCTACTACTCTTGTACACCTGTGGGTATGTTGTCTAGTGTCTATTAATCGAATCAAATGCATTTGGAGTGAATCCGATGACATCGAGATTTTCACCTGAAAAAATAGACAGTGTATAGTAAAGGATCTTAAGCCTTAACATAGCTCATCTTCCAACTGGCACAGCGGCCAAACTAGGCTACCTACGACTCTTGTACACCTGTGGGTATGTTGTCTAGTGTCTATTAATCGAATCAAATGCAATTAGAGTGAATCCGACGACATCGAGATTTTCACCTGAAAAAATAGACAGTGTATAGTAAGGGATCTTTAGCCTTATCATAGCTCATCTTCCAACTGGCACAGCGGCCAAACTAGGCTACCTACGACTCTTGTACACCTGTGGGTATGTTGTCTAGTGTCTATTAATCGAATCAAATACATTTGGAGTGAATCCGACGACATCGAGATTTTCACCTGAAAAATAGACAGTGTATAGTAAGGGATTTTTAGCCTTATCCTAGCTCATCTTCCAACTGGCACAGCGGCCAAACTAGGCTACCTACGACTCTTGTACACCTGTGGGTATGTTGTCTAGTGTCTATTAATCGAATCAAATGCATTTGGAGTGAATCCGATGACATCGAGATTTTCACCTGAAAAAATAGACAGTGCATAAGTAAGGGATCTTTAGCCTTATCATAGCTCATCTTCCAACTGGCACAGCGGCCAAACTAGGCTACCTACGACTCTTGTACACCTGTGGGTATGTTGTCTAGTGTCTATTAATCGAATCAAATGCATTTGGAGTGAATCCGACGACATCGAGATTATCACCTGAAAAAATAGACAGTGTATAGTAAGGGATTTTTAGCCTTATCCTAGCTCATCTTCCAACTGGCACAGCGGCCAAGCTAGGCTACCTACGACTCTTGTACACCTGTGGGTATGTTGTCTAGTGTCTATTAATCGAATCAAATGCATTTGGAGTGAATTCGACGACATCGAGATTTTCACCTGAAAAAATAGACAGTGTATAGTAAGGGATCTTTAGCCTTATCATAGATCATCTTCCAACTAACACAGCGGCCAAACTAGGCTACCTACGACTCTTGTACACCTGTGGGTATGTTGTCTAGTGTCTATTAATCGAATCAAATGCATTTGGAGTGAATCCGACGACATCGAGATTTTCACCTGAAAAAATAGACAGTGTATAGTAAGGGATCTTTAGCCTTATCCTAGCTCATCTTCCAACTGCCACAGCGGCCAAACTAGGCTACCTACGACTCTTGTACACCTGTGGCTATGTTGTCTAGTGTCTATTAATCGAATCAAATGCATTTAGAGTGAATCCGAAGACATCGAGGTTTTCACCTGAAAAAATAGACAGTGTATAGTAAGGGATCTTTAGTCTTATCATAGATCATCTTCCAACTGGCACAGCGGCCAAACTAGGCTACCTACGACTCTTGTACACCTGTGGGTATGTTGTCTAGTGTCTATTAATCGAATCAAATGCATTTGGAGTGAATTCGACGACATCGAGATTTTCACCTGAAAAAATAGACAGTGTATAGTAAGGGATTTTTAGCCTTATCCTAGCTCATCTTCCAACTGGCACAGCGGCCAAACTAGGCTACCTACGACTCTTGTACACCTGTGGGTATGTTGTCTAGTGTCTATTATTCGAATCAAGTGCATTTGGAGTGAATCCGACGACATCGAGATTGTCACCTGAAAAAATAGACAGTGTATAGTAAGGGATCTTTAGCCTTATCCTAGCTCATCTTCCAACTGGCACAGAGGCCAAACTAGGCTACCTACGACTCTTGTGCACCTGTGGGTATGTTGTCTAGTGTCTATTAATCGAATCAAATGCATTTAGAGTGAATCCGACGACATCGAGATTTTCACCTGAAAAAATAGACAGTGTATAGTAAGGGATCTTTAGCCTTATCCTAGCTCATCTTCCAACTGGCACAGCGGCCAAACTAGGCTACCTACGACTCTTGTACACCTGTGGGTATGTTGTCTAGTGTCTATTAATCGAATCAAATGCATTTGGAGTGAATCCGACGACATCGAGATTTTCACCTGAAAAAATAGACAGTGTATAGTAAGGGATTTTTAGCCTTATCCTAGCTCATCTTCCAACTGGCACAGCGGCCAAACTAGGCTACCTACGACTCTTGTACACCTGTGGGTATGTTGTCTAGTGTCTATTATTCGAATCAAATGCATTTGGAGTGAATCCGATGACATCGAGATTTTCACCTGAAAAAATAGACAGTGCATAGTAAGGGATCTTTAGCCTTATCATAGCTCATCTTCCAACTGGCACAGCGGCCAAACTAGGCTACCTACGACTCTTGTACACCTGTGGGTATGTTGTCTAGTGTCTATTAATCGAATCAAATGCATTTGGAGTGAAACCGACGACATCGAGATTATCACCTGAAAAAATAGACAGTGTATAGTAAGGGATTTTTAGCCTTATCCTAGCTCATCTTCCAACTGGCACAGCGGCCAAACTAGGTTACCTACTACTCTTGTACACCTGTGGGTATGTTGTCTAGTGTCTATTAATCGAATCAAATGCATTTGGAGTGAATCCGATGACATCGAGATTTTCACCTGAAAAAATAGACAGTGTATAGTAAAGGATCTTAAGCCTTAACATAGCTCATCTTCCAACTGGCACAGCGGCCAAACTAGGCTACCTACGACTCTTGTACACCTGTGGGTATGTTGTCTAGTGTCTATTAATCGAATCAAATGCATTTGGAGTGAATCCGACGACATCGAGATTTTCACCTGAAAAAATAGACAGTGTATAGTAAGGGACTTTTAGCCTTATCCTAGCTCATCTTCCAACTGGCACAGCGGCCAAGCTAGGCTACCTACGACTCTTGTGCACCTGTGGGTATGTTGTCTAGTGTCTATTAATCGAATCAAATGCATTTAGAGTGAATCCGACGACATCGAGATTTTCACCTGAAAAAATAGACAGTGTATAGTAAGGGATCTTTAGCCTTATCATAGCTCATCTTCCAACTGGCACAGCGGCCAAACTAGGCTACCTACGACTCTTGTACACCTGTGGGTATGTTGTCTAGTGTCTATTAATCGAATCAAATACATTTGGAGTGAATCCGACGACATCGAGATTTTCACCTGAAAAATAGACAGTGTATAGTAAGGGATTTTTAGCCTTATCCTAGCTCATCTTCCAACTGGCACAGCGGCCAAACTAGGCTACCTACGACTCTTGTACACCTGTGGGTATGTTGTCTAGTGTCTATTAATCGAATCAAATGCATTTGGAGTGAATCCGATGACATCGAGATTTTCACCTGAAAAAATAGACAGTGCATAAGTAAGGGATCTTTAGCCTTATCATAGCTCATCTTCCAACTGGCACAGCGGCCAAACTAGGCTACCTACGACTCTTGTACACCTGTGGGTATGTTGTCTAGTGTCTATTAATCGAATCAAATGCATTTGGAGTGAATCCGACGACATCGAGATTATCACCTGAAAAAATAGACAGTGTATAGTAAGGGATTTTTAGCCTTATCCTAGCTCATCTTCCAACTGGCACAGCGGCCAAGCTAGGCTACCTACGACTCTTGTACACCTGTGGGTATGTTGTCTAGTGTCTATTAATCGAATCAAATGCATTTGGAGTGAATTCGACGACATCGAGATTTTCACCTGAAAAAATAGACAGTGTATAGTAAGGGATCTTTAGCCTTATCATAGATCATCTTCCAACTAACACAGCGGCCAAACTAGGCTACCTACGACTCTTGTACACCTGTGGGTATGTTGTCTAGTGTCTATTAATCGAATCAAAAGCATTTGGAGTGAATCCGACGACATCGAGATTTTCACCTGAAAAAATAGACAGTGTATAGTAAGGGATCTTTAGCCTTATCCTAGCTCATCTTCCAACTGCCACAGCGGCCAAACTAGGCTACCTACGACTCTTGTACACCTGTGGCTATGTTGTCTAGTGTCTATTAATCGAATCAAATGCATTTAGAGTGAATCCGAAGACATCGAGATTTTCACCTGAAAAAATAGACAGTGTATAGTAAGGGATCTTTAGTCTTATCATAGATCATCTTCCAACTGGCACAGCGGCCAAACTAGGCTACCTACGACTCTTGTACACCTGTGGGTATGTTGTCTAGTGTCTATTAATCGAATCAAATGCATTTGGAGTGAATTCGACGACATCGAGATTTTCACCTGAAAAAATAGACAGTGTATAGTAAGGGATTTTTAGCCTTATCCTAGCTCATCTTCCAACTGGCACAGCGGCCAAACTAGGCTACCTACGACTCTTGTACACCTGTGGGTATGTTGTCTAGTGTCTATTAATCGAATCAAATGCATTTGGAGTGAATCCGACGACATCGAGATTGTCACCTGAAAAAATAGACAGTGTATAGTAAGGGATCTTTAGCCTTATCCTAGCTCATCTTCCAACTGGCACAGAGGCCAAACTAGGCTACCTACGACTCTTGTACACCTGTGGGTATGTTGTCTAGTGTCTATTAATCGAATCAAATGCATTTGGAGTGAATCCGATGACATCGAGATTTTCACCTGAAAAAATAGACAATGTATAGTAAGGGATCTTTAGCCTTATCATAGCTCATCTTCCAACTGGCACAGCGGCCAAACTAGGCTACCTACGACTCTCGTACACCTGTGGGTATGTTGTCTAGTGTCTATTAATCGAATCAAATGCATTTGGAGTGAATCCGACGACATCGAGATTTTCACCTGAAAAAATAGACAGTGTATAGTAAGGGATTTTTAGCCTTATCCTAGCTCATCTTCCAACTGGCACAGCGGCCAAACTAGGCTACCTACGACTCTTGTACACCTGTGGGTATGTTGTTTAGTGTCTATTAATCGAATCAAATGCATTTAGCGTGAATCCGACGACATCGAGATTTTCACCTGAAAAAATAGACAGTGTATAGTAAGGGCTCTTTAGCCTTATCCTAGCTCATCTTCCAACTGGCACAGCAGCCAAACTAGGGTACCTACGACTCTTGTACACCTGTGGGTATGTTGTCTAGTGTTTATTAATCGAATCAAATGCATTTGGAGTGAATTCGACGACATCGAGATTTTCACCTGAAAAAATAGACAGTGTATAGTAAGGGATCTTTAGCCTTATCCTAGCTCATCTTCTAACTGGCACAGCGGCCAAACTAGGCTACCTACGACTCTTGTACACCTGTGGGTATGTTGTCTAGTGTCTATTAATCGAATCAAATGCATTTGGAGTGAATCCGATGACATCGAGATTTTCACCTGAAAAAATAGACAATGTATAGTAAGGGATCTTTAGCCTTATCATAGCTCATCTTCCAACTGGCACAGCGGCCAAACTAGGCTACCTACGACTCTCGTACACCTGTGGGTATGTTGTCTAGTGTCTATTAATCGAATCAAATGCATTTGGAGTGAATCCGACGACATCGAGATTTTCACCTGAAAAAATAGACAGTGTATAGTAAGGGATTTTTAGCCTTATCCTAGCTCATCTTCCAACTGGCACAGCGGCCAAACTAGGGTACCTACGACTCTTGTACACCTGTGGGTATGTTGTCTAGTGTCTATTAATCGAATCAAATGCATTTGGAGTGAATCCGATGACATCGAGATTTTCACCTGAAAAAATAGACAGTGTATAGTAAGGGATTTTTAGCCTTATCCTAGCTCATCTTCCAACTGGCACAGCGGCCAAGCTAGGCTACCTACGACTCTTGTACACCTGTGGGTATGTTGTCTAGTGTCTATTAATCGAATCAAATGCATTTGGAGTGAATCCGATGACATCGAGATTTTCACCTGAAAAAATAGACAGTGTATAGTAAGGGATTTTTAGCCTTATCCTAGCTCATCTTCCAACTGGCACAGCGGCCAAACTAGGCTACCTACGACTCTTGTACACCTGTGGGTATGTTGTTTAGTGTCTATTAATCGAATCAAATGCATTTAGCGTGAATCCGACGACATCGAGATTTTCACCTGAAAAAATAGGATCTTTAGCCTTATCATAGCTCATCTTTCAACTGGCACAGCAGCCAAACTAGGGTACCTACGACTCTTGTACACCTGTGGGTATGTTGTCTAGTGTTTATTAATCGAATCAAATGCATTTGGAGTGAATTCGACGACATCGAGATTTTCACCTGAAAAAATAGACAGTGTATAGTAAGGGATTTTTAGCCTTATCCTAGCTCATCTTCCAACTGGCACAGCGGCCAAACTAGGCTACCTACGACTCTTGTACACCTGTGGGTATGTTGTCTAGTGTCTATTAATGGAATCAAATGCATTTGGAGTGAATCCGACGACATCGAGATTTTCACCTGAAAAAATAGACAGTGTATAGTAAGGGCTCTTTAGCCTTATGCTAGCTCATCTTCCAACTGGCACAGCAGCCAAACTAGGGTACCTACGACTCTTGTACACCTGTGGGTATGTTGTCTAGTGTTTATTAATCGAATCAAATGCATTTGGAGTGAATTCGACGACATCTTTTTTTTCATCTTCCAACTGGCACAGCAGCCAAACTAGGGTACCTACGACTCTTGTACACCTGTGGGTATGTTGTCTAGTGTTTATTAATCGAATCAAATGCATTTGGAGTGAATTCGACGACATCTTTTTTTTCTTTGAAGAAATAGATATATAGTAAGGGATTTTTAGCCTTATCCTAGCTCATCTTCTAACTGGCACAGCGGCCAAACTAGGCTACCTACGACTCTCGTACACCTGTGGGTATGGTGTCTAGTGTCTATTAATCGAATCAAATGCATTTAGAGTGAATCCGACTACATCGAGATTTTCACCTGAAAAAATAGACAGTGTATAGTAAGGGATTTTTAGCCTTATCCTAGCTCATCTTCCAACTGGCACAGCGGCCAAGCTAGGCTACCTACGACTCTTGTACACCTGTGGGTATGTTGTCTAGTGTTTATTAATCGAATCAAATGCATTTGGAGTGAATTCGACGACATCTTTTTTTTCTTTGAAAAAATAGACAGTGTATAGTAAGGGATTTTTAGCCTTATCCTAGCTCATCTTCTAACTGGCACAGCGGCCAAACTAGGCTACCTACGACTCTCGTACACCTGTGGGTATGTTGTCTAGTGTCTATTAATCGAATCAAATGCATTTGGAGTGAATTCGACGACATCTTTTTTTTCTTTGAAAAAATAGACAGTGTATAGTAAGGGATTTTTAGCCTTATCCTAGCTCATCTTCTAACTGGCACAGCGGCCAAACTAGGCTACCTACGACTCTTGTACACCTGTGGGTATGTTGTCTAGTGTCTATTAATCGAATCAAATGCATTTAGAGTGAATCCGACGACATCGAGATTTTCACCTGAAAAAATAGACAGTGTATAGTAAGGGATTTTTAGCCTTATCCTAGCTCATCTTCCAACTGGCACAGCGGCCAAACTAGGCTACCTACGACTCTTGTACACCTGTGGGTATGTTGTTTAGTGTCTATTAATCGAATCAAATGCATTTAGCGTGAATCCGACTACATCGAGATTTTCACCTGAAAAAATAGACAGTGTATAGTAAGGGATCTTTAGCCTTATCCTAGCTCATCTTCCAACTGGCACAGCGGCCAAGCTAGGCTACCTACGACTCTTGTACACCTGTGGGTATGTTGTCTAGTGTCTATTAATCGAATCAAATGCATTTGGAGTAAATCCAAAGACGTCGAGATTTTCACCTGTAAAAATAGACAGTGTATAGTAAGGGATTTTTAGCCTTATCCTAGCTCATCTTCCAACTGGCACAGTGGCCAAACTAGGCTACGTACGACTCTTGTACACCTGTGGTTATGTGTTTCGATATGTATTATCGGAATCGAAAGACTGTAGTGGCTCCGACGACATCGAATTTTTCACCTGAAATAATCTACAGTACGATCTCTGTACACCTGTGGTTATTTGTACCTACGTGTATTAATCGAATCGCGCCATAGCCCAAAACTATCACAGAATTTGTATCACCACTAAATATTGAGATGTGCAACATTACCCATCGCACTACACATAACCAGCCTCGTACCGATGCTTCTCTTATGATAAAAATAATTTCAAGCCGCTTTGTAGTCTTTTTTTGCGATTCATTGATTCGATTTGGTTGTAATATATAATATTTAATATCATTTATAGGAATCTTGTGGACAATTTTGAAAGTAGAACAACTCACTTTGCCGAAACTAGTTATAAGATTGAAGTAAAAGAATGGTACATATGTATTTCGACGAAATTTATTTTTGGAACAATTTCATGAACTTATGAGTTAGATGACTTTATTGTATGCATACAAAAACAGAAAAACGAATAAGTGTGCGTAAAAATAATTGATGGTAGAGTATTTTGTTATCCGAGCTTTCTTCTTTTCTTTACTTGTTTGTTATATTCTCGTGATCCGGATAATCCAGTACTTCATGATCGTCCTTGCTATGACGGCGCTCCCAATGAAGGGGGAAAAGTTTCTTCCAGACTTCGTAGCGCTCCAAATAAATGCAGTTTTTCATAGTCATTTCGTTATTAATTTCTAAATAGTTTTCCTTTTTGAAACTAAATGGACGCCAGCGTATTTTTTGAAGATATTCATCATTTGCTTTATTCGGATCGCTAATATTTTTTATGTTAGCTGTATATTGTTTAAGAATACACATAACATTTTATAATATCTTTACTTACCCTTTATATGCAAAGGCAGACCACAATCTAGTTAAAGTCTCGATAATTTTGTTCTCTTTGTCATCTTCTGTGTATATACGATTTACTGAGGGTTCGGTAAAAAGGTAGAGAAGATCATCATGATGTACAACGCCTAGGAAAATAGAAACGTTGGTACTTATTTTAACACAGTAAATGTAGTTCTCACCATATGGTTTGCTTGAAGGATAATAGAGATGACTCAGTTCGCCTTGATAATCAAATTTATAATAGTAGACCTTAGTTTGTCGAGCAGCTAAATGAACAAATCTATGCACACCAAAGCCGGTTAAAGCATCCGCAAACAGCTAGTCGAGAAATGAAAATAGATATGTAAATAATTCAGACTAAATATGATCACCAACATGAGCAAGTCCATCTAGAGATCTATTGTTGTGTAATGTTCCAGAACCTAAGTAGTATCTCCTCAGTTCTTCACTTATGTTTTTCGATCTTACTAGGTGCTTGTTGTAAAGAAAACATGTCGGCGCTATTTGTTCAAAGTTATTATCGAATGAATCTCTCAGCTCATCATTTTCTAGAATATCTAAGGACATAATTTTTGAAAAGATTTATGGATAAATTGATTAATGAAATACTTAGGGCTGGTCCAACAAATTCATCTTTAGTTATGCCTGTTATAATAGGTACTTTCATATATTTCCCATCTTGATATGTCTTAACTGGATCCTCGATTAGAAATCTTTCTTGACCAAGATTTGGCTCCACGACAGGTCTCCAAAGGAGAATGGGATTGCCCCTTCCGAACTCGAACATCTTACTTTGTGTGTTCGCAAATTCTAAATAATGTTTCTATTGCAAATACATGCGTATTATTCAAATCCAATAACAAACGAATTTTAAAATTTTAGTAATATATGTAGAAACTTACACGTTGTAGACAGGTCATCATATCGCTTAAATTGGTGTCTGGGCACAAAAGCAAACGCGCTTGTTTTTTTGCAAGGTTTAGTTGTTCATCTGGAACCTTCCATTGTGCTGTTGCTGAGCCGCTCATTACAATCGCTTTATGAAATAAATTTCTTGACATCGGCGATACTAAATGAAGTGTTACACTTATGGCACCAGCGCCATAGCCCAAAAGTGTCACTGAACTTGGATCACCACCAAATCTTGATATGTGCAACTTTACCCATCGCAATAGAAGAACTTGATCTTTTAAACCCGCATTACCCGGGGCTTCTCTTGTACCCGTACTTAGGAAACCCAAAGAACCCAATCTGTAGTTAAAGGTAACCAGAACGATGTTTCTATTCATAAGGTATTGCGGTCCAGCGAAATTTTTACTTTGTCCAGAAAGTGAGTAAAACCCCCCTGGGTGTATGAATACAATAACTGGTTTTTTGATATTCAAGTTTGACTGTATTGGAAGCTCTTTAGTATAAATATTCAAGCGCAAGCAGTCCTCTGAAACGTCTGAGCTGTTTAATGCAGGTTGCGGACACATAGGACCATCTAAAGTGGCATCAAATATCCCGTTCCATTGTTCAATGGGTACACTTGCCCTAAAACGCGCTTGATCTGCAGCCGGCTTAGCGTATCTTATTCCACGAAAAGCATAGAAATTTCTGCCCGATTGTGACGTTAAATATGTTCCCCGAACTTTACCAAGCGCTGTGGTAAGAACAACGTCGGATAATTCTTTTTGGAAATTAGAAATATTCTTGCCGCTTATAAGTACTATCGAATATACTACGAGCAAATGCGTCAAGAGAAAACCCATTTTGTAACTAGAACTGACAACAGTCTTACGGCTTCTTATATAGTCCGGTTGAAATACATTTTAATCAATCGCCTTTGTTTATTTTTATGATTTCCAGAATTAACCATCTGTTTATGATTACATTCTTTCAGTAAAATACAGGGTTACACTAAAGTAAAACGTATAGTTTTCATTTACATGATCTCTAATTTTGTCGACGAAACAAAATATTAAGCTCACGTTTTCGTGTGAATGATGTATTATGTCGTAATTTAAACGCAAACAAGTTTTGGTTTTTAGTTTATCCATCTTCATTTCGTACAGTTGTTAATGCTCTAAAGTATTTTATTTTGATGTCTTAACGTTACATTATTGCGAATTTTCTAAAATTTCGGTAAACCCTGTTCTTACATTGCGGTGCTCTTAAATGCAATCAGATACTGACTTCGCGCATTCTCATAAAGCGATTATCACCTTCTACGCTTTGTTCGTGCCATTAATTCATGTCATTGGACTGAAGGGCCTTGACTAGAGCATTCGAAGTAAAGAAATCTTCCCACACACACCTTTTTCTTCCACCTTTGGGGGAGCGAGCAAATGAGAAAAGGGCAATTCACTCAAACTCTCCTAGTATGACTTTCATTTTCCCACGTTAACTAATCGCGTGATAAACCAGTATTTGATCCGCAATTAACATTAAATATCCTTAAATATCTCGCCTTATCGATCGTCATTTTATTCTTCTTCTAGTCGAAAACGTTTATTCTTTATCTGCTGTTCCTTTTCCACTCTCTATGTTCAATGTCCCGCACATTTTTTTTTTGTAACCACGCATTGAGCACACTTCACGACAACACCTGGTCAATCCTGATGGGAATATATGCAGTGGATATATCATTTTTCTCATTATCTAATTCTATTAAGATCTTGACCAAAGTGGGAATATCAAGGGACACGGAGCATCTTTGTCTTTAGTCCTACCGTTTTGTGAAATGTGTTCTCTCGTGAAACCTGAGATGCGAGCGACTGTATGGGTGGATAATTTACTTACGTGTAAACAAACATACATACACACTGAGGTACTCTTAACAAGGTGTTATTTTATTTGGTTGCCGATCTATCAATAGATGTCCGTATACGATATCCACGTACCTAAATCCTGTTTACGGCGAGGCGTGTGCGCATTTCGTTTTTAGTTTCCTTCGTTCACTCCTTTTCTGTTTCGTTTATTTGTAAAAAGATGGACATCAAGAAGTAAACGATATGTCTATGGCACGCTGCCTTTTGTTTGAACTCAGAAAATTCTGTTTTGATTATTTTTATTTGCTTGTTAACATTTCTGTTTTTTTTTTTTATAAATAACGTTTATAAGAAATGTATTGTAGTGGTTTAATATAGGACAGGACTTCAATTTCTGTATGTATATTAGTATATTTATACATATAAAAACATACACACGTATCGCTCATCAGTGGTCACGCCACCATGCAATTGTTTGACTCGTGCTAAAATCTTTTTTTCTATACAAACACTTGGAGGTATGAATATGTGACCAAATAGCGGCGTTTACAGTATACGGCGCATGTTAATTTGATCATTCATCCATTAGATGTTTCGAACCGCAAAACTAATAAATTATCAGGTTAGATGACCCAGGACGATCCCTATCCAATGCATTTATATTTACTTATATGTAGCTGAAGTTGTGACGTTGTGAGTTTCCCTTATTATATAAAAACTCACCCATGCATGACGTTGTACTTTTCGGAGTAGATGTCTTTTTATCACTTGATACGTAAGAATATAATAGGATGCTAATTTTGAATCCTACTACAGCTAATGACATGGGAAATAAATTATTATCACTGACGTGTACTACCTCAGGTTTTATTAGTAAAGCGAAATCCACAAATCTGTACAACGGATTCACCGGATGTTTATTAAAAGTGCAAGTTCGCATCATTTTTATTGAAATATTCAATAATGAAGTTTTGTAATCATATAGGAAAGACAATGCGAATCATTAAAATGTAAGATTTATTTTTTAAATAGACATTACAATCAAAAAGATATGATCTGTTTATAAAACTAAATTCCTCTTTATTTTATTTGGGATGTACTCAGAAACCAGAAAGTGTGTTGAAAATCTAGTTACACCTTCGATTTCGGCCTTGCAATTGAGTCTTTGTAGTATTTCAAGTTCATTGCGAACCTGGTCATTCGTATACGACCGTTGTAAGAGCTCAAATATTTTCTTTTTATCTTGTTTACTTAAAGGTATTGAAGGGATGGCGAGAATTTCAATCTCCGATGGGTGTATTCCTATCCAACGAATTTCTGGACACGCCAATTGATCAGAGTTTAATGCCATAGCCTAGAATAATAAAAAAAAAAATTATTGTGTAAATACATTCAAACAAGAAATACAAATGATTTTACTCTTGATCCATAACGATATACTAGCATTATATCTATTCCAAAAGGATCTGCATCTACAATGGCATAAATCGGCAGGCGAAAGTCGTTCCATATTCGCTTTATTAATAATCGAGTGTTAAGATCAGGGTACCCTTTGCCGGTAATAAGAATTATGTCGGAATGTATATCAAGGAGAATATTTTGTTTCAAAAGTTTTTCGAATATTGTGTCTTTTTCAATTATTAACACGAATTTTGCAGTAGTTTCTAAAAACCTTATGCATTGTACATCTGGTATAAGTGTAGCACCATCGTGCATATAGCAGTCAATTATGACATGATTAATCATGTGTACTCGAATGGCTCCAGCAATTAAACCCTTAGAAGACGAACGTATTCCTAAATCCCAAGGAGACACTTTTAAAATGCAGCAGACATCTCTTATGGCGGATTTGACTTTTAATTGATTTTCACCTAACTCCGGATTATCGTAGTAGAGTTCTCTAACATATAAAAATATTTTCGTCAGTACAGACATTTTTTTATAAATTAATGTTTTCTCTACCTTTCTGCACATGTTGTGTTAGTAATTAATAAATGGTATACCTCTGATAAAATGTATAAAATTAGTGCCAAATGATGCCTGCAACTCAGATATTTAAAGCTCACGGTACTATGCGCAACATTGGATAGTTCTTTAACAGTTAATCTGGAACAAATTGTTATCATATGAATTGTGAATTTTATTTATTTTGGGAAATTAAGTCTGCCTACATCCCATTTGCAAGTTCAAAGTTGTCCCATTTCCTTGAATTGGGAATCAGTATTTTAACATTATTGTCCGTGGTGATATCGTGTAAAATTTTAATCATTAAAGCCTCAATATCAGCAATCAAAATGTGTCTTGTCTTATTGTTTTCACTTAGTGGTTTAATATTCGTACTTTTTGCGGACTCCATATCTATATTGTTAAAAGGCGCACATTCAATTCTATTGTTTATGAGTGTATTTAATGAGTTTGCATGAGTAGTCGTTTTCGAAAAAGGCATGTAAACGATTGACGAAACATCAAAAATATTTAAGTAATGTTCACTATCCATTCGATGTTCTATCTTACTCCTTAAGATAGTTTTGAATTTCGAAACGCCAAACTGTATTAGAAGACGGATTCGAGTACGACCAATCTGGGGATAAAAAATATTATCATGCGACGGGATTTCGATGAATTCGTTAGCATCATTAATTGGGTCCAGTACTGTTTGATCGCCGTCGATATTGTCGAAGTTCATAAATTTATCTAAGCACGTAAGGTTATATTTGTAACTATTTACCGACATCCTTGTAACCTTAAAGTAGTATTTGGAAACAGAACAAGTAAGTAGATACTTAAGTAAAGGCAATACTTAAAAATTAAATGAGTTCACCACTAAATTGATGTTTCGATATTCTCTCTTTATTGAAAAAGAATAGGCCCTGATGTATTTCAATTAACACTTTTGCCAAACCCATAGGGGTTGCTACAATTGCGCTACCCAAATTATCACACGCTTCCCTTTATTGGAATCGCTTACATTGGATATTATTCATGTACGTAACTTCATACATAATAAAGAACTGACTAAGAACGGAAATAGTTGCAATGAATTAATGAGCTACCAATATTTATCTTGAATTTCTTTCATCTATCCTATGTACACTAAATATTAGGGTTCAATATATAATTTTTAAGCGAACTTAACAGAGCGAGAGAAAAATCAACAAATGAAACAAAGTAATTTAGTGTCGTTTAAAAACATGTGTAAAACGTATTATCGGTTCCCATATGGGCTTTCGCTTTGAATCGGTGATACGGAAAAGTATAACTACAAACAATCAATGAAAATAAATCAGATATACAATAGAAGTTGGTACGTTTTTTTGGTTGTAATTGTTGAGATAAGAGAATGTTTATTTATGTATGTATATAAGTATCTACATGTCCATGATTTGATGTAGGTATGAATATCCTTAATATCTGCGATTTTTGCAATATTTGAATTTGATTGATGCGATAACAACTATAAATTTGAGATAAACGCCCCTGTCAGGGTCAGCTCATCTAAAAATACTGTCAATCATAATTATCATGCTCTACCCAGCGTAAACATAAAAGATTGAACACAAAACGTGTGACAAAAATTCTTTGTCATTTATAGAAAACATATACTCGAATCCAAAAATGAACGATGATTCTTTTGAAGGTATGAATGGAGCATGATTTGCCTGAGGGGCACAATGTAGCATGTGCCAGTGACCGATGCAAATATTTCTTTGAATAGGTAATTCTTTTCGCGTCACGTTAATGTTAGTTAGGTATGGAAAGCATCTGTACATTTGCTTATAAATACTCTTAGCAGTTTGCTTTTTTCTACTTTACGTTATAGATAACCACATTTTTCTTCACCTTCATATATATATGTGTTTACGAATATTTATCCAGAAGGTAATCCGTAAGAGTTTTTTTTAAGTACTGTAACTATCTCACAGAACAATTTATATTTCTGCAGTTTATGACGGTGGTCGACAGTTCCTGCGGTGGCACGAGTTCCATAGTCATATACATTCTCTCTGACGCCTGAATAGGCAGGTGTTAGGTGGTCAAACTGTACTGATACCATTCGTCGCCACAGGATACGTCTGGAGTTGATAGCAATTTCAAGTTTCTAAATAATTCTATTTTGCACGGAGTTCGCCACAGAGCACACAAGTAATGCAATCACGGGGTCCATTTTTAAAACATAATATTTTATACTATGAATTCACAATGGTATGCGTAAGAATTATATCGAAAACAGCTGAAGAACAGAACCAAAAACCCTTAAAGGGCATACAACCCGTATCTGATGATATCGTGATATTTGATACTAAACAGGCAGTTCAATTGACAGCTATTAAAGATTTTCAAATGAAATTGCTTGGATCTGTCGACAGCGATATAAAAGGCTTACTAAAGTAACACACATGAAGACATCAAAAAATATTCCGTTCTTGCATCGCATTTGTTTATTTAGCAATTTGTTCGTGTGCCGGCGATATGGTCCGGTTTTTCGAGTGCTAATTCTGCTGCTCCAGTGGCTCTCTTGTACATACTTATATGTGCATACATATCACGCGCATATATGTCATGTTTGATGCCTTAAGAAACTTGCGTACGTACAATTTTCTTGTGCTTGTCTTTTCTTTTCTTTTCTCTCTGCTGACCATGCAAACAAAAGAGTCTTACTGCGTCGAACGTGTATAGGTATATATCTATGTACCCTTCGAGCACTAAGCCTGTACGTATGTGACTATAGAATGCGTGATTCAAATTTATCAGTACCATCGCAGCAAGAGTGGGCATGCAAAAAACCAAAACAATATATTTAGTAAGCATACAATTTCAATAAAAATCAAATAGAGGACAGATCGTTTTGCACGTGCTTCATAAAGTCATTGTAATGTTAGGATTCAAATATAAAATTAATGTCACGACCCGTGGACGAAAAGAAATATGGATTAACATTTGGTACGAGTTGGTCTTTTGAGGAAAAGTGTCATGCTATGCAGAATGTTAGATTTAATGTTAGCAACGCAACAATGCATTGCCGGATTAAAATAGTTTAACGCTTAGTTGACACCTCTTATTGATAGGATAATACAGTGCGAACAGGTAAAATAAACCCACTTAAAAGACGATCATTAAAATTCTGGGAAGGTTTGATATTGTAAGCCATACAATAAATGCGTTGTTCATAAATGCATAAACTACTTGACGCTCTTACAACTGCCCTTAATTATAATACAAAATTGTAATTTTGACAATATGTATTTACAAAACAGAGCAATGCTCAATGTGAATTTTTTTTTTTTACCCTGAAAGATAGCCGATTGGCAACAACAAATGCAAGGCACGTGCCAATAGCACACATGCCTATGTATACACCTGAATTGTCAGATGTGTGAACCAGTAGTTCCTTCACTTAAAGGGGCAGATGGCGTTAGCTATTAACTATTCCAATCACAGATGAAATTAATGCCCAGCTGTAAAGCGAAAAGGAAAATGCGTACGATTCCTTTAACTAAAATGTGTTATCTTCGTCGATCATGTAACCTGCAATAATCTTTCTTGCTGTGCACTGTGTCGTTGGTCTTGAACGCGTGTCCGCTGTGGGTTCCCTACTTAACCGGATTTATAATTGCTTTAAGACGAACTGTAGCTCCCTTCCAATTAATTGAATGATCTTAAAAATCAAAATCAGAACAAGCAAAATCAGAGAATGAATTCATTTACGAGATGATTATGCGGGATCCATTATCATCTTTTTAAGGCGGACACGCGTCTTTTCATGGGATGCAGTTAAGAGTTTTTTCTGGTTTCACAGTAAGCGCTAAGATTAAACATAACTGCGAAGGTCAACAGTGTAATTTGCTGGACAGATGGTGGCTACCTTCTGGCGATTTATTTTTCCTTCTCTCTATAAGTTTTACAGAAAAATAAAGAGATAAAGTGAAACTTCTAATTGTAAATACGTATCTACATACATATGTGTTTATATTATTTGAGTTGATACCCAATAAATAATGTAAGGTAACATTCATAATATTATCGAGAACGAGTAATAACGGGCGCTAAATACAAGTGCTGCAGTTAATAAGCGGTGTAATCACTCATTATTAATTTATTGCTTGAGGCTCTACCGGTCGCCAGGTACCCGAATTACACTTTGTAGTTTCAACACGAATCTGAATACCTGCGGGCTAACAGAAAAGATGGATCAAATTGTTATTTGACATCACTTTTACTTAACACAAGCACGAAGCGAGATTCAAACACTTGAGGTGGGTTAATGGTAGGTTGGGTGTTTCTTTAGAGATGTACACCCTTTTTTAACAGAAAGTTAGCATTTACAGATGCACCGCAATTTGGGAAATAACACCTGAACTCATTACGTTATTCTTCTCATCTAACTTCTACCCGCATATATGGCTACAGACTCTGAGTAAGAATACGTGTTTGTATATTATAGAGTAAATGGCAATAGTCGTTTACAAATAAGAATACGAATTAAATATATGTCCCTATAAACACAGCATACGTATATAGGAAAACTCAGGTGACTTAGTTCACCTACAATCCACCGGGCTTAAAGAGAAACACCTGAGGATTTTTTTAATGTTGTTCGTTGATTGAGACTAGGTTCCACCCCTTTGAAGTGAAAAAGAGTCAATGTAATCAAATAAATAAATAATACTACTTTTATACGGGCGGAAAATTAGCATGCGTTTCATTTCACAGTTTGCTTTATAATTAAGGGAGAAGAACAAAGAGTGAGATCATTGCATGGGGACGACAAGAGTGAACATACTATGCGACTGTACTTCAACGATTATTTCTAAATACGTAAACTATAGAGACAATATATATTTATTGCGACCATAACCAAAATTGCGACAACAACCTAGGTAAACTATACAAACTTGACTAGCATTGCTGTAATTTCTATGTAATAAATCATTTAAAAAACGTTTTAACTGCGATCATCATTATTTATCAAGATCGAAATTATAAAAACAAACAAATGGAATATTTGTTTGCTTTAATCGCGTCGATTTTTTTTTTTTATTTATGATCATCAAGTAAGTTCAAGCTTGCTCATGGCTTATGGCTGGAGATTCGAGAACAAACATTTTTGTGGGCTTCATCCGCACAGCATCATAATTATTCATCGATGATTTATTTACGTTTTTATCGTTAGCTTAAATATAACAATAATTCATTTACACAGCTTTTCTCAACCGCTTTAGTACCACCCGAAGAATAATTAATGATTTCAACAGAAAACTTAATAGATTTCTGTCGCTACTTCCATTTTCGAAAATTTATCATTTGTTGATCAAGACTTAAAATCAAATCTTGAATTTAGACTGTTTTCATAACTTGTCTATATTAGATAAGTCCCATTAACTCCCAAGCAATTTGTATGAGAGATGTAAGAGGCAAAGAATTTCCCTTTTCATTCTTCAATTTTATCCAATATTCTACACATACCACTATAACTCGCATACACAACAAACTCCCATAAAGCGGTGTACGGTGAAGGCATGTGTTTCGTGTTTGTGCATTCCACACAGTTAAACAGAACCAAATTATCCGACCAATCACCATGCAAATACCATTGGAACAGTGTTAGGGTTAGGAGAAGTTGAAGTTTTTTCTGGAGTTTCGACGATGGGAGCAATCTCTATATGAGCGTAGGTGGAGCTTATTTATATCGTTTCACAGTTATTTTAATGCTAAAGCAGTATTAAAGAAGAACTTCAAGTACTTTGTTTCTTTAAATGGATTATTTGTTTATCATTCCGTGTCCTTTTCATTCAATCGTACACCCCGAGAATGTTTAGCGCGTAGCAGGATGATAAAACAATTAATTCCTAATTTGCACGGATTTAATTTCGAACATACAAAACAGACTTTTTATGCAACAATATTATAAAATATTCGGTTCGGATGTGATTCTTACAAAATTCAGTGAAAAGTGATTAAAGTGAACACAAGAAAGACATAACAGCTAAATTGAAACAAATATAAGGCGAAGAGACTAAAAGTTTTAAAAGTGTGAAATATGGTTATAATGTAAGTTCAATACTTTGCAATTATAGTACGAACTAGGATTGAAATATGTATGTATACATATGTTAACATTAAATCCATGTCATATTGCCTTCAGATGTTTAAATGTAAATAAAATCAATAATTTATATTACTTGATTTCAAAATCAATCCGAAATCAGACCACCCAAGGAAATAATAACAATAAAAGAGCCGCGTGAGTTTGACACGCATATACAAAATTGTTTGACAACCTTAAACCTCCTCAAAGAATCATTTTCGACTAGATGAAAACAATAGATACATTTGTTGTAGGTGACAACGTCATACTTGAAGACTATGTGCCATCATTGGGCACCTCGTCCGATCGTCCGTTCATCCGTTCGAGCACAGGTAGGTACAAACAAATTGCTTATCTGCATGGTTGTGGGTTCGTTGAAGATTTTCTTCTTCGATCTGGGATAACCTGCTGACTTTGTATACCTCGTAATTTATTACTAATTACTACACAAGAGAAAGGTGTGTTTTTTGATGTCCACTTTGGAAAAGATTTATGATCTGTTTAAAATAATGTATTCATTTGGAGCGTGTGCCTCTGGGATTGTGTACAATCGTGAGTTCTGGATCGAAACCGCGAAACTGAGTGAATTTATCATTGCTATGCATATCTACATATATATTAAATGATAATAATAGTGTTCAGGAGTGGGAAATATCTTATGATTTTCTTCTTTGATTTGAATTTGTCATCGTTGGAGGTACGGCACCTTGCCGTTAAAAGTTCACAATTTATAGCCACATCCGGTGATAACATTGATTTTTATTAAGCGATATCTATGTAGGTATACCAACACATCCAAATGCATACATAATTTGTGAGATATCTATACAATGTAAAATGTAAATAAGGCTATTGGTCCTTTGTTATCAATTCACTTTTTATTTATACTTTGAACAACATAATTTGGTGACTTTCCATAAGAAATGGTGTAATAGGAATAGGCTGGTCGATTTAGATAATTGGATTATAGTTTCAATACATATAGGTTTTATGTTATAAGAATACCACCCACTACGACGAAAAAAAACGTTTTCAATGTACAAATTAAGAGAAATAATGATTACTAGGATATGTATTTCAATGATAATTTTGGGATAAAATAATCAGTCGTGGATGAGCAGCTAAGGCGTCTGACTAAAACCTACTTACAATTATACTCACTTTATTTAATTTTTAGAAATCACATCACTATGAACAACCGAAAGGAATGGGATATAAACGATGCCATTGTGCCACAGGTATACGATGGTGAATTTGATGAATTTTGTGAATGGGCTGACGGGCACGTGCGTCTCATATATTCAATTTCCAACGAAGAAGCCAAAAAGCATATCTCCGGCTGGGCAATGCGCAACACAAACAATCACAACGTTAATATTCTTAAAAAGAGCTGCCTTGGAGTCTTTGTTTGCTCACAGGGTTGCCTGCTATTAAATGGGGGCAAAGTCAATCTTCGTCCAGCAATATGCGATAAAGCTCGTCGAAAACAAGAGGGAAAAGCATGTCCCAACAAAAACTGTCATGGCGGGCGGTTGGAAATCAAGCCATGCAGGGGTCATTGTGGATATCCAGTGACTCATTTTTGGCGTCACTCTGATAAGGCTATATTTTTTCAGGCAAAAGGAGTACATGACCATCCACGACCTGAACCAAAGAACTCAACAGTATCCAAGCGTGCATTTGGAAGAATGACAACTCTCGGACGAGGGGTAAATGGCAGACGGATAACCAATTCGATTTTGGGGAAGGAGCACTCTTTAAGGGAAACTGTAAATTACTATTATTTCGTATTCTTAACTAGTGTTGTTATCTGAAACTTTTTTAGAAAGGACTTAAGCAGGGCCATATTATACAACCTCCAGTGATGGATATCTATCAACTAAATGGTAATTACACTGAAATAAAAACTTATTTCTTATACAAATTGTATATTACGTTTCACTTTAAAATCTGTTTTCCGAACTGTTTGACAAAACCCGAAGAAAAAACCTGAACACATATAAAAGCCCAAGCATGCAAATTGCTTTATATGTGTATGTGTGAAAGTACGAACATGTGTATACCACTAGCAAATATATATAGATGTATTGTCAAATGCAGTTATTGCACAGTATTTAGTACTCGATGTTGTTAAGCACTTGAAAGTAATCTCTATTTTAATATTTACAGTTTGTGGAAAGTGTCCTAATTATGCACCCTGCTCCTGCGGAGCAGAAGTATACTCCCATTCGCATGGGTACAATCAATCGTCTTCAGCTCAGCCAAATATTTTTCATTATGACCTCTCGCCCGACCGTACGTGTGGTATGCCTCCATCACTTACAACAATAAATTCTAACTGCGAGTACCAATTCGAAAATAATAATCATCAGAATATGTTTAAGTCTCCCTCCACACCTGTTGTTACAAATATTCCAGAAACACAACGGATAAAAACATACAATGAGTGTCAAATAGGATTTTGTAATAACATCAACTGCATAGATATTCGAGACAATGTCTGTGTAAAGTCATACGCAGGAATTCAAGAGGTTAATTCCTCACCACAATTGAATCAACCAGAGTTCATTAATTACTCACAAATTAAAACTGTTGAAAATAAGTCGGACTTGCACAAAAATGTACCCTTCTCTAATGCTATAGATGATTTTGATCCATTTAGAAATAGTACAACAGGTATTAAAGGAGAGAAAGTGCATGGCGAGGCAGTTCTTTGTGAGTACGAGTTCAATCCTTTAATAAATGGAACGGGATTCTATGACGGAGGCTCGAATATTGGTGTACTTAGTTATTTCGAAAACGCACTAACTAGCAACCACGTTCATTACGAATCGGGCTATGCCCCTGTTACACAACAGTGTAATTCATACGAAAACTACCATCACCCAGCGACGAACAGTATAAATACGTATTACGGTCACCACGTGTAGCTGTAATGAGGCCTGGATAACTTGATATGTAAGATATATTTATTTAAGTCAAGCAAACGTACAAACCTTAAGAAGTTAATTTATCTTTCTAAGATTAGTTGCTTTTCATATACTGGATTCAAGATAAAAAAAAAACAACAACAGAATACTTGTAAACGAGTATGCATATACATATATATATATTAAGCATGTATTTTACTCTCAGAGTATATGATATAATGAAATATAAATCAATAAGTTATTGTGATATGTTGTTTTTTTGGTCAGTTCTGGAATATATCCATAAATGGAAAATGTGCATTCTCCGGTTCCAAGAGATCGGTCAAAAAGCAAACAGTTCCAGCCACTCCCTCATATAGACTATGCGGTCTATCAGGGATACGGGCGCGATGTTTAAAGTCAGAATTCGTTAGTAGCTCCATGAATTTTGCAGCCCGGTATAAATATTTGCGTTCCTTAGTTAGGCGATATAGCAACAAAAATACATAGCCATTACCAGCAACTCCATGACAAATTCCGGGTCCCTTTCGTAAAAACCCCTTCTTCCATACCAAATCTGCTGCCAATCTCGTAGCAGTTAAGTACTTTTCTTCCTTAAATATCATATAAGCCTTAGCTAGTAAATAAACAGCCCCTGGAGCTCCATGACACCAATGAACAAGTCGCTTTTCTCTGCCTGTTTTCAAATCTTCTAAAGCAACTGGAAAATTGCCTTCAGCATCCTGTAAGCTATAGAAAAAATCGATCGAACTCTTTATGTCAGATGCATCTGATCTGGATGGTCGATTATTGGGGCGAGAATACCAAGGGCATTCAAGTAACGTCTGCAATATACCACATATTCCGTGTGCTGCGCCTAGGTACTCAGTACCATGGTATTGATACATCAGCGGTAATGGTGCTTTGGTTTTTTTTGCATATTCTCTGCCACTTGTCAATATTATTTCGCATAACGAAATAATTTCCTTGTCTGCTATAGGCTTCGGATCTAAGACTGAATTCAACCAATAACATCCACTTAAGTAACCAGCTCGACCAACAAGCATTTCGTCACAACCATGTTTTGTAAAAACAAACTCCTTGGCAGGGTTTAATCCGGCACAGAAGCTTTCTAAGTCATTCTTAAAGTCATCAGTCTTGTTGAGATCCTTTGATATAACTGCCGACACGGCATATATCCCCGCATTTCCACATAAAAATGCATATCGCTCACTTGGGCGTTTTTTGTAGCGTTCTGCATTTGCTTTTGCATTACGAATATAAGTCTGGGCGTGCTCTAATGCTGGATACAAATCATTTGTTTGTGAGCAGCGTGACAGACGCCAAAACATATATGCGATTCCTTGACAAAAAAAAAAGAATATTAGGTTGAATTCATTGCAGAGTAAAAATGAACGTACCAGAATTTCCAACGTATAAATCGCCACGGTGGTCTTCACTTTCTTTACCAGGTTTGGTTGACTCCAATATTGCATCCACATAAGTGCATATCAAATTTTTAACATGCTCCTCATCAATTGAAATGTCCTTCGTCTCTTCGTAATCAGAAAAAGGATTGTCTAAATGTCTTTTTTCCATTACACTTATGTTCCTGAAAGTTTTCGTGAACTGGTCAAAAAATCAATAAGGCGTGTCAACACGAAGTGATTTTTGTTTCTTTGGCTGACAGCTTTCTGTCGAAATTCTATTGAGTTTAATTGTCTCCCTCGGCTTCAGGATATATTGAACAATTAATTTTACTTTAAATGTATAAACAAAGTCCTGAATATTTAATAGCCGGTCAAGAACTTTATTTGATAAATTCGCCACTTTTGATTTGAAAGATGAGTTGACATTTCAATTCAAAACAACAAAAAAAAAACATCGACGACGATGTTTTTATACACAT
The DNA here is from genome assembly GCA_907269125.1 of Eristalis pertinax. Classification (NCBI taxonomy): domain Eukaryota; kingdom Metazoa; phylum Arthropoda; class Insecta; order Diptera; family Syrphidae; genus Eristalis; species Eristalis pertinax. The sequence goes on along the minus strand of OU026148.1, from coordinate 722,561 downwards.
ATGCATAAACACATCCATATATTTTTCTATGTTCCAGTAGACGTCGCAAGAAACACGGCAAAGGAATGTGTTGAAAATGTTCCATATTGTATGAAATGCAAAATATTTATATAATTCAATATGTAAAAGTGAAAATAGGAACTACAACCAAGAGCTCAACACAAAAATAATAAGAATCAGAACCAAGGCGTAAACAAAAAAGAAGGAATTTAAAAATTGAAACAAGTAGGGAATGGCATCACTGGTATCATAATAAGCTCCCCACTGTACTGAACTGTATCCAGACTGTATTCTCTTTACATTTATGACAGTTAAATTTGCCGGATTTATTTCTTAATTTCTTGTCGCTAGGTGCAAGTGCTACGAATGCAACAAGTTCACTCGGCTTCTTTTCTTGATTACGAATTGGAAATCTCCCGTGCTTTCCAATAATACGAAAATATTCTTAACGTAACATTGTTGTGTCTATTCCCTTTGAATTAATAAGGTGGAGGTAAATAAAATCAGTTCCGATTGAGATCTTGTCAAGTCGTCAAAATGTCGTCTCTGAGAATTTTGGGTGCACTATCTAATGTGGCAAAATCACAAATTATGTACGCTAAAATGTCTAAAGGTAATCAAATTTGTATTAAAATGTGTTGTATAGTTTTATAAATTGATAAATGTCGCCCGTATATTTGGAGCAATGGGTCATTTTCATGTTTTGGACTTTGTACCTTGGAATCATTCAGATGATATTGAGTAATTTGTTCAGTAGAAATCATGCATCATACATATGTTGCATCTTGCAATATGGCCTTTTTTTTATGTAAGAGCTTGTTTTCCTTACTAAAAGAATTTTTGTTTTAGTTCCAAATATGTATAGGATGTTGTCAAGCACTGGAAATTTAAGAAATACTAAGCACACATCAACGAAGATAGTCGACGGTGTTCTTGTTGTAACCATTGACTCGCCGAACTCAAAAGTAAATTCTCTTGGAGCAGAAATAAGTGAAGAATTTGAGGCGATTCTTAAAGATCTGGAGACAAATACTAGCGTCAATTCTGCTGTTCTAATATCTGGCAAGCCGGGATGTTTCATAGCTGGAGCCGACATCGGTATGTTGGAGAAAGTTCAATCCGCTGACGAAGCCACACGGATTTCTCATGGTGCACAGTTAATGTTCAATCGAATGGAAAATAGTCCTAAACCCATTGTTGCTGCAATCAATGGTGTTTGTTTGGGCGGTGGATTGGAATTAGCGTTGGCATGTCACTATCGTATTGCAACCAAGGATAAGAAAACGTCCCTAGCTTTACCTGAGGTAATGCTGGGACTACTACCAGGCGGTGGCGGCACACAACGCTTACCTAAGTTAACATCAATACCCACGGCATTGGATATGGAATTAACAGGGAAATCTGTCAAAGCAGATCGTGCAAAAAAATTAGGAATCGTTGATCTTCTTGTTAATCCTCTGGGTCCAGGACTACAATCAGGGGAACAAAGTACTATTGACTACTTAGAAAAAGTTGCTGTCCAAATTGCCAAAGACTTAGCTGGTGGTAAGCTTACAGTAAGTAAACCTTTTTGTTTTAATCAAAAAAAAAAGAAAACAAATATTTATGTATGCACATATTTATTCAAGGTTGATCGGAGCAAAAAAAGTATAGCAGACAAAATAATGAAATTAGCTTTCGACGTTGATTACATTAAAAATAAAATATTTGATAAAGCTCGTCAGCAAGTGATAAAAATGTCAGGTGGACTTTACCCAGCTCCACTTAAGGTAATCACCGATCAAATTTTGAATCTATATTTTTTTTAACAAAATTCTTTTCTCGTGTAGATAATCGATGTGATTAAAAAGGGTGCAGATGGTGGAGAAAGTGCTGGTTATGAAGCAGAAAGAATCGGTTTTGGGGAACTGGCAATGACATCTGAATCGAAGGGACTAATCGGGTTATTCCGCGGACAAACTGAATGCAAAAAGAACAGATTTGGTGCTCCCAAACGTCCTGTAAAAGTTGTGGGTGTGGTCGGAGCTGGACTCATGGGAGCTGGTATCGTACAAGTTTCCATTGACAAAGGTTATCAAGTCGTTATGAAAGACACTAATGATCAAGGTCTTTCAAGAGGTATTGGCCAGGTGCAAAAGGGTCTTGAGACTGCAGTTAAACGAAGACGAATTACCGGCTTGGATAGGGATAAAATAATGTCTGGTTTGACGCCCACACTCTCCTACGATAACTTTAGCAAATCAGACATTGTAATCGAAGCAGTTTTTGAAGACATCAATATTAAGCATAAAGTAATTAAAGAATTGGAAGCAATAGTCCCTCCACATTGTATTATCGCTACAAATACGAGCGCTATTCCAATTTCAAAAATAGCAGCTGGAAGCTCTAGGCCAGAGAATGTGGTTGGAATGCATTACTTTTCGCCAGTAGATAAGATGCAGTTATTAGAAATCATAACTCACCCGGGTACTTCAAAAGACACGGCAGCTGCAGCTGTTGCAGTTGGTTTAAAACAAGGAAAAGTCGTGATAACTGTTGGAGATGGACCCGGGTTTTATACTACCCGAATTTTAGCAACTATGCTTTCTGAAGCTATTAGGTAAAAGTAATCTAAAAACAGCAACGTTATATATTTTTCTTATCTACTGTGATATAAAGACTATTACAGGAGGGTGTTGATCCAAAAGATCTGGACAAGATGACAAAATCGTTTGGTTTTCCTGTAGGAGCCGCAACCCTTGCGGATGAGGTTGGAATTGATGTTGGCTCTCATATCGCTGTCGATTTATCAAAAGTTTGTTTGTTTAATATTATTTTGATTATATAATATTAATGTTATTATTTCCAGGCATTCGGTGACCGCTTTAGTGGAGGAAATCTTCAAGTCATGCAAGATCTTGTTAAAGCCGGATTTATGGGACGTAAATCGGGTAAGGGAGTATTTATCTACGAAAATAAATCAAAAGGAAACCGACAAGTAAATCAGGAAGCTTTGGAAATTGTTCGTCAAAAGTATTCCCTCACTCCGAAAGGTGCAACAAGTGTTGAAGACATGCAATTGCGGATGGTGTCCCGATTTGTCAATGAAGCCGTTTTATGTCTAGAAGAGAACATATTGGACAGCCCATTGGAAGGTGATGTTGGTGCAGTTTTTGGACTAGGGTTCCCTCCATTTACAGGAGGTCCCTTCCGTTGGATCGATCAATATTCTGCATCAAAATTGGTTGATAAAATGTTATTATATGCTGATTTATACGGTGCACCTTTCAAACCAGCCCAAACTCTCTTGGATATGGCAAAGGATCCAGCAAAAAAATTTCATAAGACTGCAACATCGAAATTATAAATAAGACTTAATTTCGTAAACATTTTTCGACATTTGAACGGAATTACATTTTTTTAAATGCCTAATTAGGTGCACTTTTGTAAACAGTAATAAAAAATCAGTTGGTAATTATTAAACGAATCACCAACATGCATTTAGTTATACAGTAATATCGTTTTATTTTACGGAATATGGAATTTAATAATAGAGGAGGGAAAAACAAGCTGCTTAAAAAAATTGCCGAAATATTCAATGAAATTAACAGATGAAATCACTAAGATCGAGGTGTTTATTTTATTTATAAATAAAAAACAACCTTCGTACCAACTATCTCATTTTATCTACATAAATATGAATTTTACATACATACTCAATAATTATAACTTATTGAGAAGACCGTAACATTATTTTTTTACAATAGTATATAATAAAATATACATTCACTTTCTCCAGCATGCACTACTCTGCCGATTATTGTTAGTATTGCTATTGTTACTCTCATTTTCCCCGGTTGGATATTTAAGAAGTACGTCATCGATAAGTTCCAATATTCCGATTTTCAGTTTACGTTTCTGCTGTGGTGTCAAACCGATGATATCTGGCAATATACTGCGGAAAAAATCCATATCAGAATTATCAGCATTAACATAACGATTTGCAATTGATCTTTCGTTCATGTCATTACGCTGCTCAAGTTTAATACGCTTTGGCTGTGGCAAATGATGGGATTGATGCTGGTGGCCATTGGTAAGTGGCGTTGAAGAAGCAAAAAGTATTTCCGAGTCAGCATCAGGTGTTGTTCTCATTTCGATTTGAACATCAGGAATAAAATTGTTCATTGTGTGCGCGCTGTTTGTATCGCTCATAGGAGTTGACGTTTCTGGTGGTCGAACTATTTGAGCACTAGAATCAAATGCGTCAACTGTCTCTTCATCATTATCTGAAAGTGATTGCTTCATTTCTAAGTCACCAACTTGACCATACTTATATTCATCTAAAGTCCCTGGAATATTGTAGATACCTTGTGAACTGTCGACTGATTGTCGAGTTGATTTGAGAAAAGGTAACAGGAATGCCATATGTTCAGTTAAGTAGTATGGTTTGTGTTGGGGATCGTTGCCACTCTGCTGTTTTATGTACCGAGATAGACATGCTCGGAGATTTCGCCAACGTTCTTTGCAATGGATAACTATAATGGAAAATTATAGACAACATAAACATAATTCACGCACATTTAAACATAATATATATATATATAGATTGTGTAATACATATTTATCAAAAAAACACATTTTCTAAAAGAAGATGCATGTGTATATTTGAGTACTAATATTGAATAATAATTCATAAGAGTTCGCCCGTGGTGAGTTAACAAGTTTCATCAGGTTTTCAAGTAAACAAGCATTTAAGTCGCATTACGCAACTCTGATAAACAAGATGCGAGCTTAAAGTTTATTCTTAAATTCGCATCAACCCTAAAATTGTTTACAAAATACTGCCAGTAGACTGATAAGAAAGCTCCGAGTGGTGTATATGAGAATGTTCTTTGGGAATATGTATTTAATTTTAAATAGGCTTTGTATATATATACACATACATACATACTTGCACATGCAAGTAGGCAAAGGTATTCAAGTCAAAGCTTTATCATCTGACAATACGTTGACTGAGGCACCACAGTATCAATTTGTTTGTAAAAACTTCACCTCGGTTTTATTGAAGTACAAAAACATATATACATTCTTAAATTTTAAGTAGTTTGGAGATAATATTTTGAAATAAATATAATTATTTACCAAGAAATAAACATGTTTGCTTTTCTAACGAAATAACCAGGAGCCATGTGCTTGAATGCTACACAGCGAAAAAAAGTAATGCCGAGTTTTACTTTAATTTAACACAAATAAACATTCCTATTTTCTGAGTTCAACAGACGGGTGGTGGACGTTAATATTTTTCTAAGGGTTGCATTGACGAAATACAGCGATTGAATAAGGAAAAGCTTTTCTCACCACTTTCCCTGGTTTCCTGGGAAATCACGGACCATGCCTTCTCCTGGTAGTCCCTATTTCTGTACTCAGGGACCTTTTTATCATACAGGCAACGATGTTTCTTCACCATATTCACAAACCGAATATTAAAATCTTCGTCTGCTTGCATTATTCGTGGGGTGCTGGCAGTCATTTGTCTAGACTTTAAATATTCTATTGCATTTATTTGACTACCGTAAGTTACAATGTTTGTAATTAAAAATACACTTTAGACTGCGTATTTTCACTAATTTTTTGCGCGTCTAACAAAAATAGATTAATTTTATATGTTTTCGAAAGCTCAACCAACTCACAAATGACAACAACTCTTGTTGCGAGCGAGTTACCTGCTACGAGAGGAGCTGGAGAGTGTTGTATGAGTACACAAACAGCAATGACGACAATAGAATGTATCACAAATGTTGAAAGCTTGTTTGTTGTTTTTGGCGTGTTGACGACGTTATTGTCGCATTAATGTTACCTTTCCATTATTATTGGTTGTACAGTTGCAAAAAGAAAAACTATTTCTTAATAGATAAACTCATGGTCTAAATATTGAAGGTCGCAAATATACAACTGTTAACATACATCTAATGTTTATAAATGAAACCATAGTTTTTGTGCATATTTGTATGTGCATAAAAATGTATTATAAGCTCAAAATGGAAAAAAAATATACACTTGAATGATAGTTAGCAACGAGGCATACTATATCTACCAAGTATCCACATATGTATACAAGTAACAAAAATGTATGTGTATCTTTCATCTGTCACTGGATATTTTTATCTTCATACTCTTTGAATCAACAAGAACAACAGCAAAAAAAAAAAAAAAGATTTAGAGCGCGCAACGCAATAAACTCTGAAATGAGAGACAAACAAACAAAACCCCTCTAAATTTGAATAAACAACAGAACACAGACAAACTACCAACAAAAAGGGGAAAATTCGTGTACTAATAAAAGCTCTAAAATTGAGGAATATGTAACTGATGATGCTGAGTTTTTGTAATGGCTCCGACTTCTTTGAAATCAGTTTTAAGATAGCGTTTTCAAAATCCATAGAAGTTTCTAAAAACGAAGTCATTGAACATCAGTTATTTATTATATGCAGATAAAATAAAAACTTGGAAACATGTGAACATGATAATATAAATTCTCATACAAATTTTATACCGCGCCGATAATGTATCTCATCGAACGTCCCTGCTTTCTTTTAAAAAAGCTCCCACTAAACTTAAAGTGCTATAACTGAGCGAAGAGAAAAGAAAATATTTTGTTAGCTAATTGAGCTTTGAGCATTGAACATGCAAACATATGACCAAAAAACTGCAACACAGCAGGTGATTTTTTAATAACAATTCTGTAAAAGTTGTCTATGAACATTAAAGTGCTTGTGACTGTCAATACAGTTTTACAAATATTCCTAAATTTTCGCATTTCATAGGACATAGCATATACAAATAGTACATCATTTTCTATACCATGTAGGAGAATTTTAAATTAAATATTCTTATCAAAGAAGATTTTATTTGTGGCTCACAGAAATAGTCTGTTTTGCTAATATTATGCGCCCGCAATATTGATTGATTAAAAGTGCAAAAAGTTAAATTTCTTGTTTATATATTTTTGAAACAAAACGGAGAGAAATAAATAAAATAATCGATTGGACATGTGCATACATTCATATGAATATACAAATATGTAGATATATCATTGTATGAAAAGTATATGTCTTGTAATTTAACAAAATTGCCGAAAGAAGTTCCTGTTTTGTTTGTTTTTTTTTATAAGAAATATCGAGTAATAATTGTGTGAAGTTAAATATATACATATACATATATGCATGCATTCTATTTCAATAATTTTTAAATAAATCTTTGCTACACAATTTTGGTGATTTATTAAATGTAGTCTCACTTATAGAAACTAGAATAGTTTATGTAGGACACGAGAGTAGGGAGTACAGGGAAAGCTTTTTGAAACCTTGATATTTTGCAAAACGTCACTGTATGAACAAACAAAAATTGTTCTTAAGTTTGTGACTAATTTTTTCCGGAATGCGCAATGTTATTCTATTCAGTTTTTTTTTTGTTTCGCAAAAAGTTTCTGTTGGTCTTATTTTCTAAAAGTGATTAATGATTTAATTTAAATGTTTGACTAAACATGAGTTCGATTTTGATCAGCTGCAAAAAATATAGCAATTGAATTTAGTACAAACATCTAAGTTCGATCAGAAAAAAAAAACATGTATGCTATATACGAGCATACGTATACATATTTACATATGTATAGATCGTGTGCGATAATAGATCAAATCGTATAGGCATTTCATGTTCGATTGATATTGATCATTTTGAAATAAGCCGTATAATTTATGTAAATGCCTAAAAAGAAAAAGTAAACCTTTACTGCTCCTACTTCTATTTTATATATTATGGATGTGTTACTTTGTGTTCCTGTGTCCTATTTTTTTTTTTAATTATGAACATTACTCTTTCTTTTTATAAAAATTACTTAGATTCTTTAAAAATTAGAAAATTGTGCACCTACATACCCATATACATGCATACATATTTACGTACATAAGAACATGGCTTTGATTTCCTTTTGGTAAAATAATTCTTTCTCATATTTGAGAGAACAAGCGAAGGATCGACGATAACACATATGTTTTATTCTACGCATGCTCGAACACAACACAAATTCATCTTCAGATTCCGTTGTTGTGTTATAGTACGCATACGCCTAGGTTTTCGATGAGAGCAAATGTGTACACCAATTTTGAATGCTCTCCTTCTTTTAAGTTAGTATTCTTTACAATTTTTCAGTTTTTTTGCTTTCTATATATTGTTCTTATTTCATTTTAACGTGTTAAGGAGCAGAAATAGAATCTCCGTATTTTTTTTTTGTATGTGTATTACTGCTGACTGAAAAATCTAAATGTTGAAGTCTTTATTTGCCGCCTCTCTTTATTGTGTGATCGTATAGTATTAACTCAAAATTTTTCAATATTTAAAAATTAACTGGGGAATAAGTAAATATAATTTTAATTTAATATTAGATTGATTGTAATAATATAAAAATTTAAGTAATAACATAAAGAATACTTAATGAAAACGTCATGCAATATATAGGTGATACATACATATGTATAAGGAAAGAAAAGTGTGTTATGTTAATTGCTAAAAATATACCATACTCTAGACATTAATCGAAATGCATTGTTTCGCTTATTTTTTTTAAGTCGAAACATTAAATTTCCTTCAGTTGCAAATTTTAAATGATATGTGTGAAACATTATTTAATCGAGGCAAAAGCTTGTGAAATCTTAAATGTTTTTAAGTGCCCCGTTTCGAAGACGGTAAATAATACATAATAGAACATATAAAAAATTTACGAAAAGTTGTTTAAAAATCTATAATCCTAAGAATGATTTTCAAATTACAAGGCATACCATCAAAAATTGTTCATTTCATATTAATGCATTAACAAAATTATATGAAGAAAATCATCTACGAAATACGTTGATCGAAGTAGCTACCATGTACAAAATTCTATTTATAACAAAGCTTAAGAAAATTTTCATACATTTTATTGTTGCTGTTATATTGTTGTTTTTCGCTTAAGCAAATTAAATAGTCGATTCGTTAATAATTTAGTTATTTTATTTAGTAATGGCACTTATGTATTTCAAATAAACTATTAGTAATTTCAATCCTGCATCTAGAGTAAATAACACGAAAGATAGATTTCGTTTATTTATTGCATTTATTTTTGCTTGACCCTGCGTATACTTATACAATTATTAATTTACTTTATTCTTATTTTCTTTGCGAATTGTATTGTTATTATAACACAAGAGTTAGATTATCAAAAACAATTGCCTAAACAAAAATTCTTAATTTTAGGACTCCGATTTGATCATGGTCCATTTAAATATTGAGTCTGCAGCAGTTTAACAGAGCGTATGTCCGAGAAAGTTTAAGTGTAGCATATATGGAAAGAAAAGGGCCTGATGTTGATGTTAACGAATTTAAAAACATTACTATTTATGAAAATATATTTTACGATTTTACATTCGATTAACCTAAAAGTATCATTCAACATGGACTAATTGCCCCGCCATTCATTTCCGAATTAACAGCCCATTTCGGTAATTTAGGCAATAATAAAGCTACGCACATACCTATATTAAAAAAAGTAAATTTTATTAATTTCAACTTGCCATATAAAACATTGGATTGAATAACAAAACACAGTGTAAATTCGTCGAGATGCAAAAAGCCGATATGCAGAATGGTCAAATTGGAAATGGTCAAGGTGGAAACACTGGGACGAACACAAATTCACCTCCAGGAACATATGGCACTGCCAGCAAAAGGGCACAAATAAGCGGTGGGCGCTTCGATTTCGAAGATGGAGGTACATATTGTGGTGGTTGGGATGATGGAAAAGCACATGGTCATGGAGTATGCACTGGTCCTAAACATCAGGGTGCTTATGCTGGTGCTTGGAATTATGGCTTTGAACTTTCTGGCGTTTATATATGGCCCAGGTATGATCGTGGTATTATATATCTGACATCTATTCATATTAATGAAGTGAATATATGTTAACTTTAAACAAATGTGCATGTTTGTTAATATAATGAATATTAAGATTGTACTTGTATTAAAGTATGAAATAATCTTTAACTTCAAAGTGGATCGCATTATGAAGGACAGTGGCAAAATGGAAGACGACATGGCTTAGGTGTGGAGCAACGCGGTCGTCTTATATATCGCGGAGAATGGTCAAAAGATGGACATAAAGGTCGTTATGGAGTCAGACAGAGCACTATTTCCACTGCCAAGTATGAGGGCACTTGGAATGTTGGATTTCAGGACGGTTATGGTTGCGAAACTTATGCCGATGGTGGTAATTATACCTAATTACATTAATTCACTAAAACAGTATTAACAATTTTACTAGCCAACATGATATAGAATATGAGCATAATATAATTTATTTAGAAATGTAATGGAGGAGTTGATATTTTATTCATGATGTACGGTATTTACATGAGCATTTGTGTTTAAACATTTTCAGATCAAATCATGTATGTGTTATAAATATAGCCACAATAAGAAATTTGTTGAATTATTCACATAGACAGAGATAGAGAAGCTCATGTATTCTTAAATTGGAATGCCACATTGCACCGATAATCCGTCAAGCAATCGAGCAATTGTTTTATGTCTAAAAATAACTGCATTAGGTTTTCATTTCATTACTCTTTGGTCGGCGACCAAAAGATCCCTATTATCCATGCTAGTGCAGTAATCGCATTATCCCAAAAGCCGTATAATATGTAAATCTTTTTGTAGACGTAGACATTTACATAGATTGTTAAGATAAGACTCCATTAAGGATTTGCTGTAAATGATACATTTGCCTCGTTTTATTTATCTGTCATGTGTTTACAGGTAAATACCAAGGGCAATGGCAGGAAGGAAAACGCCATGGCTACGGAATGCGTACCTCTGCTCCTTTCGGTATGGCATCACATTATAGACCTAAGAGTATACATGCTTCCATGAGCTCTTTAAGAAGCAATGAAAACATTGATGCGGCTGACAAACGTAACAATCGTGCAGAAGAAATTCGTGGAGGTTTTGTACTTACCTCCAAGTCCGATAAGTTGCCTACAAGAAGAAATAGTTTGACAGAAAAATCAAAAAAAGGTTTTCTCTCGGTATGTGATAAGAAGATTGAACATAAATATCGAATGCTAATATTGGTTTATATTCATAGGGCCTACGGCGGAAACAGAGAAGCACTGGAGATTTGGAAAAACATGGAACATTAGCCTCTGGAAGTATTCGATCAACAATGTCCACAGCGTCTTGGTTGAGCACCGGCTCTGAGCAATCAAATTTAACTGCTAAGTTTGTGAAAATCAATTTATATACATAGGTTTTTGTTTTAATAAGGTGTATTTTATTTCAGATCTGCTCATACCGAATCAAATGCTAGTTTTACAATGGATGAAGAACAACTCGATCCTACTGTAGTTGAGACATATATGGGAGAATGGATTAAGGATAAGCGAAGTGGTTACGGTGTTGCTGAACGAACTGATGGTTTAAAGTAAGATTCCAATTGAAATTATATCTACATTTATAGATACACTTTGTATTTGAAGATATGAGGGTGAATGGTATAACAACAAGAAGAATGGATATGGTGTTACAACTTTTCGAGATGGCACAATTGAAGAAGGAAAATACAAAAATAATATACTTATTACAAGCCAAAAGAAGAAACATCTATTTGTGGCAAGATCGCGAAAGTTTCGGGAACGAATTACAGCGGCAGTAAGCTCGGCACAAAGAGCCCTGAAAATGGCTTTACAAAGATCAGACATTGCTATTTCTCGCACCGCTACAGCTACAACAAAAGCGCACAATGCGGATATAGCGGCGGAACAGGCACGAATCGACTGCGAACAAGCTGTTACAATGGCTCGCGAATTTGCACCAGATTTCAAACCATTAGTATTGGAACGATTCGAAAAACTACGATTTAGAGAACGATATAAAATAATTTCGAATGATTTAGAATTAAATCGTCCATCTGGTTCTACATCCAATCCACAAGTAGTGCATCAAACTGAACCAATTAACCGAATCAATAGCTCACAGCAAGCTCCCAAGCAGTCATTACCAGTTCTTCAAGAGCAATTACAAAAACCTGGTAATGCGAGGCGACAATCTCAATTAGCAAATCAACAATCTCTTGATTGCCCTATTCCGAGCTCAATATATTCTCAACAAATGGTCGTTTCTCCACAGACAGATTTATCGGCTCTAGTTAGTACGCAACAAAACCGTGGAGTGGGAGTTTTACCTAACAATCAAATTTATGCAACTGGCACATCTACTCAACCTCATTCTAACCCACAAACAAATTTAGGATACCAATTTCAACAACAGCAGCCGCCTGGAGCTCAACCTAAACCGAATGATAATCTAGCTAAAAATGCTACCCAGTATAGCAATATTAGTCCCACGAACAACATAGGCTATCAACAGGACTCTACAAATAGTGGCTATTTTCCAGAAAATCTGCAAAAACACAACATACAATCACAGTATCTGCAGCAACAACAGCAGCAGCAATTACATCAACAGCATATAGACGCAAAGGAGCAGCAATTCCAACAGCAAATTAATATTCAGCAACAGTTCATGCAAAGTCAAATAAACCAGCAATCTCAACGAATTGAGAATGTTAGCGATCCAGCTGTTCAAGAAAATAGTTCCATGTTGCGACGAAATGGTAGCAATAGACCACCAATGCTAGGTCAAACCAATCAACAATCGTCTATTGACCATTTTGATCATTACAAACGTCCTCATAGTCGGGATTCATCCGTTGATAGATATACGCGAGCCGCAAGTCGTTTGAGCGGTGGCTATGGATCTCGACAACCCTCCGTAGATCGCGCCCCAGGGACAACAAATGGAAATACAGCACCTAATGAGACTACATCCAGCAATGAAACTACGAGACCGAGAACGGGATCAATTTTTCGCGGTGGCACACCTGGCCCACGGTCATCCACTCCATCTCAAAATACTGGGAATGGATCAGTACCAACAGGAACAGGTCGGTTATCTCGATCGGGTACGCCTAATATGCAAAAGCGTTCAACTCCTCTTGCAGAATCACTATTTTCTTCACCAAATCAACCATTCGAAGACGTCCTCCTACGTCAGCGTACATTAGGACAAGATATCATTCCCTCACCCTCGCAACCAAAACGAACTGAAAGTTTGTATGTACAGCCAAAACTACCAGTTGGCGGCAATGTGTCTTCAGCTTGCACCAATGGAGGAACCAAAAAATTGAAGGTTTGTATCTACCAGAAATGTATTTAAATGACATATTATTTATTCTTTATTTATATATATTTATACATTCTTTATTTTAAATATTTACCAAGAGAATAACGGTTAGTGAGTTAAAAATTTAACCCCTTAAAGATAAATTGCTCAGAGCTTAATCTTTTTGAAAACATTTACATGCATACGAGTTGACTACGAGTACTTTGTGTAAGACCTAAAAATGAAATCTTTAAACCCATCAATGGTATTTGTTCTGTTAGCTTTTCAATGATTTGAATAAAATACAATTTCATATTAGATACTGTTTGATGGTTGGTTTGGTTCATGGCCGTGCATTGCATATTCATACAAAGGTTTTTAATAACATACATACATACATACATGCATCTATGCATACATAAGTAGAACATCTAATTCATGGAGTGCTTAGTTTAGTATCTTAAATATTTTTTTGCTCATCTTAAGAAAATTTGGGCAAGACTTATTTATCACCCCAAGGTATTGTAGCCACACAAAGCTTTTTCTACATCTAAAAATAAATTTTGAGGACTGTATAAAAATTGAGCATCGTTGAAGTGAGAGGAATGTTTTTGTATTTCTTGTTAGTCTAAATACAATTATAAATATACCGAAACATCGCGCTTTCTATTAAATGCCTGGGAAGGCATTCTCTCTTGTCTTTACCAACTCACAAAAGTCACAAAACTTTTCATGACGATGATCATTGATCACTCGATGTCTTGTGAATATATCTGAGTTCGTTCGTTGTCACCAAAAAATATCCTCTCTATTTTTGCGTATATGCTCTCGAAGATGAACAATTCTCTATGAATACAAGACGTCCGTTTTTCAGTCAGTGTTTTTCATCGGTGATCGGTACATTCGAACGGAATACCGCAAACAAGCATCTTGTGCATACATATACATATGTGGAGATATATATTTCGAAAAATGTATCCCATTATTTTTTTTGTATATTTTCACTAAATTTAATTATTTTTAAATCTAAAAAAATATCACGAAAACTCATTTCAACAATTAGTGTACATAAATTATGCAATTTGTGGATACTCGCTAAATTTCACTTTTGATAAAAACATAGTATATATAACTGAATTACGAAATAAATTATATTAAAAATAAATTACTTCTTTCGGCCGTATTTTGAATTTTATGGAAAGCAAAAAAATATCTGCATGTGTTAACTGAAATTCAAAATACGCTTATGTTCCTTGTGCATTTTGTTGAAATAAAAATAAGTTGATAAAACAATAAATATGGAATGGTATCCAGAGGAAGATGAAGAAGACTTAATGTTTTCACCAGCTCTTTTAGCAAGAAGGGCTTCGGAAAGTTGGATAATAGACCCTCCCGTAGAGGTTAATATATCGTATAAATTTGGAATTCTACAAATAAATATATAAATATCACATAAAAACTATTAATGTAAAACTTTTTTAAATATTTATAGAGTGTCCCAATAAATGTAACTTTGCAAAGAAAAAAATCGTTGCCCGATTTTCAAGAGCTGCCAAGAGCCACGGAAGCTATGAGCCGCGAAGAGGTATCCGCATTAGGTTCAGCCAGACGAGAAGCAGTACGAAGGCAAATTGAACTAAATGAAAGGCTCAGAGCAAACCCTTTATTATATTTAGTCAGTCCACAAGTTAAGGTACGGTTTTATTTTATACGGTCAAACTTTTTAACAATTAAATAAATGATATTGTTTATATTGAATAATGTGACATATTGCATCCAATTATATTATGTCTATTCCTTGAAAAAATAGTTTTGTTTATTAGCTACATAGATTACTTTTTTAATACTTTTAGGACTGGTTCTCTCGTCAGCAATTAGTAATTTTGGTCCTTTTTGCGAATATAGCATTGGCGATAATGTTTTTTAAAATGCTGACATAGCACCAAAGCAGCACTACAAAACTTATAAGGTATAGATTATACATAGACAATTATCTTCTTTGAACAAATTTGTATTTCACGATAAATAATGAAGAATGCTGTTAAATTCATCGGAAAAAGTAAAAGTTAAGAATATTTTTTAGCCTTATTGTAGTTTTAATAAATCTGAGAATATGTTATGTATTGTAATACACGAAGAAAATACGAATATATATATATATATATATATATGTATATGAATATGTATATATAAATATAGACTTAAAATTTCGAATTATTTTTTTTAAATTATTTTGTGTAAACTATTCGACTATGTTGACGTAATGTTGTTAAATTAATTTTTACTAGATCATCTAGATAATATGAAACAACTCTGGAAATAACAATATTTAAAGAGACTGCAGTCAATCTGCTATGAGAACTGCATTTTTCTTTCTCATCATGGCTTACAATAACTTTAAGAGATAATGCAAAAAAAACACTGAGGAATGCTCAAACACCCAATTGCATGGGATGCATTTTCATTTTACATGTTGCTAATAAGTAATAACGTACGCAAAATCTGAAGTCTCCATTTTAAAAAAAAAAAAAATATGTTAAAACGAATTGATTTTACAATAATGTGGCAATGAAAAATGAACAAATATCATATAATTTTGGTTTAGACAATAATTAATACATCACATCAAGATCGGAAACTTGATGTGTGATAAATAAATATTTTCGTTTGTTTTGTTATTTAGAAAAAAATTAAGCATTTAAAAGTGCAAATACTATTTCATACCTTCATTGCTGAGCATTCATTTAATTTAAGCACAAGAAGTAAATATTTGGTTCCTCATTATTTTAAATATTTTAAAGGACGTTGTTTATTTACACGCAAAATGATAAAATGTAAAACAATACTCTATTTTGTCTAAAATTTAGTTTAAGTTATGATAGTTAGGTAGGTACTAGGTATACACACTTTAAAACAAATTAAAAGTATATCAGTGCTATTTTAATCGAATACATAGATAAAAAATATAAACCTTATATTGTTAAAATTATAAATATCAACATTTTTTCTTCATTTTGTATGTGAAATATTTAACTTGAGAGTTGTCAATTTCACTTAAGCCATATCAAAATGCTGATCACATAAGTTTTGGGGAAAACGAATATTGCTATAAATTTGAAAAAAACAAAAATTTGAATTACTATTGAGTCAGATAATTTATATTGAGATTTCTGTTTAATAAACATAGAAATTTTGACATTTCTCATAAGGGTTATATTTATTTACATATAACTTCTCACAAAATGACCAAACTAATTCGGTCGTATTGATCCGGCATTTCGTTATTTTCATTTTGATTTGAATATTTATAACATATTATGTATGTATATTTATTTTGTTTTTTTTTCTCCTTAAAGAATCGAGCTTCAAAATATGCTATTTAATCTAAAGAATATATTTAAAGAAAAGATAATAAATACATTTTGAATATAAAAAAATTCAGAGATTCCACAATTATGATTTATATACAACAGAGGAAGAAAACAATAATAATATACAGTTAGAACAGCTTAATTTTTAACTCTTAAAATAAAAATTGGAACAAAATTTAATTTGTTATTTTCAAATATTGCTACCAATACTATGAAAACAATACATAAACTGAAATAAAATCAATCAACATTGAGAACTTTGCGTTTTAATTCGTGAAATGTTATTAATATATGTAATAACTTTAACCGGAATGAACATTATCTGAGATTCTAAAGAAAACAGCTAATGGCCCGCTGAAATACATAATGGGAGAACGAGTTTACACCTAGCCCAAGTATAGCTGAGTTGAATCGATTGTGTCCAACATTTTTGGAAACCATGTATAATATAATAAACGCATATTGCTGCATATGTGGATGTTACAATTTGTGTTTATTCCATTTGAATTCAATTTCCGTTACATACATTTGAATTCAAGTTAACTTGA
Source organism: Eristalis pertinax (assembly GCA_907269125.1). Classification (NCBI taxonomy): domain Eukaryota; kingdom Metazoa; phylum Arthropoda; class Insecta; order Diptera; family Syrphidae; genus Eristalis; species Eristalis pertinax. The sequence continues at coordinate 705,415 of OU026148.1, read as the reverse complement.
GAGTTTTTACACCAAAATTTATTATTTGGTGGGTTTCCTATATATACCATAATAACACAATCAAAGCATTTTAGTTTTATTTTTTTAGTTTTAAATTAAAGATGAAATAATTTTACATACATTTGCAACACGCACTCTTTGAACACTAAATTAAGTTCAACAATCACCAATATTGGGTGAACGAATTAATGAATTTTAGTCATATTCGACATTGCTCTGAATGAACGAAATTAATTCCATTTCATTCCGCGTTTAGAGCCGTCATCGTGAGGTTTGGAATTTGTTTTCGTCGTAAATACGGCTATGCCAGTAAAATAAAATATAAGTAGACAGTTCGTTGCATGGTAATATAATCTCGTTAATTCCGCATAGTAATAGTATTCGTACGTTCTGAATTGATCGTGAGTTACAAGTGAAATGAAAGAAATATTTAAAATATTTGGACAAGATTTTGCCTGCGTGGTAATTACTTGGTCATAAATGTATTTTTGGTTCTTAAAGAAAATAACAGTGGATAAGGTGAGAAACAATTTACAATAAAGTATGTTTTTTAATGGCAAATATCTTCTGCATAGATCATTTTAGTTTCTTTGGAAAACTTATAATCATTGTCCCATACGTTCTATACATATCTCTCTTTCATTTAGATACATATGTATATAGTAGGGAATCTAATGCAAAAGAGAGATAAGCGCTTTGTTTTAGGTAACAAGTCTATTGTTTGTTATGTATACGTACATACATGCATATATACATATGAATATGTATGCATGCATATTTGTATATCAATTTAATCGAAAACACTAGTTTCATAGCAGATGTTTCACATGCATATGTATGTATTTGGGAAAAAATGTTGTCTTGTTTCTTAAGGTAAATTTAGTTATTGAAAAAGCTAGACGACATTTGTTCCATCATAATATTGTATTGAAGAACCTTAATCAGCTGAGCTTTTGGCGAGTTCATTTAATAATTATTTACCAAACCAGTGAATCATTGTTTTGTCTCTCTTTAAAACACACATAAAAGAAAGAGATAACTGAAGAAATACAAATTTATCTCTGTTGTTTGACGTTTCTCTTTCCGTTCGTTCCATAGAGAAAAAAAACACTATTACAAAAGCGAAAACACATTTCAACGAATGTTTCTTTTTTCCAAATTTAGTTTATGTTATGAAAAAGTGAGTAATATAATTTGTAAGGGTTTCTTATTTTAATCTTACGTTATATCTTGGCATATAAATTTGAACTATCAAACATTGCATATTTTTAATTCATTTTCATGATACATATTGATAAAACAGTGATAATTTTCATTTTTAAATTTCCTTTTAGTTCTGTGTTTTTGATTTGCTCTTGACGTGTTATTAGCAAAATTCAAGCAAAATCATTAGCTTTATTAAAATAAATAAATATGTGAAAATATAAGAACTATATGTATGTAAACACATGTTCTACATACACAGCCTCTGTCTCTTTAGAAATGCAGGTAATTCTATTGAATTATCTGTCTTGTCATTACTTAACAGCTGAGTAAATCACAACACATGTCCATAAGAAACAAAGAGATATACACTGAACAAAGCTGATACACGAAATATCAGCAGGTATATAGCTAATAACCCTATTGAACTGCATTTTTTTAAAAGATGCATTAGTATGCATACAATGTATTTAATAACATTTTATAATTATTTATTTTAACGACAAAATTGGAATGCTAAAGAAGAAAATATGCTCGGTTTTTCAGATTCGTAGAAAGATTTTGAAATTCAAAAATTATTCTAATGAACTATTAACGATGTTGAACCATGATTCGGCAGACATCAAAAACATAGTACATATCTAATTAACACGACTTGTGTATTTATAACTGTTTTAAAGAAATATATTTTTGTTTCAGATGCAGTAAGAGGGACAGTATTCAAGCAATTCACGAAAACTTGGAGTAATAGTAGTTCCAAAAATATTTCGTGCAAATGATATTTTATATTTTGTATAAAATTTTGGGATAGTATATAGGTTTTTTTTTCCGAATTTGTGTATTGAAGAATACTAAATCAGTGCAAATATGTTGTACGTATTTCACGTAGATATGGGAAGGATGCTGAAGTTCGATATGAACGTCGCATTGTCAAGGTAAGGCTGGAAAACATAATTGCATATACTACAACAGAATAAATTTATATCTTTACTTTAACATTGACTATTGTTAATTTTTTAGTGTATCGAATTTGAAAGATACAATTGAAAGACTTCATGGAATACCAGCACAAAATATCGTCTTATTGGTGAGTGGTGGAGAAATGCTTACAAAATCAACGCAAGTGTCGTTTTATTCAGCTGGAACGGACACAAATCCCATATATATGTTTCTTATGGGAGACGTAAAACTAACGACTATAATGCCAGTTCTTGAAAGTGGTAATCTATTTCATATTTTAATTAATAACGTACATTTAATTGTTCATATTATTTATTTACTATTAGAAATTGATCTGAAAGAACAAGTCGATCATTGTCTTACATTACCAGCTGTTTATGAAACAGTCGTTACACGAGCTCAATTAGCGCAACAAATGTATGATTTAGCCCGTGAAGAAGAAACACTTTGTGAAAGACTTGTACATGAACAACATCTTCAACAACAAGGCTGGTCGGCTGTTGTCGCTAATATGGAAGATCTAACGGAAGAATTTCGCCAGCGTTTTAGAAATTTCTGTCTCTCATTCGACCATCACTTAGAAAAACGTGATGAATACATCGAATTATTAAATTCCTTTGCTGACGATTTATCGAAACTTTCGCGAATACCCATTTTACCGGGCTTAATGCAAATGGCCCAAGAGGACTTTCATGGTTTCGATGCATTTCTAGACAACGATGATGTGTTTTCCCGTTCCCAACAAACAGTGTCTGTTGTATTAGCTGGTGGTTCGCCGCAGATACTTGATGAACCTTCAAACAGTAGTAATTTGATTGGATCACAAGACGATGATAAACGCGAGAGCACATCACCCAACAAAAAACTGAAAATGGGTTCTGAAGATGAAAAATCTGGTAATAATCAAAGTCTCACAAGTATAGGGAATGGAACCAGAGATTCAAGGACGAGGACACTTACGCTTTTGCAATGGATATCGGCAAAGGAGAATCATAATAAATTAAAAGAAATGTCTGAAGAGTGCATACAAAGTTTAAATGCATTCGATGACATTGTGTATACTAAACTTAAGGAAGAAGTTAATAATGTAATCAAAAGTGCAGACCAGGTATAATCCATTACATAAACATCATAATCTTTTTCTACTATAGTCCCCTTATAGAGTGATATGAAAGAAGTTAAAGGTTTGAGTGATCGCCTCTGTAAATTGGAAGAAATCAAGTACAAAATTAAAAACATGGTTCAAGATCAAAAGGAATTGTCTACAGCATTTCAACAGGTGCGTATTTCTTTTTATTGTAATGAAGCATAATTAATGTGTGTATATATATTATTCTATAGAACCAAAATCGTGCAATTAATCTAAGGGACCCATCGATTCTTCCTGACCTCTGCGCTTCGCATAAGAGTCAGCTATTGGTCATGTTACAAAATCATCAGAAAATTCATGACTTGCGTCGGTGTATAGCGAAAGCCAAAGATGAATTAGGTGCAAACTTGCATACAAGATTAAAGTAAATTTGGATATATATTTATATTTTGACGTTTTTAAAAAATATTTTTTGCAGACGTATTGTGCTATTGGAAAACAAGATGAGTGAATTTGATAATAGACAACTTTTCTATCATCGGTGTTTGAAACGGGCAGAACGGCATATAAATATTATTGAACAAATTCATCAAGCACCATGTATATATGTAGCAGCTGTAACTGAAGTAGTTCGACGCAAAATATTTTCGGGCGAGTTTCGTCAGTGGGCATCAAAACTTGCTGAAGATTTCGATTCTATTCACAGCGAAGAGATTAATCGAAGAAGAAAGTTCAACGCAAGCTTTGAGGGTCATTTTCTCAACATTCTTTTTCCTGGAATGAATGATATGCCTCCAGCTTTTGCGAATGAAAATCCACTCGTTTTTGACACACGGCTCCCAAATATTACAGAAAGGGGTAAATACGCAAACTTACACCAATTCAATTGAAATACTATTGTTTTCTTACACAGATATTGATGTTTTGACCACTTATCTTCCGGATCTCACCAATCACATTCAACTGCCGGATATGGGCCCAGTAATAAACTTTTTTATTTCTAGGTAACTATTTTGTATCTCCCTTGCATGCTTACGTATATGATAACATATGTATATTCTTTTTAGATCTGGTAATCAAAATATAAATGAAAAAAATTCAACATCGAATAAGACGGTACTGAGTACTACGGTATGCCCAATTAATGTCCACCATCAACGAGTTTTAGACCTACAATCCCAATTCAAGGAGTAAGTAGGAATGTTTAAACGTTTGAAATTGTGACATAAAATCACCGTATTATTCTAGTGGTTGCGATGAATCAGAAACCGATACAGAAGAGTTTGAAAAAGTTATACAACCTGAAATGAGTCCAACAGTAAATACATCAGGCTCCACTAGTGAAAATGTCTATCAAGTAGCACATATGGGAACATCAACAGAACAACCTCAAACAAGTACAGTGGAGACATTAACCGAGGTGAATATAACACTGTCTCAATGGCTGTCACAAAAATATATACATTCATTCTTATATGCAACAATTATCGCATTCTATCTAAAGTACGATTATATATACCTGTCAGAGAAACGATCTCATTTACTGAATACGTCATATAAAGACGGTTTTTATATCATTATCATCTTCCTCTCCCTTTTCACCATTATCAACCTTTCACATTCTACTTTCCAACACGGAATTCCCAATTCCTGGCATAATTTTTGCTTTGGGTCACCAACTGCTGATTATCGAAATATCGATGTTTTATTTAATACTATCTTAAAGGAATGTAGCCACAACGATGAAAGAAACGAATTTATAAACTCGGAATTTTACCTAGATGAGTCCATTCCTTCGATTTACGGAGGTGATGATAAATGCCATGATATTCGGAACTTAGAAATGTGTAATAGCGTAAAAGGAAAGCTTAAATCAGTTTTGGAAGTACGATCGATAAATGTTATGTCATCAACATATCCCAGCCAAACCATACATTCAAAGAATAATACGATAATTAACTTCGACACTAAGGAATCTTTGGAGACAATGTTCAGTTTACTTCAGGTATTGGAATAAGATATGGCAAAAATATATATATATAGATATATATATAATATATATATTAAATTGTATATGCATGGATTTAATCATATTGTCATATCAATATCAAAAATATGTATATTTCTTGCATCAGTTAAAGATATATATCTATAGTGCACACATTTCTAGCATTGGTGACCAACAGTTCAGATCCTTTTTCTAAAAAAAAATAAATCAAATAATCCTTAATCATTACTGTTGCACTGTTGCAAGTGTATATAAGAATAATTTTACTGTTTTGTAACTTTTTTCTTTTTTTAGGAAAATCTCGGCACTACTCGACTTGAAGTAGAAAGATTGCGGTCGGTTTTGAAAGCTATGTCTCAAGTATCAACAGAGTGTATAAACTTAGCACGGGCAAATTTTCAAAAGATAACATGTGAACATAAAAACTTTCAATTGGATTTTCGTTCAGAATTTCAAAACATATCTGAAAAATGGCAATTGGTTCAAATGCAGTATGAATCCAGGGAGCGGGATATACAGGAAATGACATCGAAATATACACAAGACGTGCTTTGTTTAAAAGCTGACATAAAGCTAAAAGATGAAAAAATTCTTAACCTAGAAACTGATCTGCAACAAAAAGAGGTTCATTGGAACACAAAAGTATCGCAGCTAGAGACAAACTATGCTGAATTAAAACAACGGTATCAACAACTTGAGAAGCAATTTGATGTAGTAAATTATAGTTTAAAGGAAGCAAATTCAGAAAAAATGCGTGCCTTAGAAGAATTGCAGGATAATCTCACTCATAAACATAAAACTGAAATAGAATCACTTCGTTGCCGTTATAAACTGATGACCAGTATGGAACGTTCACCCTCTGATACTAGTTTGGAAAGAATAGAAAAGCCTGTTGATATGGCTGAGTTGGGTTTTCACGAATCGAATATAATTCAAATGCGTAAAGCTTTAATTGCAGAAAAAGAGGAAGCCATTAAAGAAGCTGTAAATTATGAGCGATCCTTCTGGCAAGCAAAAATGCGGTGTAAGTGTTTAAATGAAGGCGGTGAAAATAACACAACTGTTGATAGATGTGATGAAACCCAAGACTCTCTTAAACAAGAGATACAGAATCTGAATCGTGAAAAATATCGCATCGAAGAACAATTAAATATGGAGAAATCAAGGTGTGCAAAAATGGAGCAATCATTCGCCGATCTTAAAGGGTAATTAATGAAATAATTTCTAATTTAATTTACATCTTAATATATGCTTAAAGATCTATTATGGAAGCGAGCACACAACGTTCAAAATCAAGTGGTTCCAATCACCGATATATAGTTCTGGAAACTTGCTCCAAGGGAGACATTGTTTTTGTGGTATGGAACGCCCGACACTGTCAATTCATGGTAGTTCAAGACTCACTTTCTTTGTACTTTGTGCACTGTGATAGTTTAAGTGCATTAAATTTAAAAATTCCTGGTTCTGGCGAACCAGATATACCATCTCCATTTTTCGCATTGGGACGCGTTATTCACAAGGAATTCTGTCAAGCAAAAAAAGTATTGTATTCCAGTAACACTTATGTACGATAACTATTAATGTTTATTTTTACACAATTAGCATGAAAACCGTTATAGAGTAAGCAGGGGAACAAGATTCTATCGCATAAAATTGGAGCCGTTATCTCGTACTGAGCCAAAATGGGCTAGTAGGCGCGAACGTGTTGAATGTAATTATTTTGTTCATATATTTGATAAAACGTTATAGTTAAATATTTTATAGCAACATCGTCCAGCGCTTCAATAAACCGTTCCCCTTCTCAAAATGAACAATGTGAGCAATCTATAATATCTAATATTAACGTTTCCCGGCAGTCGCAAAGTGATGTTGATTTAGGGTGTATCAACACTGGACTTAAGGAACGAACCACGAGTGTAACTAGCGTCACCGAGGAGGATGACGAACCTATATCCCTATTGAGTGACCGTTGTCACTATATTAGCGTCAGCGAAGAAGAAGAACCTAACCGATCTGTGATAACAGAGCAGCCAACCTCGTCATACTTCGTACCGATGGTAAGCGACAAATTGACAGCAAAATCTTCATCATTTTTCACCTAATATTATATACGCAGAATAAAAAAATATACTAATTGTATAGTTGAATTTTGACTAATTTTAAACAGTACTTTATATGTACATAGCATTACATTTAATACATAATCGACAAGATTTGTTGTCACATTTGTCATTTTTATTTTTTGGTATACCAATATAGGATAATGCATCTGCTTCTACTTCAATGACTTCTACGACGCCTGTCAACGTTGCCACATCGACCGTGATAACTGTCAGTCGCAGTCCGAAGCCCATACAAATTCTAGCAAACATAGGCAATTGTTCGTTGGAAAAAGATACCGATGATTCAGATGAATATAGATCTCTTGAGGCTAAAGACGAAAATGAGTTTCCGATTGCTCAAGAATAAATTTTATTGGATTGACAACATAAATTTAGTTTAATGTAGTTATTTTTCTAGATTTTAAAGATTTATTTTGGTTTATTTTGTAAGGTCTTTAACATCAATCATTTTCCTGTTCTTCTATAATACCTAAGTTAAAAAGAAAATTTAGAAAAACTCCCTGAAACTGAACTTAAAACAGCTCAGAAAGACGCGCATCACATATTTTGTAGCTACTATATTGTTACTAACATAAACTTCATAATACACTGCCCAGACATTTATATTTCCATTTTGTTCAAAATTGAAATTTCAAATTCTTTTTCAGAGTAACGCTGATCGTCGAATCGGATTATTTACTCTTATTGAACCACTCTTTACTCCTATTCAAATGTCTATGGACGCCGGTATTGAATAAATACTTTTTAAAATTTATGTTTCTGAAATAGATCAAAGGGAAATATAGTTGTCTTATCACACATCTTCTCTTTATGAACAGCAGTTTTGGAGAAAAATAAAGAAATAACTTTAAAATTCAAGCTTGTATTTTTTGTGAATGTCTTACATTGAAAAGCAAACGTTTGACTTCCAGGTGAAAACATATAATATATATCAAAATTCAAATTTTTGAGAATTAACTTAAATAAAAGTATATAATTTTCTATAACAAACCACATTAATATATGTATGGACACAGTCTCATATGTCTGATACATAATAACTTGTGATATACATATTAGCGACTTGAATGAATGAATGAGACCAAATCGTAGCGATGCACGTTGAGTATACTTAAACATAAAACATGCAAAGGACGAACAGCTTGCGACATGATTTTGTTTCAACTATAAAAGTATACATGCAGGTGCAATAGGTATAAGTAAAATATAAATATTCTAAATACACACATCAATGTAACATGTTCATTGCATAGATAAGTGAAATAAAATTGTTTAATAAAATCATCAATTTTTTATTTTTGCTATTTACAATGCAGTGTTTAAAGTATAGGAGGTGTAACAAAGAAAAACAATACGATTATATCTAATCTACACAATGTGTAAGGATCCTGCTCTTCAGTCAGCTGTATCAAGTTTCTTTATAACCCAGCAGATGTACATTGTATGTGTATCTACATAAATGTACTTATCACACAAAAATACCAACCCCATCATATGTAATTTTGGGGTTGCAATTTCCACCCCTATACCACTCAGTGCATCTACAACTAACAAAAAAAAAGCTACTCTCATACATTAAAGAGTGGAAGCATAAGGAACATAGTTCATTTTATTTTATGGTGTAACAAGGACATTGGAATTTGGAAAGCATTGCGCATATAAAGCTTCCTCTCAAAGCGAAAGCGCGATTCCCATTCAGTTCTGAAATGAGAACTAACGTAAAGAAATCTCTGAATGTTGCTTCCTCATTTTTCAGTGAACTTCTTCGTACTTCATATCCGCATAGTGGAAGGACTAAAAGTATTGAAAGCTAGCACCACGCACAATACATATTGACACCGTCATATTCTTTTTTATTCGGTGAAAAGTGAGTGATACTTCAGTAAAACAGAAAGAGGCATCAATACGGGTGGATTCTAAAAATAGTCCATGAAAAGATTTTCTCCGAAAGAATAAGGAAAAGTGTAGTAATTTTTCTGTGTTTACTTTATACGATAATTTTCATTATTATTGAATAAAACATTTTAAAAATATAAATAAAACCATCACTGATTACTTATCGACCGATCATTAAGAATTGGAGACCACTAAGAAAATTACTTTCACCCCCTTATTCTGATCACTACTACGTTTAATTAATATTGTTCTATTATTGTAGCTTGCTTTCTTTCATTTATGAAGTATTATTAAAGTGTTTATTTTGTTATTTTCTTAGAAACAAAGTTATTTCTTTGATATGTCTCGATAAAAATATTTCATTCAATGAAACGGAATATTTTGGTTTAAAATATGTATGTCGTATGTGTACATAAGTGTGAAAAGTGAGGAGCAGATAGTCATCATGTGCGCCACAATTTACCTTGGAAGTATACACTTGAAAATAATTACATTTCACAATCTTAAACTATATTCAAATAGTAAGGAGTAATGCAATAATGTATGTGTATGGTACTGCGCAGAATATAATAATGGAATAAATATAACAACTGAAACGAAGCAACAATTTCACCATGAGAGTTGATACTATCATTTCGCGAATCATCAACTTCGGGATTTTCTTTTGCAGTGTTGAAGGCATACAAGTCGGATTGTTAAGTCCAATTGGTAAGTTTAAAAACTTACAGCTGTTATACTATGGTTGCTGTTCTATTACGTAATTTAGTTTTATGTATAGCGTTTTGGTATGGAATGTTAATATTTTTATAAGATTATATTTATCTTTATGTACATACTATGCATCTGTGTCTGAATATATAATAGATTTTTATCTATTTAGTATGATTGATTGTTACACATTTATACTTCTTTATTTAGAAGTGGTAGAGGAATATGGATGTCATGATACTGAAATCCGTCTGACATGCGGCAATTTTGACTCAAAGCTAGCAATTCTTGAAGCTACGTTCGCTCCGAATTGCACACATCACGAGTGCCTAAAAATTGATCTTAGGAGGTAATGCAAGAAAAAAAGAAGTTGAAAAATCATACACAACTAAATACTGCTTAAAATTAGGTTAGTTCAATCTGTCTCAATAAGAGAAACCGAAGAGTCCAAAAATGCGGAGAGAAAAGCAGGCCAAAAATTTCTTGAAACTTTGCAGCAAGCTCATTTAAGCGATAAAGAAATTGACTCAGATATAGTTAAAGATGCAGTTACTGGAGATGAACACAATTATGGTATATACATACATGTGTTATTTAGTTGAATTCTGAACTGAACTCTCAAACAATAATTTATTCAAAATTATTTCTACTTCAGCAGAAAAGAATCACAGCATATCTCTTCGTGCAATACTTCAGAAGCTAGTATTGCGTTTTTTAAGCCAGCCAGAAGATGAGCTAGGTGAACATTTTTCGCGTCATCGTCGGAGTATCTTAAGCGAGATCCGAGCACATACAGGTAGTCTATAAGCGAAATACAAATAATTTTAACAAAGACGTCTCTTAATTGTATCAGATGAAATTGATTCTAATGAAAATGCCGACTCAACTGAAGATAATACGCGCTTACAATCGACTAGAACTAATTGTGAAGAGCAAAAGAGACAAGTCTCGTCCCTTAACATATTGGATCTACAGCAGTCATACAGCAACCAGTCTGATTATGAATATAATATTCGCAATGTCCTTAACAAAAGGTAAGATATTAATCTTTTCTTTGCAATAACACACTCATTGGTTTTCATATAATATTTGCTTGGGTAAAATTCCATCACTCACGTTCATCATATTTCATCCCTAGCGCTTTGTTTCATATTATATATCTATGTACACACGTGTGCGCGGAAATACTTGTAATATATTTACCATATTTATTTTAAAATGGGGGAAATAATTTCTTTACATACTGCACAGTACATGCATTTCAGTTTTATTAGTTTTTCTTATATACTTCCATATGCACTTGTTTCCAAATTTAATTCGTACCTTACTTTTAGGTGCTCTGGAAAAAATCACTGTAGTTTCATTTTTGCCATCGACCACCCTTTTGCAAGAATATGGAAGGGTGGTGTTGTTCGCATTAAATACATATGCATGGAAGGTGAGTAAAGTACCTATAAGAAAAGTTGAACTAAATATCTATATGTAAATGTGCATATCCCTTACGATATGCTTGAATGAATAATTGGTATTTTCGCATATATTACTTCTATTATTCAAGATTTCCGAATAAATCGTTATTGTGGGGAACATTTAGCTATAAACTTCGAAATAGACCCCAATAAACAATTTGATGGTACGAATGGAAATGGACCTATAGCAGAACATAGAATTCAACCCCGCGAAACCTTCTTACATTCATTAAAAATAATTAAAGCTGATGAGAGAATTGCAAGCAATACTATGAATATAAGCAAGATTCCGGAACCTCGAAAAATTACCAAAACGGCTGTGCCTATAAAACAACTTGGCAACGATTCGGGAGAACAAAAGCGAGTTTACTCGCAGGTAAAACAGTGTATTATATCCATTTGCTTATTACCAATCTACCATTTTTATTCGTCTAAAGGATTTTAGGGTATTGAAAATTCTTCCAAGCAATATTGATAATTTCAACGACCTTGAAACTGTAGGGAACGAGATTTATTTTCGAAAGGAAGGAAATGAAGAAAAGGCGGTAGCTATTGAAAATAATTCAACTGAGTCTACCATATTAGCGAATTATACATTAAATAATACATCAAATGATTTAAACAGAAATCTGAATGCGACGGATCGGAAAGCAGATCATCAAAATTCAGATATCAGCGATATATTGGAAAATGTAACAATAACTATTCGCGAGGGTGGTCATTACTTTACAGTTTATCAAAATGTAAGCAAAACCCTTAAAAGCACTCCTAGCAATATCGCAGTTGATAGGGGCAAATACACAATTGAAGAAAATGTTTCAAAGCATTCAACACCTTCCACAAACATTGGTAAGAATAACCTAATCCAATTTATAAATAATTTTCTGGTGCATAAATATATATTAAAGAAAATGATTTTTCCTAAAACAGCATTTACTACAGACGATGATGGAATTAGTATCACGGACATATCCTCAACAGCCGTTAATAATTTTAGATCTACAGACGACGTTAATTTAGAAACGATGAAAACCCAAGATTTGCATACATTCCATGATAACGATTTATACAAATTAAAGAAGTTGGGGGAAAGAGAACAGATAGTGTCTTCATACCGACAGCCCCTACTTCATGGCTTCGCAATGACACCGGGATATCCAAAATTTTATATAGGCGAATTTGAGTGCTATTGGAACATTATTGCACCCGAGAATATAAGAGTCAGAATATCAATTTTTGATATTTCCTTAAGATGTAAGTTTTAATGTATAATTTTGTTTCCCCACATACATATATTTTAAAATTGAATACATTTTGAAGACGACAATATTTGCAAGGATTATCTACAAATTGAAGATGTTGGCAGTAGAAAAATGTTATTTAATAGCTGTGCAGATGCTATTCATCCCATTGGAATTGTTAGCACCTCGAATTGGATAAAAGTTACTATTAAAACAACGTCTAAATTTGCATATCCTAAGCGAGGAATACTGTTGCATTATACTGGTTAGTAAAATAGTGTATATATTAAATTTCTTACTTTCAATGCCGACCCTGCAATTATTTTCATAGCTGATGGCTGTGTTAATCTACCAATACCACCAAATGTCAAATTAGTTGACAGAACAGCTACAACCGCATTTTATGAATGCCTGCCGTCATTCTTATTTCCTGATTCTAGACATAGCACTCGTAAATTAACCTGCAACAACATTCAAGTTTGGGATAAGCTGTTGCCCAATTGTATTGGTAAGATTAAAAGATATAGAAAAACAATTTATTTAGAAAATATTAACTCATTTATTCATAATCATCATTGACGAAAGAATGCTAGACAAATTTTTATATAACATCGATTTAGAAATATGTTATAATCTATCAAATCAATTGATTGTAATCAATAAATGTAATGTAAATGTAATTAACATGACAGTGTAATACCAAATATGTACATACATACATATATGTATCAGCTGGTTAGTCTTGTTTTATCTTTCTATTTTTATATACATACATATGTGTTTATACTATCTTTAAAACCTATACACAAGTATTTCAACTTTGCAGAGCAAGAAAAATTTTTCAGACGAGCTGTTCTCTCAGAAGATAAATTGACATTGATAAACAAGAAACCAGACTTATCCCAAGCTAAAAACAAAATGCCATCCCAAAAAGATGCCGATATGATATTTGGTACGAATATTATTAAATTAATTTGTACAAACATTTGACTTGAGAGTTAAATTATGCCTATTATCATTTTTTAAACATTATTTTTTTTTGTTGTATTTATTCCTATAAAGATATAATCATTCCATCCATTTTAATTGCCGGTCTGTTTATAATAAATGGAGTCATTTTCGCTATAATCATGAAATATCGCCAAAGGTTTGTTGAAAAGAACCGAAATTATTAATTAATGATTATGTGTACTAATCGAAGAAAAATTTGCACGAAAATGATGGGTTGGAACAAACATAATTACATATGTAGATTCATCCATACCTATGTAGTTTTGTTGACATGTTGTAACCCTAGTGCACTTTAAGCTTCAAGGAGTACTCAGTTATGCTAGAGCTAAAATGTATTATTGTATAATCTTGTATCGAGAGTAACTGATCATATATTTTAGTTGGAAAGATTGTTCTCCTAGATACAAGATTTATCACTCGTAAATAGGATGACAATTTATGATTTTTTTTTAAGCAGAAGTAAATCATTGGGGAACAGGGAAATGGAATTGGCCGAACTATGAAAAAATATGCGAACTTTGCCATAATTGGGAGAAAGAAGATGGAAGCATTTATGTCCAAACACAATCCGGCTGTATAAATATGTGAAACATACAACATTACAAAAAGACAGATAAAAACTTTAAAAGTAAAAAAAAAAATCCGTAACCAATCGATCTTGTATTTTCGTAACTATTTTAAACGAATAATTTTAATACATGCTATTAGTACACAATTGCCACGTTTTTCGAAATACTAAACAAAATAGATACCTAGTTTCACATATTTGTCGCAATCAATGTACAGCGATTTTTAATAAAGAATAAATAATATATTTTATTTTATATGCATTACATCTTAATTTTCTTGGGTTTTCATTCTTTCTGATTTTCATATATGCGTACTATGTTATATTATTTTGTGTAAGCGAATACTGTATACATAAAGATGTTATTTTTAAAGTAACGATATAAAATAGAAGAATATTATGTATGATTACGTCCTCATCCTACAGCATTACTATCACTCAGCATAATTTCAAAACAAATGACATCTTGTGCCTTACTTATGTAGTGTAAATAAAATGTAATTATTTTGCTTTTCAGCTCCATAGGCTTTTTGTTTACATACATATTTGTCAACGTTCATTGAATGCCATATCGGCCCAACTCCTTCGAAGAAATTAAAATATATATTCAACCTCTGAACACATTAAATAAATAACACTAAGCAATTAAAAGAACTGTTTTTTTATTTTTGAATACTATCTACTAAAAAAGGTAAACTCAGCATTACTGCTGTTGACAATGGGTAATGACAATATTACATGTACATATGCATGTATGTGCATATGTAAAGATGTATTTATAGCCAGATGCATTTTTTTATTTTTGGTAATAGATTAAATACTTGCGACTGAGCTGAAAGTCGTAGCTGCTTGGCTTTGTACTTAAATGCCTGCATTTTAATTTATAATTAAATGTAAATAAATAATAATAAATACTTGTGAACATGCCCAATTTGGACGACAGCAGGCATTTTAACCCCATATAAACCCATATGCGATTGTCAAACGCATGGTCGAGTTAACGCTGTATCGTGCAAATTATTTATCAGTTTATTGTCAAGTTTTTGATTGATAATTCCTTAAGTACTTGCGTTATTGCCTTTTCAAACAGAATTGTGAGTTTATGTACTTCGATTAATTTTGCGTTACGAATCCTTTTATGACAAAGGCAGTTGTCAGTTTATTTGACAGTCTTACATCCTCTGTTTATTCTTGATCTGGGTACGCTCATATGTCAAATAGAAAACAAAAACAGTGAACGGTGGTGGTGAAAAAATACGTGATTGAAGGAGACAAATTTACATAACTATTATAAGTCAAAATAAAACATAAATAATTTACAAAATTTGTCGGTACGATTTTATCCAAAATATATACATATATATATATATATAATCTGAACTATATTCCAACTAAATTATCTATGTCAACTTGAGTGAACTATCGATTGTGATCATCTTCATTCTGATGTGATATTACTTTATTTATACATTAATTCGGTTTTTTTATTGCATTATTGAGACACATTCATTGAGGCATTGAATTGTCTTGATATAAGAATAATTATCTAGAAGTGTTCGAATAAATAAATTGAATATTTGAAATACATTCTGCAGGGATACAAATCGTTTCAATTGAATGTATATTTCTCATTCTTGCCTTGCCTGCTACTTCTGTCAGGCTTCTCTTTTGGTTATTCTAACTAAAGAGCTACGTTGGCATTCTATTACCTTATATTAATTGCACAAACTGGGCCACTTGCGTCAAAACGCGAACTAAAGTCGTACTAATGTGAATTTTAAGAACTTAAACACATATTTCTTCCCAATTGTAATTTACTACCAACTTAGTGAACCTAAAATAGTTGTCTAAACTGTCATGGAACATATTTCATTTGGCAGAATAGCTAACAAATTTTTTCTTAAACCGGTCTGAAAATAATGACAAGTCTATATAATTAGAGATTTAATTTTGTAGCAACATGCAATTTGGGGAGTCTTTAAAAATTATGAATTATTTTTATATTAGGCGCTGTGTTTATGCAAATATATATGAAGTGTGATAAGTGTTAATAAACAAAATTCTCAATTGACAGCAAAAATACATTGGAAGGATCATTTGACTTGTAAAATATTGTCGAGGATCGGGAATAATAGAAAACTGATTTGGATAGAACCTGACCTCGGTGGACAAAATTCAAATTGATAAGAAATTCTAGTCGCAGAAAACTCACGATTATAAAACATGGCATGGACGGAGGTAAATATAGAAAATTTATTATCGATATCTAATTAAGTATTATGTACATATGTTTTACTTACTTTCATTAATTACAACCAGATACAAAATTGTGTGATATGAGCATTTGCATAACTATTAAGAGCCTTTTTCAACAATTGTGCACATAGAGAACGTTAAACCTTAGAGGCAACCAATTGATTAAAAAATAAATTTGAAAAAATCGTATATATATGTACATACGTATATAAATAGTATACATGTTTATCAGGATTGATTCTGCATCTCTTTTTTCATCTTGTACCTGGTAAGTCTGTCTGGTATCTGCAAGGTCTCACCATACCGTCTCATTTGATAATAGGTTTGAATATCTCTTTTATGTTTCTGACGCTCTTACATGAGTAGACGTTTTTCCTGAAAATACTATAACTGCAGATCACTGATCACTCTTCTGCTCACTCTTTAAGCCCTGCTTATTTTTCAATAGAGCTGTACTCCTTTAACATTATTGATCATATTCACCTGTGCCATGAGTCAATCAGAGATAATTATATCTACAACCGTATGTTCTGCGACCAAATAATAAATACCTAAGTCAGTGTAAAAAATTGAGCTTCTTAGCTTGACTGTGGTTGTGTTAGTTGGTTCGTTAGTTGTTACTCATTTCCTACTTCTATCTCTCGGTCAGCAACTTAGTTTGTGTCTACGCTTACAACGCACCGCAGAAAATTGAGTTTTTTTTTTATGAGCAACCGCATTGTTTTTAAGTACGTGTTCAAAAAAATCAAATTATGATACTCACCTGAGTTATTTAGTTGTATGTATATGTAAACTGTAATTTCGTTCGGTTTGTTTGTATGTGCGTCTGTGTTTGGAATAAAAATCTCAGTTTTTCTGCCGCACCCAAAAGAACAAATTTGTCTTGAAATTATTGTAATTAATTTACTGTATGTATATTTTTGAAATAATTACGATTGGATTCTAAAGAAGAAGAAAGTGTTAAGTTTATTGTGAACTTAAACTATTTGACAACGAAGCAAAAGTGTCTCTGAGCAAAAGTGTATATGTATGCATGTACTGAATGCGACATGTTGTAATGAAAATGTGGCGTAATGAAAAAAATGTTAGCAGTATCCCTTCCGTAGGATCATCGACGGGAGGGTTTTGGAATAACAATAATAATAATAAGTGGAATACCCCTGCGCAAAGAAGTGCATATTCTTTGCCTCATCCAAGCATTTCTGGAAGTAATGTGCGATATCGGAATGCTGAATGTCCTCCAAGAGGAGGATATATGTCATATGCGTCATCGATGTTAAGTGTTTCTGAGACTAGAGATAGCTCAATGGTTAACACAAGACCACCATCTTTTGTGAACCACGGCGGTCCAGAAAATATTTCATCTTCCGTCATTGATAGGAAAAGACCCTTGTCAATGTATGACATTCCGCCTAGTAATGCTATAGCATTTCCCAATGGCCTTACAACAGGAAAAAACAAAAATCATCATAATTCTATAACAAAAACATTAGCTTCTAGAAATTTACGCCAGAGCCCTAGTGAATTGGTATGTACATACATATGTGAATTCTTTTTATTCCACAGGTGCGAACCTTTTTATTCTAATCATATTATATATTAGTCTAATCTATAATAACATATTTTGTTCGTTTTGTTTTATTATTTCAAGAAAGTGGATCCAGAGTTAATTTTCACAAAACAAGAAAGAATTGGCAAGGGCTCATTTGGCGAAGTCTTTAAAGGGATTGATAATAGATCGCAACAGGTTTTTAAACAAGAAATGACTGTGAATACAAAATAATATATTTATTTTTCCAGGTTGTAGCTATAAAAATAATAGACTTGGAAGAGGCTGAAGACGAAATCGAAGATATTCAACAGGAAATCATGGTTTTGTCTCAATGTGATTCTCCTTATGTGACCAAATATTATGGATCATATTTGAAGGTTAAATGATATCCCATTTAATTTTGTTTTGTAATTGTTAGTATCATTTTTAATGTAAATAGGGCACGAAATTATGGATTATTATGGAATATTTGGGCGGGGGGTCGGCTTTGGATCTTATGAAAGCTGGATCGTTTGAAGAAATGCATATAGCAATCATTTTACGAGAAGTTCTTAAAGGCTTAGATTATCTACATTCCGAAAGAAAGCTTCATCGTGACATTAAAGCTGCAAATGTTCTTCTTAGTGAGATGGGAGATGTTAAGTTGGCAGATTTTGGAGTTGCAGGACAGCTAACAAATACAACATCCAAAAGAAATACTTTTGTTGGTACACCATTTTGGATGGCACCAGAAGTAATAAAACAATCCATGTATGATTCCAAAGCAGATATTTGGTCACTAGGTATAACAGCTATTGAATTAGCTAAAGGTGAACCGCCAAATTCCGAACTCCATCCTATGAGAGTCTTATTTCTTATTCCAAAAAATAATCCACCACAGTTAACCGGTAATTACACAAAATCCTTTAAAGATTTTGTTGAGGCCTGCCTCAACAAGGATCCAGAAAATGTAAGCCATGTTTTTTTTAATATGAACATAAATTTAAATTCTTTCTTCATTAGCGACCAACCGCAAAGGAGCTACTTAAATATCAGTTTATAAAAAAGGCTAAAAAAAATTCGTACCTTATTGACCTCATAGACCGATACAAGAAATGGAAAACTCAAAAAGGAGAAGAAAGTGAAACGGAGTCAGAAAATTCGGATTCGTAAATATTTCATTGATTAATAACATAGTGGTATAATATTAATTGTTTTATTATTTGAAGGGAGGATTCCAAACCCGGAAGTGATATGGATGAACCATGGATAATGACAGTAAAGGGCTTAAACTTTAATAATGCATCAAATAAGACAGCAACGCCTTCGGTGTCTGTGGATGAAAATGAAAAGCTGTTGAGTGGTATCTCCAATAAACATCACAACGGTTCAGGCATTCAATCATCACACCATTCAATAGGAGGGCAAACTGGGCAATCAAATCGAGATTCTAATTTAAATCACTATAAAGTTTTGTCGGCCATTTCATCCTCCACATCTGGTTCATTTAATCATAACCAGCAAAGTTCAGCAAATAAGCAAGTTGATACATTGCCGATTAATTTGAGTAGTGGAATTGATGGCAACAATAAATTGACTGCTCCAGATTCTATCCAGGAAAATGAGCGAATACACAGAATGTCTGAAGAAAAAGAACAAGAAAAACGTACATCGAAGGAAGTAATATTAACGAAAAAAAAGACGAATGTTTCGAATCCATATTAATTTTAATATTTTTAGTGTGCGCTTTTGGAGCAACATTCCGAAGAAGCAATTGCGGCGCCTTCTAATCAGAGAAGAAACCAAAAGGATCATAATTTGACTTCAAATAATCAACCTGCTTCCAGTTCTTTACATGGAAATAATAACAGCAATTACAATACGAGTTCGAAAATAAATATTAACTCAGACAGACCTTCAGCTACTGCACCAAGTACCGCCACGAACATCAACAGCAAAATTGTTAATAGAGTAACTCAAACAAACAGTGCGTGCCTAAACAATTTTCTTTTCCCCCTTTTGTCAGACGTAAGTAACTCGTTTTGGATCTGTTTTTTTGTTGCTTTATTATGTTTCTGGATAATATGAACAATTTATGTATTTTAGTTGCAACGTAAACATTCACATTCAAGTAGAAACTCAAATGTACCAGATATAGTGGAACTAAAATCAGCATTTGAGACAGCGGAACGGACAAGCCCAGGTATCAGCGATCTGTTTTTGAAGGAAGTAATACATAAATTAGTTCCTGGTTATTCTGAAACCCGAATAAACACTTTGATGGAAAAGGTAGTCCGGTAAGGCTAAAAAAAAATTCCATTTTTTATATCTTATAAACTTTCTATTTTTGTTTTTTTTAGAAACAAAAAGTGAGTGTGGATTTATCTTAGTGTTAAGTTAACAAAATTGTGCAGCGCCTAAGTAAAAATTAATAATAATAATACATTGGTTAGAATTATTTTTATTATAATTATATTGTTTGTTTTGTTTAACCCTATTGTTGTGTTCGGTAAATGTTTTTACAGAAAGCGCGTACAATATTTAACTATGATGTATTAGAATTGAGAAAACCGAATAGTGGTTTCTTAGGTTTATTATAATTGCAAACCTAAAAGTATGTGATGTTTACATTGTGTTTGAAAAACACCACTACTTTGACAAATTTTAAGTAATTATAATATTAAGGAATAAGACTAATTTGTTTTCTTGTTTTCCCTTTTTTGTTATTCATACATTTTATATTATATTTTTGTGTATCCATTACTTTTAAATGAAACATTATGTATAAAATAGGAGATTTAAATGAAATATATGTAAATAAATATATTTAACAGGAAATAAACATTATTTATGTCTCTTATATGAAATTCGTTGTTGTCAACAACGTATTGTGATTATAAATAACAATTTCGTACAGAACAATGCACGCATATTCAAGGATATGGTCACTCAACTTAGACACACATTGTTTCATCGGTAATAATGTTTTTACTGCTGCATATAATTATGTTTGCATTAGAAGGTAATTCTAATCTGCTATTATAATTCAGGAAAAGAGTAATTTTGAAGTTGTTGCATATGTCAACAATTTTACCCAAAAAGTTTTTTTTTGTTAAATTCTGGAAAACGATATTAACGATAAGTATGTACATAATTGAAAATCTGGATTTTAAACTTAGAAACATAGTACTTACTGTTTTTGAATCTGCGGATATCATTTTCGAAATTGCTTCTTTTATTAGTTCTAGATTTTGATACTTTTCAAGTACGGTGGTGTTTTCTATAAAAACACATTTCTTTTGAAGTTGTTTTGCTATGGCTATAATATGAGATATTTTCATAATTTCTCTAAGTCCTGGTTCTAGTTCATTCGAAATACAAGAAATGCCATTTTTTTCAACCCAAATTTCCGTTTTACTTATATTCATATAGTCCCAATTCTAATTCAAACGTATTTATTTATTATTGTGTAAAGTACAATGTTTTCTACTTACCATATCCTGAATATTTGCTATTTTGTTAAGTAATGGAATAATGAACTTAACACTGTATTCTTCACATGTTATGTATCTAAATATATATCCGATTTCATTAGCTATGTCCACAAATGTTCTTTTTTTTAAAAGTTCACATTCTTTATCGATCATTGAACTCATTTGCAGATATTTAGAAATGCGTTCATACTTGAATATGTGGCGACTGTTAGAGGCACCCAAATAAACAGCCAACAATTCCATAAAGTTGTCTTTACTACCGCTATTTGAGTCATCAATTAATACAAACATATGTATGACTGTTTCTCAGAACGGTGCCATGAACTAAGACCAGATTTATTAAAGCTATAATGGCGCCAAGTTAGGAAATATGAACATATAGTTACTTTGCATATAGCCCATCTTGCACCTATCCCCACATCCTATAGCGAGACCTAGCAGGGGGGTTGCAGGGGCGCAGTATGCCCCATACCTATTCATTTGATCCTTGCGTACCACGTACTTTTTCTGACGTTAGTTCCCGTGGAAACGTTAACACCATATGGTTACTGCCATTATGGCTTTAATTCATATGGTCTTTGTTCACGGCACCTATTGAATTTCTTACCATTGTTGAAACGTATCGGTCATCAAATTTAGATGTTCATTTAAAGTGAATGCACTCGTAATGTCATAAAGTAATACATCGAGTTGGCATCGTTCATGAAAAACTTGAATTGAATCAATGTATTGTTTTTCATCAAAATAATACAACACAAGTTTGGGTTGAGAAAATATTCGCATAGCATCCACAATTGTGCTCTTTCCGTTCTTTAAAAAAATATTTAAAATAAAGTATTTGGAATTTGTATTGTACATATGTATGCATATATATTAATTAATACCCCAGTTCTGTAAATTATAAATTTGATCCGAATGAGACTTGATCCATGTTGGCAA
The DNA here is from genome assembly GCA_907269125.1 of Eristalis pertinax. Taxonomy (NCBI): domain Eukaryota; kingdom Metazoa; phylum Arthropoda; class Insecta; order Diptera; family Syrphidae; genus Eristalis; species Eristalis pertinax. The sequence goes on along the minus strand of OU026148.1, from coordinate 682,918 downwards.
ACAGGTACGCAACCCATTTCACACAAAGTCGTGTCTTTACAAAAGAAAGATTTTACGGCGTGAATTAAGTTACTTTTGACATTTGTGGGGCAATTGAATATTGTTGCATAATAGTTTGACTCGAAATGTAAAGATAAATGTGTTTGCGAGAAGCAATTTTTTATTTCTAGCTAAAAAAAGAGAAAAAAAGATTTTGACAGTAAAAATGTATTAAAGTTTCTAAAATATCATTTGTTGACCTTATGTACATATCACTTACTTCTTTCAATATTATCATTTTTCAGTTGGGTCACCTGGCAAAAGATTCGAACGTAGCCTACTGAGGTTCAAGTACAAGTACCTGATTTTTGGTTCAAATTAAACTATGTACATGTATGTATATATATATACATGTATGCATAAGTATAACCCATATGTATATTATGTGCTTGGATATTGGGAAATGTCGCAATTATATTCACACTTTATGGATACAAAACAGTACTTCAATAGAATTTGTGACGAAATCAGTTTAAGTCAAAATACAGTTATAAAAAACCCGTTTTAAAAGCATGACATGCATCTATGCATGCGTATGGATTGTATAATCTGTCTTATAAATATTTATTAGTGTCACTATAGTGACAGCTAATTGACTGATTTTAAATATTTTCAAGGGTTGGTTAGGCAGAAATTGTACCAGATTTACACGTTACAACTCAATCGTCGATTTCGTTTTATTCGATTAAGCAATTTAATAAAATTTCGAGATGAAACAAAAGACTAAATACAAGTACTCAATCGAATGTTCCACCTTTCCTGCTCCCTGTATTTTTCAGTCCATTTCAGACATTTCTACATCTGACCAAATCTTACTATATACATAATAGCCGTATAATTTTCTGTCTCCACTTTCTTCGGCTTAAATCGTGAATGAAGGCCAGAATTAATGAAAACTAGCCATTCATACACATTTGATTAATTAAATAAAATGCTCTCAGTTGAACCGAATTATTCAGTGTTATACATTTTTATTATTTACAAATTTGTTTAAGCATAAACGTGTTTACAGAATGTTCTTTTAGACTTGAAAATATATAAATTACTAATTGATCTATCTGCTAAGCTTCGTCAAAATCATTTTAAATAAAAAAAAAAGTTACAATTTGCCTAATCAATACATTTACGATTATTGTTTAAAAAATAAATTATTACGATTCATGCATATGTAAGAAATAAATTATAGAATATTTGAATTTTACATAAAGATACTAGATACATCAGGTAACGGAATTATTTTACACCCGCACTCCCACTCTTCATTACCACAACATTTTCCGCCGAATAATTTGTCTGCGAGTGTAAACCTTTGACTTTGTCAACAGTACACTCGAGTGACGATTTGAGATCATTAAACACTGGCACTCCTTGTCTTTTGGCCAAATCTATGAGGTATGATCTGCCTCGGTTATAATCTTTAATAGCTGCAGATGTTAACTGAAAAGAAATTATTATATTTTTATATACATATATTATTTGCTTTTTATCTTTAACATACTTTTTCGCTTCCTATGACACAATTTTCTGGAAGCATTTGAACACAGAGTACAACATTGTACATTAGTCCAATACAATGAGCTGCCAGCGTCATAGGTGCAAGAGACCTTGTCTCATTGGTAATAATGAAAAGTAACACTCTGCTAGAATCCATTAGAGAAGGATTATATAGATTCGGACGTGTATTGAGAGGCCTGTAAGATGATTCCTCATGTGATATTTTTGCATTCTTATGCTTTTTTTGATACGGTAATTGGTCTGTAAAGTTTAATCCATTTTGCTTCCTTCCCTGGGAATTCGAATCCTCAAATGACTTTTCCGGCAAATCAAACTGGGATGGTTGAATACTTTCGTGTAAGGCAGGTAAATGAAAGGATATATTTTTTGATTTTAGGTATGGAATTGCACAATCCTGTCGCCATTTAGTCCGCAAGTAACAACTGCCACCCAAGTACACATCACGTATTTCAAAACTAGAAAATGCTGAATCACCACTACAGCAGTTAGAATTTATTGAGCTACCACTACTAGAAAAGACAGAATCATTGGAATCGCTTTCTTCTCCGGCTGCATTACTTCCAAAATTGCCGACCGACGAACATGTTGCGGCCTCTACTATAACAGATTTTTTCAAGCAGTGCTGCGAGGACTTTTGCCCCAATTTCGAAGGCCCTAATAAAGATTCTATGGGCTGAGGTGAAGATGTTCCACTATCTCTATTATCAGGCACAAAGTCATATAAGTGATCATCAGTAGTTACGTCAGCATTGCAACTTGTTTGAAATATTTGTTTTGTAGAATAATTTACTGTGATATTATCATCTGCATGTCGCGTTTGAAAACCTAAGAAGAAAATTACATATATAATTGTACAAAAAAACAATTAAATAGATATCTTAATTGTATTGGTTAAGATAATTACCTTGCAAATTTGTCAAATAAACTGGCGGAGGTGGTAAGTTAGTGCCTTTAATTGGTGATATACATCCACTTTCGTGAATTTCTTGCTGCAGTACAGATAAATAAGCTGCTAAAATGCAAAACTTGTCAAAATCAATTTGACATTTGGTTTCCAAAATGTCATGCCCTTGGTTTCTTACTGGCATTTTAGTTTGAAAAGAGTTTAATGTATTATGTGCATTTTTTTCCGCAAATTGTTGACAAGGTGATTGTAAAATATTTTTTTGTGATAAAATAACATTTTTCAAGTTTTCTAGAGTTAAAAAACTCTGTGCATAACCCAAAATTGACAGAGCCCGCTGGCATTGTTCCAATGAGATTGTATCATGCATTCTATTAACGCGGTCAAACGCACCACGCACAACACTGTAAATTAAATTGCGTGTTTATTAAACATATTTATGTGCAAATGATTTTGTACTACTTACATCAATATTGAGGCAATATTTGGAGGTGGGTCTGTAATACCTGCTAAAATTTCCTTAGTCCGTTGTAAACCTAAAGGTATACTATCCAGAACCGGAAGCCCCCTCCTGCTCACAAGTTCACGCAATATTTGCTGATTTCTCGTCAAATCGATAAACTCTCTATAAAATATGAGTAATAATTTTGTATACTTTGAAAAATATTCGTATTTTTACTGGTGTGACAATGGTTCGTTCAATATGTACTGATCAGGTCTGTAAGGATGCAAAACTAGAACCAATTGTTTGGAATTCTGTCCTGCTATATGGGCAGCCTCTATTGCCCCAGCAGAAGCACGAGTTTCGGAGTCCATTACAAAGAAAAGCACTCTAGCTTTCTCTTTCGCTTTATGCTCCAATTCGATCAAATCAGGTGTCCAGTCCGATACTTGCTGTTTCATTTTTAAAAGTTCAAAATTAACCTTATTCGAATGAAAATATTTTGTACTTACTGGATTATAGAAGGATATTCCAAGCTTTTTTAAAGCTGGTATAGCTACATCTTTTCTCCATGTGGTTGGATTGCAAGACCCACCAAGAAAGACTTCAACCGGTGTTCCACTTTCACTAGGTGATGTGAAACTAGATGTGATGGTATCACTACAAGATTTTTTTATTCGTTCATTAGGTAATTTAAATGATCTTGAATTTGCGCGCCGAGATTTTTCAATGTTTTTCGCCGAAGTTGAAGGAGAGTAACTTAGTCCGTGATTACTGTCCACTTCGACATTCTGACAACATAATCCTCTTGTTTTTTTGCTTGTTGATGTAAAATTTGTCGTTCTTTATTGTAATAGACATTAATTACATAAATCTCATTTCTATTAATCTCGCAAATTGGTACATACCTAAACCGCTTCAAGTCAGCGGCAAGAACGCAAAATTCTCCAAACGTTAGACCATTCCATTCTCGACTTCCTTTTCTGGCAAACTTTTTTGCAGTTTGGAGCATGTCGCTTACTTAAAAAGAAAAAAAATACATAAATAACAAGCATTTTTATTAAAATAAGAAAAATACTTTGTCGTTCATTGGGATGAAATTGAAGTTCATGAAATAACTCCTGGACACGTTCAGCCGGCACTACGCTACATCTTGCTTTTGCCCGCCAAGCGTTTAATGCTTCACTGTGAACGTTTTATAAATCATTGCATTCATTAGTATATCTCTAAATTACCTTCAATTAATTTATGTTATTAACTCAATTGGTTTAATTTGTTTGCCTCATTTAAAATATGATTGCGGGCATTAAATTAACTTAGTTATTAAGTATTTTTTCAAATTTATTCAAACTCATAAACTAGATGAAACAATAGTTTGAATAACATTAAAAAAGATTTAATATAAAACCAACCCTTTTACACATTCACTTCATTATTCGCTCCAATACTAAAAACCATATCGAAGAAACATTACATATAATAAACACGAAGTTCCATTAAGAAACCCATTTCCATTAAAACTTCACTTATTGATTGTTTGGGTATGTGTTTACAAATGAGTAACGATGAATTAAGAGAAGTGATGACAATAAAGAGTCTTCTGAGATTGTTTTCACATTGAAAATGTTATTGCTGTATTCCACTACATTTCCGCACATTTGTCAATGAATGAAATCTTAACGATGAAATCATCATACTCTTGAATTAATAAGTACTACCCTACGCAGCTAAAATACAAATATATATATATGCCCGTATTTGATATAATTCGGTGACAACATAATCTCTCAATTCACAGTTTTTCAAAGGTCATGGGAGAAAGTTTTAAAGATACTGACTAACTATATTGAGATTACATATTTCCATTGTATTTTAAAGATGTTGCTTACATTTTTTAATATAGAAACCTGCATATTTTCAATAAGCAAGCCAAATATGTATTACCACATTACTCCCGTAAGTTAAAACTGTTTTAAACAGTGGGCGTTATTTATATACATGCTTCCAAAACGGTAACAGATAATTGTGGGCTTAATAAATAATATATTTTTTAAGAGTTCTGTCTAAAAATATCTATGTGGAAATATTTCTTCAGCGGTTCATGATGCCTACATATCGTGATGTCATTTCCATAATAATTTATGGAAAAAGATGTTGAATACTACTACTTAATAAATATAATACAATGAAGAAAAATACTTCCTATTCTGTTTGTCTGCTTCTAAAAAAATGCAAAGATTTCGGATATTTAAATTGTAGCTGGAAGTGTTAAAATTCTCTCAAAATCGTGCTGGCGCACATTATCGAATAGTCAGTACAATATCCAAAACGACATAATCGGAGCATTATACATTTTTTTGAGTTGGCATTATCGTAAATTAATATTACTAGATTATGGTTTACTTCTCATCTGAATAGTATTAATGGCAACATCATGCCACGATAGCAATATCGAAAAATTCATGAAAACAAAAAAGTTTGTCATAACAATCTTACGTTAGGTATCCATTGGCTTAACGCGACGAGCCATCAGTCCAACAAGAGTCAGTCGCTAAATAATCGAAGATGAGGTCATAACTAATAATAAAGCTGACTTGATAGTAATGGCCGAAGAGAAAAACAGCTGGTACGTCTCGAAGAACTGAGCGCTTTCAGTAACTCGCTGGTTCTCTTTTTTGAATGTAAAACAAAAACCACATTTGTGAAAGCAAAATACAAACAAAGAGTTCTGTTAGCAACAATACAACAAAAAAAATGCTCTGGGCGGGATGTTTGAAAAGGAACTAAGAGTTTTGATATCCTATGAATAGATATGTACAATACACCGTACATGATACTGGTTATTTATCAATGTTACAAATTTTTGTGTGTACAGAGTATACTGCCATTCCAATAAATGTTTATATGCAACTATTTCGTGTTTATATACTCAATAAAACGTCTTTATGAAGTCAAAAAGGATTATAGCATACCTAATAAAGTATTCTGCTTCTAGAGTTGGTGCTTCCCGCAAGTTGTTAACATTTAATGTTTGAGGCCGTGTGGAAGTCATAGCTGAAGTTGAGCTGCTGCGATAAGTCGTCGTTGTTGTTAATATGCTGTAACCATTTGTTGTTCGAACATGTGGATCTGTAGTCTTTGTGGATCCCATCATTGATTTGATTAATTTTTCAGTTTTTTTTAATCTTTCACTTCTCATACAATTTTGATGAGGCAATGAAACCAAATCCAAATCCAATACGTAAAATAAGACGATTGGTCAATATGTTTTTCTCAGATTAAAATGCATCACTTGACACTAACTAACTACCCTTAAAGATTAAAGTAGTTTCATCCTTTTGTTATGATAAAATTCTGTTTTGCCAGCGACATGTTTCAGTTTCATCCAATGTAGAGAAAATACATAACCAACTTTTGCCCGGCAGATCATTTAGATTTATATTTAGAAATGATCCACACGTTTCGGAAACACTACTTCAAGGTAGATCACAGTGTATCAGTTATTGTTGGTATTTACGAGATGTTATACGTGCTTTCAACGCAAAAGCTATTATATTTTGAAGTTTGAACAATGATATCAAACAAGCTTAATCAAAAATAAATAAATATGTATTCCTTTGAAACATGAAAAATAATGGGTACCATTAGATCATGTTTGCGTGTACGTACGTACATATGTTCACCACGAGCAAAACTTCCAAATTATTAACTACTTATATCACAATGCATTTATTTCTATTCACAAATAGTATATAAGACAACAAAAGCACTTAGCACGCACACAGTAGATTTACAATAAACCGAATGTTTATACCCCTGCATGAAACAGATATTACCCAAACGAAAATATATTGTTCCATGCTATGTTTACATTTTCAAACAAATAAAACTAACAACTTTTCATAGTCATTTTCACGGCAGCTTCATATTTTTACTATCGATTCATTCTGAAAAAAATATGCTGCGGAAATATGGTTTTATTTCTTCCCGAATAATTTAAACCGCACATACGTGCATCCACGGCCAAAGTTTCGCGTTGACTAACTCTTCAGTCTTCTGACTAACTCGCTCCAAAATTTTTTAATGGGAAATTTTAAATTACTGAATTTGTTACTGCTATAAAAATTCTCTTAAAAGCTTACAGCTTTTATGAGTGAAACGTATTCATTATCTCTTTTATTTTGAATATATACTCCTGTCTGAAGTGATTTGGATAATCTCAAAGTCGTTGGATTGATAACACTATTGTTAATGTATAAAGGGATATTTTTCTATTTACTTAGGTATATAAAATATCCTTTTTAAATATTCTATTCACACTAACTGCGTACGATAAGACGACACGTATCGAAAGCTATAATACTCAAATGTAGAAATGACGTCACAAATATACAGTGTGTACAATAAAACAAAAAAAACATGCACAAAGATGTGTGCACGTATATTACTGTTTATCGTTAAACTTTATTCATGGCTAAGATACTAGCCTGCATAAATGTAGTTCCGCATTCGCTTCTATCGAAAAGAGAAATATATACATGCATATGTATATTTGCATTCACATAGTTAAACTACAACTGACGATTCACAAATGTTGTAAATGTTGTCCTCCCCAATTCATGTATGCACAAGGTAAATGAATATTGCCAAAATAACAAAATAATATTCTGCTCCACGCAAATACATACATCTGCGTGAAGATGATTAACTATCAATTTCAGATATATAATAATCAGCTTTAGATTCCCATATGTACATATGTAGATACAATACATATGCACGTATAACCATATTTTTCCTTAAAAGATAACCCGTTTCTTCTCACCTTATGAATTGCTTAACCATTCTCATTTTTGTTTAGTCTCTTTATAAAACGCTTGGAGGGACTCTTAAACATAAATAGCAACTTAACTACCGTATAATAATCCTTATTTGTAATATAAAGTAATGAAAAACAATGAAACGGCATATGTGACGTCTGTCAAATTTGATTCTATGTTTTCCACATTCAATTTTGAAGGAAGGGGCCCAGGCATGTTATTTTTTTAGATAACATAGACTGAAGTAACAATAATAACAAATATGTATTTTTTCTCATTTGAATCTCATATAATTCTTTGTGTATCAACTTCCAAATAATTCCTTTTTCGGTAACAATTTTGTAATTGCGGATGATACAACCCAAGTATGATCACTTAATACATTTATTTACATCTCTGTTCCGTAATTTTACATACGTATATTGTTCTCACTTGTTTTGTTATTCTTTTTTTTTCTCATTTCAACTGTCAAAAAGTTCTTATTGGTGTGACAAGAAAGAAACTATTTGTGTGATAACGAAGCAAATATGATCGCTGGCGATCAATTACTAATATTTATTTTCTACGATGATATTTAAAATCAATTTTTTTAAATTGTTTTCATAGCTGTTCAGTTGAAAAAATAATTATGAACAATATTTGCTGTGCTTTCAAATGCAATGTTTTGCTTAAAAAAATATTTTACACTTGCTATTGTGCTTACGTAGATATCAAGTGGTGTAGAGTGTAGTGATTCCATTTTAAGTTGTTGCTTGTGTTGGTAAAATCGACATTAAAGAAATAAATTACTAACAAAATAAATATTAATAAATTAAAGCTTTTGGAACACGAATTTTATTCAAATGAAGTTAGGTTCTTTGTACATATTTGGTTGATCGTCAACATATTTTACGATATCACTATTTGATATGCACAAGTAGTGGATGTATTTATTGTAAAAATCTTTCAATTAAACTCAATAAAGGAAACATTATTTAATGTTTATGCCTATAAATTATAATAGTTGCAGTGTAAATGTAAAAAAAAAATAACACGCTAGCAATTTAAGTATTATATTTGGTGTTGCTTTGGAATTTTTGGATCCCACATTTACTGTTTTTACTTTCAATCGCAGATAATCGAACGTTAATGAAACAGAAAGTATGAGGGAGATAACTTAAATACTTATCAAAAATATAAATACATCTACAAGTCTGTGAGCGAAAACAACTTATGTGTACTAAACTGTGTGGAAAAATGTGAAAATAATGGACGATAAGATATTCAAAAACAAAATTAAAATGTTTGTACAATTGATAATTTGCAGAGTTCTGTGGGTTTCATTATACATACATATGTAATTAGAATACATTTTGCTTAATTTTGCACATTCATATACATATACATGTGTTTAAATAAAATATCTGATTTAGTTAAAAAAAACTAAAATGAAAGATTCACAAGAAAATCTGTCGGCTAAAACATGTGTGTCGGATCAACAACCAGATATACATCTTGATCTTGATTTAAAGTGCAGAGGTAAATATCTCATTGAATTGTATTATCATTAACTATATTACTAAGCGTACAAAGATTTAAATTCGTATGTCTAACATAACATTAAATTAGTACATATCATTTTTATGGAAGCGTGCAGGAAATTTATTTTTTGTTATTTCAAAAGTATACACATATTTACAAATGAACATATGTATATGCATATACATATGACAACTTGTAACAAAGAATAGCTTAATACTGATAACCTTTTCAGAAAATAAATGAGCGCTTGATAGTTTTACAGCATGATGCACACCGGGCAAAGTTCATAAAATGCACTGGCGTCATGTTCTTTAACATTACAGCGTACTTGCTTGTATTAGAGATACCATTTATATTTCCTTAAAATTAATTAGTCTTTTAATTTTTAGCAAGTCAATACAAATTGATACAATCTTTATTAGGTAATTTTTCTTACATATATACAAAATTAATATACATTTTTACACATGTATTTAGGAACATGTACATCCATACATATTAATGTTTGTTTGTCGATTTATTTTTTACGTTTAATTGCTGACTCTGATAAGAAATTTTCGATTTTGTGTCAGTATTTAAATGCAGAGAAGCATGGGAGGACAGTGAAAGAGCAAAAAAATGTGACGAACATATACATACTTACTTCTCGATAATTGTTGTATATAGTAATATAGTTAGGTGAGACAAATACTGCTACTACATACAAGTATGGATTCTATTCTGCCAGTAGCACTTCATCACTACAAACGCGCGAGAAAAACACTTCTATCTCCCGACTTTGTCATGTGTAGATCGCTGTCATCGACTGTGAGTACCTTAGCTTTAACTAAATAATGATTACTCCGCAGATTGTGATAACAGCGACTTTAACGTTTATTGGCTCCTGCTCTTCCCCACGTATTATTGTTGTTGGGTAAAACATATAATTTCTTCTCCCATGCGCCTTCATAACTCTCTCAGTTGTGTCTACGAGAATTCTAAGACAGTTAGCGGAGTGATATTTGTTTAATCGGTTCGATATAACACTTGCTCAGCAAGTCTTGATCTTGACGCTCAATGGATAGAAGGAGTTTGTTTAGCTGCTTTATAATTATAACTTCACTGTTTCAGTGTTGAATATAAACATCAAATATATTATTTGTAAATTTACTCAGTTGAGAGTGAAATTAATTTCACTTTTACCAAAACATTATACATATATAGTACCTGAAAACGTTATTCGATTTTTTAGCATAATATGACAGAATAGTATGATTTTTTGATTTGATCAATTACATTTAAACTTTAAAATTGCAATGCTCAAAATGAAAAGTGAAATTATGCAGCCAATTACATTTGATGATTCGTATTTAATATCGAATCATTTAGATGAACACTTTTTTAGCATGATTAGTGGTAAGTAGTTCTACCTACAAATAAAACATAAGCGTACGCGCAACTTGTCTGTTATTGTGTTGTTATTAATGCAACAAACTGAAAATTGTTACGATTTTTAGTTTTTCTTATTTTCCTAACAAATTTATATTACTCTACTTATACGCATTAGACAAATATAACTGGCCTAAAAGTGCCAGTATTAGCGTCTGTTTTGTTCTTCCTTAAGGAATTATTATCTCAAAGTCAATGTATTTACGTATACATGTGCGTTATATTTGTTGCATATCGCTTAACATTCGAGTTTTATTATTAAGATAAGGTTTCTTATACAACAAACAATAAATATTTCTTTTGCTTTTCTTCCATATAAATACATGTAACATCTACATGTAATATTATAATAGTTTGATATGTTTTTAACTTATTTATATTAATAGATTTATATAGGAACATGCAGTAAGGATAGTTTTAGGTCGAAACAATTCAATAGATTGAACGGTTTTACATCTTTAACTAATCTACGTTTTTTACCACAGGCATATATTGTTTCAAGATTAAAACCCTCCTTTTTCTTATCGAGAGAACTAAATACTTATTACTCACAATGATGATAAAAAACACACTGTACCCTTTTTTTTTTTAATAATTCCAGTGTAATGCATGACTTTACCACCTAGCAATATCAATTTATACGTGTAAAATAACCGCCGTGTGAATGATTGCCCAACACATTTAACTCACAAGTTTATCATGCAAATTATAACAAACTGTGGCAAAAACTTTTAAATCAGTGCAGTTCAGTTTTTGTCGTTAAGTCATTTCAAATTAAAATTTAATTGTCGGCTTAGTATATCCATAGCCTGTAAGATACTTACTACACCGGCGAATAAAGCATTAAACACGTACACATGCGATGTGAATGTCTTGTTTAAAATTGTTCCCTTGAACTGCCTAGTATAAACGGTCAAGTTTTTTTTTCAATTTTTCAATTATAACAAATGTGTATGTCCATTCGTGAAGTTAGTTTGTTCTTTATTAAATACATCGTTATGTCACCCTTATTTAGTTTTATAAATACAGTTGCACTTCTTGCCTTTATTCAATGCTACATTTTAATAATATTGTTAAAATGTTTTAAGTGAAATAAACATTGAGCATAACTTGTACAAAAATTATAATCGGACTTCTATAATATGTATGTACATACATGCATTTACATTAACGTCGCTTTCTCTCCCTCTCTATGTTTCTCTCATTCAATTTGTGGTTATTGTCCTGAACGTTGAGTCATTTTCTAAATACAATTTTTAAAAATCTGCTGCCGTTATGCCTGATAAGATTAATTGTTGTGTCTACAACTTACAATTTAAAAGTTTCTTTATTGCCATGTAATAGTGTCAAGAACGTTGGTTAGCTAACAAAAACTGTTACTTTATTTTCAAAAATTGTATTATAAATTCAGATTCATCTCATATTTAATGTTCACGTTAATGTCTACAACATTTTAAAAGTTTATCTGTAGATATGTATGCGTAGTAGGGGCTGCATTGTTAATAATATATTTCATATGTATTCAGTGAAATAATATGAATAAGTACATAAATGGTGATATATATATATAAAAGAATATATTCCTGCATTTGTATATGTACAGTGGTTTAACTGTGTTAAACAATTTTTTCGTTGCTGATAAAGGGGGTGTGGCAACCATTAAAAAATGGCAAGTGGGCCATAATTATTTTTTTAACAAATATTGATAAGAACAGCAGATCACAAAACATGTATACGTGTATACGTTTTGAAATAATTTCTAGTTGGAAGTTAAATCGCATTTGACTGAACTTACTAAAATGTATGAACTTAGAAAACAAAGATGACCTATTAAGGTCATCTCAAGTTGTGGTGTATATTTTTTCATTTCCAAACCTTGACTATTTTTCAATATAAAGTATGTTTTTTTCCCAAAGTTAACAATTAAGTTAGTTCATGTGGAAATACATATTTATATTTTTACAATATGATAGGAATATGATACGAGGAAATACATGTCTTGTTAATAGAGAAAATTAAAATGATTGGATAGTTTCCTGATTAAGAAATAATTATACGTACTTAACACTCATATTTTTACTTTAAACTTTTTGTGTTATTCTCAGATACTGAAAATCATATAATAACGTCTAGCAACGGAGGCGGAAGTAATCAGTCGTTACCAAGTCCCATTGACCAAAACCTTAGTCCAGCTCTAAGTTCTAGTAGTACGGTCACTAGTAACAATAATGCATTTCTTCAAAACAACTCCCAGGCTGCAACAGTATGTGCAATATGTGGTGACAGAGCCACAGGGAAACATTATGGAGCTTCAAGTTGTGATGGATGCAAAGGTTTTTTTAGACGTAGTGTTCGAAAGAACCATGTGTATACATGCAGGTCCATACTTGAAATATGTCTCTAAAAATGTTCTACAATTTATTAAATATTTTTAGATTTTCTAGAAATTGTATCGTTGATAAGGATAAAAGGAATCAATGTCGATACTGTCGTCTGCGAAAGTGTTTTAAAGCTGGGATGAAGAAAGAAGCTGTTCAGAATGAACGCGATCGTATAAGCTGTCGTCGTACATCAAATGAGGACCCAGATCCGGGGAATGGACTTTCCGTGCTATCACTCCTGAAGGCTGAGAGAGAAAGCAGACAATCTAAAGCCGGAGCTGCAATGGAAACTGCTCAAAATGAAGATCTTTCTACTAAACAATTTGCTAGCATAAATGACGTTTGTGAATCTATGAAGCAGCAACTATTAACATTAGTAGAGTGGGCGAAACAAATTCCCGCATTTAACGATCTCCATTTAGACGATCAAGTTGCTTTACTGAGGGCGCATGCTGGGGAACATCTATTGTTGGGCTTATCCTGGCGATCAATGCATTTAAAGGATGTTTTATTGTTGGGAAACAACTGCATAATAACAAAACATTGCCCAGGTACATATATATATATGCATTAATTGGGGAAATTCAGAACTTGCAATTTCGTTTTAAATTTAGATGCACGGTTGTCACCAAATTTAGATATTTCGCGAATAGGAACTAGAATAATTGATGAATTGGTGTTTGCCATGAAAGATGTTAATATTGATGATACCGAGTTGGCTTGCATAAAAGCCTTAGTTTTTTTCGATCCAAGTAAGGTTTTAAGAAGTATAAAGGAACTTCATGACATTTTTATGTTAAACAAATTTAACGAGAATATGTTTTTTACAGATGCTAAGGGACTTAATGAACCACAGAGAATAAAAAATCTTCGGCACCAAGTTTTAAATAATCTAGAAGATTATGTTTCAGATAGGCAGTACGAATCACGTGGCAGATTTGGCGAAATACTATTAATACTGCCAGTACTTCAATCTATAACTTGGCAAATGATTGAACAAATTCAATTTGCCAAAATATTTGGAGTTGCTCGCATTGATTCACTATTACAAGAAATGCTGTTAGGAGGTAATATTATAAATTATGCAAGTTATATTGTTGTATTAAATAATAAAAACAAATTATACAGGCGAATTAGCTGACAATACATCACCTTTATCGCCTCCGATTGTAAATGATTACAGTCCAACCCATGCTATTAATCAGTCTCAGGTGTCTTCATCGTTGGATCCACTTTCGCCAACTAACTCAGATCAGCTATCATCGAACACGATTCCTACGTGTGTTGACACAAGCTTGGACACTTCCATAATAAATCCTTTGATTGATTCAATTTCCCCAACCAATAATTTTGACCATAGACAATCAAGATCACAGCTAAATCGGCCTAACTCCCCTCCCTTAGTTGGAGGTTCGAATGCACCAATTCCTTCAACTGATTTGTACAATACCCATCAACACAGGTCTCAACAACATACTCATAATCAGCAACAGCATGATCAGCATCTTCAGCAGCAATCACAGAGAAATCCATTCCGTCAAGAAATCCTGTCACCAAGTAGTTCCATTCAGAATCAAATGGAGCGTGTTCGTAGCCCAACAGAAATGACATTAAATGAATACAATCGCACATCTACAGACGATATAATGAGGCGCCCTCCCAGTAAAATAAGTCGGTCCGATGGATTATCTAGCCCTTCTGCATCTAACTATATTCTTGGAATTCCCGATAATGATAACTATAGAATGACTCTTAAACAAGAGCCTGAGACAGGATACTAAACTATGAATTTATTGGTATTGGGTTTGCTAATTTGTGCAATAGAAATTAATATATTTCAACTTCAAGGATAAATACATATGTATGTATGTAAATAAATATACTTCGGTATACAACTTTATATAAACATTTTTAGATGTTTTGAAACTCGTAGACGTATGTTATGGCAAATGGGTAATGGCATTATGAACACTATCAAGAAGAATGTTACAAATATCGTTTTAAATGTATAGGGGAAATGTAATTTTAAACGGTTTTTATAGTATAAATAAATCCCGAAAGTATGAATTCTGATAAAACAAGTTTTATTCTATATACATTTACAAAAGTATACATAATATGTGTAAGTAAAGGATAATTTGTTTAAGATTGTTAATGAAGAATTTACTGTTTATGCTTAGGTATGTGAAATTATTTTTTTTTTTTAATACATGTATATTTGTTATGTTATAAACATTTTCAGATTGTGGAAATAAAATTTGTTAAATCGTTGTTACAATATAAATCGTCTTTTCTCTATATGACGCTGACGAATATTGCAAATACAGTTAGCTTGATTTGAAAAGCCTTTTCGGATTCCATTATTAAAAAGTTATACGTTTTTGCCTATACTATCGCAATAACGCGTCGATGTATAATTTATAATTCTAAACATTTGTCATAACGTTTAAGATATAATAAAACTTTGCAAATTTTTGTTTATATGCTCGTGTAAACATAATTAAGTGTTTTCAAAGGAAAAATAACGTATAATACTCAGATGATATACATATAATTGCGTAATAGAACAAACCTAGAGAGATATTATAGCCGTAAGCCGTTTCCATCGTGTCGTCTCTATCTGTATTCCTCTTTTCACTTCGACATGCTGATCCGCTCGTAGAGAAAACGAGATGGGCGGTTCAAATAAAAATGAAGCGGCGGTTAAGATTGCGAATCTGCTGTCAAAAGTATAAGGTGGCGTTGTTTTGCTTTTGTCTTAATATAATATTAAGTTCTTAAGAAATTTGGATATTTTATTCTACAGATAACTTTTTTTTCTCTGAGTTTGAGCATTGATTGCTTGTTTTAATGAATAATAGTTCACGGTTTTTCAGAAAAAGAAATATTAATCTTGATTGACACAGCTACAAAGTTTGCAATTATGTACCCAAAGGAGATTTGTTATTCGGATAAATATTACGATGAGGAATTTGAATATAGGTACATTTTCATGAATTAAATCTATGTAAGGATATATATTCATATTATTTGCATTTTTAGGCACGTAATCCTTCCCAAGGAACTCGTAAAGTTGGTCCCGAAAACGCATTTAATGTCTGAGAATGAGTGGCGAGCAATCGGGGTACAGCAATCGAGAGGTTGGGTGCATTACATGGTACACAAGCCTGAGCCACATATCCTGTTGTTTCGCAGGCCAATTACGAAGTAAAATTATTTTGTATACAAGAAGAGCGTAACTTGAGGTCGGATATAAAACGAGTATATTATTATTTGTTGTAAATAAGAAATAAGATGTGGCAAATCACACTTTTAACGGTTTATAGAGTATATAGCTAACAAAATATAAAAATGCATATTCTGTAGTACATTAGTGTATTGTTCCATTGTCATAAATATGCCTATAAACGTGATTTGTCAATAATTTTAAATTGTGTTGGCTCTGTTTTTATTATTAGTTAAACATACGGCCGATCCAAATGATTTGTGATTATATTGTTTTCTTCGAACAAGTAGTGTAATAGATGAGATTTAAATAAAATACCAATGTAAAATATGTCTTTAAATAAAACAAAAAAATATTCCATTGACTTGATGAATTTCGCCAAGATGTAGTATGGTTATGTATTCAAGTTTCAGGTCCTGAGACGTGGTTATGCAGACAAAGTTGAGATTGCCATTACGTTACCAATGCAAAACGCTTAGCAAAAGTTAATGGTTTGGTTTGTGTGTACCTAGTCTTACACAAATCATCATGACATTTTGGTACACAAGTAGTGCAATTACTTTCTTTGCACTCGAAGGCGTGATCAGATTTCTCATAATCATATTTAAAAAAATGGATTCCAGAAAGTACATTCAAGAGCTGTATCCGATCTTACCACATTCGTTGTGATCGGTAAATAGACTAAGAAGGCCAGCACGGGTTACTCTATAATAAAAACTTGTAAATAACTATATTATTATCATTATATATATTTTTCATTTCACTTATTTATCACCGATTTTGCGCGATTAGAGCTCATCAATACAAAATATCTATGTACGATAACTTTGTTTATTGAAACCATAACTAAGCCCACAGTTACCATCGAGGAGTTAATATCTTTAATATTACCCTTTTGTTTTCCTCCTTTACTTTGGTGATGTTTAAAGAAACTACACAATTAATTGTATTATACGTATAATTAATCAATATTTATATCTATTAAAAATCCAACTGCTGATTTGTTATTCGAAAGTTAGATCGTAAACGTGGAACATGGCAGAACATTAATTTCATTCATAATGTCTGTCTATTCTTGTCTGAATCATCATCCTTCACTGCCGATCTACTCATTTTTTTATTTGTTATATAATAACTGTTATGCTATCAAAAGTAGAATGATATTCTAAAATGTTGAATGAATCTATATTTAAAATGTCTAGAAAGAGAAGGTGCAATTTCAACTATTCTTCTACATGTTTTTAACTATAACCTGATTATTATTTTTAATAAACCGTTGCTGCATCAGTTAAGTTATTTCAGAAGAGATAAAATGTATCTTTCCCACAAACATTATAAATACTTATCTCAAGCTAATATTTATGCATACGTTGGTTTATGTACATATATATAAGTAGATGAGACATTTTGTTCCGACTATGAAACCCAAGTGACTTACAAATTTACAAATACATTGATGTCATATTTTAATAAACGTTTTAAAAGCGGACGCCACCTGATACATGAACGTATGAATGAGACCGGATCTGTCTATCTTAATTGAATAAATATTTGTTAGACATCGGACTTTTTTTCAGATGGCATGGATGATATTCGATTTTTTTATATAAAAATAGTGTAAGTTGGAGCATTAATGGAATTCAAATTTAAATATTATCGTTAAGAATATAAGATATGCATTAAGATACGTACGATAAAATATATACATACATAACTACATACGTTCATAAATTCAGAATTTCGTGAACTGAAAATTAAATTAAATTCCAAAAAAATATAATATTTAATATATTCTTCAAATTATTTTGATATAACTAGGTGCTTAGAATGAGTACATAACATGATGATATTTTATCTGTATATCAACAGCGATATTTATGTTGGCATCTCTTTGATTACATTTCTGCTTCTGCCATCTTGCTAGGTATACATATTGCGAATACTTATTTATATTCACATTTATCTCCGCAAATTAAGGTATGTTGTGGGCGAATACGTCATGGTTTATAGTTCCAGAAGAAACTGAACAAACACAGAGACAGCGATCAGAACAGAACTGCAGAAGAGCGCAATAAAGCTGAAAGGGAAAACTCATTGATTTTGAGTGCGTATGTCAAGCGATTCCACTGAATATTCGCGCTCTTGTATCTAAGTCAAAAAGCTTAAGCAAGCAGTAATCACAAGTCAACTACAAGTACTGCGGGAGCACCAACAGCCAATCAGACTCTAACCGACAGCCTCACGTTCTGAATGTAATCTTCACTGCTCAGTGCAATCCAATGTCTCGTTGAGCGAACTTGTTTACTCTCAGGTGGTTGGTGCTCTGGTGTATTTAAATTTTTACAAAAGTTGATTGTATGTCCAAAAAGAATTTGTTGTTTGTTTTTTGTAACTCATCTCATAACATGTATATTATACTATTTCTTCACTGTATTTTTAGTTGTTTGTTGTAACGTTTTGTGCATCTATTTGTGACTCTAAAATAAACCATTAGAACTTAGATTTATATACATAATATATAAAAAAAATATTTGTAGAAAACAAAAGTTATTTAAAATAGTTTTAAAGTGAAGATTGTTGCAGGTGGAAAATAATAAAGAATGTGTCAACGCGTGCAATGTGTACACATAGCATACATATACAAATTATTAAGCTCGATGCATGGTCTAATCAAATATGAGTGTTTATTTGTTTTTTTCGATAGATATCTAAATTTCAATTAATATTTCCTCAACCCACACACTTAGACATTTAATTTATTTAAATTTCTTCATAGTACGGGCTTGTAACACTTTCTTTAATATCAAAAAGCACTATTTATTAATAATTCTAGACAAAATATTCGTGGACTATGTATACGTATGAATATATATGTTCAGATAATTTTGTAACGTATATAATTAAATGAAATCTCAGATTCTAGCATAAATGATAATCAACGCTCTTATCATTAAATTAAAATAATATTTTCCAAATCATATTGAAAAAGGCGCTTTCCTAGAACTCGCAGTTTTAAAGACTACATTCTACGTAGTATAGCATTTCTTTTTTCATATATTCATCTGTTTAATTTTTAGTTTAGTCTATATTTTAAACTATCATTTAATTATTGCAGTAATATTATATTATGAATATAATATAAACTATAAACTATCATTTAATTATTGCAGTAATATTATATTATGAATATTTTTGTAATTATCATGCATAATTTAGATATTCACTTAATACTGCACACACTCTAGAACAGACCATTTTATTACATTTATTTAGAAAGTTAAAAATAAACAAAAATTTCTCTTTCAACAAACTTGGCGAACAAAACATTTGATTTATAAATACATATTCACATATTGGTTTGTACATAAATACAAACAAACATTCATAAAACATATAACTTTCCTATGAACTAAGTATAAAAGTAGAAGATAAAAAAGTAATAATTTCCGGCCTTCCGATTCTCAATAATACGAAACCAGTTGTGAATATATTTTTGAGCCTCACGCATTTTATTTTAATACCTTTTTAAATGTTTCCATACCTAAAATAAAATTATCTATATACATGTATACAAAAAAGTACTATAACTATTCATGTACCCGAAATCTAAAACGAGTTTTCAGAAAATAGTGAGCCACACTGGTTATGGATCCCATTAAGAAAATATTTATGTATATTTATTAAAAGTTTGAAGTTTTCATTCAAAAAAAACTGGATGATGTACTGGAAATGAATAACGATAAACAATATACGATATTTACAGATGAAAAATGTCACCACACTATATATTTGTGTGTTTTCATTTAATCTCTTTAAAATATTGTATTTATCTTCGACACCTCAAATGTTGACCTAGAGAGCAACAAAATGTACACCATATACAGACATACTATATTATAACGCTTGTTTGTAATACTGACCTATTTTCCATCAAATGCAAACGATCCCCTTCTTTACATACAATATTTTTTTTCCAAAACGAGCACTTAAGAGGGATTATAAATGCCTCATCAGCATTTCTTCATTATCTGTCTATGCTCGTTAAAATAATTGTTTGGACACATAAAATATACATACTTGTTCAAAATGAAATATAAATTTACTAAATTGTGTTCGCTATAATGATGCTAGGTTTGGTTTCAGTTATTGATTCAATTAATCTCACTAACACTCTATATTCTATAATTTAACAAAACTGTCTTAAAGTAATACAATATAATTCATTCAAATATATTCACTGCTCAAATTTTATCAAGAGCAGATGAGTTCTTGCTTTTTCTGGTAAGATTTTCTAAAAATCACTATAGATACATATATATGTACACAGTCTTCAATATGTTGATAGGAGTAAGAATTATCTATGAATGATTCGTTTTTTTCGAACTATTTTATAAATTTGTTTGCATTTTCAGTCATCTCCAATTTATACACATATGTATATATTTGTGGTTAGTTTACATTAAACTAAGTTATAATCAGAAAAATTGTGCATATTATACAATGAATAACATTTTATACAAAAACATTAAGATTTGCTAATTAAATTTATTGGATTATCAGTGGGTATGCAAACAGTAATATTTGATGTGTAGTTATATAGTATCTGAAAACCATTTACTTTTATTTTCATGTTCGGAACATACTATATACGATTATAATGAATATGCAGTTTATTTAACAATACATTTGTGCTGCTAAAGTATGTTATACAGCCGTGTTGTTGATCATCAATGTCTCCCTTGTGATATAGAACAAGGGGAAGTTTACACTAACATTGATCAAAATACTTTTTTTCATTTCATTACTATGTTGCGGACATGAGATGAGAGCTCTTCTGTCACCTCCCGTATTTAAATGAGGATAATATAACTATAGATCTCATCTGGCTTAATTGATAATGAGTTATGTGATACCGTCGAAATATTACACTAACTGCGAATGCCACATGAAAGTACACACATGCATACATTGATATAAACATGTACATATGCGTAGTTGTTATTTAGCAATTTATTTGATATGATGCTTCCAAATGAATATTATTTTGGTGCCACATTTGCGCTACATATGTATGTATATATATGTATATATATATATATATATATAGCTATGTACATATGCATTTATGTGAACGAAAGACTAATCTAGTAAACTTGATGGTTGTTTTCAGTTTTTAAATTCATTCAGTTACACCGTATCATAGGACCTACAGTTATCGGCTGAGCTTTAAAGTGAATTGAATAGTCTTGCTTGAGTTGCGTGTATTTAAATCTATTGGTAATTCCAAAATGTGTCTTATTCTATATTCTAAATGAACTCAAATATTGCAGCTTGTTAAAAGTGTTGTGCATTTCTATTCTAGACACGGTTCTGAGTTTATTCCTTCATAAAAATGGCCATGAAGGAACATTCTCTTACTATATTGACCGTAATTGGGGTGTGTGTTGGAGGTGCTGTAGGTTTAATATTGAAAAATAGCACAGGAGAATGGACGAAACGAGAAATAATGTATATTGGATTTCCAGGAGAGCTTTTTTTAAGGTGAATCTATTATTGAATAACTCTCCGAAAAAATATCAACAAATAAATAAATTATATATTTCAGAATGCTTAAATGTTTAATTGTTCCTCTGTTAGTATCGTCGATAACCAGTGCCATTGGTTCACTAGATTTAAGTATGTCTGGGAGAATAGCTACAAGGTAAGTTTATACAATAATATTTTATAAAATTAACGCTTAATATATTAATCAATCGTATGCTGATGAAGGGCCATCGCGTACTACTTTTTAACGACAATTTCTGCAGTCGTATTAGGTATAGTGCTGGTTTCTTCAATTCGACCGGGACATGTAGGAAAGGTTGACGAATTTATGACCGAAGACGTTGAACAGAATTCCAAAGTTCTTACACCCGATACTTTGATGGATCTTGTAAGGTATGTTTAATAATATACATATGTGTATATATTTAAGTTCTTACAAGATTTAAATAAATTTATTTTTCAGAAATATGTTCTCAGATAATATTGTTCAAGCTACGATGTTCCAGGTAAAAATAAGCAAAATAACAAATAATAGCTAAGAAATTATTAACATAAAATACAATTTAGCGACTATGTACAAACATGTATATGAATTAGTTTATTCAATTATCCAATATAAACTGTACTCGTTGGTTCTGTTCTACAGCATTAATTCAATTTACCTCATTTATATATGTAGAAAATAAGCATTCGCTTGTTAAATTTGCGCTTGCACTCATATGTACACATAAAACCCATATATAATATACACTAGAATGAAATCGTGAACAGAATTGATTATACCTTAGATAAAATACCTTAATCGAAACCAAAGCCACACTTAATAATATTATTTCCCTATACAAACATGCAATATTAAAAAATGTTTATTTTCTAGTACCGTACAGAAATATTTCCTCCCACAAACAACACTGAGAGTAAGTTATATTGTTAAATTTTTTGACAATTGTTATAACATGTATTTTAAAACAATTCAAGAACCGATGGAGTTATGGAAATTTAATGGAAAATACAAGCAAGGCTCAAATGTTCTCGGTTTGGTTATGTTTAGCGTAGTACTTGGTACCACAATCGGAAGAATGCGTGAAAAGGGTAAACTTTTACAAGACTTTTTCACAGCGTTAAGTGAAGCTATGATGATTATTACGTCATGGGTCATATGGTAAATTCGAATTTAATTAAAATTGTATGGTTATATAGCAATTACATTCACAGGATTTCACCGATTGGAGTTGCTTTTCTCATAACCGCTAAAATTATTGAGATGCAGTCACTTGCATTGGTTGTACAACAATTAGGCTGGTATTTTCTTACTGTAATGCTTGGACTTATTCTTCATGGATTTGGTATTTATGAACATATCTTAGGGAAATTATTTTAACGATGAAATTATGTTTCAGGAACTATTGCCGTAATATTTTTCATAGGGACCAGAACACTTCCGTACAGATATGTAGCTAAACTTAGTCAAGTATTAGCTACAGCATTTGGAACCGGCTCCAGCTCAGCCACAATGCCACTAACAATCAAATGCCTCGATGAAATGGGAATAGATCCTCGTGTAACACGATTTGTTATTCCAGTAGGTGCAACAATCAATATGGATGGAACTGCTCTTTATGAAGCAGTTGCCGCGTTATTTATTGCACAATACAGACAAATTAGTTATTCGTTTGGTACTATAGTGGCAGTCAGGTAAAAATAAACAAGACAAATATTACATCAATATTTATATTACGTAAACTATTGTCTTTTTTAAAGTATTACAGCAACTGCTGCTTCAATAGGAGCAGCAGGTATACCACAAGCTGGGCTTGTCACAATGGTAATGGTTTTGGATACTGTTGGTTTGCCCGCAAAGGACGTTTCTCTCATTATTGCCGTCGACTGGTTGCTGTGAGTCTACTATAAATACATTAAATCTATAATACATCATCACTAAACTAACAAACTTTTTTTTTATAGTGATCGTTTCCGTACAACTATAAACGTTATGTGTGATGCACTCGGTACCATACTAGTAAACCATTTGTCCAAAAATGATCTAAGATCATCAGACAGGGTAGATATACAAATAATGAACATCAATTTCAAATTTAATGAATATTTTTCTAACAGGCTCAAGCAGATCCGCAGGAATTAGTAGAGTTGGGAAATGGATACGAAAATAAAGAATAAAGATATTGAACTCTGGGAGTATAATTCGAACGCGCTCTCGTATATAATGGGTAAAGTTGTAAATACATAATGCAAACAATATAGTTTATCTCCAAGATATGTTATTAGGAAACTTTATGAAAGTCATGAACATAGTGCAACATTCGTACAGAATATATATATTTTTTAAATTTTCTTAACCAATGTATGTATTATTCTCAATTTTGTTAGCTTTGTTTAATTAGTGCCTTTTATTTGTAACTACATATACTCATTGTACAAAAATAAGTTAGATGAATCAAAATTATTCTTTTGCAAATAAAAAGAGTTCTAAGAGAACTTGTACATATACTTAATAGTATAAGATCAATTAAAATGATTAATTAATTATGTTTATGAATCAATCAAAAATGTATATTTATAATGTTATGCCAAAACGTTTATGCCTTATGAGTTATTTACCTGAGTAAAAATTATGAAAGCGTAAATAAAATAAATTACAGGTTAGATATTATAATTTGAATGAATTATTTGGAATTAAAGACAAGGCTACAGAATAAGCTACGGCAAATATGTTTTAAATATTAACATTTATATAAAACACATATTATATATTGCTAACGAATTTTATTCAAATACATCCAAGTTATATACAATGCGCAAATAGATTATCCATATTTACATTTGTTTAAATATGTGCGCACATCGTTATATTACATACATATGTATATGAAAAAAAAATAATTTATTGGAAATATAGTGCAAGTGCATGTGAAGAGTAAAGCACCTGTCCAGTTGTTCCGTTGTTCGTCTTTAGGAAGTAGTAAGAGTTGCATTATTGCATTAGCGCAATATGTTAAGTAAAATTGTTTGCAGTGATTTTTAAATTAAGTAAAACATAAAGCAAGAGTTGACAGCAACAGTCATATTTATTTTGGATCAAGTATATTTTTCAATATAACCGAATATATACCAAGGTCAAGCGTGCGTCATAACCAATGGCTCATACAGTTAAAAGGAAAGCACCTATGCCTGAATGTATTTCAATTCCAATATGAACTGCATTTATCAAATAACGTAATTAACATTATTCTAATTTTTATTAAAATTCAGTCTTTCAATAGTTTTCATTGTTATATTGTTATTCATCCAAAATATTATTTGCCTGGCAAGTGGGCAACGTTATGTGTTAAGAGAAATACATATTTTCAGGTAAAACCTTGACATATTGTCATGCAAACAAAATATGCAATATATTATATAAATTTTCGCAAAAATTAATTTAACTAACATCTTTAATTTAATTTCCAAATTAGCCAAGCTTGTCATCGGAAACCATCAGCTTTTCGAAGTAATCACGGGTTTTTTTCAACTTCAACCTTTTGTTTTAAGCTTCCAGAAAGTTCGTTGAATATCTTAATCGGAATGCGTGCTAAAATTAAACTTGTTGAATTAAATAAAAATCGATATGTTTATTCGTATTACAATTGCATTTATAGGCCAAGTCTGACCAGATTATCATTTCTTGTGAAAAACAAAAAACACCTAGACGGCCTCCCTTTAGAGTTGAGTCATATATATTATTTGAATCCGTAACCATTGTTTCACCATCAAATATCCTAAAGATGACATATTTTATTATATATATATTTTTAAATTGCACCAAACATTTTTTTTAATACCGACCTTAATCGTATAAGACCAATGTCAGGACGATGCATTAGTGCCCAGCGATATGCTGTTCTCTCTTTCCAACCTATATTTTGAGGATCCTTCCACAAAAGCTTAACTTGGTCCCTTGTATCTCCGGTGTGCCATAGACTATTCCTTAGCATTGAGCCAGGACCAGTTGAACTATCAACTAATTTTATTTGTATACCTGGCTCGGCCGATGCTCTGAACGGCGTAGAATGCCAATAAGTTTGTGTATGTTTTTTCCACATTACTACATAAAATTTTCTATTACTCTGGTAGCTAAATACAAATCCTACAAAATCGTCGTCGGTGTCCGTATCAATATAAAATGTCCCCTCGAAATCAACACCACCAAATGCGTGGTGGCCAATAGCTAATCCAGGATCGCTGTTTAAAGTTTGCACTATTTCTGACCCATTTGCATGCACCTCCCAGTTAGGATCCTTCTGCGATTCACCTTCTGGATCTAAGATAACAGTTTGGAATGAACGAAAGTCTGTAGAGTATATTTTTGAATTATTTGGGCAATTATCCAAGAAATTGGGTATTGTGTCCTGGTCTTCGTCTTTTTCACATATGTCTCCTTTTCCATTTTCTGGAACAAATTGTGTATTCATATTGTTAGTTCTTATTGAAATATATTAAATACTACAAAATTACTATCTAGATCCAATTGTTGTGGGTTGCGGACTAGCGGACAGTTATCTTTATAATTTGGGATGCCATCATTATCAATATCGTCATCACATGCATCCCCTCTATAAATAATTTAAGAATTCAATTAAATATAAATACATTAAAACATTATCGAAAAAATTTATGCCTACTTCCCATCACCATCCGTATCCAGTTGATCAGGATTGCTCACCATTGGACAATTATCCTCGCTGTCCTGTTTTCCGTCATCATCTCCATCAATATCACTGTCGCAGGCATCTCCTACTAAATCACTGTCTCTGTCTTCTTGTGAAGGATTGGGAATTGTCACACAATTATCACATATATCCCCAACACCGTCATTATCAACATCGGATTGGTTAGGATTTCGAATTGTTGGGCAGTTATCAAACTTATTTATAATACCATCTTTATCAACGTCATCGTCACACTCGTCCCCATTACCATCTTCATCTGAGTCTATCTGTTGTCTATTTGGAATAAATGGACAATTATCACATGCATCACCATAGCCATCATGATCAGAATCCATTTGGTCTGGATTAAATATTAAAGGACAATTATCTTTATCATTTTGCACAATATCGCCATCTGCATCCTCGTCACATGCGTCTCCAATACCATCCATATCTGCATCTTCCTGACCCGAATTGGGTATGTTGGGACAGTTATCAACTTTACATTTTTCATCAAGGCAACTCAAAGGAAAATCTGGCCAGCCATCGAGATCTCTATCTTTGCCACAAGTGAAACCGTTTCCTGCCCAACCAATTATGCACTTACAAGTATACATAAAGTCATCAAGATTTTGACAACGTCCACTTTTATGACAAATCGTCCCATCCGGGCACATATCAGACATTGGAAAACATCCATATGTACTATTTGCTATAAAACCTGCTTTACATTTACATTGGTATGAGCCCTGGGTTAAGAAATACATTTTAGAACGCCTGTATTATGTTTATGAATATGCACTCAATAATATTCTTACAATGGTATTCATGCATTCCGAATTATTATCGCAAAGTGATAATCCTGATTCACATTCATTAATGTCACTACAAATTTGCTGTTTGTAACCGGGTGGAAGATATGATGCAGAATACCCTAAATGAAACCATTTATTTATCACTTAGTATTGTAAAACTTAAACCAAAATCTTACCGTGGGCATGATTCCCATGAAATCCGGTAGGACAAGGCTCGCATTTAAATCCTGGAACTAAGTTTACGCAAATGGCCTTCGTATCACATGGCTCAAAAAGATCGCATTCATTAATATCACCACAATTGCTTCCATTTCCAATGTATCCTCGTGGACACGAGACACATTGAAAGAAGGGACTTGAATTTGTTTGTACACATTCTACTCCTAACGTAAGTTAAATAAATTGAGTAAGCTATTACCAAAATGTCTTACAAAAAGAGGAGCAAACTGCATATACTTATGTATCAGGCAAATACGAAATACTGCAACCAATTGTACTTAGTTGTACAGTTATGTGTATAAAATACATTCGGGATATGATATGGGATACGGAAAGAACATTTTTACATTTAAATCATATCCATAAATTCCATTGAACATGGGTATTCAATTTATAAAATAAAGCCATACATTTCATATTCAATTTAGGTAGTCATTGCCTTTCTTTCACACGAATTCTAGTGTTCAGTGTTAAGGTAAATGAATGACATACAGATTTGAGTTAACTTGTATGCTTTATTTTTAGTTTTAATACTTTTGAAAATAGAAAAAACAAATATGATATATCCATTTAATACCAGAAAATGAACACGAATATACTTATAACCATACTTGAATTGTCACTAAAGACATAAAAATATAAAGAAAACACAAGTTAATTTCATTTATTGATTTGTTTATTTATACATATTAACTGTTTAACAATTCAACTTGTTGCATAAACATTTTCTGGCATTAAATATTGTTTAAATATCTATTTAAAATCACTTGTCAATATACAAGTGCAAAATTGTTATATTATAAATAAAAATTATAATAGCACATATTCGAATTATTAATTTAGTAATACTAGTAATACTTTTGCACGTTTTTTGTCAAATGTATTAACATTTTAAAATGGTAAAATTGAGGAAATTATGATGTCATTACAGAATATTTTCTGGATGTATACTGCCTTTGATAATGTTGGACATTATGTGATGGCACAATAATAGTTCCTATTTAAAGAAATGCTATGAATGTATTAGACTGTATTGTACATATGTAGCTTCATAATAACAAAATCATTCAATAATGATCTGACAAACATTCAATATAATTCTAGGCTGGCAATTATGTATGATAATATTATGTGTATAATTATGTTACATATAAATATAAAATATGCATTATACACTAGAATATTACATAGCAATTTTTTATAAGCATATATATATATATATCTAAGACCATGCAGTAAGCTGAGATATGAAGTCTGATGTTACTTACCGGAAGGGCACGGTCCTTCTAAGCAAACATTTCTTTTTGTACACAGTTTGCCATCACCTTCATAACCGATCGGGCATGCTTCACATTGTGCACCATTGGGAGTATCATGACATTGAACACCACTGTAAGTACAATATGTATATATATATATATATGCATGTATATAAATGTCTATTAGATAGTATTAAAATAAAAAATAATAGAAGCAAAATGTTGTGTATATATTTATGTAAGATATTTTACATGCTGTGCCAATCGGACTTAAGTTAAATTAGCTCTAACGCTACTTCCTTGTTAGGGAAGATCTTAACCTTAGGCGCGAAGTGAGCAAACACGAAAACAAGTTTGTTTTTGTTTATTTTATTGTTATTGAAAAAAATCAAAACCAAAAGTGACGCCATCGCTTGTAAGATTTTCAATAGCCGTACACACTTTCCCACAGATACATTTGAATATTGATGACTGTGGTAGACGCCAACGTCCACCGCTATACCTGAGTGCAACCGGAGTGGTCGCATAACTTAAATCAAGTTCGCCTACGCAACAAAATATTATACCGCCTCTGCGTCGTCGCATACACTTTTACCAACCGGCTGAAATATTTCAGGTTAGAGAAAGAACCAAATATTTTGTTGAGCTGACTTGAATTGAACCAATTTATATGTATATATATGTATGTATAGGTTCATACATAAATATAATCTTATTCTTCGCTCAGATAAATCTATAATATATAGAAATCAATGTGTTCGTAAATATATAGCATTTAGATTACTTACGAAAAGCAGGGCATATCGGCACAGGATAATCCTGGTTTACAAATTTTTCCGTCACCAACTAATCCACGAGGGCAAAGGCCACACTTCAATCCGGTAGATGTTTCATAACATTCAGTTCCTGTGGACCAATGAAATAGGGAATCGAAAGTGTAAAAAGTGTATATACATATTTGTCAACGTAAATATGTATATTATTAATGATGAATGAAGTAGACCACTTACCAGGATAACAAGGATTCGATGTATGGCATGTTGGTGTTGACAATGAATCTCTTTTTTTACAACCAGCGCAATTTTCTATAAGTGATCTTAAGTACGAAATTTCCTTTCGCTGGTGGCCGATATCATCGCGGAGAAGTTTAACTAGTTCCAGTAAATCCGTTAATGATCTTGCAAGCGCATCTTCATTAAATGACAATAAACATATAGTATGGACATTTACCAAAATATATACGTATATATTATGTTTGTACAAATACGATTATTATTACTTACCTTCGCAATCTCCATGAATGACTGGAATATCACCACGACCCTGGACGTCATTAACATTTTCTAATGGAGATAGGTTTGGCTGTTGGCGATATGGTTCATTGCTGTTAATTGGTTCCTGACTAAACCAATCACGGACATCTCTTTTCTTGTTCTTCTCTACAATAAAAAAAAAAAGAAATGAATGGGTGCGGTATTTGCTTAAATTCTAAAGTAAATAAAACAAAGGAAATGTATACATACTAATGTTGTTATAAAATGTACCTTTTTCACTAATTCTATTCCTCAACATTCTCTTGTTCCCACGCCGATGCAACCCCTTCTGACAATTAGCGCGGGAGAGTGCTTCTTCTACACTTCCATCAAAATGTAATGGGTACTTGCGTTCGCGAAACTAAGTTACACATATACACAACATACATATATGTAATTCCGTTTTAAAGTTAGGTTTATATTCATATATTTAAAGGTAATAATTAAAAAGTTAATAGATAAAAAATCTTGTAATTGAGTTTCACATAATACAACTTACAAGTTTTATAATTGGATCTTCCATTTGAGAATAAAGTTTAGAAAGACTCATTTCAATTTCATGCTGCGAAACATCTTTACAATCCACCAAAAGTGATATTTTATCTTTATGAAAAACGAGAGCCAATGATCGAATTGTACTTGTTTCGTTAATATGAGGGATTTCAAAATGTTTGGAAGTCGTAATGGAGTTGAAGCTTATATCGAGCGTTACTCTTTGTTGTTTGCGATCCAAAAAGAATGACATTCTATGCTTTAGAGTTGGAAAGTCAATCATAAAGAGCGCCTCAATTGAAATATGGAGTTTACGACGTGGTCTAGATTATACACATTAGTTCATGCATGGGAACATATTTATAAAAACGTTACCGTATATGTCTCATAGATATGACACACTCTCCTTTAATATACTGTTCCAATTCGGAAGATGCAGCTATAATATCATTATAACATTATTTTAATATTATTTTACGTGTATTTTTTTATAAATAAACGGAATATGTATCTATTATTGATAATGTAGATTGGCCACGAACAAATAACCTGTTTGTATTTATTTAAAATTACCTGGATCCAGGGACAATGACCAAACGCCACCAAATATCGAAAGTATTATCAGTAAATATAAACGCATCTCCATTGCAGGGTCTGAAATTCAAGGCCTCATAAGATATATATTTCATAGGTGACTTAAAATATAATAACTAATTAATCATAATTTCAATTAAAATGAATATTTCATAGCAAATTTGAAACAAACATAAATATTTTGTAGACACCAAACGTTGGTTAAAAAGCTAGTTAATTAGAATTTTAGTTATAATTGTGAATACTACTACGAGTCGTTTGCTCTTAATACTGATCATTTCATAACTTGAATCGAACTCCGCGGATTTGCAAAAAATCGAGCCGAACAAAAACTTTTATATGAGTATATATTTATACATATGTTAATATAAGCGGATATATGGTGATACATATGTGTTTTACACAGAAACAAAAAATGTTAGACTAAAAATACCCATATACTTTTTGAATTTGCTTAATTCAATCATGACACTAAACTTAAGTCAATGTTTTGCAGATATTTTTTCCAACTTACAAAAATGGGAATATAACAAACATCAAGTCATAACATCATACCAAAGCCACTTGCAGCTTTAACCATATTTGGCATATTCGATGAATCAGTGTAAACGCGTATGGTCAGTACTTTATATTATACTATTTGTTTCATTCATTGTTTGGTTAGTTGATTATGTTATAATAACAATAACCTTATTTGTAATAATATACTGTTTGTTTTTTACATTCTGTTGATAATTCATCGACGTTAATAATCAATGGTATATGTATACAATGAAACATATGACGATTTCCTGTTGCTATTTGGTAGATGTTGTTGACATACCAAATTTTCAAGTAAAAAATACCTTATGCCTATACCTTTGAATAAATAAAATACATATGTTCATAGAAAATTACAAACGTAATAATAAATAATACCAAAACTGTGTTATTAGTAATAACCACGAAATAAATCAAAGAACAATTATACTTACTCATAAGTATATTATATAAACAAGTTATATGTAAATTTAGCGAAACTCCTAGAGCTCTTCTCTTATTATTTTTAAATGGCAAAGATGATATTATTTCTCGAATCCATTTGCTTTCCCAAAATGCCTGCAAAATTATTTAACCAATTTAAACAAAAGCAATTCATAAATTAAACGGCAACAAGATGTAAAAAGTATGGTTTCTCGCACTGTTGTATTTACTCATATATAATAACAAATGCCTGTTAACGTACACTTTTCCGCACCACACGACTGAGAAGCACGATCTCGAACGTAGCAAATACCACTAAACACTGAACCCAACTAAATCTCAGCTCAATATACTTGAGAATCGTATGCTGCTGCACCAAACAACGTTAAGACTACGCAGTCCCACAGAGAATAATCCAACGACTATGCTATTTGTTGTGCCTTTAGTGGCACAGAAGAAAATATGTTGTGATTCTTTCAGACTTGAGAAATCAAAAAAAAATGAACGAAGAATGTATATCAACATTTTAACGCCTACGTAGGATTACTCGACGCCAAGATACATACATACGCGTATACCTACAAACATCCATATATATGAATATATGTATACCTGGTTTGTAACATGTTGTTTATTAGACATAGGAAAGAATACATTGTTCTTGTTTTTTAAGATTGACAACATGATGTTATACAGTCTTTAAGCTACCTGTTCAAATTATATAATTTTTTTGAAAATCTAGTATTTCTATGAGAATTGTTAATGTTTATACTGGATATCCTTTGACCAAAACATCCATAATATATACACTTACGGGTGTATATAAATTCCTACTTAACTAAGAAGGTTTTTGTATACATGTACTATAAAACCCAAATATTTTTAAATTCAAAAGCATTTAAAATGTATATCACATGATTGAATTAAATGCATTTTAATAAAAGTTCTTACTTGAATTGTATGCTAAACACATCTTAAAGATGCACACAAGAAAACAGAAATAAAAATAAAAAAATATCTCGTTTTACATATAACGCATGTCGACTAAGTATCTATGTATATTAATATTTCTGAAAGATCTTGCTAAACTTAATTCGTTGTCTTGCTTCTGATGAAAAAACATATTTAGAAATAGAGCCAGCATAATCGTCCTGATGTATACATGTGTATTGTATGCCTTACATACATACTTCCCACGCACCGCTGTCAAACCGCTCAGGTATAAATATATATGTACGTAATGCTTATACGCGATCTAAATTGACATCAATAATGTTCCAATTCCCAATAAGAAAATTAACTCAAGTTTATTAAAGAGTTGATTTTGTTACTTAAAGTGAACAAGAATCTCTTTAGAAATACTTTTGAAATGGTCATGTAGTTGAAAGAAGATTTCGGATGAATGGATATTTGAGCAATAAACATTTAAAAAAAAACTAAAACGTTTTGCGCAATATGCACTTTATTGTGCATATCTATATAATATCTGTAGAATATATGTATATGGTGTGCCTAGTTACAATGTACTAACACTACGTGTGCATTTAATGTATTAACTTTATTACATATACATATGTATGCACGTATGTATGATAAAAATAAGTGTCAGTATAATTTGTTTTTATTTAAATAATAATGGAAATTAATGAAGTATTTAATGTAAAGTTGCATATGTTTTTCATTCATGAATGTATGCGATTATAATGCGTTTTCATTTAGTTTGGTAGAATAAACGTTATTGTTAAGTGTAAGTTGAAAGATGGGAATAATATACAATATTTGTATATACGTTTTAATTGATTGAAATTGTCTTATTTCTTAATGTTTACAAATGAAAATAAAATTTAATAATTTAAAAATTTTATATACATAAGCTGGTACTTCCAACTGGGCCACATCGGGGAACTGTATTTGTTTGATGCGAATTATTATGTTTCTGCAGATTACTAAGTTCAACAGAGTCGCCACAACTGAAAATAAGAGCTTTTATACACAAAAGCAAATAGTTACTTCGGCAGGACCATACCTTACACAAATAGTTCGCGTGGTGTCGTGTGATGATTGTGTCGCTGTCATAACTGTTGTCAGCAAATCGTCTGTAACTATACTATTAGAAGAACCCTCTCTTCCATTTTTGAATCGCTTTTCGTCTTTGAAGCGCTTTGATAGTGTTGTTTGGCGATTGTTCACCGACTAATTTTATAGATTATAAATGTATTAAATATAGGTACATATATACGTAATAAAAATACATACTCTCTTATTGCCCTCCCGTCCCCGTATGTTGAAAGCCCCGTAGACCAAAGGATTCATACAAGAATTTGTCACAGCAAATAAGAATAAACCCTTTTGGATCCGTTGATCAACCTTAAGGGCAGAATCCTTGTCCAGCCAATACCACATACACATTATATAATACGGTGTCCAGCACACAATGAAAACTATAACAATTGTTAC
This sequence comes from Eristalis pertinax, assembly GCA_907269125.1. Classification (NCBI taxonomy): domain Eukaryota; kingdom Metazoa; phylum Arthropoda; class Insecta; order Diptera; family Syrphidae; genus Eristalis; species Eristalis pertinax. The sequence continues at coordinate 648,280 of OU026148.1, read as the reverse complement.
CGTCATTTTTAATGTCCGACGTTTTGCCCGTCCTAGGACATCGTCGTTAGATCGCCGAAATCGTTCTTAAAAGTAATGTTATCAATATAATACCAATATTCCTACTATGTTAAATTTGTACCTGAGCCTTTGACGAATAATTTACTCTTCCTGTAAATCTCCACATAAATTGATATGTAACAAAACAATATTATGGTTAAGGGAAGAGCATACATCGCCAACATTCCCATGAATTGGTAAAGAATTTCGTGGAACTCTTCTTCAAAAAAATGAAAAGTAACGCATTGCTCATACCATATAACTTTTGGATGTTGTTCCAAATGAAAAATTATCGCCTAAAATTGTTGTGTATGAAGTTGAAGCAGGAAATATAAAATTAGGAAAAAGAACGATGTAAGAAAATAAATTGATTGTTTGATGTGCTGCTTTACGAAATACTTGCGGAACACTACAGATAACTGATCCGATCCATGCAACACTTAGCATTACTTTTCCTCGGGAGTTTGATAAGTTTAACGGTTTTAAGACAGCATAATATCTAATAAAATATATTATATTATTAAAACAGATGTGTGCTATGTATTATACATAATAAATTTAAATTTACCTATCGATAGATATGCAGACTAAAACAAAGCTTGATAAATAGAGGCCGAATGTTCTAAAAAAGCTCATAAGACGACAGGTGAAATCACCAGCATTCCAGGTTACAGTGTATGCCCATGCTATTTCTAAAGGCATTAGAAGAAGGGTGACCAGCAAATCAGCAATTGCTAAGTGCATCAGCATAATATCTATTCTAGAAGGTCCTCTTAAACGACGCTTAGTCAATAGTGCAAGTACTGTCATATTTCCAATTGTTGATACAACCATGAGTATGCTGAATAAAAGAAACATGTATTAATAATGTGTATTATGAATTAAAGACTTTTTCACCTATAAACAGTTATTGATAAGCGGTGGCCATCATTAAAAACCATATTTATTGGAAGATGCAACTCTGCATTTGAACCACCACTTCCATTTACTCCGACCTCCGACCAATCGGTTAGAGTCCTGTGGTCGTAAATTTTTTCAACTGCCTCGGGGTTAGGCATGTTTGTAGTATAATTGTTAAATGTCCACAATATAATTACAATTAGCTTATATCATTGAATTCACACCATTGCACGGCTGTGTAAATTGTTTAAGAGGACAATTTTTTATATTCCACTAATTGCAATTGCTTATCACTTTAAGTCCGTTGGTTATATAAAAATTCAATAATAGTAAAAAAAATGGTTGGACGCTATTAATGTCTTTCAGTCAATATAAATGTATGTGAATATAATTATAAACCATATTTATGGTAAATAAATTAAATATTTTTTGTTGAAAAACACGATATATAACAATCCACAATTTCAAGGAAACAAATTAAAGTTTTAGCCGAGTTTTGTAATATACTGATTATAGTTAGGTATTATTATAAATAAATAATGATCATGCTATACCCATCCAGTTATTACTCTTATTAAAATACAACTGTGTTAGCGATAATCTGAATACTGAGCTGTAGATCTTACATATGTCCAAATAAAATTATACACATTGAAAGTAGACGTATTTTCTTCGGGTATATGGAATATATGAATGTTCTTTAGAGATAAGCAGACTGATAGTCGAGCGACCTCACCACCCGCACTAATAAGGCAACAATAATAACTCAAAGTTCGATTTTGAGCTGTGACATTGTGTTTGTCCACATAAATGTTAATAATTATATATAACACATTAGGGTACAAAAAACAAAAATTAAATGTATTGTATACAAAATAAAAATACTGTATTTATATTAATAATTTAAATAACAACATGAACAACGACTTTCTTAATAAACAAAATATTTACTTGGATATTCTTAACGTATTTACCGACATTGGCAACATGTAATTCTTTTACTGCGGCTTATATCCTAAACGAATGATTTATCCTGCATGCGCAACAGTCAAAAGAACTTATCAAAACCAATAATGATGTTAATAACAACGAAAGTCCGTGTCCTCACAGTAAACAACCCATTGTTGTGATATCTAGATAACAAAGTGTCAAGACGCGAGACGTATGTAAGGACATATTACAAATGACATGTATATACTTATATATGTAGATATAAATACAATATATTTTGAAAAGGAACTTCAAACAGTGAATTATGAGGAAAGTATGCCTATTAAAATGATTAGATCTATGAAGAAGTTTTGTTACTTGCATAAATTGCTTGCAAATTTTTTGCATTGGAGTTCATTGATTACGTTATATGTGTGTTCATATGCCTATCGCACATAATTTTTAATTCTTTAAGACCTTGTAACAATTGCCTTAAAATTGTATCCAAAGAATAATTTTTGATATTTTCACAAAGATATATACTTTTTGCTACTTCAATTTAGTACATTTTTTATCAGTTTCAATACAACTTGTGTCAACACTAAGCTGCATGAAAAATTGTACTCAGGCCCAGAACGGTAAGCTTCTATAATCAATTCATATTTGTTATAAGTTAAAAAGCTAGACTTTTACATATAACTACATCTTTAAAAAATTGAACTGATATACACAAAAAAACTAACCATTTGGTAACGCAATAGTATGATACAAGAATGAAAGGTATGTTCGATATTGGCTACATCGTCATTCTTAGCAGGGGCATTAAGTCTTCGTTCGTTTGTCGTGAAGTAAACTTTTGCTCGCATTGTGAACTGAAAGTAAAAAGAAGTATGCAATTTGTCAGATCTATGCCAATTCATTAGCAAATAAGTTATAATCTAAATATTTTCATATAAATATAAAATTTCAATTATCATACATAGCTTAAAGAAGAAAATTAAACTAGGATATATATACATATTTAATATGAGCAAGCAACATACATTTTAAAATATATCGCTACCCATACCCAACACTACGACTCAGAGAAAAGAAGACATTTGGCAACACAATAAACACGTGTCCATTAAAAATCGGACAGTTCTCGCATTGACATTGACAGCGAAAGGCGACAAATTCCTTGGAAAGTATATTCTATTTATCATTCAGGATTTTATTATCACACGTTTTTAGATTTTTTGTTTGTAAAATGCCTAAACGTTTAAAGGAAAATAACTACGAACAAAATGAAAAAAGTGTTTTCCATAGTTTAGATTCTAGTAGTGATTCTGAATCTGAGTCAAATCCAAAAGTCGCAGAGTTAAATGAAGTATGTGACCAAGATGATAAAGCTTATAAATATCTCAGCGATATTCGAAAGCATAACACACCCTTGCTCAGTGAACAAAATTACAAATATAGAGGTGAAATTGCCCGTCGGGAAACTTCTAACTACATTGATAATCCCACTACTAGTATACCAACCGTAGAAGTTGAATTTCAACATGGATATACTGATACAAGTCTTGATATTGATGATTCCCTTTTAAGTGAAGACAAAACAACAAAGGTTAAATGCTTAGTTCCAAACTTAAACTCAAATTTGGAAACACACAAAGCGTTATGTGTTCAGAACCAGCTTACAATCTGGGAAAAGCTCCTAGAAGCAAGAATCCATTTCCAGAAAATATTAAACAGGGCAAATAATTTACCTTATTCCAATGAATTTAAGCATTCAGCATTAGCTCAAGAAACAAAACAGAACTTGCAAGGTTTACTTGAAAAACTTATAGAAACTAAAGTTACATTGAGTAAGCAATTTTCTGACATAAAAAATCTAGACATCAAAAAAACTCAGAATGGTAATATAAAGGAATATGGTATATTAAATAAATCAAATTTCGATAAGTTTAAGCCCTATCGTAATTCTGTGTTACTGAAGTGGGAAGATCGCACAAAACTACTAACTTCTTACAATGTTGGCAAGACAAGAGGGTCGTTGGAGAAGTCAAACATAGTTAAAAACATTGATGATCATCTTATTAGGCTTAATGATCTCATTAGACATACGCGTACAATTAAAGCATATAACCGACCTGCAGAACAACAGTCCAACGATGCAGAAATCGAGTGCACACAACAGAAAATCTCTCATGTTCAAATATATGATGACACCGATTTCTATCATTCCCAGCTCAGAGAACTTATAGAATACAAAACAAATGCATCTACCAATTCTTATGAATTAAATACACAATTTTCCGAACTCCAAAAACTCCGCCAGAAAATGAAAAAAAGGGTTGACACTAGAGCCAGCAAAGGGCGCAAAATAAGGTGATACAATTTTTCTATGAGTTATTCACCTGAAAATATACATAAACACATTTTTTTTAGATACATGGTTCACAATAAACTCATCAACTTTATGGGATCTAAGTACAATTCGAATTGGACTGATGAATCAAAATCTGAATTGTACAAGTCATTATTTCTAACGTAAACGACAGTAAAACACTATTTATGTAATCAACATTACAATAAATTGTAACGTATTAATTTTTGTTTTACTTGTAAATACCAAATATTTTGAATAAGATATCTGTTCCTTGGGTTAATTGAAATGTAAGGTATTGAAGCTCAACGTCATTGAAAATACCAGAATAATAAATAATTTAATATATTCAAACAATAAAAACGTTTTATTCATATTAAATTGTTCTTTTTTTATTAATAAATCATCTCATTCGAGCTTTCGTTAATTAATAATTTTGATTATTACAAACTAGTGATCAGTATTGAATTGTTGCAAAAAAGTTCAATCAAAACTTAACATTTGTAGATAATAAATGTTTTTTTCATAGAGAATATATTAGTTGAAATTAATACTAAAATAAATAAACCATTTTTATAACTTAGCACTACCATTTATACTTATTTATTCGTTTTATATTTTAATAACGTATGTTTTTATATTCAGAATAGTTATTTCTAAAATCAATTTGGGAGGTTGACTTCTCGTCCAAATATTTACAGTTTCCTTTTTTTCATTCAAACACTGAATCGGTACATTATATTAAGACATTAACATTTGTTAATTAGTTGTAGACGGAAAACATATTTTAATCCTTCTGACAATACAAAAATGAAGATCCTATCGATTCAAACATATGCACCTTAGTCTAGCAGGTTATGTACCTTATACTGTATATATTTGCATATTGAATCACTGAATAAGAGCTGTTGATTCTGTTTATTAATCTGACTTAAAATGATTACATATACATACGATCAAACTCAATTCAAAATAGTGAATATATAGTACATTAAAATGCACACTGTATGCACCTGTTTATTTATTTTCATAAATCATCATGTATTTATATATTCTTGCACACATGAAGAGTTCTGAGCAATATAATGAACTCTAGTTTATTGAGTTTTTCAATAACAAAGGAAGTCCTGTTTTTGTTTTTGTTTTCGATACCAGAATTGTTGCCGTCTTTGTATTATTAAGACCTATCGAGGTTCCTGCGCTGGTGAAAACAGCAGTTGGATTATTACTGTCATAATGTTCCGCGGTTGATTCTCTTATGTACTGTTTCGATGTCATTTGAGGGGAAATATTGTTTCCACATTCGGCCTGTGCAGAATAATTTGACTTTGATTTATGTTCTGAGTTATGTTGTATTTCTGCACTTATTTTAAGGTTAGTAGAGTTAATGTTTCCAGAACTACAAATTGGTATATTAGAAAACATATAAGTATTAATGTTTTCACTTGTATTACTTGCACGCGTGTATTCGAGTTTGTCTGTTGTGGGTTTAAAATTAATATTTTTGTAATTATTGTATTTATCGCAGATCTTAATAGAATCAGTACAATCATACAACGATTGCAATTGAGACTGTATTGAAGTAACATTTGAAAGGGTGTTGTCAGTTTCTATAGCATTAAAATAACCATTTCCTTTTTGGATGCGATTCTCCATTGAAGCCATTTGTTCCGATTCTGAGAACTAAAAAGAAAGTATGCGTTAATTTAAAAATATGGCAAATACGTAGGTTCTGTTTAATGAACCACTTTATTTATCAAAAACGTGTAAGAACAGTTATTTGATACAATGTGTTTTCATACTGTATGTATATATAATAAAGTACCTTATCATGGGTGGTCACATTTATGTCTCAAGTGCTCTTTGGAGGATGAATCAATCTTTCCATTTCTTTCTGTGCATCAACAAGATCGGATAAATGTTTAGCAAATAAAGCATTTACATCTATTAGTTTACTCATCTAAAATACACAAAATCGGAATATAATTATGCCTCCGGTTGATTTTTAAATTAATATATATTTACGTTCTGTTCACTACTTTTATCTAATAGGCTTCGATTCGCGGCTTTGAGTTCGATTTCTTGATTCATAAGATCTTTTTCTAAAGATTCTATTCGTCCTTTGAGTAGACCAATTTCCCTACGAAGATCTTCAGCAAGCTCATTGCCTCCACCTCCAGCTGCTGATCCTTGTCGAGTTGATTCCATTTCACGTTTCAATCGAATATTTTCTTCTTTGTAAGTATGAAGCTGACGCTTCCACTCGTCAACGTTTGCCGTTGATTCCTAACAACGACACAACTTAAAATGTTGTAATATCAAACTATACCAATATTGTTACTTGAAGTGCACTAGTAAGTCGAATATTATTATTTTTTAGAGTTGCGAGTTCGATTTCCCATTTCTTAGCGTTGGCGCAGCTAAGAAAATAAAATGAGAAACACTTAACAAGGGAATATACTATTGCTATACCTTTGAGCCAAAGCCATTTTCAGCCTCTCGTTCTCGTATTTCAATTGCTGTTCACCACTACCAACGCCATGACCTCCACCTACTTCTGCCAAACTTTGTGTACTCAGTTGTTTTACATCGGTTGTAGCGTTATTACTATTTGGATTAGTCTTATGAGAAGGACTTTCGGGGTTAGCGTTTTGAGTATTTGTATTTGATAAATTTGGAGGTTCAACGGTTTGTTCTAAGGAGCAATTGTCATTTTGCATAACGCCTGTTCGAGATGTAACGGGCGAAGTATTGGCTGATGCTGTAGGGGTCGCTGCAGCACTCCCTATTAAAAAAAATACAGTAGTATATAATATAAATTGCCTATATGATTTGTTTTTACCATTAGCCGAAGACTTTGCCATTGCATTTTTAGTCGCTTCTTTTACCTCTTGAAATTTCTCTACAAACTATTATAATCAGCAGTACATATACACAACATCATTAATAAGTTAATACAAACTATGTTACCTTTGTTAATTCCGCTTCTGACGCAAATCCTAAACCATAGACAGTATTTGCTCTTACGTCGCTCCATTGTCCAAATTTTTGTGAAGTTTGAGTAAATGTCATATTTGGAGTAATCGTAGAGTTGATAACGGCTTTGCTACCTTCGACACTTATTATTCGATATAAATTTCGAGATGAATCATAGAAAAAACTCACTGCTACAGCTTTCATGCTGGCAGTGATCCACGTTCTCTTAGTTTTTGGATCAATGTGGAAGACATGAGCCTGACAAGTGAATATCGGTTGCTCACTGAAAAATAATTTACAAATAAATCATCCCTTTTTTTCTGGCGCACAATTGAACATATTATATCAAATAACAGAATACATAGAGAAATCGAAATAAAACTGACATTAAAAAATCGATTTGTAGCAAAAATTAATTATTAAAACTATCCTTCATACATATATCGCAATTTTTTAGGTTTGGTATAATTTATACAATTAAACATGCAAATGTAGTTCAGTCTAATTTTGCACGAAATTAAATTGGACAGACGGGCGGAACTTTCCCATTTTCAACATTGATTTTTTCTCAGACATATTTCAGCATTTATCGCAATTTGTTAATTACCCCATATTTCCGTTATGTTTTAAAATAAAAAATCGAGATCTATACTTTTTCCGGATACTTCAATTCTACTATTTTATATATTTAATTTATTTTCTACTCTGAGAGAGCTGCACCAATACGATAGTATAGCAAAGTTTAATTTTTATTGGAATCGAAAGTGAAGGCAACTGTGTGAAAGTGCTCAGTGGTGAATAGTCTTTCCATTCACCACACTATTCTAAGGCTGATGTCACATTATAAAGCACTGTATGGAATATCGCTGTATAATGTATTAAACGAAATTTGTTGGCATGTATAAAAATGTGTTATTGTTTGAGTTGTACATCTTTTTCAGACATTTTAAATATTAGCATCGCATGAAATCCCTAATGGCTGCGACAGGGTCAGACATCATTAATACAAGGTTGATATTATCTCACAGACCTCACTAGCGGCTTCCAGACAATGATAAAACGAGGAAAAGTAATGTTTCCACATCCTACAGATAAAAAATAACCACTCACCATTTAATTTTCAATTTAGATTCCCAAATGTAGTCCAGACAGATAACAAATATACATTTTCAACCACCTTCATTTGAAACCCCTGTGCCGAAAAACAATCTCGGGCGAATAGCAGTCACATTTAAACAACTTCAGAATGTGAAGTTGTTGAAAAAAAAGACGAGTATTTGCTTTAAGTTCAAAGTTTATTTAGTTGAAACGAGACTACTTTATTACTTTAACAAATTAATTGATCATCGTCGCAGGTGCTTGTTCAGTATTTTTAATCGTGAAAATGGGAAAAAAAGAACAAAACTAAACTCCATCAAATAAAAAATAAGTTATCCAATACAAATAAATTTATTTTATGGTGTTGTGGTATTTTATATTGAATATAAACTCAAAACCTAAAGTCAAAAAAGTTGTTCTTCTGGGCCAGCTTACAATTTGTCCAAATATTGTGTAAGATCTGGAAGACCGTCCTTTAAGCCTTTACGTTTTCGTATATCTTGGACAATTTGGTATGGCTTGGTTGCTGTGTCCATTGGGTCTCCGGGAAGTACCTGCCAGTGATCGAACACACACTGTGGAAAGGCTTGTCCTCCAGTATTTGAACGCAAATCAGCAGTAAATCCAAAGGACTCGTTAACAGGCAAGTACGCCTTAACAACGAACATAGGCGTGCCGACGACTTGGCTTTCCTCAAAAACGTGTCCACGACGACGATTCAATACACCATATATACCACCGACTGCAACTTCTGGACACTGAATTTCACACAAATACACTGGTTCCATAAGACGAGGTGACGCTGTTATAGCTGCAGCATATAAAACACGACGTGCAGTTGGAATGATCTGACCACCTCCACGGTGAATAGCATCAGCATGCAAAGTGACATCATATATGTTAAAACGAACACCTGCGAATTAAAAATCATATTAAATTAATTTGTGCCACTACAATAAGATTATTCATTTTTTTCTTGTTTTTTTTCAGGCCTGTTGAGCTTTAATATTTTACATCGACAGTATTTTTTCCGATTTTCTTTTTCATCATTTTTTCATTTTAAAAACAGACATTTTGTTTGTGTATAGATTTACCTCGCATGTTTTCATCAGCCAAGACACCCTCCTTAGTCGCCCATTGGAATCCAGCAACAACAGAATCTTTGATTTCGTTCAAGTACTGAACAGATTTTGTGCAATCCATAATGAAGTTTGGACCAGTACCGTCTGGGCCGAAACACCAAATTTTACGGGCTTCAGTAACATCGTAATCGTACTTTTCTGCCAAATATCTTGCACGAACCTTAAAGTCGTCCTTATTACTGACATCTCCGTTATCAATATCTTCTGGAAGTCCATCAGGCATAGGACAAGCCTTCATTACAAGTCGATTATGTTTGTTAGGTGATTTAGACAGACACAATTGGTTGGATTCCTCGAATACAGTTTCGCGGTATGACACAACTGGATCCGATTTTTTCAAAGGAATACAAGCGTGATCTTCTTCCAAATCTTTTAAACAGATTTCCAAATGTAATTCTCCAGCGCCAGCAATAATATGTTCTCCAGATTCTTCAATAATACATTGCACCATAGGATCTGACTTAGCTAAGCGCTTAAGACCTTCTACAAGTTTAGGCAAATCAGCTGGATTTTTAGGTTCGACAGCAACGCGCACGACAGGTGAAACAGAAAACTTCATAACCTATGACGATCAAATGAAAGTTGATTTTCCAATTTAGTTAAGCAGCATACGCAAATATAAAGTATATAATAAAAAACAAGAATATTTATGATAATCAGATACAATTTGTCACTCAAAGTAGTCAGAACAGGTCTGTGAAAACTTAAATCATCATGTAATATAAAAAAAGGAGAGAAATACTCAATTATACATACTTTCATATTGTGGGCATCCTTGAAGGTAGTAATTGTACCAGTTTTAATCAAGAATTGATCAACACCAACCAATCCACAAATATTACCGGATGGAACATCCTCGATAGCCTCAACATAACGACCCATCATCAAAATTGTTCGTTGTATAGCCTTCTCATATAAATCTTCCTTCTTTCCAGGTACATAATTCGGACCCATGATACGAGCCTTCATACCTGTAGCTATCTTACCGGAGAAAACACGACCGAATGCATAGAAACGCCCCTTATCGGTAGTTGGTACCATTTTAGATATGTACATCATAAGTGGCCCATTGGGATCACATGTTTTTACTGCGACAGCAGCTTCATCATCAAGAGGACCTTCATATAACATTTCCATCCTATATTTCTGGGCAACGACAGGAGATGGCAAATGAATAGCTATCATTTGAAGCAAAGCTTCTCCGGCAGGTAACCAACTGCGCATTACAACTTTAAGAAGCTGTTTACCATCCTTGTCTTTATCTTCGTGTTTTAAAGTAACACCGATCTTTTCTAAGAGTGTTGGAATTTCCTCCTTCTTGTAGTTCATAACGGCATCAAACACTTTGTAGATCGGGTCCAAGATGTACATACAAAACGAGCGTTTATTATCAGATTCCTTTTGTTTCGCCCATTTCTTTGTTTTGGCATTAAAGAAATTTTCTCCCCAAAGACTGTAATCAAATGACAAAAACGTTTAACTTCAATTAGTTTTGTTATCGACTTTAATCAAAGCTAGTTTTTTGTCACTTATGTATGTAATAACTAAATTTAAACTTACCGATTCATTAGCTTTACGACGTCAATCTTGAATTTTTCTGAATACATCTCAGAAAATTGTTTCAATGTGAATGCCCATCCATGAAGACCTGAGCCAAAACCGACAGATCCCTTTGAAGGGTCTACACGAACCTCTCCCATTGGTCCACCATCATCGTTATACGTAGCAATAATTACATTGACGTTTTCTACAATCCTTTGGAAAGTTTGGTACAGTTCTTCGGCTTGTAATTGCAATTCCAGTAGTGCACGATCCATCTTGTTCATGAATAAAATTGGCTTAATACGTTCTGCAATTGCTTGACGCAAAACCGTTTCAGTTTGTACGCAAACACCAGATACACAGTCCACGACAACCAATGCGCCATCGGTTACACGGAGAGCTGCAGTCACTTCAGAAGAAAAATCAACGTGCCCAGGTGAGTCAATCAAATTGATTAAGAAACCCTTTTCTTCTTTCTCGCGTTGATCAGGGTTGGTAATAAAAACCAAGTCCTTATCTTCAACTTCGAAATACATAGAAATAGCACTGAAACATAATACTAATACATTAATACTGGGTCAACTATAATTGATTATATAATTTTGTTATTATAATCAGAATGCCGTATAATCTACTAAAAACTTAATGTATAATATATGTGAAAAATACACATTTATTTCTTTAAGTTTCTATCAGTCTCGTCATCAGTCTCATCATAGTAAAAGTATGTAATATATAAATATGTGATGGAAAATTCAGCGACATTTAACTTACGTCGATTTGATGGTAATGCAACGCTCTTGCTCATCCTTGCGGGTGTCGGTAAAACGTGTTTCACCAGCCTTGGCTCCAGCAATAATACCAGCTTTTGAAACCTAACAGTAGATTAATATCCATATATGAAGAATCATTTTAAGCTGAAGTTTGTCTTTACCAAAGAATCAGTCAGAGTAGATTTTCCATGATCGACATGAGCAATGACGGACATATTACGGATATTCCGCTTTTTGTCCATCAAACCACGGATCTCATCTACAGTAAAGTTGACCTGGAGAATAGTTAATAATGTTACTTATACGAAACCTAAGCATAATTGATAAATTATAATTCAGATAGTGTTGAAAGTCTATAGAAGAAAAATTCCACGTCACAATGGCAGACACTTGAAGAAGTCATGAAGTCGAAAATTACATTACTTAAACACCCTGAACAAAATAACACTCCTATTGAATTATATATCACTTTCCTTACACTTTCTGATAATATTTTAATATAAAATTGACCTACCATCTTGGATGTTTAGTGATTTCTTGACCAAAGTTTTAAAACACCACACGCCTGCAATGGCGTACTTTCAAAAAAGAAAGATGTGAGATCATGATGACATGATGCCCCCTCTTTGAACAATAATTTATTGGAAATTCAAGTGGAAGAGTACAAGCTTGAATAAGTGTATTCAGAACACTTCTTTTTTCAAATAAAAATGGCGTTGAACTGGAATATTCTTTTCTCAGTGGATTCATTCAGAGGTTCTTATGCATTCTAGCATTACTTTTTTATAGAATACAAAACGTAAACCATTTAAAATTGTAAACCTTTTTATGCAGTCAATAATTATTTAGGCGCATGTGTATATATACGAACTATTTAGATTTCATGCAGTATGTAAGTTATTTATAAATTTACGTTAAAATATTTTACTTTCTTCCTAAAAATTTAAATTTTGTTTTGAGTAAGCGAAATGTATATATGGATGTATTGAGTTGTAAGTAAAATGTATATTTATATACATACATTGTATATAAGCATTCTACGTGGTCACTTTTGCATACGTATATATTGTGTAAGATATTTATAAATTTACATTCAAATATTTTATTTTATGAATTTATTTACTTCTCGAATTTTTGTTGTTAGCAATTAAAATATATATGCATAAAGATTGCGAAAAAAAAATCTATAGTCAAATGTACATATATGTACATATAAGAGAATTTGAACTAGGCACTTTTGCATACATATATGATAATTAAAGCAGCCTGAATATATTATACATATATACATACATACATCGCAAATCGTAGACCTTAGTAGGAATCGTTGAAATAAATAAGAAATTAAGACAATTTTTGCATGCTGCTAATAAATTGTATCTAGGACCTATTTGTGCCGATCACAAATTCAATGTTCGTCTGTGAACCATTTCTCAAATTCAAGTTCATTTTGACAAGTTGTTGGCAAATTTGTCGAAATCAAGAGTGTATGTACATATGCACTTGATTTGTCACTGATATGAAAAAGTTCTGGACAATCAAGCGACAGCGAACACAACGGTTATCGTACACGATAGACGAGAGGAAAATAATGTTTAATAGAGAAATTCCAATTGAAAAACATAAGGTACAATGGTGCTACATTTGTTATGTACGTATGTATATTTGTTGCATATAAATGTAATTGTTTATAACAGGGTTAACAAGTCAAACTGCCGACCATGTCAATTTCTTACTGCATTTAAACCAGAAATAAAACATACTAAGTACATGATCTACAAATTAAAAAAAAAAAACTTAAGGGAATTATTAGATCTTAGTAAGCCTTAAATTGGTCATATTATATCCAAACTTTATTTCATTGCACTATAAATTGGGAAATATTAACAATGGATGACGCGAAGTACAGGCAACTCAAGCCATTATTTAGTCAGTCAAATGTGGATGAATCGTTTGAATTACTTAAAAACAGTCTACAATCTATGGCACTCATGAAGCGCCCGGCTTCAACGAAAATGATAATTTGGGTCTTGAATTATTTTTTCCCAGTATGACTTTCTGCTCTTCTTTAACACGTTTCTCCTGCTCTTTTCGCATTTTTTGCCTTTCTTCGTCCATAAGTCGTTGTTCCTCAATTATTGCTAGCCTCTCCTCTGCCTTTTTGAAATAATAATTTTAATATTTGTAGTATTTAAGAAACCTTTGTAGCTTACTAATTTGCGTTGAGCCTCCTCAATTTTCCGATTATTCTCTGCTAGTATTTGTTCGAGTTCATCACGCTTTTGTTTTTCTTCTTCCTGCAATTCATTCATTCAAAAGTAACCATACAATGAGCATATTTTAATATTGACAAGCTTAGGAAATCATCTACATACCTCACGGCGTTTTTCTTCTTCACGAATTTGTTCTCTTCGTTTTTCTAACTCTATCATCATATCACGTTCCATATCCTTTTTTGCTGCTTCAACACGTCTATTAACTTCCCGCTCTATTTCTTCCTTCCTTTTTTCCAGTTCTTCTTCTACTCTCTTTTTTACTAAAAGCTCTATTCGTTTGGCGGCTTCTTCTTCAATTATCTACATGATTAATTTAATATTTGAAGCACATTATCAGCATCATGTAAATATGCCCATACAAAATTTAAGCAATGCTTTCCAGTATAACATAACCAATGGAAGTTAATTATACTCTTTAATTATTTCACCTAAAGCTTGATCTTGCAATATTTATTTACTTGTAATGCACACCTTTTGTTCAGCTTCCTTTTGTCTTCGCTGCCTCTCCATTTCAGCAAGCCTTTCCACTTCATCCAGTTTTTTGGTGCGTCCTTTTTTCCTCTGCCGTTTTTCATCTCCACTAGACCTCTCTGAGGAAGAAGAGGACAAGGAGTGTTTTCTAAAAAAAAAAACATGCAATTCAAAATTAAAAGGTATGCTTGAGGTAAGCAATTTACTTTAATTTATTTGTGCTTCTTTCACGGCTCCTGTCTCGATGTCGGCTATGAGAATGTGAACTACGCTCCGATCTGTCTCGGGATTTACTTTTGCGCTTATGTTTACTTTTATGATGTCGTCTTTTTGTTGGAGTTCTTGATCTAGATCTTGATTTACCCATTCTAAATTTGATTATTGTCTTTAATGTAACACTGTACTCTTTATTTTAGACCCGCCAGTTATTGTTGAAAGAAGATATTAAACAAATAAAAATGGCCACCAATCAAACTTATGAGGAACTGTCATTTTTTGGAGACTGTCAAAACTATCGGTTTTTCGTGTTGCCAGATTGTGTACTCTAGAAACAAATTGTAAAAACGGAAAGTATTCATGTGGAGAGATATATTTAAGGGATTTTATTAGTATTATCGTCGATAAGGCAGATTTCCAAAATTTATGAAATGGATTTGTAGCTACTTATAAAATGAGTAAAACAAAATTGGCTTATTCAAAAAAAATGCATTTTAAAATTTTCGTCGTTTTTAAGATATATGCACGTATATGCTTTGCTCCAATTTTTGCATAAAATTGCATGAAAATGAGGGGAGCACTAAATATAATATCCATAAATAATAACATGTTTATATATATAAATAAATACGCAGTTTGAGTAAAACGTATATTTAATTCCGGACCGTGCTTTCATGAATATAAATAGAGCATGTACGTACATTTAGCCAGATTAACTGCGATTAAGGTCTGTAGAACAAATTTTGCTTTACTTTGGTGAAAAATTAAACGTGTCTTCATTCTCTTTTTGCGACCTCCAGAATTACGATACAAGCCGATCAATTCAACTCGATACCTCAATTTTAAATTGCTACCGCTAGATTGTTGGTAAAAATTTCCCCAAGGCGTTTCTAAGCTCATTAAGCAATTAAATGTCAATGATCTGATTAATACAATCAGATGCTTTACACTTTCTCCAATTCGGATCGATTCCACTTGAAACTTTTTGAAATGAAAGCAAATCAAAGTCGTTCCGCATCAATGTTAGATCGGCTAAATCAATGGAAATACTCATGTTTGGTTTAACGATGTGCTCTTTCTGATTTCCTTACTCGGTTCAAAATACTGTCGTTTCTATATCATGTCACTTACCAGTCTGATCTTGGTGATTTCATTAACGATAATTGTACATATGTACATATGTATATGAAATTGTATGCATGGGTTAAACATACAATTTATTAACCTTCCCCATACAATTTATAATAACGAATGTGTATGTGTATCTACATATAGATTCTCTCAGACCTGTTTGATGTGGTCATGAATGATATTCAAGAAATCTTAGTAATTGCTCATTATTGGGCACACTTCATGTCATGTTTGAAGCCTATTATGATGCTCGGTGTTTCTCTTGTTTTTGATATATCAATACGTTTATGTGGGTGATAACAAAAACATTTAGATATATATACATTCTATATTTCTAACTACATATTTGAATATATTTCAATAAAATGTGTGAACAGTTAGGTAAAAGTGGTGGGGTGGGGAAGGGGTGGAGCGGAAAAGTGTGTATATGCTCAAAGACTGGAGTGCATCCGTACACAGGTCGTAGGTACGCCTAGTTGGGCCGCTGTGGCAGCAGGAAGATGAGCCATGAAAATTCTCCAAAATCCTTACTATACACTGTCAATTTTTTTAGGTGAAAAATTCGATGTCGTCGTATCCACTCCAGTCTTTGGGTTTCGAAAATACACATCTAAACACATAACCACAGGTGCACACAGGTCGCAGGTACGCCTAGTTGGGCCGCTGTGGCAGTTGGAAGATGAGCCATGAAAAGGCTCCAAAATCCTTACTATACACTGTCAATTTTTTTAGGTGAACAATTTGATGTCGTCGGATCCACTCCAGTCTTTGGATTTCAATAATAGACATCTAAACACATAACCACAGGTGCACACAGGTCGCAGGTACGCCTAGTTGGGCCGCTGTGGCAGTTGGGAGATGAGCCCTGAAAGAGTCCAAAATCGTTACTATACGCTGTGGATTTTTTTAAGGTGAAAAATTCGATATCGTCGATTCCATTCCAGTCTTTGGATTTCGATAATACACATCCAAACCATAACCACAGGTGTACACAGGTCGTTGGTACGCCTAGTTGGGCCGCTGTGGCAGTTGGAAGATGAGCCACGAAAAGGCTCCAAAATCCTTACTATACACTATCAAATTTTTTAGGTGAAAAGTTCGATGTCGGCGGGTCCACTCCAGTCTTTGGATTTCGATAATACACATCTAAACACATAAGCACAGGTGTACACAGGTCGTAGGTATGCCTAGTTGGGCCGCTGTGGCAGTTGGAAGATGAGCCATGGAAAGGATCCAAAATCCTTACTATAACACTGTACATTTTTTTAGGTGAAAAATTCGATGTCGTCGGATCCACTCCAGTCTTTGGATTTCGATAATACACATCTAAACACATAACCACAGGTGTACACAGGTCGTAGGTACCGCTAATTGGGCCGCTGTGGCAGTTGGAAGATGAGCCATAAGAAGGGTCCAAAATCCTTACTATACACTGTTAATTTTTTTAGGTGAAAAATTCCATGTCGTCGTATCCACTCCAGTCTTTGGGTTTCGAAAATACACATCTAAACACAACCCCAGGTGTACACAGGTCGTAGGTACGCCTAGTTGGGCCGCTGTGGCAGTTGGAAGATGTGCCATGAGGAAGCTCCAAAATCCTTACTATACACTGTCAATTTTTTTAGGTGAACAATTTGATGTCGTCGGATCCACTCCAGTCTTTGGATTTCAATAATAGACATCTAAACACATAACCACAGGTGCACACAGGTCGCAGGTACGCCTAGTTGGGCCGCTGTGGCAGTTGGAAGATGAGCCATGAAAAGGCTCCAAAATCCTTACTATACACTGTCAATTTTTTTAGGTGAACAATTTGATGTCGTCGGATCCACTCCAGTCTTTGGATTTCAATAATAGACATCTAAACACATAACCACAGGTGCACACAGGTCGCAGGTACGCCTAGTTGGGCCGCTGTGGCAGTTGGAAGATGAGCCATGAAAAGGCTACAAAATCCTTACTATACACTGTCAATTTTTTTAGGTGAACAATTTGATGTCATCGGATCAACTCCAGTCTTTGGATTTCGATAGTATACATCTAAATACATAACCACAGGTGTACACAGGTCGTAGGTACGCCTAGTTGGGCCGCTGTGGCAGTTGGGAGATGAGCCATTAAAAGGCTCCAAGATCCTTACTATACACTGTCAATTTTTTTGGGTGATAAATTCGATGTAGGCGGATCCAATCCAGTCTTTGGATTTCGATAATACACATCTAAACACATAACCACATGTGTACACAAGTCGTAGGTACGCGTAGTTGGGCCGCTGTGGCAGTTGGAAGATGTGCCACGAGGAAGCTCCAAAGTCCTTACTATACACTGTCAATTTTTTTAGGTGAAAAATTCGATGTCGTCGGATCCACTTCAGTCTTTGGATTTCGATAATACACATCTAAACACTTAACCACAGGTGTTCACACTCCTAGTTGGGCCGCTGTGGCAGTTGGAAGATGAGCCATGAAAAGGATCCAAAATCCTTACTATAACACTGTACATTTTTTTAGGTGAAAAATTCGATGTCGTCGGATCCACTCCAGTCTTTGGATTTCGATAATACACATCTAAACACATAACCACAGGTGTACACAGGTCGTAGGTACCGCTAATTGGGCCGCTGTGGCAGTTGGAAGATGATCCATGAAAAGGCTCCATAATCCTAACTGTACACTGTCAATTCTTTTAAGTGAAAAATTCGATGTCATCGGATCCACTCCAGCCTTTGGATTTCGATAATACACATCTAAACACATATCCACAGGTGTACACGGGTCGTAGGTATGCCTAGTTGGGCCGCTGTGGCAGTTGGAAGATGAGCCATGGAAAGGCTCCAAAATCCTGTCCATTTTTTTAGGTGAAAAATTCGATGTCGTCGGATCCACTCCAGTCTTTGGATTTCGATAATACACATCCAAACACATAACCACAGGTGCGCACAGGTCGTAGGTACGCCTAGTTGGGCCACTGTGGCAGTTGGAAGATGAGCCATGGAAAGGCTCCAAAATCCTTACTATACACTGTACATTTTTTTAGGTGAAAAATTCGATGTCGTCGGATCCACTCCAGTCTTTGGATTTCGTTAATACACATCTCAACACATAACCACAGGTGCGCACAGGTCGTAGGTACGCCTAGTTGGGCCGCTATGGCAGTTGGAAGATGAGCCATGTGAGGCTCCAAAATCCTTACTATACACTGTACATTTTTTTAGGTGAAAAATTCGATGTCGTCGGATCCACTCCAGTCTTTTGATTTCGATAATACACATCTCAACACATAACCACAGGTGTGCACAGGTCGTAGGTACGCCTAGTTGGGCCGTTGTGGCAGTTGGAAGATGAGCCATGGAAGGCTCCAAAATCCTTACTATACACTGTACATTTTTTTAGGTGAAAAATCAACACATAACCACAGGTGCGCACAGGTCGTAGGTACGCCTAGTTGGGCCGCTGTGGCAGTTGGAAGAAGAGCCATGGAAAGGCTCTAAAATCCTTACTATACACTGTCAATTTTTTTAGGTGAACAATTTGATGTCGTCGGATCCACTCCAGTCTTTGGATTTCAATAATAGACATCTAAACACATAACCACAGGTGCACACAGGTCGCAGGTACGCCTAGTTGGGCCGCTGTGGCAGTTGGAAGATGAGCCATGAAAAGGCTCCAAAATCCTTACTATACACTGTCAATTTTTTTAGGTGAACAATTTGATGTCGTCGGATCCACTCCAGTCTTCGGATTTCAATAATAGACATCTAAACACATAACCATTGGTGCACACAGGTCGCAGGTACGCCTAGTTGGGCCGCTGTGGCAGTTGGAAGATGAGCCATGCAAAGGCTCCAAAATCCTTACTATACACTGTCATTTTTTTTAGGTGAACAATTTGATGTCGTCGGATCCACTCCAGTCTTTGGATTTCAATAATAGACATCTAAACACATAACCACAGGTGCACACAGGTCGCAGGTACGCCTAGTTGGGCCGCTGTGGCAGTTGGAAGATGAGCCATGAAAAGGCTCCAGAATCCTTACTATACACTGTCAATTTTTTTAGGTGAACAATTTGATGTCATCGGATCAACTCCAGTCTTTGGATTTCGATAATATACATCTAAATACATAACCACAGGTGTACACAGGTCGTAGGTACGCCTAGTTGGGCCGCTGTGGCAGTTGGGAGATGAGCCATCAAAAGGCTCCAAGATCCTTACTATCCACTGTCAATTTTTTTGGGTGATAAATTCGATGTCGGCGGATCCAATCCAGTCTTTGGATTTCGATAATACACATCTAAACACATAACCACATGTGTACACAAGTCGTAGGTACGCCTAGTTGGGCCGCTGTGGCAGTTGGAAGATGTGCCACGAGGAAGCTCCAAAGTCCTTACTATACACTGTCAATTTTTTTAGGTGAAAAATTCGATGTCGTCGAAAGCAGTCCAGTCTTTGGATTTCGATAATACACATCTAAACACAACCACAGGTGTACACAGGTCGTAGGTACGCCTAGTTGGGCCGCTGTGGCAGTTGGAAGCTGAGCCCTGAAAAGAGTCCAAAATCGTTACTATACGCTGTGGATTTTTTTAGGTGAAAAATTCGATATCGTCGGATCCGTTCCAGTCTTTGGATTTCGATAATACACATCTAAACACATAACCATATGTGGCAGTTGGAAGCTGAGCCCTGAAAAGAGTCCAAAATCGTTACTAAACGCTGTGGATTTTTTTAGGTGAAAAATTCGATATCGTCGGATCCATTCCAGTCTTTGGATTTCGATAATACACATCTAAACACATAACCATATGTTTACACAGGTCGTACGTACGCCTAGTTGGGCCACTGTGGCAGTTGGAAGATGAGCCATGAAAAGGCTCCAAGATCCTTACTATACACTGTCAATTTTTTTGGGTGATGAATTCGATGTCGTCGGATCCACTCCAGTCTTTGGATTTCGATAATACACATCTAAACACATAACCACAGGTGCACACAGGTCGTAGGTACCGCTAATTGGGCCGCTGTGGCAGTTGGAAGATGATCCATGAAAAGGCTCCAAAATCCTAACTGTACACTGTCAATTCTTTTAAGTGAAAAATTCGATGTCATCGGATCCACTCCAGCCTTTGGATTTCGATAATACACATCTAAACACATAACCACAGGTGTACACGGGTCGTAGGTATGCCTAGTTGGGCCGCTGTGGCAGTTGGAAGATGAGCCATGGAAAGGCTCCAAAATCCTGTCCATTTTTTTAGGTGAAAAATTCGATGTCGTCGGATCCACTCCAGTCTTTGGATTTCGATAATACACATCTAAACACATAACCAGAGGTGTACACAGGTCGTAGGTACGTCTAGTTTTGCCGCTGTGGCAATTGGACCATCAGCCGTGAAACGGCTCCATAATCCTTACTATACACTGTCCATTTTTTTAGGTGAAAAATTCGATGTCGTCGGATCCACTTCAGTCTTTGGATTTCGATAATACACATCTAAACACTTAACCACAGGTGTTCACACGCCTAGTTGGGCTGCTGTGGCAGTTGGAAGATGAGCCATGAAAAGGATCCAAAATCCTTACTAAAACACTGTCCATTTTTTTAGGTGAAAAATTCGATGTCATCGGATCCACTCCAGTCTTTGGATTTCGATAATACACATCCAAACACATAACCACAGATGTACACAGGTCGTAGGTACGCCTAGTTGGGCCGCTGTGGCAGTTGGAAGATGAGCTATGAAAAGGCCCCAAAATCCTTATTATACACTGTCCATTTTTTTAGATGAAAAATTCGATGTCGTCGGATCCATTCCAGTCCTTGGATTTCGATAATACACATCTAAACACATAACCTCAGGTGTACACAGGTCGTAAGTACGCCTAGTTGGGCCGCTGTGGCAGTTGGAAGATGAGCCACGAAAAGGCTCCAAAATCCATATACACTGTCCATTTTTTTAGGTGAAAAATTCGATGTCGTCGGATCCACTCCAGTCTTTGGATTTCGTTAATACACATCTCAACACATAACCACAGGTGCGCACAGGTCGTAGGTACGCCTAGTTTTGCCGCTATGGCAGTTGGAAGATGAGCCATGGAAGGCTCCAAAATCCTTACTATACACTGTACATTTTTTTAGGTGAAAAATTCGATGTCGTCGGATCCACCCAAGTCTTTGGATTTCGTTAATACACATCTCAACACATAACCACAGGTGCGCACAGGTCGTAGGTACGCCTAGTTGGGCCGCTGTGGCAGTTGGAAGAAGAGCCATGGAAAGGCTCTAAAATCCTTATTATACACTGTACATTTTTTTAGATGAAAAATTCGATGTCGTCGGATCCATTCCAGTCCTTGGATTTCGATAATACACATCTAAACACATAAACACAGATGTACACAGGTCGTAGGTACGCGTAGTTGGGCCGCTGTGGCAGTTGGAAGAAATTAGCCATGGAAGGCTCCAAAATCCTTACTACTACACTGTACATTTTTTTAGGTGAAAAATTCGATGTCGTCGGATCCACTCTAGTCTTTGGATTTCGATAATACACATCTAAACACATAAACACAGATGTAGACAGGTCGTCAGTACGCCTTGTTGGGCCGCTGTGGCAGTTGGAAGATGAGCCATGAAAAGGCTCCAAAATCCATATTGCCAATTTTTTTAGGTGAAAATTTCGATGTCGTCGGAGCCACCCCAGTCTTTGGATTTCGATAATACACATCTAAACACATAAACACAGATGTACACAGGTCGTAGGTACGCCTAGTTGGGCCGCTGTGGCAGTTGGAAGATGAGCCATGAAAAGGCTCTAAAATCCATACTATACACTGTCAATTTTTTTAGGTGAAAAATTCGATGTCGTCGGATCCACTCCTGTCTTTGGATTTCGATAATACACGTCCAAACGCATAACCACAGGTGTACACAGGTCGTAGGTACGCCTAGTTTGGCCGCTGTGGCAGTTGGAAGATGAGCCATGAAAAGGCTTCAAGATCCTTGCTGTCAATTTTTTTAGGTGAAAAATTCGATGTCGTCGAATGCAGTCCAGTCTTTGGATTTCGTTAATACACATCTCAACACATAACCACAGGTGCGCACAGGTCGTAGGTACGCCTAGTTGGGCCGCTGTGGCAGTTGGAAAAAGAGCCATGGAAAGGCTCTAAAATCCTTACTATACACTGTACATTTTTTTAGGTGAAAAATTCGATGTCGTCGGATCCACTCCAGTCTTTGGATTTCGTTAATACACATCTCAACACATAACCACAGGTGCGCACAGGTCGTAGGTACGCCTAGTTGGGCAGCTGTGGCAGTTGGAAGAAGAGCCATGGAAAGGCTCTAAAATCCTTACTATACACTGTACATTTTTTTAGGTGAAAAATTCGATGTCGTCGGATCCACTCCAGTCTTTGGATTTCGTTAATAGACATCTCAACACATAACCACAGGTGCGCACAGGTCGTAGATACGCCTAGTTGGGCCGCTATGGCAGTTGGAAGATGAGCCATGGAAGGCTCCAAAATCCTTACTATACACTGTACATTTTTTTAGGTGAAAAATTCGAGGTCGTCGGATCCACTCCAGTCTTTGGATTTCGTTAATTCACATCTCAACACATAACAACAGGTGTACACGGGTCGTAGGTATGCCTAGTTGGGCCGCTGTGGCAGTTGGAAGATGAGCCATGGAAAGGCTCCAAAATCCTGTCCATTTTTTTAGGTGAAAAATTCGATGTCGTCGGATCCACTCCAGTCTTTGGATTTCGATAATACACATCTAAACACATAACCAGAGGTGTACACAGGTCTTAGGTACGTCTAGTTTTGCCGCTGTGGCAATTGGACCATCAGCCGTGAAACGGCTCCAAAATCTTTACTATACACTGTCCATTTTTTTAGGTGAAAAATTCGATGTCGTCGGATCCACTCCAGTCTTTGGATTTCGTTGATACACATCTCAACACATAACCACAGGTGCGCACAGGTCGTAGGTACGCCTAGTTGGGCCGCTGTGGCAGTTGGAAGATGAGCCATGGAAAGGCGCCAAAATCCTTACTATACACTGTACATTTTTTTATGTGAAAAATTCGATGTCGTCGGGTGCACTCCAGTCTTTGGATTTCGTTAATACACATCTAAACACATAACCACAGGTGCGCACAGGTCGTAGGTACGCCTAGTTGGGCCGCTGTGGCAGTTGGAAGAAGAGCCATGGAAAGGCTCTAAAATCCTTACTATACACTGTCAATTTTTTTAGGTGAACAATTTGATGTCGTCGGATCCACTCCAGTCTTTGGATTTCAATAATAGACATCTAAACACATAACCACAGGTGCACACAGGTCGCAGGTACGCCTAGTTGGGCCGCTGTGGCAGTTGGAAGATGAGCCATGAAAAGGCTCCAAAATCCTTACTATACACTGTCAATTTTTTTAGGTGAACAATTTGATGTCGTCGGATCCACTCCAGTCTTTGGATTTCAATAATAGACATCTAAACACATAACCACAGGTGCACACAGGTCGCAGGTACGCCTAGTTGGGCCGCTGTGGCAGTTGGAAGATGAGCCATGAAAAGGCTCCAAAATCCTTACTATACACTGTCAATTTTTTTAGGTGAACAATTTGATGTCGTCGGATCCACTCCAGTCTTTGGATTTCAATAATAGACATCTAAACACATAACCACAGGTGCACACAGGTCGCAGGTACGCCTAGTTGGGCCGCTGTGGCAGTTGGAAGATGAGCCATGAAAAGGCTCCAAAATCCTTACTATACACTGTCAATTTTTTTAGGTGAACAATTTGATGTCATCGGATCAACTCCAGTCTTTGGATTTCGATAATATACATCTAAATACATAACCACAGGTGTACACAGGTCGTAGGTACGCCTAGTTGGGCCGCTGTGGCAGTTGGGAGATGAGCCATGGAAAGGCTCCAAGATCCTTACTATACACTGTCAATTTTTTTGGGTGATAAATTCGATGTCGGCGGATCCAATCCAGTCTTTGGATTTCGATAATACACATCTAAACACATAACCACATGTGTACACAAGTCGTAGGTACGCGTAGTTGGGCCGCTGTGGCAGTTGGAAGATGTGCCACGAGGAAGCTCCAAAGTCCTTACTATACACTGTCAATTTTTTTAGGTGAAAAATTCGATGTCGTCGAATGCAGTCCAGTCTTTGGATTTCGATAATACACATCTAAACACAACCACAGGTGTACACAGGTCGTAGGTACGCCTAGTTGGGCCGCTGTGGCAGTTGGAAGCTGAGCCCTGAAAAGAGTCCAAAATCGTTACTATACGCTGTGGATTTTTTTAGGTGAAAAATTCGATATCGTCGGATCCGTTCCAGTCTTTGGATTTCGATAATACACATCTAAACACATAACCATATGTGGCAGTTGGAAGCTGAGCCCTGAAAAGTGTCCAAAATCGTTACTAAACGCTGTGGATTTTTTTAGGTGAAAAATTCGATATCGTCGGATCCATTCCAGTCTTTGGATTTCGATAATACACATCTAAACACATAACCATATGTTTACACAGGTCGTACGTACGCCTAGTTGGGCCACTGTGGCAGTTGGAAGATGAGCCATGAAAAGGCTCCAAGATCCTTACTATACACTGTCAATTTTTTTGGGTGATAAATTCGATGTCGTAGGATCCACTCCAGTCTTTGGATTTCGATAATACACATCCAAACCATAACCACAGGTGTACACAGGTCGTTGGTACGCCTAATTGGGCCGCTGTGGCAGCAGGAAGATGAGCCATGAAAAGGCTCAAAAATCCTCACTATACACTGTCAAATTTTTTAGGTGAAAAGTTCGATGTCGGCGGGTCCACTCCAGTCTTTGGATTTCGATAATACACATCTAAACACATAAGCACAGGTGTACACAGGTCGTAGGTATGCCTAGTTGGGCCGCTGTGGCAGTTGGAAGATGAGATTTGAAAATGCTCCAAAATCCTGTCAATTTTTTTAGGTGAAAAATTCGATGTCGTCGGATCCACTTCAGTCTTTGGATTTCGATAATACACATCTAAACACTTAACCACAGGTGTTCACACGCCTAGTTGGGCCGCTGTGGCAGTTGGAAGATGAGCCATGAAAAGGATCGAAAATCCTTACTATAACACTGTACATTTTTTTAGGTGAAAAATTCGATGTCGTCGGATCCACTCCAGTCTTTGGATTTCGATAATACACATCTCAACACATAACCACAGGTGTACACAGGTCGTAGGTACCGCTAATTGGGCCGCTGTGGCAGTTGGAAGATGATCCATGAAAAGGCTCCAAAATCCTAACTGTACACTGTCAATTCTTTTAAGTGAAAAATTCGATGTCATCGAATCCACTCCAGTCTTTGGATTTCGATAATACACATCTAAACACATAACCACAGGTGTACACGGGTCGTAGGTATGCCTAGTTGGGCCGCTGTGGCAGTTGGAAGATGAGCCATGGAAAGGCTCCAAAATCCTGTCCATTTTTTTAGGTGAAAAATTCGATGTCGTCGGATCCACTCCAGTCTTTGGATTTCGATAATACACATCTAAACACATAACCAGAGGTGTACACAGGTCTTAGGTACGTCTTGTTTTGCCGCTGTGGCAATTGGACCATCAGCCGTGAAACGGCTCCAAAATCCTTACTATACACTGTCCATTTTTTTAGGTGAAAAATTCGATGTCGTCGGATCCACTCCAGTCTTTGGATTTCGATAATACACATCTCAACACATAATCACAGGTGCGCACAGGTCGTAGGTACGCCTAGTTGGGCCGCTGTGGCAGTTGGAAGATGAGCTATGAAAAGGCCCCAAAATCCTTATTATACACTGTCCATTTTTTTAGATGAAAAATTCGGTGTCGTCGGATCCACTCCAGTCCTTGGATTTCGATAATACACATCTAAACACATAACCTCAGGTGTACACAGGTCGTAAGTACGCCTAGTTGGGCCGCTGTGGCAGTTGGAAGATGAGCCACGAAAAGGCTCCAAAATCCATATACACTGTCCATTTTTTTAGGTGAAAAATTCGATCTCGTCGGATCCACTCCAGTCTTTGGATTTCGTTAATACACATCTCAACACATAACCACAGGTGCGCACAGGTCGTAGGTACGCCTAGTTGGGCCGCTATGGCAGTTGGAAGATGAGCCATGGAAGGCTCCAAAATTCTTACTATACACTGTACATTTTTTTAGGTGAAAAATTCGATGTCGTCGGATCCACTCCAGTCTTTGGATTTCGTTAATACACATCTCAACACATAACCACAGGTGCGCACAGGTCGTAGGTACGCCTAGTTGGGCCGCTGTGGCAGTTGGAAGAAGAGCCATGGAAAGGCTCTAAAATCCTTATTATACACTGTACATTTTTTTAGGTGAAAACTTCGATGTCGTCGGATCCACTCCAGTCTTTGGATTTCGTTAATACACATCTCAACACATAACCACAAGTGCGCACAGGTCGTAGGTACGCCTAGTTGGGCCGCTGTGGCAGTTGGAAGAAGAGCCATGGAAAGGCTCTAAAATCCTTACTATACACTGTACATTTTTTTAGGTGAAAAATTCGATGTCGTCGGATCCGCTCCAGTCTTTGGATTTCGTTAATACACATCTCAACACATAACCACAGGTGCGCACAGGTCGTAGGTACGCCTAGTTGGGCCGCTATGGCAGTTGGAAGATGAGCCATGGAAGGCTCCAAAATCCTTACTATACACTGTACATTTTTTTAGGTGAAAAATTCGTTGTCGTCGGATCCACTCCAGTCTTTGGATTTCGTTAATACACATCTCAACACATAACCACAGGTGCGCACAGGTCGTAGGTACGCCTAGTTGGGCCGCTATGGCAGTTGGAAGATGAGCCATGGAAGGCTCCAAAATCCTTACTATACACTGTACATTTTTGTAGGTGAAAAATTCGATGTCGTCGGATCCACTCCAGTCTTTGGATTTCGTTAATACACATCTCAACACATAACCACAGGTGCGCACAGGTCGTAGGTACGCCTAGTTGGGCCGCTGTGGCAGTTGGAAGAAGAGCCATGGAAAGGCTCTAAAATCCTTACTATACACTGTACATTTTTTTAGGTGAAAAATTCGATGTCGTCGGATCCACTCCAGTCTTTGGATTTCGTTAATAGACATCTCAACACATAACCACAGGTGCGCACAGGTCGTAGGTACGCCTAGTTGGGCCGCTATGGCAGTTGGAAGATGAGCCATGGAAGGCTCCAAAATCCATACTATACACTGTACATTTTTTTAGGTGAAAAATTCGATGTCGTCGGTTCCACTCCAGTCTTTGGATTTCGACAATACACATCTAAACACATAACCACAAGTGTACACAGGTCGTAGGTACGCCTTGTTGGGCCGCTGTGGCAGTTGGAAGATGAGCCACGAAAAGGCTCAGAAATCCTTACTATATACTGTGGATTTTTTTAGGTGAAAAATACGATGTCGTCGGATCCACTCCAGGCTTTTGGTTTCGATAATACACATCTAAACACATAACCACAGATGTACACAGGTCGTAGGTACGCCTAGTTGGGCCACTATACACTGTACATTTTTTAGGTGAAAAATTCGATGTCGTCGGATCCACTTCAGTCTTTGGATTTTGTTAATACACATCTCAACACATAACCACAGGTGCGCACAGGTCGTAGGTACGCTGTGGCAGTTGGAAGATGAGCCATGGAAAGGCTCCAAAATCCTTACTATACACTGTACATTTTTTTATGTGAAAAATTCGATGTCGTCGGATCCACTCCAGTCTTTGGATTTCGTTAATACACATCTCAACACATAACCACAGGTGCGCACAGGTCGTAGGTACGCCTAGTTGGGCCGCTGTGGCAGTTGGAAGATGAGCCATGGAAAGGCTCCAAAATCCTTACTATACACTGTACATTTTTTTAGGTGAAAAAATCGATCTCGTCGGATCCACTCCAGTCTTTGGATTTCGTTAATACACATCTCAACACATAACCACAGGTGCGCACAGGTCGTAGGTACGCCTAGTTGGGCCGCTGTGACAGTTGGAAGATGAGCCATGGAAAGGCTCCAAAATCCTTACTATACACTGCACATTTTTTTAGGTGAAAAATTCGATGTCGTCGGATCCACTCCAGTTTTTGGATTTCGTTAATACGCATCTCAACACATAACCACAGGTGCGCACAGGTCGTAGGTACGCCTAGTTGGGCAGCTGTGGCAGTTGGAAGAAGAGCCATGGAAAGGCTCTAAAATCCTTACTATACACTGTACATTTTTTTAGGTGAAAAATTCGATGTCGTCGGATCCACTCCAGTCTTTTGGTTTCGATAATACACATCTAAACACATAACCACAGATGTACACAGGTCGTAGGTACGCCTAGTTGGGCCACTATACACTGTACATTTTTTAGGTGAAAAATTCGATGTCGTCGGATCCACTTCAGTCTTTGGATTTTGTTAATACACATCTCAACACATAACCACAGGTGCGCACAGGTCGTAGGTACGCTGTGGCAGTTGGAAGATGAGCCATGGAAAGGCTCCAAAATCCTTACTATACACTGTACATTTTTTTATGTGAAAAATTCGATGTCGTCGGATCCACTCCAGTCTTTGGATTTCGTTAATACACATCTCAACACATAACCACAGGTGCGCACAGGTCGTAGGTACGCCTAGTTGGGCCGCTGTGGCAGTTGGAAGATGAGCCATGGAAAGGCTCCAAAATCCTTACTATACACTGTACATTTTTTTAGGTGAAAAAATCGATCTCGTCGGATCCACTCCAGTCTTTGGATTTCGTTAATACACATCTCAACACATAACCACAGGTGCGCACAGGTCGTAGGTACGCCTAGTTGGGCCGCTGTGACAGTTGGAAGATGAGCCATGGAAAGGCTCCAAAATCCTTACTATACACTGCACATTTTTTTAGGTGAAAAATTCGATGTCGTCGGATCCACTCCAGTTTTTGGATTTCGTTAATACGCATCTCAACACATAACCACAGGTGCGCACAGGTCGTAGGTACGCCTAGTTGGGCAGCTGTGGCAGTTGGAAGAAGAGCCATGGAAAGGCTCTAAAATCCTTACTATACACTGTACATTTTTTTAGGTGAAAAATTCGATGTCGTCGGATCCACTCCAGTCTTTGGATTTCGTTAATACACATCTCAACACATAACCACAGGTGCGCACAGGTCGTAGGTACGCCTAGTTGGGCCGCTGTGTCAGTTGGAAGATGAGCCATGGAAAGGCTCCAAAATCCTTACTATACACTGTACATTTTTTTAGGTGAAAAAATCGATCTCGTCGGATCCACTCCAGTCTTTGGATTTCGTTAATACACATCTCAACACAACCACAGGTGCGCACAGGTCGTAGGTACGCCTAGTTGGGCCGCTGTGGCAGTTGGAAGATGAGCCATGGAAAGGCTCCAAAATCCTTACTATACATTGTACATTTTTTTGGGTGAAAAATTCGATGTCGTCGGATCCACTCCAGTCTTTGGATTTCGTTAATACACATCTCAACACATAACCACAGGTGTGCACAGGTCGTAGGTACGCCTAGTTGGGCCGCTGTGGCAGTTGGAAGATGAGCCATGGAAAGGCTCCAAAATCCTTACTATACACTGTACATTTTTTTAGGTCAAAAATTCGATGTCGTCGGATCCACTCCAGTCTTTGGATTTCGTTAATACACATCTCAACACATAATCACAGGTGCGCACAGGTCGTAGGTACGCCTAGTTGGGCCGCTGTGGCAGTTGGAAGATGAGCCATGGAAAGGCTCCAAAATCCTTACTATACACTGTACATTTTTTTAGGTGAAAAATTCGATGTCGTCGGATCCACTCCAGTCTTTGGATTTCGTTAATACACATCTCAACACATAACCACAGGTGCGCACAGGTCGTAAGTACGCCTAGTTGGGCCGCTGTGGCAGTTGGAAGATGAGCCATGGAAAGGCTCCAAAATCCTTACTATACACTGTATATTTTTTTAGGTGAAAAATTCGATGTCGTCGGATCCGCTAAAGTCTTTGGATTTCGTTGATACACATCTCAACACATAACCACAGGTGCGCACAGGTCGTAGGTATGCCTAGTTGGGCCGCTGTGGCAGTTGGAAGATGAGCCATGGAAAGGCTCCAAAATCCTTACTACACACTGTACATTTTTTTAGGTGAAAAATTCGATGTCGTCGGATCCACTCCAGTCTTTGGATTTCGTTAATACACATCTCAACACATAACCACAGGTGCGCACAGGTCGTAGGTACGCCTAGTTGGGCCGCTGTGGCAGTTGGAAGATGAGCCATGGAAAGGCTCCAAAATCCTTACTATACATTGTACATTTTTTTAGGTGAAAAATTCGATCTCGTCGGATCCACTCCAGTCTTTGGATTTCGTTAATACACATCTCAACACATAACCACAGGTGCGCACAGGTCATAGGTACGCCTAGTTGGGCCGCTGTGGCAGTTGGAAGATGAGCCATGGAAAGGCTCCAAAAGCCTTTCCATGGCTCATTTTTTGAGGTGAAAAATTCGATGTCGTCGGATCCACTCCAGTCTTTGGATTTCGTTAATACACATCTCAACACATAACCACAGTTGCGCACAGGTCATAGGTACGCCTAGTTGGGCCGCTGTGGCAGTTGGAAGATGAGCCATGGAAAGGCTCCAAAATCCTTACTATACACTGTACATTTTTTTATGTGAAAAATTCGATGTCGTCGGATCCACTCCAGTCTTTGGATTTCGTTAATACACATCTCAACACATAACCACAGGTGCGCACAGGTCGTAGGTACGCCTAGTTGGGCCGCTGTGGCAGTTGGAAGATGAGCCATGGAAAGGCTCCAAAATCCTTACTATACACTGTACATTTTTTTAGGTCAAAAATTCGATGTCGTCGGATCCACTCCAGTCTTTGGATTTCGTTAATACACATCTCAACACATAATCACAGGTGCGCACAGGTCGTAGGTACGCCTAGTTGGGCCGCTGTGGCAGTTGGAAGATGAGCCATGGAAAGGCTCCAAAATCCCTACTATACACTGTACATTTTTTTAGGTGAAAAATTTGATGTCGTCGGGTCTACTCCAGTCTTTGGATTTCGTTAATACACATCTCAACACATAACCACAGGTGCGCACAGGTCGTAGGTACGCCTAGTTGGGCCGCTGTGGCAGTTGGAAGGTGAGCCATGGAAAGGCTCCAAAATCCTTACTATACACTGTACATTTTTTTAGGTCAAAAATTCGATGTCGTCGGATCCACTCCAGTCTTTGGATTTCGTTAATACACATCTCAACACATAATCACAGGTGCGCACAGGTCGTAGGTACGCCTAGTTGGGCCGCTGTGGCAGTTGGAAGATGAGCCATGGAAAGGCTCCAAAATCCTTACTATACACTGCACATTTTTTTAGGTGAAAAATTCGATGTCGTCGGATCCACTCCAGTTTTTGGATTTCGTTAATACGCATCTCAACACATAACCACAGGTGCGCACAGGTCGTAGGTACGCCTAGTTGGGCAGCTGTGGCAGTTGGAAGAAGAGCCATGGAAAGGCTCTAAAATCCTTACTATACACTGTACATTTTTTTAGGTGAAAAATTCGATGTCGTCGGATCCACTCCAGTCTTTGGATTTCGTTAATACACATCTCAACACATAACCACAGGTGCGCACAGGTCGTAGGTACGCCTAGTTGGGCCGCTGTGTCAGTTGGAAGATGAGCCATGGAAAGGCTCCAAAATCCTTACTATACACTGTACATTTTTTTAATTGAAAAAATCGATCTCGTCGGATCCACTCCAGTCTTTGGATTTCGTTAATACACATCTCAACACAACCACAGGTGCGCACAGGTCGTAGGTACGCCTAGTTGGGCCGCTGTGGCAGTTGGAAGATGAGCCATGGAAAGGCTCCAAAATCCTTACTATACATTGTACATTTTTTTGGGTGAAAAATTCGATGTCGTCGGATCCACTCCAGTCTTTGGATTTCGTTAATACACATCTCAACACATAACCACAGGTGTGCACAGGTCGTAGGTACGCCTAGTTGGGCCGCTGTGGCAGTTGGAAGATGAGCCATGGAAAGGCTCCAAAATCCTTACTATACACTGTACATTTTTTTAGGTCAAAAATTCGATGTCGTCGGATCCACTCCAGTCTTTGGATTTCGTTAATACACATCTCAACACATAATCACAGGTGCGCACAGGTCGTAGGTACGCCTAGTTGGGCCGCTGTGGCAGTTGGAAGATGAGCCATGGAAAGGCTCCAAAATCCTTACTATACACTGTACATTTTTTTAGGTGAAAAATTCGATGTCGTCGGATCCACTCCAGTCTTTGGATTTCGTTAATACACATCTCAACACATAACCACAGGTGCGCACAGGTCGTAAGTACGCCTAGTTGGGCCGCTGTGGCAGTTGGAAGATGAGCCATGGAAAGGCTCCAAAATCCTTACTATACACTGTACATTTTTTTAGGTGAAAAATTCGATGTCGTCGGATCCGCTAAAGTCTTTGGATTTCGTTGATACACATCTCAACACATAACCACAGGTGCGCACAGGTCGTAGGTATGCCTAGTTGGGCCGCTGTGGCAGTTGGAAGATGAGCCATGGAAAGGCTCCAAAATCCTTACTACACACTGTACATTTTTTTAGGTGAAAAATTCGATGTCGTCGGATCCACTCCAGTCTTTGGATTTCGTTAATACACATCTCAACACATAACCACAGGTGCGCACAGGTCGTAGGTACGCCTAGTTGGGCCGCTGTGGCAGTTGGAAGATGAGCCATGGAAAGGCTCCAAAATCCTTACTATACATTGTACATTTTTTTAGGTGAAAAATTCGATCTCGTCGGATCCACTCCAGTCTTTGGATTTCGTTAATACACATCTCAACACATAACCACAGGTGCGCACAGGTCATAGGTACGCCTAGTTGGGCCGCTGTGGCAGTTGGAAGATGAGCCATGGAAAGGCTCCAAAAGCCTTTCCATGGCTCATTTCTTGAGGTGAAAAATTCGATGTCGTCGGATCCACTCCAGTCTTTGGATTTCGTTAATACACATCTCAACACATAACCACAGTTGCGCACAGGTCATAGGTACGCCTAGTTGGGCCGCTGTGGCAGTTGGAAGATGAGCCATGGAAAGGCTCCAAAATCCTTACTATACACTGTACATTTTTTTATGTGAAAAATTCGATGTCGTCGGATCCACTCCAGTCTTTGGATTTCGTTAATACACATCTCAACACATAACCACAGGTGCGCACAGGTCGTAGGTACGCCTAGTTGGGCCGCTGTGGCAGTTGGAAGATGAGCCATGGAAAGGCTCCAAAATCCTTACTATACACTGTACATTTTTTTAGGTGAAAAAATCGATCTCGTCGGATCCACTCCAGTCTTTGGATTTCGTTAATACACATCTCAACACATAACCACAGGTGCGCACAGGTCGTAGGTACGCCTAGTTGGGCCGCTGTGACAGTTGGAAGATGAGCCATGGAAAGGCTCCAAAATCCTTACTATACACTGCACATTTTTTTAGGTGAAAAATTCGATGTCGTCGGATCCACTCCAGGTTTTGGATTTCGTTAATACGCATCTCAACACATAACCACAGGTGCGCACAGGTCGTAGGTACGCCTAGTTGGGCAGCTGTGGCAGTTGGAAGAAGAGCCATGGAAAGGCTCTAAAATCCTTACTATACACTGTACATTTTTTTAGGTGAAAAATTCGATGTCGTCGGATCCACTCCAGTCTTTGGATTTCGTTAATACACATCTCAACACATAACCACAGGTGCGCACAGGTCGTAGGTACACCTAGTTGGGCCGCTGTGTCAGTTGGAAGATGAGCCATGGAAAGGCTCCAAAATCCTTACTATACACTGTACATTTTTTTAGGTGAAAAAATCGATCTCGTCGGATCCACTCCAGTCTTTGGATTTCGTTAATACACATCTCAACACATAACCACAGGTGCGCACAGGTCGTAGGTACGCCTAGTTGGGCCGCTGTGGCAGTTGGAAGATGAGCCATGGAAAGGCTCCAAAATCCTTACTATACATTGTACATTTTTTTGGGTGAAAAATTCGATGTCGTCGGATCCACTCCAGTCTTTGGATTTCGTTAATACACATCTCAACACATAACCACAGGTGTGCACAGGTCGTAGGTACGCCTAGTTGGGCCGCTGTGGCAGTTGGAAGATGAGCCATGGAAAGGCTCCAAAATCCTTACTATACACTGTACATTTTTTTAGGTGAAAAATTCGATGTCGTCGGATCCACTCCAGTCTTTGGATTTCGTTAATACACATCTCAACACATAACCACAGGTGCGCACAGGTCGTAAGTACGCCTAGTTGGGCCGCTGTGGCAGTTGGAAGATGAGCCATGGAAAGGCTCCAAAATCCTTACTATACACTGTATATTTTTTTAGGTGAAAAATTCGATGTCGTCGGATCCGCTAAAGTCTTTGGATTTCGTTGATACACATCTCAACACATAACCACAGGTGCGCACAGGTCGTAGGTATGCCTAGTTGGGCCGCTGTGGCAGTTGGAAGATGAGCCATGGAAAGGCTCCAAAATCCTTACTATACACTGTACATTTTTTTAGGTGAAAAATTCGATGTCGTCGGATCCACTCCAGTCTTTGGATTTCGTTAATACACATCTCAACACATAACCACAGGTGCGCACAGGTCGTAGGTACGCCTAGTTGGGCCGCTGTGGCAGTTGGAAGATGAGCCATGGAAAGGCTCCAAAATCCTTACTATACATTGTACATTTTTTTAGGTGAAAAATTCGATCTCGTCGGATCCACTCCAGTCTTTGGATTTCGTTAATACACATCTCAACACATAACCACAGGTGCGCACAGGTCATAGGTACGCCTAGTTGGGCCGCTGTGGCAGTTGGAAGATGAGCCATGGAAAGGCTCCAAAAGCCTTTCCATGGCTCATTTTTTGAGGTGAAAAATTCGATGTCGTCGGATCCACTCCAGTCTTTGGATTTCGTTAATACACATCTCAACACATAACCACAGTTGCGCACAGGTCATAGGTACGCCTAGTTGGGCCGCTGTGGCAGTTGGAAGATGAGCCATGGAAAGGCTCCAAAATCCTTACTATACACTGTACATTTTTTTAGGTGAAAAATTCGATGTCGTCGGATCCACTCCAGTCTTTGGATTTCGTTAATACACATCTCAACACATAACCACAGGTGCGCACAGGTCGTAGGTACGCCTAGTTGGGCCGCTGTGGCAGTTGGAAGATGAGTCATGGAAAGGCTCCAAAATCCTTACTATACACTGTACATTTTTTAGGTGAAAAATTCGATGTCGTCAGATCCACTCCAGTCTTTGGATTTCGTTAATACACATCTCAACACATAACCACAGGTGCGCACAGGTCGTAGGTACGCCTAGTTGGGCCGCTGTGGCATTTGGAAGATGAGCCATGGAAAGGCTCCAAAATCCTTACTATACACTGTACATTTTTTTAGGTGAAAAAATCGATCTCGTCGGATCCACTCCAGTCTTTGGATTTCGTTAATACACATCTCAATACATAACCACAGGCGCGCACAGGTCGTAGGTACGCCTAGTTGGGCCGCTGTGGCAGTTGGAAGATGAGCCATGGAAAGGCTCCAAAATCCTTACTATACACTGTACATTTTTTTAGGTGAAAAATTCGATGTCTTCGGATCCACTCCAGTCTTTGGATTTCGTTAATACACATCTCAACACATAACCACAGGTGCGCACAGGTAGTACGTACGCCTAGTTGGGCCGTTATGGCAGTTGGAAGATGAACCATGGAAAGGCTCCAAAATCCTTACTATAAACTGCACATTTTTTTAGGTGAAAAATTCGATGTCGTCGGATCCACTCCAGTCTTTGGATTTCGTTAATACACATCTCAACACATAACCACAGGTGCGCACAGGTCGTAGGTACGCCTAGTTGGGCCGCTGTGGCAGTTGGAAGATGAGCCATGGAAAGGCTCCAAAATCCTTACTATACACTGTACATTTTTTTAGGTGAAAAATTCGATGTCGTCGGATCCGCTCCAGTCTTTGGATTTCGTTGATACACATCTCAACACATAACCACAGGTGCGCACAGGTCGTCGGTACGCCTAGTTGGCCCGCTGTGTCAGTTGGAAGATGAGCCATGGAAAGGCTTCAAAATCCTTACTATACACTGTACATTTTTTTAGGTGAAAAAATCGATCTCGTCGGATCCACTCCAGTCTTTGGATTTCGTTAATACACATCTCAACACATAACCACAGGTGCGCACAGGTCGTAGGTACGCCTAGTTGGGCCGCTGTGGCAGTTGGAAGATGAGCCATGGAAAGGCTCCAAAATCCTTACTATACATTGTACATTTTTTTAGGTGAAAAATTCTATGTGATCCACTCCAGTCTTTGGATTTCGTTAATACACATCTCAACACATAACCACAGGTGCGCACAGGTCGTAGGTACGCCTAGTTGGGCCGCTGTGGCAGTTGGAAGATGAGCCATGGAAAGGCTCCAAAATCCTTACTATACACTGTACATTTTTTTAGGTGAAAAAATCGATCTCGTCGTATCCACTCCAGTCTTTGGATTTCGTTAATACACATCTCAACACATAACCACAGGTGCGCACAGGTCGTAGGTACGCCTAGTTGGGCCGCTGTGGCAGTTGGAAGATGAGCCATGGAAAGGCTCCAAAATCCTTACTATACACTGTACATTTTTTTAGGTGAAAAATTCGATGTCGTCGGATCCACTCCAGTCTTTGGATTTCGTTAATACACATCTCAACACATAACCACAGGTGCGCACAGGTCGTAGGTACGACTAGTTGGGCCGTTGTGGCAGTTGGAAGATGAGCCATGGAAAGGCTCCAAAATCCTTACTATACACTGTACATTTTTTTAGGTGAAAAATTCGATGTCGTCGGATCCACTCCAGTCTTTGGATTTCGTTGATACACATCTCAACACATAACCACAGGTGCGCACAGGTCGTAGGTACGCCTAGTTGGGCCGCTGTGGCAGTTGGAAGATGAGCCATGGAAAGGCTCCAAAATCCTTACTATACACTGTACATTTTTTTAGGTGAAAAAATCGATCTCGTCGTATCCACTCCAGTCTTTGGATTTCGTTAATACACATCTCAACACATAACCACAGGTGCGCACAGGTCGTAGGTACGCCTAGTTGGCCCGCTGTGTCAGTTGGAAGATGAGCCATGGAAAGGCTCCAAAATCCTTACTATACATTGTACATTTTTTTAGGTGAAAAAATCGATCTCGTCGGATCCACTCCAGTCTTTGGATTTCGTTAATACACATCTCAACACATAACCACAGGTGCGCACAGGTCGTAGGTACGCCTGGCAGTTGGAAGATGAGCCATGGAAAGGCTCCAAAATCCTTACTATACATTGTACATTTTTTTAGGTGAAAAATTCGATGTCGTCGGATTTACTCCAGTCTTTGGATTTCGTTAATACACATCTCAACACATAACCACAGGTGCGCACAGGTCGTAGGTACGCCTAGTTGGGCCGCTGTGGCAGTTGGAAAAAGAGCCATGGAAAGGCTCCAAAATCCTTACTATACACTGTACATTTTTTTAGGTGAAAAAATCGATCTCGTCGGATCCACTCCAGTCTTTGGATTTCGTTAATACACATCTCAACACATAACCACAGGTGCGCACAGGTCGTAGGTACGCCTAGTTGGGCCGCTGTGGCAGTTGGAAGATGAGCCATGGAAAGGCTCCAAAATCCTTACTATACACTGTACATTTTTTTAGGTGAACAATTCGATGTCGTCGGATCCACTCCAGTCTTTGGATTTCGTTAATACACATTTCAACACATAACCACAGGTGCGCACAGGTCGTAGGTACGCCTAGTTGGGCCGCTGTGGCAGTTGGAAGATGAGCCATGGAAAGGCTCCAAAATCCTTACTATACACTGTACATTTTTTTAGGTGAAAAAATCGATCTCGTCGGATCCACTCCAGTCTTTGGATTTCGTTAATACACATCTCAACACATAACCGCAGGTGCGCACAGGTCGTAGGTACGCCTAGTTGGGCCGCTGTGGCAGTTGGAAGATGAGCCATGGAAAGGCTCCAAAATCCTTACTATACACTGTACATTTTTTTAGGTGAAAAAATCGATCTCGTCGGATCCACTCCAGTCTTTGGATTTCGTTAATACACATCTCAACACATAACCACAGGTGCGCACAGGTCGTAGGTACGCCTAGTTGGGCCGCTGTGGCAGTTGGAAGATGAGCCATGGAAAGGCTCCAAAATTCTTACTATACACTGTACATTTTTTTAGGTGAAAAATTCGATGTCGTCGGATCCACTCCAGTCTTTGGATTTCGTTAATACACATCTCAACACATAACCACAGGTGCGCACAGGTCGTAGGTATGCCTAGTTGGGCCGCTGTGGCAGTTGGAAGATGAGCCATGGAAAGGCTCCAAAATCCTTACTATACACTGTACATTTTTTTAGGTGAAAAATTCGATGTCGTCGGATCCACTCCAGTCTTTGGATTTCGTTAATACACATCTCAACACATAACCACAGGTGCGCATAGGTCGTAGGTACGCCTAGTTGGGCCGCTGTGGCAGTTGGAAGATGAGCCATGGAAAGGCTCCAAAATCCTTACTATACACTGTACATTTTTTTAGGTGAAAAACTCGATGTCTTCGGATCCACTCCAGTCTTTGGATTTCGTTAATACACATCTCAACACATAACCACAGGTGCGCACAGGTCGTAGGTACGCCTAGTTGGGCCGCTGTGGCAGTTGGAAGATGAGCCACGAAAAGGCTCCAAAATCCTTACTATACACTGTACATTTTTTTAGGTGAAAAATTCGATGTCGTCGGATCCACTCCAGTCTTTGGATTTCGTTAATACACATCTCAACACATAACCACAGGTGCGCACAGGTCGTAGGTACGCCTAGTTGGGCCGTTGTGGCAGTTGGAAGATGAGCCATGGAAAGGCTCCAAAATCCTTACTATACACTGTACATTTTTTTAGGTGAAAAATTCGATGTCGTCGGATCCACTCCAGTCTTTGGATTTCGTTGATACACATCTCAACACATAACCACAGGTGCGCACAGGTCGTAGGTACGCCTAGTTGGGCCGCTGTGGCAGTTGGAAGATGAGCCATGGAAAGGCTCCAAAATCCTTACTATACACTGTACATTTTTTTAGGTGAAAAATTCGATGTCGTCGGATCCACTCCAGTCTTTGGATTTCGTTAATACACATCTCAACACATAACCACAGGTGCGCACAGGTCGTAGGTATGCCTAGTTGGGCCGCTGTGGCAGTTGGAAGATGAGCTCCAAAATCCTTACTATACACTGCACATTTTTTTAGGTGAAAAATTCGATGTCGTCGGATTCACTCCAGTCTTTGGATTTCGTTAATACACATCTCAACACATAACCACAGGTGCGCACAGGTCGTAGGTACGCCTAGTTGGCCCGCTGTGGCAGTTGGAAGATGAGCCATGGAAAGGCTCCAAAATCCTTACTATACACTGTACATTTTTTGAGGTGAAAAATTCGATGTCGTCGGATCCACTCCAGTCTTTGGATTTCGTTAATACACATCTCAACACATAACCACAGGTGCGCACAGGTCGTAGGTAAGCCTAGTTGGGCCGCTGTGGCAGTTGGAAGATGAGCCATGGAAAGGCTCCAAAATCCTTACTATACACTGTACATTTTTTTAGGTGAAAAAATCGATCTCGTCGGATCCACTCCAGTCTTTGGATTTCGTTAATACACATCTCAACACATAACCACAGGTGCGCACAGGTCGTAGGTACGCCTAGTTGGGCCGCTGTGGTAGTTGGAAGATGAGCCATGGAAAGGCTCCAAAATCCTTACTATACACTGTACATTTTTTTAGGTGAAAAATTCGATGTCGTCGGATCCACTGCAGTCTTTGGATTTCGTTAATACACATCTCAACACATAACCACAGGTGCGCACAGGTCGTAGGTACGCCTAGTTGGGCCGCTGTGGCAGTTGGAAGATGAGCCATGGAAAGGCTCCAAAATCCTTACTATACACTGTAAATTTTTTTAGGTAAAAAATTCGATGTCGTCGGATCCACTCCAGTCTTTGGATTTCGTTAATACACATCTCAACACATAGCCACAGGTGCGCACAGGTCGTAGGTATGCCTAGTTGGGCCGCTGTGGCAGTTGGAAGATGAGCCATGGAAAGGCTCCAAAATCCTTACTATACACTGTACATTTTTTTAGGTGAAAAATTCGATGTCGTCGGCTCCACTCCAGTCTTTGGATTTCGTTAATACACATCTCGACACATAACCACAGGTGCGCATAGGTCGTAGGTACGCCTAGTTGGGCCGCTGTGGCAGTTGGAAGATGAGCCATGGAAAGGCTCCAAAATCCTTACTATACACTGTACATTTTTTTAGGTGAAAAAATCGATCTCGTCGGATCCACTCCAGTCTTTGGATTTCGTTAATACACATCTCAACACATAACCACAGGTGCGCACAGGTCGTAGGTACACCTAGTTGGGCCGCTGTGGCAGTTGGAAGATGAGCTCCAAAATCCTTACTATACACTGTACATTTTTTTAGGTGAAAAATTCGATGTCGTCGGATCCACTCCAGTCTTTGGATTTCGTTAATACACATCTCAACACATAACCACAGGTGCGCACAGGTCGTAGGTACGCCTAGTTGGGCCGCTGTGGCAGTTGGAAGATGAGCCATGGAAAGGCTCCAAAATCCTCACTATACACTGTACATTTTTTGAGGTGAAAAATTCGATGTCGCCGGATCCACTCTAGTCTTTGGATTTCGTTAATACACATCTCAACACATAACCAGAGGTGCGCACAGGTCGTAGCTACGCCTAGTTGGGCCGCTGTGGCAGTTGGAAGATGAGCCATGGAAAGGCTCCAAAATCCTTACTATACACTGTACATTTTTTTAGGTGAAAAATTCGATGTCATCGGATCCACTCCAGTCTTTGGATTTCGTTAATACACATCTCAACACATAACCACAGGTGCGCACAGGTCGTAGGTACGCCTAGTTGGGCCGCTGTGGCAGTTGGAAGATGATCCATGGAAAGGCTCCAAAATCCTTACTATACACTGTACATTTTATTAGGGGAAAAAATCGATGTCGTCGGATCCACTCCAGTCTTTGGATTTCGTTAATACACATCTCAACACATAACCACAGGTGCGCACAGGTCGTAGGTACGCCTAGTTGGGCCGCTGTGGCAGTTGGAAGATGAGCCATGGAAAGGCTCCAAAATCCTTACTATACACTGTACATTTTTTTAGGTAAAAAATTCGATGTCGCCGGATCCACTCCAGTCTTTGGATTTCGTTAATACACATCTCAACACATAACCACAGGTGCGCATAGGTCGTAGGTACGCCTAGTTGGGCCGCTGTGGCAGTTGGAAGATGAGCCATGGAAAGGCTCCAAAATCCTTACTATACACTGTACATTCTTTTAGGTGAAAAATTCGATGTCGTCGGATCCACTCCAGTCTTTGGATTTCGT
The DNA here is from genome assembly GCA_907269125.1 of Eristalis pertinax. Lineage (NCBI taxonomy): Eukaryota > Metazoa > Arthropoda > Insecta > Diptera > Syrphidae > Eristalis > Eristalis pertinax. The sequence continues at coordinate 605,743 of OU026148.1, read as the reverse complement.
TAATACACATCTCAACACATAACCACAGGTGCGCACAGGTCGTAGGTACGCCTAGTTGGGCCGCTGTGGCAGTTGGAAGATGAGCCATGGAAAGGCTCCAAAATCCTTACTATACACTGTACATTTTTTTAGGTGAAAAATTCGATGTCGTCGGATCCACTCCAGTCTTTGGATTTCGTTAATACACATCTCAACACATAACCACAGGTGCGCACAGGTAGTAGGTACGCATAGTTGGGCCGTTATGGCAGTTGGAAGATGAACCATGGAAAGGCTCCAAACTCCTTACTATACACTGTACATTTTTTTAGGTGAAAAATTCGATGTCGTCGGATCCACTCCAGTCTTTGGATTTCGTTAATACACATCTCAACACATAACCACAGGTGCGCACAGGTCGTAGGTACGCCTAGTCGGGCCGTTATGGCAGTTGGAAGATGAACCATGGAAAGGCTCCAAAATCCTTACTATACACTGTACATTTTTTTAGGTGAAAAATTCGATGTCGTCGGATCCACTCCAGTCTTTGGATTTCGTTAATACACATCTCAACACATAACCACAGGTGCGTACAGGTCGTAGGTACGCCCAGTTGGGCCGCTGTGGCAGTTGGAAGATGAGCCATGGAAAGGCTCCAAAATCCTTACTATACACTGTACATTTTTTTAGGTGAAAAATTCGATGCCGTCGGATCCACTCCAGTCCTTGGATTTCGATAATACACATCTAAACACATAACCACAGGTGTACACAGGTCGTAGGTACGCCTAGTTGGGCCGCTGTGGCAGTTGGAAGATGAGCCATGGAAAGGCTCCAAAATCCTTACTATACACTGTACATTTTTTTAGGTAAAAAACTCGATGTCGCCGGATCCACTCCAGTCTTTGGATTTCGTTAATACACATCTCAACACATAACCACAGGTGCGCACAGGTCGTAGGTACGCCTAGTTGGGCCGCTGTGGCAGTTGGAAGATGAGCCATGAAAAGGCCCAGAAATCCTTACTATACACTGTCCATTTTTTTAGGTGAAAAATTCGATGTCGTCGGATCCACTCTAGTCTTTGGATTTCGATAATATACATCTAAACACATAACCACAGGTGTACACAGGTCGTAGGTACGCTTAGTTCGGCCGCTCTGGCAGTTGGAAGATGAGCCATGGAAAGGCTCCAAAATCCTTACTATACACTGTACATTTTTTTAGGTGAAAAATTCGATGTCGTCGGATCCACTCCAGTCTTTGGATTTCGTTAATACACATCTCAACACATAACCACAGGTGCGCACAGGTCGTAGGTACGCCTAGTTGGGCCGTTGTGGCAGTTGGAAGATGAGCCATGGAAAGGCTCCAAAATCCTTACTATACACTGTACATTTTTTGAGGTGAAAAATTCGATGTCGTCGGATCCACTCTAGTCTTTGGATTTCGTTAATACACATCTCAACACATAACCAGAGGTGCGCACAGGTCGTAGCTACGCCTAGTTGGGCCGCTGTGGCAGTTGGAAGATGAGCCATGGAAAGGCTCCAAAATCCTTACTATACACTGTACATTTTTTTAGGTGAAAAATTCGATGTCATCGGATCCACTCCAGTCTTTGGATTTCGTTAATACACATCTCAACACATAACCACAGGTGCGCACAGGTCGTAGGTACGCCTAGTTGGGCCGCTGTGGCAGTTGGAAGATGATCCATGGAAAGGCTCCAAAATCCTTACTATACACTGTACATTTTATTAGGGGAAAAAATCGATGTCGTCGGATCCACTCCAGTCTTTGGATTTCGTTAATACACATCTCAACACATAACCACAGGTGCGCACAGGTCGTAGGTACGCCTAGTTGGGCCGCTGTGGCAGTTGGAAGATGAGCCATGGAAAGGCTCCAAAATCCTTACTATACACTGTACATTTTTTTAGGTAAAAAATTCGATGTCGCCGGATCCACTCCAGTCTTTGGATTTCGTTAATACACATCTCAACACATAACCACAGGTGCGCATAGGTCGTAGGTACGCCTAGTTGGGCCGCTGTGGCAGTTGGAAGATGAGCCATGGAAAGGCTCCAAAATCCTTACTATACACTGTACATTCTTTTAGGTGAAAAATTCGATGTCGTCGGATCCACTCCAGTCTTTGGATTTCGTTAATACACATCTCAACACATAACCACAGGTGCGCACAGGTCGTAGGTACGCCTAGTTGGGCCGCTGTGGCAGTTGGAAGATGAGCCATGGAAAGGCTCCAAAATCCTTACTATACACTGTACATTTTTTTAGGTGAAAAATTCGATGTCGTCGGATCCACTCCAGTCTTTGGATTTCGTTAATACACATCTCAACACATAACCACAGGTGCGCACAGGTAGTAGGTACGCATAGTTGGGCCGTTATGGCAGTTGGAAGATGAACCATGGAAAGGCTCCAAACTCCTTACTATACACTGTACATTTTTTTAGGTGAAAAATTCGATGTCGTCGGATCCACTCCAGTCTTTGGATTTCGTTAATACACATCTCAACACATAACCACAGGTGCGCACAGGTCGTAGGTACGCCTAGTCGGGCCGCTGTGGCAGTTGGAAGATGAGCCATGGAAAGGCTCCAAAATCCTTACTATACACTGTACATTTTTTTAGGTGAAAAATTCGATGTCGTCGGATCCACTCCAGTCTTTGGATTTCGTTAATACACATCTCAACACATAACCACAGGTGCGCACAGGTAGTAGGTACGCCTAGTTGGGCCGTTATGGCAGTTGGAAGATGAACCATGGAAAGGCTCCAAAATCCTTACTATACACTGTACATTTTTTTAGGTGAAAAATTCGATGTCGTCGGATCCACTCCAGTCTTTGGATTTCGTTAATACACATCTCAACACATAACCACAGGTGCGCACAGGTCGTAGGTACGCCCAGTTGGGCCGCTGTGGCAGTTGGAAGATGAGCCATGGAAAGGCTCCAAAATCCTTACTATACACTGTACATTTTTTTAGGTGAAAAATTCGATGCCGTCGGATCCACTCCAGTCCTTGGATTTCGATAATACACATCTAAACACATAACCACAGGTGTACACAGGTCGTAGGTACGCCTAGTTGGGCCGCTGTGGCAGTTGGAAGATGAGCCATGGAAAGGCTCCAAAATCCTTACTATACACTGTACATTTTTTTAGGTAAAAAACTCGATGTCGCCGGATCCACTCCAGTCTTTGGATTTCGTTAATACACATCTCAACACATAACCACAGGTGCGCACAGGTCGTAGGTACGCCTAGTTGGGCCGCTGTGGCAGTTGGAAGATGAGCCATGAAAAGGCCCAGAAATCCTTACTATACACTGTCCATTTTTTTAGGTGAAAAATTCGATGTCGTCGGATCCACTCTAGTCTTTGGATTTCGATAATATACATCTAAACACATAACCACAGGTGTACACAGGTCGTAGGTACGCTTAGTTCGGCCGCTCTGGCAGTTGGAAGATGAGCCATGGAAAGGCTCCAAAATCCTTACTATACACTGTACATTTTTTTAGGTGAAAAATTCGATGTCGTCGGATCCACTCCAGTCTTTGGATTTCGTTAATACACATCTCAACACATAACCACAGGTGCGCACAGGTCGTAGGTACGCCTAGTTGGGCCGTTGTGGCAGTTGGAAGATGAGCCATGGAAAGGCTCCAAAATCCTTACTATACACTGTACATTTTTTTAGGTGAAAAATTCGATGTCGTCGGATCCACTCCAGTCTTTGGATTTCGTTAATACACATCTCAACACATAACCACAGGTGCGCACAGGTCGTAGGTAAGCCTAGTTGGGCCGTTGTGGCAGTTGGAAGATGAGCCATGGAAAGGCTCCAAAATCCTTACTATACACTGTACATTTTTTTAGGTGAAAAATTCGATGTCGTCGGATCCACTCCAGTCTTTGGATTTCGTTAATACACATCTCAATACATAACCAAAGGTGCGCACAGGTCGTAGGTACGCCTAGTTGGGCCGTTGTGGCAGTTGGAAGATGAGCCATGGAAAGGCTCCAAAATCCTTACTATACACTGTACATTTTTTTAGGCGAAAAATTCGATGTCGTCGGATCCACTCCAGTCTTTGGATTTCGTTAATACACATCTCAACACATAACCACAGGTGCGCACAGGTCGTAGGTACGCCTAGTCGGGCCGCTGTGGCAGTTGGAAGATGAGCCATGGAAAGGCTCCAAAATCCTTACTATACACTGTACATTTTTTTAGGTGAAAAATTCGATGTCGTCGGATCCACTCCAGTCTTTGGATTTCGTTAATACACATCTCAACACATAACCACAGGTGCGCACAGGTAGTAGGTACGCCTAGTTGGGCCGTTATGGCAGTTGGAAGATGAACCATGGAAAGGCTCCAAAATCCTTACTATACACTGTACATTTTTTTAGGTGAAAAATTCGATGTCGTCGGATCCACTCCAGTCTTTGGATTTCGTTAATACACATCTCAACACATAACCACAGGTGCGCACAGGTCGTAGGTACGCCCAGTTGGGCCGCTGTGGCAGTTGGAAGATGAGCCATGGAAAGGCTCCAAAATCCTTACTATACACTGTACATTTTTTTAGGTGAAAAATTCGATGCCGTCGGATCCACTCCAGTCCTTGGATTTCGATAATACACATCTAAACACATAACCACAGGTGTACACAGGTCGTAGGTACGCCTAGTTGGGCCGCTGTGGCAGTTGGAAGATGAGCCATGGAAAGGCTCCAAAATCCTTACTATACACTGTACATTTTTTTAGGTAAAAAACTCGATGTCGCCGGATCCACTCCAGTCTTTGGATTTCGTTAATACACATCTCAACACATAACCACAGGTGCGCACAGGTCGTAGGTACGCCTAGTTGGGCCGCTGTGGCAGTTGGAAGATGAGCCATGAAAAGGCCCAGAAATCCTTACTATACACTGTCCATTTTTTTAGGTGAAAAATTCGATGTCGTCGGATCCACTCTAGTCTTTGGATTTCGATAATATACATCTAAACACATAACCACAGGTGTACACAGGTCGTAGGTACGCTTAGTTCGGCCGCTCTGGCAGTTGGAAGATGAGCCATGGAAAGGCTCCAAAATCCTTACTATACACTGTACATTTTTTTAGGTGAAAAATTCGATGTCGTCGGATCCACTCCAGTCTTTGGATTTCGTTAATACACATCTCAACACATAACCACAGGTGCGCACAGGTCGTAGGTACGCCTAGTTGGGCCGTTGTGGCAGTTGGAAGATGAGCCATGGAAAGGCTCCAAAATCCTTACTATACACTGTACATTTTTTTAGGTGAAAAATTCGATGTCGTCGGATCCACTCCAGTCTTTGGATTTCGTTAATACACATCTCAACACATAACCACAGGTGCGCACAGGTCGTAGGTAAGCCTAGTTGGGCCGTTGTGGCAGTTGGAAGATGAGCCATGGAAAGGCTCCAAAATCCTTACTATACACTGTACATTTTTTTAGGTGAAAAATTCGATGTCGTCGGATCCACTCCAGTCTTTGGATTTCGTTAATACACATCTCAATACATAACCAAAGGTGCGCACAGGTCGTAGGTACGCCTAGTTGGGCCGTTGTGGCAGTTGGAAGATGAGCCATGGAAAGGCTCCAAAATCCTTACTATACACTGTACATTTTTTTAGGCGAAAAATTCGATGTCGTCGGATCCACTCCAGTCTTTGGATTTCGTTAATACACATCTCAACACATAACCACAGGTGCGCACAGGTCGTAGGTACGCCTAGTTGGGCCGCTGTGGCAGTTGGAAGATGAGCCATGGAAAGGCTCCAAAATCCTTACTATACACTGTACATTTTTTTAGGTGAAAAATTCGATGTCGTCGGATCCACTCCAGTCTTTGGATTTCGTTAATACACATCTCAACACATAACCACAGGTGCGCACAGGTCGTAGGAACGCCTAGTTGGGCCGCTGTGGCAGTTGGAAGATGAGCCATGGAAAGGCTCCAAAATCCTTACTATACACTGTACATTTTTTTAGGTGAAAAATTCGATGTCGTCGGATCCACTCCAGTCTTTGGATTTCGTTAATACACATCTCAATACATAACCACAGGTGCGCAAAAACTTTTGGTCATTTGTAAAAAACATAAAGAATTCCACCTCGTCTTCAATTCCCACGCTCATTTACAATGACATTCCAGCTGTCAGCTCTTTAGACAAAGCCAATCTGCTTGCGGCGCATTTTGCAGCCAGCTCAACATTGCCAGATTCCAATATGTCTCCACCTGTACTTGAGAGCGTTGATTTCACCATGGGAAAAATCCATTTCCGCACTCGTACAGTTGCAAGAGTACTTAAAGATCTCGACGTGCACAAATCCACTGGCCCGGATGGTATTCCCCCTATACTTCTGAAGATGTGTTCTTCTGCGCTGGCAAAACCATTGCGTAAGCTTTTTCATCTATCCTACTCTTTAGGTCTCTTTCCGAGCAGATGGAAAACAGCATTTGTCCAGCCCGTCCCTAAAAAGGGCGAATCTTCGTCACCCACCTCGTACCGACCCATAGCACTTACGTCCCTTCTTTCTAAGGTCATGGAATCGCTGATAAATCGTCAGCTTATGAAATATCTTGAATCGCGGAAGCTTCTTAATGACCGGCAGTACGGTTTCCGTAGTAACAGGTCCACTGGTGATTTGATAGCTTATCTCACCGAAAAGTGGAACACATCTTTGCATAATGCAGGTGAAAACAAGATCGTTGCACTTGATATTTCTAAGGCATTTGACAGAGTTTGGCATCAAGCTCTTTTGTCGAAAATGCGTGCATATGGTATCGATAAATCTCTTCTTCTATGGATTAGAAATAACCTTTCGAACCGTTCAATTCAAGTTGTTTTGGATGGGTTCAAGTCTGATATCCACCAAATAAATGCTGGTGTACCCCAAGGCTCTGTTCTGTCTCCGACACTCTTTCTCATTTTTATTAATGATCTCTTGTCTGCTACTTCTAATCCAATCCATTCCTTCGCTGATGACAGCACCCCCAGCTTTTCATATTCGTACCGAGACTCACGACCCTGCCCTTCGGCCGTAGAATTGGAACGGCAGCGTATGTTAAGCTCCTTGAATTCCGATCTTGACAGCATAATTAACTGGGGAAACAACAACAGAGTGGAATTCAATGCTTCTAAAACTCAATGCTGTCTGCTGTCACTCAAGCGAACCCTTGTTAATCAGCCATTATCCATGAATGGTGCTTGTGTCGACGAAACCGGAAAGCTTTCCATCCTTGGTATGTGTATCAACAGAACACTTAGTTGGAACGATCACATATTCGAGGTCGCCAAAAATGCTGCGAAATGTTTAGGTTTCCTTAATCGATGCAAGAAATATTTCACCCCCTCTGATTTGGCTTTCATTTATAAGGCGTATATCCGCCCCAAGCTTGAGTACAACGCTCATATCTGGTCTGGTGCCCCAAAGACCACCCTGCACCTACTAGATAGAATCCAAAATGGAGCGATAAAACTTATAGGAGACAACAATGTCGCAAAGTCATTAGACTCGCTCGAACATCGACGTACCGTTTCTTCTTTGTCTGTATTTTATCGCTATTTCAACAAACGATGCTCAAGTGAGCTAGCCAACTGCATTCCTCCTCTCCATGAATTCACCCGCAATACTCGTCTCGCCAGGAATGCTCATCAGTTTACCCTTAAGCCTACTTTCGGACGCACAGTTAAATTTAGAGACTCGTTCTTCAGCCGTACTGCGCGAATTTGGAATGCTCTTCCCAGCCCTATATTTCCCACAGACTACAACCCGCAGATATTTAAGACCAATGTGCACAGGTACCTCCTCTCCCTTTCTCCCTCTATACCTTCGGCCGTGCTGTGTCTTGACCCCGGACACTTAAGGGTATTAGCAATAGCGCGCAAATTATAAAAAAAAAAAAAAACAGGTCGTAGGTACGCCTAGTGGGGCCGCTGTGGCAGTTGGAAGATGAGCCATGGAAAGGCTCCAAAATCCTTACTATACACTGTACATTTTTTTAGGTGAAAAATTCGATGTCGGCGGATCCACTCCAGTCTTTGGATTTCGTTAATACACATCTCAACACATAACCACAGGTGCGCACAGGTCGTAGGTACGCCTAGTTGGGCCGCTGTGGCAGTTGGAAGATGAGCCATGGAAAGGCTCCAAAATCCTTACTATACACTGTACATTTTTTTAGGTGAAAAATTCGATGTCGTCGGATCCACTCCAGTCCATGGATTTCGATAATACACATCTAAACACATAACCACAGGTCTACACAGGTCGTAGGTACGCCTAGTTGCGCCGCTGTGGCAGTTGGAAGATGAGCCATGGAAAGGCTCCAAAATCCTTACTATACACTGAACATTTTTTTAGGTAAAAAATTCGATGTCGTCGGATCCACTCCAGTCTTTGGATTTCGTTAATACACATCTCAACACATAACCACAGGTGCGCACAGGTCGTAGGTACACCTAGTTGGGCCGCTGTGGCAGTTGGAAGATGAGCCATGGAACGGCTCCAAAATCCTTACTATACACTGTCCATTTTTTTAGGTGAAAAATTCGATGTCGTCGGATCCACTCCAGTCCTTGGATTTCGATAATACACATCTAAACACATAACCACAGGTGTACACAGGTCGTAGGTACGTCTAGTTGGGCCGCTGTGGCAGTTGGAAGATGAGCCACGAAAAGGCTCCAAAATCCTTACTATACACTGTACATTTTTTTAGGTAAAAAATTCGATGTCGTCGGATCCACTCCAGTCTTTGGATTTCGTTAATACACATCTCAATACATAACCACAGGTGCGCACAGGTCGTAGGTACGCCTAGTTGGGCCGCTGTGGCAGTTGGAAGATGAGCCATGGAAAGGCTCCAAAATCCTTACTATACACTGTACATTTCTTTAGGTGAAAAATTCGATGTCGTCGGATCCACTCCAGTCCTTGGATTTCGATAATACACATCTAAACACATAACCACAGGTCTACACAGGTCGTAGGTACGCCTAGTTGCGCCGCTGTGGCAGTTGGAAGATGAGCCCTGGAAAGGCTCCAAAATCCTTACTATACACTGTACATTTTTTTAGGTAAAAAATTCGATGTCGTCGGATCCACTCCAGTCTTTGGATTTCGTTAATACACATCTCAACACATAACCACAGGTGCGCACAGGTCGTAGGTACACCTAGTTGGGCCGCTGTGGCAGTTGGAAGATGAGCCATGGAACGGCTCCAAAATCCTTACTATACACTGTCCATTTTTTTAGGTGAAAAATTCGATGTCGTCGGATCCACTCCAGTCCTTGGATTTCGATAATACACATCTAAACACATAACCACAGGTGTACACAGGTCGTAGGTACGCCTAGTTGGGCCGCTGTGGCAGTTGGAAGATGAGCCACGAAAAGGCTCCAAAATCCTTACTATACACTGTACATTTTTTTAGGTGAAAAATTCGATGTCGTCGGATCCACTCCAGTCTTTGGATTTCGTTAATACACATCTCAATACATAACCACAGGTGCGCACAGGTCGTAGGTACGCCTAGTTGGGCCGCTGTGGCAGTTGGAAGATGAGCCATGGAAAGGCTCCAAAATCCTTACTATACACTGTACATTTCTTTAGGTGAAAAATTCGATGTCGTCGGATCCACTCCAGTCCTTGGATTTCGATAATACACATCTAAACACATAACCACAGGTCTACACAGGTCGTAGGTACGCCTAGTTGGGCCGCTGTGGCAGTTGGAAGATGAGCCATGGAAAGGCTCCAAAATCCTTACTATACACTGTACATTTTTTTAGGTAAAAAATTCGATGTCGTCGGATCCACTCCAGTCTTTGGATTTCGTTAATACACATCTCAACACATAACCACAGGTGCGCACAGGTCGTAGGTACACCTAGTTGGGCCGCTGTGGCAGTTGGAAGATGAGCCATGGAACGGCTCCAAAATCCTTACTATACACTGTCCATTTTTTTAGGTGAAAAATTCGATGTCGTCGGATCCACTCCAGTCCTTGGATTTCGATAATACACATCTAAACACATAACCACAGGTGCGCACAGGTCGTAGGTACGCCTAGTTGGGCCGCTGTGGCAGTTGGAAGATGAGCCACGAAAAGGCTCCAAAATCCTGACTGTATACACTGTACATTTTTTTAGGTGAACAATTTGATGTCATCGGATTCACTCCAGTCTTTGGATTTCGTTAACACACATCTCAACACATAACCACAGGTGCGCACAGGTCGTAGGTACGCCTAGTTGGGCCGCTGTGGCAGTTGGAAGATGAGCCATGGAAAGGCTCCAAAATCCTTACTATACACTGTACATTTTTTTAGGTGAAAAATTCGATGTCGTCGGGTCCACTCCAGTCTTTGGATTTCGTTAATACACATCTCAACACATAACCACAGGTGCGCATAGGTCGTAGGTACGTCTATTTGGGCCGCTGTGGCAGTTGGAAGATGAGCCATGGAAAGGCTCCAAAATCCTTACTATACACTGTACATTTTTTTAGGTGAAAAATTCGATGTCGTCGGATCCACTTCAGTCTTTGGATTTCGTTAATACACATCTCAACACATAACCAAAGGTGCGCACAGGTCGTAGGTACGCGTAGTTGGGCCGCTGTGGCAGTTGGAAGATGAGCCATGAAAAGGCTCCAAAATCCTTACTATACACTGTACATTTTTTTAGGTGAAAAATTCGATGTCGTCGGATCCACTCCAGTCTTTGGATTTCGTTAATACACATCTCAACACATAACCAAAGGTGCGCACAGGTCGTAGGTACGCCTAGTTGGGCCGCTGTGGCAGTTGGAAGATGAGCCATGGAAAGGCTCCAAAATCCTTACTATACACTGTACATTTTTTTTGGTGAAAAATTCGATGTCGTCGGATTCACTCCAGTCTTTGGATTTCGTTAATACACATCTCAACACATAACCACAGGTGCGCACAGGTCGTAGGTACGCCTAGTTGGGCCGCTGTGGCAGTTGGAAGATGAGCCATGGAAAGGCTCCAAAATCCTTACTATACACAGTACATTTTTTTAGGTGAAAAATTCGATGTCGTCGGATCCACTCCAGTCTTTGGATTTCGTTAATACACATCTCAACACATAACCACAGGTGCGCACAGGTCGTAGGTACGCCTAGTTGAGCCGCTGTGGCAGTTGGAAGATGAGCCATGGAAAGGCTCCAAAATCCTTATTATACACTGTACATTTTTTAGGTGAAAAATTCGATGTCGTCGGATCCACTCCAGTCTTTGGATTTCGTTAATACACATCTCAACACATAACCACAGGTGCGCACAGGTCCTAGGTACGCCTAGTTGGGCCGCTGTGGCAGTTGGAAGATGAGCCATGGAAAGGCTCCAAAATCCTTACTATACACTGTACATTTTTTTTGGTGAAAAATTCGATGTCGTCGGATTCACTCCAGTCTTTGGATTTCGTTAATACACATCTCAACACATAACCACAGGTGCGCACAGGTCGTAGGTACGCCTAGTTGGGCCGCTGTGGCAGTTAGAAGATGAGCCATGGAAAGGCTCCAAAATCCTTACTATACACTGTACATTTTTTTAGGTGAAAAATTCGATGTCGTCGAATCCACTCCAGTCTTTGGATTTCGTTAATACACATCTCAACACATAACCACAGGTGCGCACAGGTGGTAGGTACGCCTAGTTGGGCCGCTGTGGCAGTTGGAAGATGAGCCATGGAAAGGCTCCAAAATCCTTACTATACACTGTACATTTTTTGAGGTGAAAAATTCGATGTCGTCGGATCCACTCCAGTCTTTGGATTTCGTTAATACACATCTCAACACATAATCACAGGTGCGCACAGGTCGTAGGTACGCCTAGTTGGGCCGCTGTGGCACTTGGAAGATGAGCCATGGAAAGGCTCCAAAATCCTTACTGTACACTGTACATTTTTTTAGGTGAAAAAATCGATCTCGTCGGATCCACTCCAGTCTTTGGATTTCGTTATTACACATCTCAACACATAACCACAGGTGCGCACAGGTCGTAGGTACGCCTAGTTGGGCCGCTGTGGCAGTTGGAAGATGAGCCGTGGAAAGGCTCCAAAATCCTTACTATACACTGTACATTTTTTTAGGTGAAAAATTCGATGTCGTCGGATCCACTCCAGTCTTTGGATTTCGTTAATACACATCTCAACACATAACCACAGGTGCGCACAGGTCGTAGGTACGCCTAGTTGGGCCGCTGTGTCAGTTGGAAGATGAGCCATGGAAAGGCTCCAAAATCCTTACTATACACTGTACATTTTTTTAGGTGAAAAAATCGATCTCGTCGGATCCACTCCAGTCTTTGGATTTCGTTAATACACATCTCAACACATAACCACAGGTGCGCACAGGTCGTAGGTACGCCTAGTTGGGCCGCTGTGGCAGTTGGAAGATGAGCCATTGAAAGGCTCCAAAATCCTTACTATACACTGTACATTTTTTTAGGTGAAAATTCGATGTCGTCGGATCCACTCCAGTCTTTGGATTTCGTTAATACACATCTCAACACATAACCACAGGTGCGCACAGGTCGTAGGTACGCCTAGTTGGGCCGCTGTGGCAGTTGGAAGATGAGCCATGGAAAGGCTCCAAAATCCTTACTATACACTGTACATTTTTTTAGGTGAAAAATTCGATGTCGTCGGATCCACTCCAGTCTTTGGATTTCGTTAATACACATCTCAACACATAACCACAGGCGCGCACAGGTCGTAGGTACGCCTAGTTGGGCCGCTGTGTCAGTTGGAAGATGAGCCATGGAAAGGCTCCAAAATCCTTACTATACACTGTACATTTTTTTAGGTGAACAATTTGATGTCGTCGGATCCACTCCAGTCTTTGGATTTCGTTAATACACATCTCAACACATAACCACAGGTGCGCACAGGTCGTAGGTACGCCTAGTTGGGCCGCTGTGGCAGTTGGAAGATGAGCCATGGAAAGGCTCCAAAATCCTTACTATACACTGTACATTTTTTTAGGTGAACAATTCGATGTCGTCGGATCCACTCCAGTATTTGGATTTCGTTAATACACATCTCAACACATAACCACAGGTGCGCACAGGTCGTAGGTACGCCTAGTTGGGCCGCTGTGGCAGTTGGAAGTTGAGCCATGAAAAGGCTCCAAAATCCTTATTATACAATATCTATACAACGCCTAGTTCGGCCGCTGTGGCAGTTAGAAGTTGAGCCATGAAAAGGCTCCAAAATCCTTATTTATACACTGTCAATTTTTTTAGGTGAAAAATTCGATGTCGTCGGATCAAATCCAGTCTTTGGATTTCGATGATATACATCTAAACATATACCCACAGGTGTACACAGGTCGTAGGTACGCCTAGTTGGGCCGCTGTGGCAATTGGATGATCAGCAATGAAAAGGCTCCAAAATCCTTACTATACACTGTACATTTTTTTAGGTGAAAAATTCGATGTCGTCGGATCCACTCCAGTCTTTGGATTTCGTTGATACACATATCAACACATAACCACAGGTGCGCACAGGTCGTAGGTACGCCTAGTTGGGCCCCTGTGGCAGTTGGAAAATGAGCCATGGAAAGGCTCCAAAATCCTTTCTATACATTGTACATTTTTTTAGGTGAAAAATTCGATGTCGTCGGATCCACTCCAGTATTTGGATTTCGTTAATACACATCTCAACACATAACCACAGGTGCGCACAGGTCGTAGGTACGCCTAGTTGGTCCGCTGTGGCAGTTGGAAGATGAGCCATGAAAAGGCTCCAAAATCCTTACTATACACTGTACATTTTTTGAGGTGAAAAATTCGATGTCGTCGGATCCACTCCAGTCTTTGGATTTCGTTATAGACATCTCAACACATAACCACAGATGCGCACAGGTCGTAGGTACGCCTAGTTGGGCCGCTGCGGCAGTTGGAAGATGAGCCATGGAAAGGCTCCAAAATCCTTTCTATACACTGTACATTTTTTTAGGTGCAAAATTCGATGTCGTCGGATCCACTCCAGTCTTTGGATTCCGTTAATACACATCTCAACACATAACCACAGGTGCGCACAGGTCGTAGGTACGCCTAGTTGGGCCGCTGTGGCAGTTGGAAGATGAGCCATGGAAAGGCTCCAAAATCCTTACTATACACTGTACATTTTTTTAGGTGAAAAATTCGATGTCGTCGGATCCACTCCAGTCTTTGGATTCCGTTAATACACATCTCAACACATAACCACAGGTGCGCACAGGTCGTAGGTACGCCTAGTTGGGCCGCTGTGGCAGTTGGAAGATGAGCCATGGAAAGGCTCCAAAATCCTTACTATACACTGTACATTTTTTTAGGTGAAAAATTCGATGTCGTCGGATCCACTCCAGTCTTTGGATTTCGTTAATACACATCTCAACACATAACCACAGGTGCGCACAGGTCGTAGGTACGCCTAGTTGGGCCGCTGTGTCAGTTGGAAAATGAGCCATGGAAAGGCTCCAAAATCCTTACTATACACTGTACATTTTTTTAGGTGAAAAATTCGATGTCGTCGGATCCACTCCAGTCTTTGGATTTCGTTAATACACATCTCAACACATAACCACAGGTGCGCACAGGTCGTAGGTACGCCTAGTTGGGCCGCTGTGGCAGTTGGAAGATGAGCCATGAAAAGGCTCCAAAATCCTTACTATACACTGTACATTTTTTTAGGTGAAAAATTTGATGTCGTCGGATCCACTCCAGTCTTTGGATTTCGTTAATAGACATCTCAACACATAACCACAGGTGCGCACAGGTCGTAGGTACGCCTAGTTGGGCCGCTGCGGCAGTTGGAAGATGAGCCATGGAAAGGCTCCAAAATCCTTTCTATACACTGTACATTTTTTTAGGTGAAAAATTCGATGTCGTCGGATCCAGTTCAGTCTTTGGATTTCGTTAATACACATCTCAACACATAGCCACAGGTGCGCACAGGTCGTAGGTACGCCTAGTTGGGCCGCTGTGGCAGTTGGAAGATGAGCCATGGAAAGGCTCCAAAATCCTTACTATACACTGTACATTTTTTTAGGTGCAAAATTCGATGTCGTCGGATCCACTCCAGTCTTTGGATTTCGTTAATATACATCTCAACACATAACCACAGATGCGCACAGGTCGTAGGTACGAATAGTTGGGACGCTGTGGCAGTTGGAAGATGAGCCATGGAAAGGCTCCAAAATCCTTACTATACACTGTACATTTTTTTAGGTGAAAAATTCGATGTCGTCGGATCCACTCCAGTCTTTGGATTTCGTTAATACACATCTCAACACATAACCACAGGTGCGCACAGGTCGTAAGTACGCCTAGTTGGGCCGCTGTGGCAGTTGGAAGATGAGCCATGGAAAGGCTCCAAAATCCTTACTATACACTGTACATTTTTTTAGGTGAAAAATTCGTTGTCGTCGGATCCACTCCAGTCTTTGGATTTCGTTAATACACATCTCAACACATAACCACAGGTGCGCACAGGTCGTAGGTACGCCTAGTTGGGCCGCTATGGCAGTTGGAAGATGAGCCATGGAAGGCTCCAAAATCCTTACTATACACTGTACATTTTTGTAGGTGAAAAATTCGATGTCGTCGGATCCACTCCAGTCTTTGGATTTCGTTAATACACATCTCAACACATAACCACAGGTGCGCACAGGTCGTAGGTACGCCTAGTTGGGCCGCTGTGGCAGTTGGAAGAAGAGCCATGGAAAGGCTCTAAAATCCTTACTATACACTGTACATTTTTTTAGGTGAAAAATTCGATGTCGTCGGATCCACTCCAGTCTTTGGATTTCGTTAATACACATCTCAACACATAACCACAGGTGCGCACAGGTCGTAGGTACGCCTAGTTGGGCCGCTATGGCAGTTGGAAGATGAGCCATGGAAGGCTCCAAAATCCATACTATACACTGTACATTTTTTTAGGTGAAAAATTCGATCCCAACTAGGCGTACCTACGACCTGTGCGCACCTGTGGTTATGTGTTGAGATGTGTATTAACGAAATCCAAAGACTGGAGTGGATCCGACGACATCGAATTTTTCACCTAAAAAAATGTACAGTGTATAGTAAGGATTTTGGAGCCTTTCCATGGCTCATCTTCCAACTGCCACAGCGGCCCAACTAGGCGTACCTACGACCTGTGCGCACCTGTGGTTATGTGTTGAGATGTGTGTTAACGAAATCCAAAGACTGGAGTGAATCCGATGACATCAAATTGTTCACCTAAAAAAATGTACAGTGTATACAGTCAGGATTTTGGAGCCTTTTCGTGGCTCATCTTCCAACTGCCACAGCGGCCCAACTAGGCGTACCTACGACCTGTGCGCACCTGTGGTTATGTGTTTAGATGTGTATTATCGAAATCCAAGGACTGGAGTGGATCCGACGACATCGAATTTTTCACCTAAAAAAATGGACAGTGTATAGTAAGGATTTTGGAGCCGTTCCATGGCTCATCTTCCAACTGCCACAGCGGCCCAACTAGACGTACCTACGACCTGTGTACACCTGTGGTTATGTGTTTAGATGTGTATTATCGAAATCCAAGGACTGGAGTGGATCCGACGACATCGAATTTTTCACCTAAAAAAATGGACAGTGTATAGTAAGGATTTTGGAGCCGTTCCATGGCTCATCTTCCAACTGCCACAGCGGCCCAACTAGGCGTACCTACGACCTGCGTACATCTGTGGTTATGTGTTTGGATGTGTATTATCGAAATCTAAGGACAGGAGTGGATCTGACGACATCGAATTTTTCACCTAAAAAAATGGACTGTGTATAGTAAGGATTTTGGGGCCTTTTCATAGCTCATCTTCCAACTGCCACAGCGGCCCAATTAGTGGTACCTACGACCTGTGTACACCTGAGGTTATGTGTTTAGATGTGTATTATCGAAATCCAAGGACAGGAGTGGATCCGACGACATCGAATTTTTCACCTAAAAAAATGGACAGTGTATAGTAAGGATTTTGGGGCCTTTTCATAGCTCATCTTCCAACTGCCACAGCGGCCCAACTAGGCGTACCTACGACCTGTACGCACCTGTGGTTATGTGTTGAGATGTGTATTATCGAAATCAAAAGACTGGAGTGGATCCGACGACAACGAATTTTTCACCTAAAAAAATGGACAGTGTATAGTAAGGATTTTGGAGCCTTTCATGGCTCATCTTCCAACTGCCACAGCGGCCCAACTAGGCGTACCTACGACCTGTGTACATCTGTGGTTATGTGTTTGGATGTGTATTATCGAAATCCAAAGACTGGAGTGGATCCGACGACATCGAATTTTTCACTTAAGAAAATGTACAGTGTATAGTAAGGATTTTGGAGCCTTTCCATGGCTCATCTTCCAACTGCCACAGCGGCCCAACTAGGCGTACCTACGACCTGTGCGCACCTGTGGTTATGTGTTTAGATGTGTATTATCGAAATCCAAAGACTGGAGTGGATCCGACGACATCGAATTTTTCACCTAAAGAAAAATGACAGTGGTAAGGATTTTGGAGCCTTTTCATGGTTCATCTTCCTGCTGCCACAGCGGCCCAATTAGTGGTACCTACGACCTGTGTACACCTGAGGTTATGTGTTTAGATGTGTATTATCGAAATCCAAGGACTGGAGTGGATCCGACGACATCGAATTTTTCATCTAAAAAAATGGACAGTGTATAGTAGGATTTTGGAGCCTTTTCATGGCTCATCTTCCAACTGCCACAGCGGCCCAACTAGGCGTACCTACGACCTGTGCGCACCTGTGGTTATGTGTTGAGATGTGTATTAACGAAATCCAAAGACTGGAGTGGATCCGACGACATCGAATTTTTCACCTAAAAAAATGTACAGTGTATAGTAAGGATTTTGGAGCCTTTCCATGGCTCATCTTCCAACTGCCACAGCGGCCCAACTAGGCGTACCTACGACCTGTGCGCACCTGTGGTTATGTGTTTAGATGTGTATTATCGAAATCCAAAGACTGGAGTGGATCCGACGACATCGAATTTTTCACCTAAAGAAAAATGACAGTGGTAAGGATTTTGGAGCCTTTTCATGGTTCATCTTCCTGCTGCCACAGCGGCCCAATTAGTGGTACCTACGACCTGTGTACACCTGAGGTTATGTGTTTAGATGTGTATTATCGAAATCCAAGGACTGGAGTGGATCCGACGACATCGAATTTTTCATCTAAAAAAATGGACAGTGTATAGTAAGGATTTTGGAGCCTTTTCATGGCTCATCTTCCAACTGCCACAGCGGCCCAATTAGCGGTACCTACGACCTGTGCGCACCTGTGGTTATGTGTTTAGATGTGTATTATCGAAATCCAAAGACTGGAGTGGATCCGACGACATCGAATTTTTCACCTAAAGAAAAATGACAGTGGTAAGGATTTTGGAGCCTTTTCATGGTTCATCTTCCTGCTGCCACAGCGGCCCAATTAGTGGTACCTACGACCTGTGTACACCTGAGGTTATGTGTTTAGATGTGTATTATCGAAATCCAAGGACTGGAGTGGATCCGACGACATTGAATTTTTCATCTAAAAAAATGGACAGTGTATAGTAAGGATTTTGGAGCCTTTTTATGGCTCATCTTCCAACTGCCACAGCGGCCCAACTAGGCGCACCTACCACCTGTGCGCACCTGTGGTTATGTGTTGAGATGTGTATTAACGAAATCCAAAGACTGGAGTGGATCCGACGACATCGAATTTTTCACCTAAAAAAATGTACAGTGTATAGTAAGGATTTTGGAGCCTTTCCATGGCTCATCTTCCAACTGCCACAGCGGCCCAACTAGGCGTACCTACGACCTGTGCGCACCTGTGGTTATGTGTTGAGATGTGTATTAACGAAATCCAAAGACTGGAGTGGATCCGACGACATCGAATTTTTCACCTAAAAAAATGTACAGTGTATGGTAAGGATTTTGGAGCCTTTCCATGGCTCATCTTTCAACTAGAACAGCGGCCCAACTAGGCGTACCTACCACCTGTGCGCACCTGTGGTTATGTGTTGAGATGTGTATTAACGAAATCCAAAGACTGGAGTGGATCCGACGACATCGAATTTTTCACTTAAAAAAATGTACAGTGTATGGTAAGGATTTTGGAGCCTTTTCATGGCTCATCTTCCAACTGCCACAGCGGCCCAACTAGGCGTACCTACCACCTGTGCGCACCTGTGGTTATGTGTTGAGATGTGTATTAACGAAATCCAAAGACTGGAGTGGATCCGACGACATCGAATTTTTCACCTAAAAAAATGTACAGTGTATGGTAAGGATTTTGGAGCCTTTCCATGGCTCATCTTCCAACTGCCACAGCGGCCCAACTAGGTGTACCTACGACCTGTGCGCACCTGTGGTTATGTGTTGAGATGTGCATTAACGAAATCCAAAGACTGGAGTGGATCCGACGACATCGAATTTTTCACCTAAAAAAATGTACAGTGTATGGTAAGGATTTTGGAGCCTTTCCATGGTACATCTTCCTACTGCCACAGCGGCCCAATTAGTGGTACCTACGACCTGTGCGCACCTGTGGTTATGTGTTGAGATGTGTATTAACGAAATCCAAAGACTGGAGTGGATACGACGACATCGAATTTTTCACCTAAAAAAATGTACAGTGTATAGTAAGGATTTTGGAGCCTTTTCATGGCTCATCTTCCAACTGCCACAGCGGCCCAACTAGGCGTACCTACGACCTTTGTACACCTGTGGGTATGTGTTTAGATGTTTATTATCGAAATCCAAAGACTGGAGTGCTGCCGAAGACATCGAATTTTTCACCTAAAAAAATGTACAGTGTATAGTAAGGATTTTGGAGCCTTTCATGGCTCATCTTCCAACTGCCGCAGCGGCCCAACTAGGCGTACCTACGACCTGTGTACATCTGTGGTTATGTGTTTGGATGTGTATTATCGAAATCCAAAGACTGGAGTGGATCCGATGACATAGAATTTTTTACCTAAAAAATGTACAGTGTATAGTAAGGATTTTGGAGCCTTTCCATGGCTCATCTTCCAACTGCCACAGCGGCCCAACTAGGCGTACCTACGACCTGTGCGCACCTGTGGTTATGTGTTGAGATGTGTATTAACGAAATCCAAAGACTGGAGTGGATCCGACGACATCGAATTTTTCACCTAAAAAAATGTACAGTGTATAGTAAGGATTTTGGAGCCTTTCCATGGCTCATCTTCCAACTGCCACAGCGGCCCAACTAGGTGTACCTACGACCTGTGCGCACCTGTGGTTATGTGTTGAGATGTGTACTAACGAAATCCAAACACTGGAGTGGATCCGACGACATCGAATTTTTCACGTAGAAAAATGTAGTGTATAGTAAGGATTTTGGAGCCTTTCCATGGCTCATCTTCCAACGGCCACAGCGGCCCAACTAGGCGTACCTACGACCTGTGTACATCTGTGGTTATGTGTTTAGATGTTTATTATCGAAATCCAAGGACTGGAGTGGATCCGACGACATCGAATTTTTCATCTGAAAAAATGGACAGTGTATAGTAAGGATTTTGGCGCCTTTCCATAGCTCATCTTCCAACTGCCACAGCGGCCCAACTAGGCGTACCTACGACCTGTGCGCACCTGTGGTTATGTGTTGAGATGTGTATTAACGAAATCCAAAGACTGGAGTGGATCCGACGACATCGAATTTTTCACCTAAAAAAATGTACAGTGTATAGTAAGGATTTTGGAGCCTTTCCATGGCTCATCTTCCAACTGCCACAGCGGCCCAACTAGGCGTACCTACGACCTGTGCGCATCTGTGGTTATGTGTTGAGATGTGTATTAACGAAATCCAAAGACTGGAGTGGATCCGACGACATCGAATTTTTCACCTAAAAAAATGTACAGTACAGTGTATCGAAATCCAAAGACTGGAGTAGATCCGACGTCATCGAATTTTTCACCTAAAAAATTGACAGTGTATAGTAAGGATTTTGGACCCTTTTCATGTTCATGTTTAGATGTGTATTATCGAAATCCAAAGACTGGAGTGGATCCGACGACATCGAATTTTTCACCTAAGAAAATTGACAGTGTATAGTAAGGATTTCGGGGCCTTTTCATGGCTCATCTTCCAACTGCCACAGCGGCCCAATTAGGCGTACCTACGACCTGTGTACACATGTGGTTATGTGTTTGGGTGTGTATTATCGAAATCCAAAGACTGGAGTGGATCCGACGACATCGAATTTTTCACCTAAAAAAATTGACCTGAAAAAGTAAGGATTTTGGACCCTTTTAATAGCTCATCTTCCAACTGCCACAGCGGCCCTACTAGGCGTACCTACGACCTGTGTACACCTGTGGTTATGTTTTTAGATGTGTATTATCGAAATCCAAAGACTTGAGTGCATCCGACGACATCGAATTTTTCACCTAAAAAAATCCGCAGTGTATAGTAACGATTTTAAGCCTTTTCAGGGCCAACTGGGAATACCTACGACTTCTGTACACCTGTGGTTTTATGTTCCGATATGTATCGAATCGAATCAGATACCCTGGAGTGAATCTGACGGCATCGAAAACCTTCAGCATATAAGCCAACATCGCACCGTTTTCGAGATACGGGCCATTTTCAATATCTTTTTACCATTTCAGTCCACCATCTCCAAAATTGTTTCACTACTTTTTACTGGACGTATCGGCATAGCATGCTGAATCTA
The DNA here is from genome assembly GCA_907269125.1 of Eristalis pertinax. Classification (NCBI taxonomy): domain Eukaryota; kingdom Metazoa; phylum Arthropoda; class Insecta; order Diptera; family Syrphidae; genus Eristalis; species Eristalis pertinax. Next base: position 583,960 of record OU026148.1, on the reverse strand, counting down.
TAGCGTCTCTGTGCTTTCAAAAATATCGTTCCCTATGAAATGTGAAATAGCACAAAGGGATGAATGTGATGTTTTATGGTGTAACATGGATGCCGATGGATTTCGTTAGATCATACCTAGATTTAAATCAATGGCTTGACTTTACGCTTTTCACATTCACAGCGCCGTCGAATTCGTCTTCATTCAGAGAATAGATGTGGGATTTAAATCATTGTTGGGACTCTGTGGCAGTTGGAAGCTGAACTAGAAAAAAGCTTAAACAAATCTTTACTTTACTACGCTTTGCTAAAGCCTTATGTCGCTGTGCTAAAGCGTCATATAACCATATGTCGCATTGCTAAAGCGTCATATCACCATATGGCCTTGGGTCGCTTTATCATATTGTCATATGGCCTTATTTCGCTTTGCTAAGCTTCATATTACCATATGGCCTTTTCCTGGCCCAACATCCAACTGCCAACAACTTCTGATCTACTGGTCGTAGCGGCATGGTTAAAGGTTTTATGGACTCGTCCTTCCATTCTAAAACACACCGTTTTGGAGATACTGGCCATTTTGTAAAATCAACCATTCCAGGAAGCCTTCCGCGACGTTTTCCCCTACTGGTCGTAGCGGTATGGTTGAAGACACAAAGGCGCATGTGCATGCTGAAACGATAGGAAAAATACCGCATCCAAAACAAACGAACCGTCTTCGAGATATGGTCGATTTGTCAAAATAAACTACATCAGGTCATTTCCGAAATTTAGTTTTAACAACTTCTGATCTACTGATCGTAGCGCCTTAGTTGAGGGCTCTACGGACGCATCTTTTTATTCTGCGTACAAGTGATACATATCATTGTTAACAAAGCGTTTTGATTTAAATTTATAATAATTTCAATCTTCTGCTACATATACAATATTTATATAGACATACGGTTGCTATTCGGTCAAATACTTGACATATGGAATATATCAGATTTGAGTCCATATCACATTATCTTACAATGTTCTTCAGATTTGAAAAATTGATTAAAAGTACTTTTGGTTCTGGTAGTTGTGTGTTGAATTTATCGTAGCCCCTTCAGTTAGTAAAAAAGGGTGCATAAATTTACGCTTCAAATAAAATGCTATTGAAAAATGTAATAGAGAGGGCGGATTTGATTTAATATGTGATTTAATCATACATCAACGGTTGGGATTAAGCTATTATCTTTCCTTTACCCTGCATTTGATTTCTTCAATTCGATCGAATGGTAGTAATATTAAAGGGGTTGCAAATATAATATACAGTAGATTTGCTGTATTAAACCCACCATCTGTGACTAAAATTGTTTTCAATGCAATGAAAGAAATTGAAAAAAGAAGTGTTTTAATCGTAAATGTAAGTAATTGCAAATTTGCGGGAGAAATCGTATGTATACCTTATTAAATGATTTAAATGGTTCTTGTGGTTAACTGTGGACTATTATGCACAAAATTATGAAGCTACGCAACAGTATAAATATACGTATTTATATACCTGCATAAAAATTAGTGAACAAAGAAAAATACACATTTATATGCGTATTCTTATAACACATTGCTTAAGAACTGGTTTGGTGCCCGTACATGCAATCATGCGCACATATGAACGTCCGTAGATACATACATACGTTTGGATAAGTTTGTACATGTCAATAACTATGAGTTATGATTTATGAGTGCAATTTGTTCCACACTTTAATAAGAGAAGCTTTTGACAAACATCTACATCCAAGGTTTACGTTTTGGCATATTAAAGTTAGTTTTTCATAAAAATATTATTGTATGGTGTTGTATTTAAATATGAAAATAAAATGTTATTCACACAAAACGTGTTGATTCGCCCTAAACCAGCAGAGAGAGAGAGAAAACATTATTTATTCTTTCGAAACTTAAATACTCGTACTGGAATAACTTTTCAGCTTGCTTTTATTGAAATGTAAGGGGTCTCTATCTCAAGGAATCCCTCCATCGATAAATGCATCGTCATCAGCAATTCACAACAACCTAACACCGGCATTGATTGAAGTACAGCGGTCCATTTCAAAGCCGACGCAAGGTCTGCCCATTCCTATTGGAAATGAGTCATCAGATATCATTACTATCGATTTAAAAGTTCAATTAGATCCGCCCATCATTTTGATTGCAGCTCACACACAGAAAAATACTCGTATTCACATACAGATGTGTTTATGCATGTTTATTAATACAATCATTTTCGTATGGAGTCATTTATACGTCCAAATAATATATTTGAACAATCATATGTATGTATATATGTATGTATATGTAGAATATATTTATTGTTTACATTTGTACATACATATACTAATACTAATTATATACATTGATTAATGAAAGTTGTATATATATATATGTATATATATATAACAATTTTGCAAATCCGTTTTATTTAATTAATTATTTCGAATTATGATGTTCTTAAGTCAAATAAGTACAACCTAAATCAAATTATATAGAAATAGTCTTAACAAGGGAATGAAACATAAACTATTAAATGAAATTGCTTACTGTAGATACATTTACATTAGTTTATAGTGTGTTTCCTTTAATGTCATGTGCTTTAAATGTATAGCTGCAATCGACACCAATTGCCACTATCAATTCTCAATGATCCTTCAATAACTCAATTTCTTTTAGATCTTTACTCTTTTATCCAGGTGATTTGCATATTATTCTATCTGTCTAGAATTCGTTTTCATTATCACGAGTGGAACTTGTTGTGTTTTCCCCTTTCTCCTGAAGATCGCTTCTTTCTTTGGACGGTTGGTTCCTTTGGTGTTTTACCTCCGGGTAAACATATTTATTGACCGTGCGCTTGGGTCAATATGTCACTTTCAAAGTGATTTATTGGAGTATCATTAGCAGGCAGAGTATGCGCTATATAGAAATTTTACTATTAAACTATACTGATTTAAGTAAGCGGACAGTTCTACTGGGCATATCCACATCAGTTTAGATTAAGATACAACTAAAAATATGCGGCGAGTGAAAGGAAAAAAGAATTATGGGTTTATGTTTGGACTTTTAAATGAGTTCGATGATATACGCACTTATAAACATGAAACTGCTCTCCAGTTTCATCGTGTCTGATGGCTAAGCGAAGGAACGGTACGATGCGATGTAGGGCTTATCTTCATTTCTTTATTTCATGTTTTTTGTTGTCAAAAAATTAAGTTGTCACCTATCACCTAGGTATAGATATATAAATATCCGTTAAGAGTTAATATGGGTTGTGTTGTGTGATAAACAGTGTACATGTGAACATGTGTGGCGCAACATAAAATATATAGTTATCTATCGCTTCCACAGTAATGTCATGGATTAACAATTACTCTTCGGTATTTGAAAGTCGATAGGAATCAAGAATAACACATTGTATTCTCTGAAAGTTTGCTACTACAATTTTATTTGGGCAACAAGTGAGATAAGCAATACGAATCCCTAAAACAAATCCAAATCATTTTGAGACGTATGTTTTTCATTAAGCTCCAATTATATTACAACCTAGCTTAGATTAACAATTGGGAGATATATAACATTGGATGATACTACATGTAAGGACAGTTTGAACATTTTTGAATTGGAAACATTTAAAAAGCATTTCTATCTTAAAATATGTAGGGATATAGTATATGTTTTGAATAAATATGCTATAAAGCAGATAAGTATATTTTTACACATATGAATTTGTGAAGGACAAGTTCATAGGCACACTAACTTAAATTCGTAGAGTTTCATGTTAACATTCGCATTTACTCAATTATTGAGTTTCCGCTTCCTAACACGCAGTAAGTTGAAGAGTAGGGATGTGGAGAATAAATATATTTTAAACTACACAACCATCTTAATTTTCAAGAGTAACAACTGTTACTGCAGTAGTGTATATATTCACTCCCACGAATACACGCAGCAGTATGCTAGTCAATTGCCAGGAAAAACGAAAATGCTAATTCTGAATAATAATCTCTTGGTATCCATAAAGGACGCGTGTTCGCGCAGTTAAATAGGGAATTTGTCAACCTACTCATAAACATGGAACATAAGACGTGACCATTCTCTCATGCCCTCCAATCATTCTTTTCCTTAAAGTAACAAACTTGCGAAATCAGCTGATACTTCTTATTAGTAAAAAAACAACCTTTGCAACAACATGCATTTACGTGGATGTTACCTAGCCATGTGATGTATGTAAATACACACGTAAACAATAATTTTTCCCCGACTGCTTTCAATACCGTGGAATAAAAGAAAAAGATTTTATCTAGAGGTGTAGTGAATGATCACGTGCATGAAGGAAATACGTAGATTGTGTCACCGATTTATTATTCAACAATTTTCACATTTAAAGTAACTTTGTTTAATAACTGAGAATAAGATAAAATTTCAAAACTGACTTCTATACAGTCCAATTAATTAAAAGTATGATGAGGTGTGTATGTACTTGATATTGTTTTACAATTTGATTTCATATCGAATAAATAGCTTTACGAATGAAAATTTCTAAGCATGTGAGTCCGTTCATACAACTGTATGTACATATGTATTGCATGGATAATGCATTTTCTTTATCAGCTCTTTAAATTGTTTATCATCATCACGTGGCGATACAATCAAATACACTTTCACCCCCAGAACACACATATAATTAATGCCGGTGTTCAGTAATTATTATTTATAATGATTCATCAAATGTACATCAACAACAGAAAATTCCCTATTAAATTGTTTTTCTCGTGTATAATAACAGGTGTGAAGATAGTTTTTAAGATAATATCTTATAGTGCATTGTGAATAGAAACATGGCAATTCCTAAACATATTGAATCTATAAAAGATTTGTCTAATGTGACTTTGTTACAAAGGCCTATATTCAACCCTAGTTAGATAGGAAACAAATGTAAATATGTATCTATCAGAGCATTCTACTACTTCCGGGGTCGCTAATTTGATTGTAATTCATGGATATAATTAAAATGCAGTCCATTGGATTTTAAATATAATTGGGCCGTTGACTTTTTGAGAAGTATTGCATAATTAGATGCTAAAAACAAGCTTTTAGTTCTATATTTGTTCTTAGACATATGTGTACATATAAACATAGCCATCTACGCAGCCAGTTGACTTCCAGTGGCACAGAAAAAGGGAACGTTGAAGTCAATAATGCAATGACTGTGGTTTCTGATGGGGTCATACATGTGCGTTTCAAGCGTAACGAATGTTATATATGTTCTAAGTCTGTAGAGCGGAGCGTAGTTAGCGCAGATAATACATCCGGTTCCGGTTAAGCCTACTCTTTTTGTAGTATTTAATGTCATTACCCGAACATTCTACATTCAACCGGTTGTCAATTATCGACTATGGTGAATTCACCCTTATGTTTCGCAATTTGCAAACCATTTATATATTTAGATATGTATGTAACTGATAGATATATATAGCAAATTAAATAAAATATATAATGTTCAACTATTAATTAATGTAATAAGCGATGCTTTTTTACATATTTGCGTTAGCAAATAAATGATACAATTTTTTTGAATATACTATATTATGGATAGTCTTAAATTCTCAAATTACTACATTAATTTACATCTACATCACAAAGTTTTCCTTTACTGTATTAAAATGTATAGTATATAGCTTCCTATTGATAAAATATACATATTCATATATGTATATGAATACGAACATGGAAATGTTGCATGTATGAAGATATATCCCATTCATGTCCAAGCTGCCAAAGGCCTCGTCTTCACATTTCTTGCTTTTATGGACATGCCGCCGGAACGCTTGGCTCAACTCATATATCATTTTATGGTAGAGGAACGACGGCTTGACGAATGGCTTTTAGGCTTCACACTTATCTATAGACACCTCGCGGTTGATGCCGACTACGTAATTATGGCTAGATTGAGGTGTAAGGAATGTGCGCGCGAACGTGTTATAATGGACTCATCAGAAGTTTGGTTTTCCATATACATATAAATGTGTATTATGTGGTTGCGGGGTTCTCTGTTCCTCTAATTGATTATTTCGACGTCAGTGTTGAGTAAAATTGAGTAATGACTTAAGAACATTTTGGGGCGGTTTTTATTTTCAAAGATATTTAATTATATTTCTTATTAACTTGTTTCATTATAAAGAAAAGTAATTGTATGCATTGAAATAAAATATATATATCATTCACATAAGAATAAAATATTAACACTTTTTATTATTCGTTTCTGTGCTATATGATTTGTGAATTTTTCTAAGAGTTATATGCGAAGATAATAAAGAACCTTGATAATCAGTATGGCTGTTGACATTCATATATACATACATATAATTGCAATTCGATACAACTGAGAAGCACTGCCACAGGAAGGAAAATAAAAAAAGAAGAATGCAACGTTACTATAGAAAACATACTCACTTGGTAAAGTAATACGTCTTGTTTTATAAAAGGGCGAAAAAGTATACATTACTTGTGTGCCAACCTGGATTCTATAGTGTTAATCTGTGATTCATTTTCGGAAATTGTGGCTTTCGAATTTAGAACGTGAAATTGCAACAAAGCTGTTGAACAAATTAAAGCACAAATTCTTATGAGCATAACAGAGAATGAATTATACACAAAAAAGGGGTTATTATATGTCATCGAAAAAAATGCACCGTTAAAGACATCTGTACATTTTAAACAGTAACAATCACCATAAATATTAATATGTGTATGTACTTCATTGCACATGCTAAGTGAGTGAGATTATTGCAATTTCCTTCGAAGTAAAGGTGTTTTGAGATTCGCTAAGCCCTCAGCTATGAAATAATTACCTGTTATTCCTGTGAATGTAAAGGTTTGCATGCATAGCATTATTGAGAGCACTCGGGGGAACATAAATGTTTGCTTCAATTTGCTACCTGGTCACCTCGGTAGATGTACCATGAGTCAATTTCTATGTGTATTGTCCTATTCATAAAAAAAATATATTGTTTGATTTCACAACAGTTTTTCCTAAAGGAAAAATCTACTCAGAATTGTAAGATTCAGGCGACCTAAGATACACAGGTGTTCGACATATACAAAATTTATTTAACAGTCCGCAAACCACAAAAATGAATAATGATTCACACATTTGGAGTGTTTTGAATATGTACATCAATTGAATTGAAATTAACATATTGCTTAAACTAACGTTTTCGAATATATTAATAAAATATTAATTTGTTAATATGTTACAATTTTTGATATTAGTTTACGATAGTTGAACTGATAAGAAATCGCATAATGTTAGATGAATGGAAAATAACAAAAGCAATTGTAAATCCGAAAATGTAAGACTCAGTGAACGCTTCGCACATTCCTTTAAATGTTGTAGGGTAGAAAATTAATTAGTATGCAGGTGTCATATGCAAATTGTTTGAATTCCAAAAGGCGTATGAATCGTACCCAAAGGTCCATGTGCTTCAAACTACTACGACTTAGCAAAAGCTGATGGAAACAATATTCCGCGCAATGACACAGTTCGAATAACAATAAAAAAGTGTTTTATGTTATTTGTTTTTAATGGCCCCATAATGCCGCATAAATCATTATTCTCATTAGTATTCAAAAAAGGTTTTACATGTCAACCCAAAAACTGAATATTATTTTAGGTATCGAGTCATCATGCTTATTAATATTCATACGTGTTAGTTAAATCTTTCAACAGGAGATAACTAGTAGCAAGTCGAATTGGAAAAGATTGGATTATCTACATATTGAATAATATTGAATGATACTCTTGACATGTAGAGTATGAATTATTTAAAGCTACATTTAAATTAAAATAAGGCCAGTTATTTTTACTCGAAATTTGAATTATGGGATTTAATGAAGTCCATATTTATCTTTAAAAATATTGCTTTGTAAGACTTTGAAGAAGTATGTAAATGCAGTTAAAAATTTGATTAAAATGTTGTCATTTGATTTGGATCAATTACATTACAAATTCCGAATGTAAATGTATCTATGAAAATCTGGTAACACAAATACGCCATTTTCGTACTTTCGTGATAAGGTACGAGTGTTCGACTATGAATAATTTAGCATAATTTATAATCAATACAGAAGATAAAAAACGGCATGTCACTGGATTTGCATGTGAAATGTTCCGAAAGTTATTTATTTTTTTTTAGATTTTGAAAGTAGCAGGAAATGAATATTTAGAATTAGTATGAATTAACGTGTATGCTTATTTTAGACATGAAGTAAATCAATTTTTGTAATCATGTCAGTATACCCAAAACAATTATTTTAGCTTAATGCTGTCTGAAAATACTTTCGATAACATGACTGTATGGATGTGTATATTCATGCATTAATGCATGATTATCTGATATTCATACATTGACAAACCGAACATCAAATACAGCTTAAGCGGCATACGTTGCATGTTTGTGTCAATAAGTTACAGTAATAATAATGTACATTGTCGCTACCTGTGTGCCCTTGATTTATTAAAGTTTAGCTTGGTTCAAACACAATTTTATGGCATAATATGTCCTAAGGAATCGTTCTGCAATGTTGATGATAATCGATTTAATTGGCCTTTAATGCTAGATAATTATTCCTGCGTGTGACTCTTAAAGATATTGATATATTTGTTAAATCCTATATTTATTAATGAATGAAAACATATATACAGACAAAGTATGCATTTATGTGTATACATATGTATATATCTACCGAGTTCTGAACGTTGAGTATAATGATACTACCGTTTTAGTTTTTTTCTATTAACCGCACGCAATCATTATGCAGTACATTAATATGTAACAAATGTAAAGTAATTTAAAAAAATTGCAGTAAATCGAATATATTGTGCACATGAATATACCAAATACCGTCCTATTTAATACTTTCTGGTCTCCCCAGACACATCGTCGACAAGAAATGTATCGCATTTGTGCGTACATAAATACAAGCATACAGGCCTTGGTATTAATATATTCATAAGTGTGACAGAATATCTACAGGTAATGGTCTGGTCTTAGTCCTTTGATTATTTTCTTTGAAATTTATTTATAGTTTTATGATTGATCCCGATTTTGAATCTTTCAATTGTTCACCTTTAGTTACATAGATATTTTGTTGTAAACACCATATGTATTGTATATAATTTCCTCTTAAGCTATCATAAATGTATGACATTTGACTGAAACTTCAATGAATGTAAAATCCAAAGAAGTCGCTTGATGGCATACCTATTGGTAAATGATGCTTGATTGTATGTATAAAAGAAATGGAAGCATGAATACAGAAAACGATTCCCCGCGGTTACGGTAACTAAATTTATTAAAGGGCAGACACATACGTACTCATATTCTAATATTCATAGAAAATCCCAACGCACGTTTGTAGGTATATGTATATATACCTACCCAGGTATATAAATTTATTTACGTCAATCCATACAAACATACAAATATCATTTTGTATTTTAATGCCTTTCCCGATAATAAACACACCTTAGGAAACCCAACGCTCCTTAGGGAACCTAATATAGCCAGCCAAGGAGCGAAGGTGCACAGTTTGAACGATCATCTTTGGTTCATCTACCGCAGCGTGATGTAAGCAGAAATCTCTCCGAGACAATGAAAGGTGAAAATCGAAAATTTGTGAAGGTTCCGTGCTGCTCATACTATAAAATCCCTGTACCTACATTCATTCAGGTCAGAAAAGGTATCTAAAATTTGCTGCAGACAAATCGGCGCTCTTGAATTGTTTCCAGCTGCTGTATCTTTGTCATTGAGACCAGCTTGTCTGCTCCCGCCTGCAGGTTAGTCGTTCCTATTCGGATTGAAGTGGGCGACTGCATGTCTGCCTGAGATGCGTATCACAGCTTAGAAATGAATACATGTGGATTTCTTAGTATAGACGAAAAATTTGTATGGATATATGTTCGAACCTATGTATATATTTGTACGTTTAGCCAAATAGGCTATTGTACATCAATACATACAATTTATACATAAATATATGATACGCACCCGCATATTATTAAATTAATATTTGTACCTGCTTATATATGTATGTTACCTGTGTACATGTGTATAGATTTGCAAAACTTACTTACATGTTTTACAAGCTCAAACTAGTTTATAGCCAAGCAACAGGAATCTGCACAATAAAGAAAGTTAATAAATAATCAAGACTTCTGTTTGACTTATCAAGATATTGCTAAACTATGTGTACACTTTCGAAGAGTTTATAGATCAGTTTGTGATTTTTCTATGGTGCAGCGATTGATTAAATGATTGACAAGGACTATTTAAGTTTTGTTATTTGTAGTATGTACATATGACATCGTGTGCATTTTATCTGCTTGCGTGATAACATTTTATTATACTATAGGCACAAATGATTAACAAGTTCCACCCTCTTCTCATATACTCTTGGCACCGCAAAAGTTTCACCACAATGTGTTTTCAGCTTCCATAAAAAAGTAGTCTTCTTATAATAGGAGGGTTCTGATTATTTTCGCAGCTGCAACCCTGTACACGATATCACACAACTGTGAGTACTTAACGGGTAACAAGGGATGATCAACGTAACTGTCTATAGTAGAGTATAAAAGTGATGAATGGAAATGATGGGCTGAAGATTTTTGGCCATTTCCGCTGCAAGTAAATATACATATATGTATATATATATATATTTATTTATACGTACGTGTACGTTCCTACGTTATATTAATCTTAACAAAATAGAAAATCAGAATTCGACACGATGACGTTATGGAACTTAATCAATTAGCTACCCCAAAAACCACTAAGCAAATGGAAGAAGCATGAATGATTTCTGGAACCCCACACAAATAGTAAATGTTGGTGGTAACTTTTTAATGTCGACAAAATGCATATGTTTTTCGTGAACATTTTTAGTGGTAATAATGTGTTGAGAATATAGTTTATTAACAATATGCTTGTCTTTCCTAGTATCAAGATGGCTCAAGGAATATTTAATGATTTGGATAATTTACGTGATAGTTTTTAAGTATTTGCTTTATTTAAAATAGTAATGTTCGTAAGTTTAGATAATGTTCAGTTTGCTAGTATTTATGCGCATATAGTATTTATTAGAAATGTACATACATAGCTCAATCAATATATTAAACAAATGTAATTAACATTAACTGACCAATGGTCAGTTCATATTTCGAAAAATCCAACATAGAGAAAATTGTTTGATTACAGTACTGAATTAATCAAATATAATATGATTGGAAGTGCTGTATTCATAAGTAGTGACAAATGAATTGGTTTCGGTACCATAAGCTTTTTGCCTGTGAATTTATAAGGGTCCACATCAATGATTTTATATGTACATGTAAACAAATTTGGCTAATCTCCCAAAAAAATTAAAACATACGCACAACGTACAATTACCAAATGCGATTCAAATATACATACTTGCGACATCTGAGTCCAATAAGTCTACCCCTAGACACGAGGAACACATGCTGGCAATCAACCCCAAAATATATCAACCAAGTTACTAGAAGATAAGTTCCTTAACAATTTTAGTTGTTAGCGACTACGTGGACTAATTTATTACTCATTGAAACCGAAAACGAATCAGGGGTATGTTCAGATTTGTTTACAGCAGTTGATTGACAAGTCGTTGACTTTACTGGTAGTTAATTTCAACAACCCGGAGTGTGGTTATTTCGATAATTCCCTTGAAGTGGGAATGACACGGCTAAAGTACAATAATTTAAACACTAGGTGTTGTGTAAGGGGAAGGTTAAGTGGTGCATAGAAGCACAGAAATCCATTTTAGTTTTGTATCTATATATTTTCATTTACTGGTGAATATTTAAATATTTTAACAAATGTTAACTAACACTATTGTTTAAGCCAGGACCAGCGATTTGATTGTATGTTTGTAAAATAGTAAGCTATATCGACATGTACCATATATGAGCAGATGTATGTAATTTTATATTTGTTTAATATAAATCGCCGTAGCGCCGCGACAGGCATGCTGTCGGTATAATATAAATAAATTGAGTGAAATTGGTTGGATATGATTACTTAAGACTTGCGTGGGAGACCAAACATTGAAAAATTCAGTTTTAGTTTTATGATAGTAACTTAATAATGCTTATTTCTAACTTTTGAATCGAGAAAAATGTATTACTTTTCTAGTGAAATTATTAACAACATTTGGGTATAAAATATGTCTAGCTGAATTCATAATTTACAAATCTTGAACTCTTATAGTGCTAAACTCGTGACTTGGTGCCATGTTGTATTTTTTTATTCTTTTCTCCAATTACCAAAAACGAAATCGAAAAATATCGCAACCATAATACTGTATCACAAGACGTCTACAGACTCAAAGGGGTAGTTGGTATAATGGTACATACGTAGTAAAATTTATTCTGAACAGGCTGCAGGCGGACAGCATCATCTGTCACTGAGTCTTAAGCCCTTGGATGCACACCAGGTCTTGTTCCCCTCTCTTTCGTGGTGTTAAGAAGGCAACACGAATTTGCATGCCAACAATATTTAAAAAGCCATATTTTACGAGATTATCATTAAAACCTGTGGGAGGACGAAATATGGATACATGGGAACAAACGATATGCTTTTAGGTTCTCTAGGTCCTCACAAATGCACGGCATATAGTTTGCGGTAAGCAAAAGAAAAATGAGAATCCCAAATGGTATGTGCTTGTGTTTATATAACTAGAAACTGCATGAGATAATTTCTCTTTTGTATTATTGATGCTTTAGTTTGTCTCCAAGGTCTAATTTTAATATGAAAGTCAAAGAAAAATCATCAAACATTATTTAGGAAAATGCTCTAAGTTCGTATATATATATGTATGTACATGCATTAATATAATGCCGTTCGTAATATGCTGCTACAACTAATGTGTCGGCGAACTAAGATATTTAGCAAGCTAATGAATGCTATAAAAGCCGTCTATTACTGTAACATGACATCTAATCGTGAAAATGCTTTAAACGATAAAAATGTGGTGTGGTGTCAATTACAAATGACGATGACTTTGATAAAATTCGGCAAGATTTACGAACAAAAAAATGCATATCCGCGAATATTGAAAAGTTAATTCCGATGCAGTCCATGTGTTGTAAAAATGAGATTTCGCTTCTACATACCAAGTTCCGAAAGCGCCCACAGATAATTTGTGTCGAATCAAATGCATACAAATGCATCAACTATCGTAGTTTTGGAGTATTATCTTTTAAATCCATGCATTCTAATGAAGTATGTGCTATGATATATGTACATACAAATACATTATTAAACAATTAACCAGAGAAATAAAATGCAAAGTTATGAAACATTTATTTTCAAAATGTTTGATTTTATTCGTGTTCGATATAAGTTCTTAAATATTGTTTTGTATTACTTTTAAGGTTTTCATCATCCTCTTGTTGCGACTTTGTTGGATACTTATATTATGAAGATATATCAATAAGATTACTACAATACAATACAGAGCTGTTGAGGTTTCTAACATGTTTCAATACATTATATGTTACACTTTCTACACTTCCTTCGCAAAACTTCAATTAAAATTGAAATTAACGATAAAAGTCCAATTACTTAAATATGTGTATGTATGTACAAACAGTACATCCTTATGCACATTAATGTATCTATTTACATACATATGAGGATTTTATATGAAAAGGGAAGACGGATTTCTTCTTGTACTAATAAAAACGTATGCTTTCGTTTAAATTGTATATTCACTGTAACTTTATTATGTATAAGAACGAGTATTAAATATACTGTTGTTATGTCAGTTTCTATTTTCACATCAATACAACCGAACAAAATAAAATAGCAAGAGAGATGATTTCAATTGTATATGGTATAATTTTGGTTTAATAATAATTTCCTACGTGAATAATTTAATAATTGCGAAATGAATTCTTCAAACGCTTGATATATTTTACATATGAGCAGCTTATAGTAAAATCATTTAAAATAAAAACAATAAATAATTATATTAAAGAAAAATATAATCGAATAATGAATATAGTTAACGTTCAAGGCTGTATTTTAGCTGAGATCACACAATTAAACAGGGAAAAGCACGGAGTTTTCGCAAAGTGCACGATCCAGTATCATGCAACCTATAATGGTTAAGTGAATGGTATGTGATCTGGGAAGATTCGTTGAATTCTTGCGACTAACATTCTCTTAGTTTGATATTTTCTCATATTTTAATGCTATAATTCAGGATAGATATCCTAATTATGCATATCATGTATGATTCCATATCATCGAAGCATTTTACGGACTCTAATTTTGGCTAATTAATTATTCATCAAGGAGTTACATGCAAGGCACATAATTTGTGTTACGATTACTTTTTCTATACAGAACTTAAGAAAATTTGTTGAAAAAGGTCAAACTGATTTTGAACCATCTCATGACTTCATACATATAAACATTATAAGCTAATCCGCTAGTGCATATGTAGTATTTTCGACCATGTTTAACCTTGTATAGAATAATGTCTGTAGATATAAGTGTACCGACCGCATCGGCATTACTTTCCGACGGCATTTTAATAAAAATGTGTAGATCCTTTAAAACGACAAAGAGAGAAAAGCGCAATATTGAGGTGGATTCATAAAAAACAAATCAAAATCTTAATAAAATATATTTTTAATATTATTTTACTCTTTTCTTAAAGTATTAAAATTTTCCATTCAATCATCTCTCGTTTACAATAAAAGGAAAAGCAAAAAAAAATTTACAGAATTTAGCTTAGCAAATAACTTAAAACATAAAAACTGAAAAAGGCGGGCACGTTCTTCTTTTCTGAATAGAATCTGAATATCTTCTGTATATTTGTGTTCACTTTCTAGTACAAATGAAGAAATATTAATAATAATACAAAATAAAGTTGAAAACATATAAACAGTTTTATCACACGTTTATTCACAGTTCGCTTCCCTAATTTGATATTGCTTTCCTTTACTTAGGAGCGCGGTTCTTATTTAAAGAACAGCAATAAGAATGTAATAAAGAAATGTATATTTTTATAATTTAAAACTGTAACATTTATTTACACGTATTTAAATGAAAACAAGGAAGGCAATATCATTATAATTTTAAATGTAAGGAGTGATACCTGAAGATAAAAATAAAATTTTACAATGATTCGACTCTTTTTGCTTGAATATTATATTAACTGATAAATAATTAAATAAAAACAAATTCCAAATGAAAATTGGGAAGTTCGAGATACAGAAATTTGCGCTTAGGTGTAATATATATTTCTTTCATTTCATGTATATATGTATATATATATATATATATATATATATGTGTGTGTGAGTGTGTGTTTATAGAAAATTTAATATATGCATGCATATAGACATGTATATATAATCGCATATAGGTATATATATATACATATAAATGAATAATTTACAATGCGGATATATCCAAAAGTCCTGGTGATTCATGAAGTGCGGAAAGGCCATGGGAAATAACAACTACAGAGCTGCCGTCGCCACTTGGTGATGATACCAAGCCTGAAGTAGAAGCTGTTGATAATGTCCCAGGGGATGCCATATAACCATGTTGATGAGAAACAGATACCGGTGAACTGGCTTCCGAGAGTGTTGAGCGACTACTTGCAGTTGGAGCCAAACTGTTAGATCCACTGTTAACATAATTGATAAGAAGTGTACTGTGGCTACTGGAAGAATTTATCTCAGAAGGAATACCACTGCTGAGTGAAGACACGGAAGAAGCTGAAGATGAGGTTGTTGCCGAGTTTTGATTTAGAAGTATATGTTGATTGTGAACATGTTGGTGAATAAGTTGGTGTTGTTGATTGCTTTGGTTGTTATTTTGATGGAGTTGGTGATGCTGGTGCAGGTGATGATGTAAAGTGGCAGAATTGGCTGAGGGAGTTGCATTTGAATCTAATGATGCTTGGTCGAAGCATGTGGCTATATCTCACATATGAGCAATAGGCGCCATCGTTCGCATCGATTGTTGGTGTTGATGTTGTTGTTGCAAATCTGGAGATACGCTGCTCTGATAATGCATAAGATTTCGTTGATGTTCGGCTGCTGCCGCCGCCGCCGCTGCTGTTGCTTGCATACCGTCTGGTATGTGGTACATGTTAATGAGGTGATTAAGATCTGATGATTGCTGACTTGAACCATATTCTCGTTTCATTATAAGATTGTTATTTGCACTCACACCCGAGGAGTTTTGTGACGAATTGTGCATTGGGCTTGGCGATACTGGCTCTGATTTTATACTTGAATCGCTAGGACTGTGACTTTGGCAGGATAGTTGTGAACTGGGTTGACCTGGAAGGCCATAAGGTGAACTTGGCTGTTGTTGTACATTACTGTAAGGTGAGCTGGGTTGTTGAAGATTTCCATATGGAGAAGTTTGTCCTCCTGAAACCGTGCCGTACATGCTGTAGCCTGTTGTAGCTGCTGCATTCATGTATGAGTTCAAAGAACCAGCGGCTGCTGCTTGATGCATTTGACCCATGTCATACCGATGATAGTTACCCATATATGCACTGTGCTGTGTTTGATAAGCTGCCGCAGACGGATCATGCATCATGTATCCGTTTGGCATATATCCGTTTGGAGCTGTCATTTGATACATATCTCTATTAACTGCTGCAGCTTGTTGCACCGCCGATATGGACGATGTATTGCGCATTGAACTTGATTCGGACGGCTGCAAAAGAGATCCTACTCCTAGTGGGTATTTCTCCTTATTCTTCGTTAATGTTTTTGTCTTGCGTCTTGGTCGGTATTTATAGTCTGGATGTTCTTTCATATGCACTGCACGCAACCTTTTAGCTTCATCAATAAAGGGTCGTTTTTCTGCCTCAGAGAGATCTTTCCATTGCGCACCTAATCTTTTTGAGATCTCAGAGTTATGCATTTTTGGATTGTCAGAAGCCATTTTTCTTCGCTGCCCCCTTGACCATACCATGAACGCGTTCATAGGTCTTTTAACACGATCAGCGTTTTGTTGATTTTTGTTAGCAGTTGTTGAGTTGTTATTATTAACATTTCCGGAACTGGCGCTGTTTCCATTGCTTGCCATACCTCCTTGGCCCATTGAAGAGAGATGGTGCGTGTGGTGATGCGATTGACCCGTAGGTGAAGTCATGTGATGATTAACATTGTTATGTGACGACTGTGTTGGACTAAGGCCACTAGAACTATGCATTGGAGAACCATGCGAACTAACATGATGTTGAACGCTATTATTTGAGTTATTGTTGATCGAATTTCCTAAACTTGATTGTAGAGTATTAACTGAACCTCCAACGCTACTCCCAGTGCTACTACCGGCACTACTATTACTTCCAGTAGTATTATTATTCGAAGATATATGATGTGAATTCATATGATGGTGATGATTGGACAAATGTGATTGTGCCAACTGTGATTGTCCCAGGTTCATCATTCCGAGGGGGCCTAAAGCGCTATAGGGCGAGGTTGTGTGTCCGTGAAGAGCCGAAGTTGTGTGGTGAGGAGGCATTGTGGCATGCAAAATGCCACCTTTCATATCCGATTCCATAGTAAGCATATTGCTTTAATAATTCACTTTAATCCAAATAACAACGTAATGTCAATATTGTAAGCTATATATATGTATATCCTTATTGGGCTTACGGGAATGCCTATATTGGGCAAATTGATTTTTTTTAGAACGCCCGTTAGCAATAAATAACACTATGGGATACCAAACATATTTCAGGCAATTTGAACTTTAATTGAAACCATTTTCTGAATTATTCACTCAATTAAAACCACATATGCGTACATTTATGTATACTGATAGACTGAGTTTTATTTAAAGCACTGTTAATTCATTTATGGCACTTAAGCAAATTTTTCACAGGTCATTTCATATTTTTTCCACTGTTACAAATATTTGGATAAGATCTCATTTTGGGCTTAGATTTGATATTGTTTCTAAATCGTTTAATTTATTTAAATTATCGGGCGGTGTGTTACTAAAAGAATGTACGACTGTATATTGTAATAACGATTTTTCCCGACGAGGTTCACACTATTCACAATGTTGTTTGTTTATTGTAAATTGTCCATTTGTTTATTTTCACAAAGATACCGTTATTTCCTGAGTACTGCATTCCGATTACACCAAAAGTTTAGTAGGCGATTACATATTTATCCAACGGAGTCGCGAAACTTTAAAATAACTCATACAAAATTATATGAAAACAAAATCTTTTCTGATTGCGCTAAACATATCTACTTGATCGAGAAGCGTTAAGAAAATACCTCCACACCGTACTGAATTAAGCACCTTTCTGTTGTCAGTAAACGTTTTGTAAACCTGTTCAAAGTGCTCAAACGCAGTTTTGCGCGTGTGAGTGATGTGTATATTTCACATGACAGTGTGTGAGTGCTTGTTGTTTGGATTCAGTTTTGGAAAAAAAATCGAGCATCCTCCTTACTCTAGTTTGTTTTGAATCTCAGAAAGAGATGTACATATACGCTTCCCCCTTCTATAGAAACCAGTATCGTTATGATACAACACAGTCTTCATTCACCACTGGTTGGACAGGTTTCTCCATTCTATCACTGTGTGGGTAGATACAAGCGTTTTATCTAGGGGTGTTATTGGCAGTGTGTGAAAACTGCCTGTAGCCAGTGCCACTACCATGGAAATAAATCAAACTAAATACATACCACGGTAGGGCTTTATTTCAAGTGGGCTGGACTATGCGCGTCTTTTAATATTACTAAAAGTTTGAGCAACCAATTAGAGCACGACATTCTTCAGCGAGTAAGCACAAAGTGGGAGGTTCTTATTAGACCTTATATATACAAAAAAAGTCAACAAAGTGGGGATGATGAGCATTAACAAACGCGTAGAAAAATTGGGCAGACATTTTTGCTGCTATAAAATTTGCACGTGAAACACGTATAAACGCCTTGTAAACTGAAATTGAAAGTGTATCTGTGTTAGTGTAGACCCATAATTTGTAACTTCAGAGTAGCAAAAAGATTATAGGAAGCTATGTTGCCGCATTGCTTGAAAAACTGCCATAGGTTTTGAGTGTACATTTTCGAGGGGTGAAATATCACACTCGTGTATCGGAATGTAGCGTATTAGTTACAATATCTGTATATTATTTAGTCCCTACGCAGCCATGTATATTTATTGAAAATATATTATTATTTCATTTATACTGGTATGCCTTCCCGATACATAAATTTGTATGAAATAGTATGCATAAAATTATTTATCCAGTTTTATACACATACCTGTGTACATATACTAAAATATATATGATTAACTCGACCATATTTGTCACTAATAAGTACTCACTAATTTTGGCGAAAAATAAAATGAGGAAAAGTTACTAAAATCATTATTTATAAAGTTGAAAATACCCTAGATGAATCGTTATATGTTACATACGCATACATATGAATGATATGATAGTCCAACAATATTATACTGCAACCTTCGATTGATACGAAAATTGCAAAGTTCGATGACACATATTCTGTCCTTTTAAGTTGTTTGAAGTTGAAATACACTTAGCCTTATACATGAATATGTATGTACGTATGTATGTCTGTTCGATATGTTTTCACCTACTACTGTTGTCATTATAGTCTCCCCTCAGTCACCGTCAGCTACTATTGTGATAACAATAACAGACTTTTTGTACATTGAGATTCACTGACTGTTGGCCAACATCAATGAACGTACTACTTCGCTACCGCCAGTCTCCTGTGGCTGAATTTCTGAATAGAATAAAGTTATATAGAAAAAACAAACAAAATACAAGAAAAAAATAATTATTACATTGTAGCGCCCTCCTCCTTCTTTTTAATTCAATTCAATTCCATTCATTCAGTCCTTTTCTTTTTTATAGCATTTTCCATTCAAACAATTAAACTCTTCGCAATGACCTTGACTTTGTTTCTTTTCATTCGGGACTTCTGCGTCTGTGTTTACGTATTTTCTATTGTGGCGGTTTATGTTAAACAATTGAAGTATTATAACCGGCACATTGGCTGGATAACTACATACGTATGTGTATGTATTTGCTAACAAATTATTCGCAGTTGATATAAGGGATAAGTAATGCCGTCTTTGATATGATATGATAAGGCGGTCACCTAACCTACCTCACCCGCTGTTGTTACATATTTACATAATAACGGGATTTTCAAATTGAAATCATGCATTCAAATAGCTTAGCATTTTATACTATTGGTTACCCGATTCTATGGAAGTGTATTTTCACATAAGTTACATACATTATCGTTACTATTGTATCTAATAATTTCAGACATTTTACAAACAACTAATATAATAATTAAGTCAGCGGTTGTCTAAATGCAACATATATATCAAATAGCAAATAACATAGTGTTTGTCTGTATAAACATAAGTATATGAAAAATGAAAATATATTTATGCTTATCGTTGATAACGTATGACTACGGAATGTTTAGAATTGTGTAGAAATGCACTAAGGCATACACTTAATATACATATCTACATTATATACTAACACCTATGTAGATGAAATACTTTATATAACATAATTCCATGAATATATTTACTTTTTAAGCACATCTTTTATATCTTAAAAATGTATTCCATAAGATCTCAGTCTACATTTCGCACACACGACAAATTGGAATTGCTCCTTCCATATAATACACCCCCTATAAATAGAGACCATTTGGTTCAGCCCCAAATATGTCACTCCTTGTTCAGATAAAAGTAGTCTACTGACTATAAGATACAAGTAAAAACGAGATAGTGAACGAAGAGCAAAAAAAGATGTCAAGATTTGATTCAATATGAACGAGTTCCGGCTTAAGAGACAATTTAATCAGAAAATTGTTCCATCATTCACCGAACGCTCATTGTCCAACATTGGTTCCAATTACGACAAATCACGATGATCATCTCATTCGTTTATAAATATGTTCGTATGTACATCGATATTTATATATTGTATAATGCTATGCTGTAAGAACACTGACTCAGACTTGGATTATTGATGTATCTTAGTGTCAATTGCGGTGTCCTATCTAAAGAAATGCTGGCAAAGACGTAAATGTCGGGCGAGGGGATGTAGTCAAATCCGGACATAAAAAAATACGCTTGTGAAAGAGATGAAAACTAGGAAATATTTAGTACACGTTTACTATAGCGCTTACTTGTACAATAAAAAAAATCTGTGCTGTCATCACTATGATTCCCTGTATAAAATTTCACAATATATCCAAGAGGTTATCTGAATTTCGTTTCGTATTTTTTTACATCTGCTAGTATTATGTTGCAAATCAAATTTAACACGACAAGGAATGGAAAATAAATGTTTTCGTAATATATTTACATGGCCTGTGTACAAATACCTTAGAATAAAAACATTTTTGTGTACTCATCTTCAAATCGATCAGTAATTTTGATTTCAGTACATATGGTATAAACAAACACATAACGTTTGTGCAAGTTGGTAATTAAGAACAAATATAATTTAAGATATTTATATTTTTTTTATATACCAATGCATTAAATTCTACCACCGTAACTTAGTGGGTTGGTATGTCGATTCCAATGCTGGGGGTGACAGGTTCAATCCTCGAATTTAGCACCTTTCATAATTCATGGTGCCAACTCTTTCTAGTCACCGACAATGCTCAAAGAGTATACCTGTCAAGATAACAAGCTTTTCAAGATCCGCCTTTCGAAGTCGGCATAAAACTGTAACTTTCATCCACTCGTAATAGAACCATGCAAGTGGTTGCTGTAGAAGCTAGGCCCAGATTCATCACGGACTGTTATGGCACTCATATTACTTTTATAATGCATTATTTTCTATTCCTTCCTCTTAATATTAAAGTATGTAGAAAGTTTACGCTTTATTATTACACTTCTCCACCTCCATAAAGAAAGATCCTTGCCAAGTTGATCCAGTGAATTTCCCACGTTCGTCTATTGAAACCTCTTAACAAGAAATAGATCTCCTCCAATTATCTGAAGGTTATTCATATGTACATATGTACATCATTCTGCATTCAAATCCTCACGATCCCGAAAAAGATTCGCATCTCTGAGTATTTTAATTCACCTAGATTTCGACCCTCTTCAAGGAGAAATCATGAGGTCTACACGACTGTTGGTACAGAATTAACAACGACGGAGAACAGGAAAATTCATCTCAAGTTACGCTGCAATGGTATTTTTTTTTAAATATAATAATCAACCAGTAAATGAGGGACTGTATGCCACTCATCATCAGATAACAAAGAACTCAGAGCTATATTATTGCGATTTGTTATGGAGACGTATATTTATATGTGGAGTTTACACACACCAAGATTTCTTAAAAATCCTTCTTTCGGATGGAAAAAAGAAAAGAAAACCAACGGACCATGATATGCGTAGTAAGTATCTCAGGTGATCATATGTAATTGTAGATTCAGGAAATCAACTCAGAAGCAAAGAAGGTAACCTATTACGGAGTCGGGAATTACAAATCCCCAGTATATGTAGATATCCTTCGCAAGGCCGGTATAGCTTTTAGTTATCAAATGTTGATTGCACCTATTTATAACTAGTTAACTGATAATAGAAGTCCGGAATTAGTCAAGTTTCAATATTAATTTATATGTTCATGGGTATGGGTTAAAAGATAAACAGTCTAAACAAAATAATGAATATTTGTCAATATAACTTGATACGATATCTTATATAATATATATTATGTGTATAATATATAAGTAAGAAATATATAAATATTTTTCCTTAGAACGATTCTCAAATTATGCTATTAAATGACATGAACGCCTATTTAAATAGTTAATAGATGAATACATACATATATATGGATACATGCGTGTACTTAATTTTTAACACTCTATAACAATAAGCTAGGGACGTAATAGAAAATATTGGTATAAATTATTGGCGTTTATTGGTTTTATTAGCATTTTGTGAGTGGTGGAATATCATTTTTATAATAAGTTCTGTATAGTTAACAGTTGATTTCTTGTTTGATGATCGTTGCTCACAAATGTTATTTAGAAGTAGTATCTTAGTTTTACGTTTTGCGCTTATTGGAAAAGGCAAACATCTTATGTAAATGAAGTGAAAAACGAAAGATGTTTTCGTTTTTTTCTTGCATTTACTTTATCAAGTAAGGTATGAATTGATTTTGTCCACTCCACACTGTATTTTACAGGATACTGTTGCTGCTACTTGTATGGTCCTTGGGAGAAAATGAGAAAGAGAAATACCGACATAATACATACACCCTCTCATAAGTTAAACTTTTGCGGAGTGTACTAACGTTGCTCTGTGTGTGGATCCTTGAAACAGTCACTTTCACGTACATGAACCAGCATATGGAGGTTTAAATACAACTATATTCATAGTCATATACTCACTTATTATTTTATCCCTTTGCATTGGTTGTTTTCGTCTACTTACTCCATTCTGGAAGGATGTTTATTTCGGGCATTCTCCATGTTACTGATATACATATATTCGCGTGAAGGTTTCTAATATATATGTATATATTTAGATGTATATAAGTATTTATTTGCATGTGTATGTATAAGCAGTAATGGGAAACAGTATGGCTGCTGTTCGTGGTCAATGTGAAAAGTGGAGAAGTGGAAATTAAGTGGGTGGCGATGGTGGGCGGCTTAATATTTCTTTCTTCTTCTAATTCCGCTTAGGCTTGTACTTGTACGTTGCTATGCATTATTATACAATAATACTATTCTGGATTCTGGATACCAGGTTTTTGCAATTCATAAACCAGCCATTCATGGGTCTAAGGACATGTATATGTATATATGACTTGTCTATCATCAGGGTCCTCCTGTGCTATAATAATATTTAAAATCAAAAAGTTTCCTTATTCTAACAGTTTTTAAGTTTTATACATATGTATATGTATGTATGCAGAGTACACCATTAAATTCAAATAATCTTCTATCCGTAAAATAAATTATAGCAATCCCATTTGATTGATGGCTTATCATAAAGTGCATGCACACGAAGGGATCGCGTGAATAAAACGAATTAATGGTAGGTGCGTAATACAACAGCACGCAATCTGCTGTTGATGTTTTAAAATTGTGTACAGTGTCGTCACATCAGCAACCACAATCCATGAAAAATATTAAAGTTATTTAATAAGTAAGCAATTTAACATCGGTATCATACGTTTTTTGAAATAAAAAAATAAGCTAAGAAAAAGAAGAAGACATTTTATCTATCTAAATTATTATATTTAATAAGTGATATATTACTAAAATATGCAATAGGTATCAGCACTGCGAAAATTCAAGTATGTACAAATGTACATGTCCAGGGTAGGTGCACTTGTATATTAAATTAAAAAAAAAACTATAGGTACCAAGCAACAAAACATCTATCCCTGCAGTATTTTCCTGATTGGAATTTCACACGCTATTCTACATTTCTGTAATTCAATTTAATATAATTTTATTAAACACATAAGGATTAATTAAATTCCTTAGAATGTTGGGTGCAGTAGTAGGTACAATTTATTTGTCTATTTTCTATCTATTATACAATAGAAAAGGTATGTGCACAAACGGAAAGCTTGGGCAATTAACAAAGTTAAAGCTACAATACATTTGGCAAAGTGTATGAACCCATTTTTACGAAATGTGTTATCTTATTTAACTCTTAAGACATTCAGCTGAGATACTTAGATACATATACGGAAATGAGAAAAAGATAACTTAAGTTCTTACAGAAATATTTCTATTAGCTTTATTGTTAAACGACGTACATATATGTATGTATGCATTCATATTGATTAAAATCTAATGAATACGTCCCTAAATCAAAATCTGAATATTAATTTTTATATACGTATGTATGAATATTGAGTAAAAAGTTATGAATACATCTCTAAATCCTTATAAAATCTTTATAAATTATAAGCTTCATGTATGTGAACACATTTCTATTAAAATTAATCGTAACCAAGTGCAGGATGGGGTATATAGATATCACATAGCTATACTCTTATCTCACTTTAATGCCCACGACTTATATTTGGCAGGTAAAAATGCCAGTAAAAAGAAAATAATTTTGCAAATACCGCCAAAAATATACCTTCCTAAAGGCATTCGACAGTAGCACATAGTTCACAGGTAGCATATTTAGAAGATGAATGAAAAGGTGATTATTTCTGCTTTTCGGTATATCAGCCCTAAATATTTTCAAACATTATCCTCCCCTACAAGCCAGGTGTTCAAGACATATCGAATGGTAATTTTAAAAAAATGTTCAGGACATGCTGCCATATATTGTTTATTGTATATAATATAATTATGTAGTTAAAGTAATGATCTTAGCAACTATAGTTTGCATAAAAGTCGCTGTGTATAAACTCGAAACAAATCATTCATTGGTCAATTACACCGTGGTTGTATTCGATGTAGACATTAAATACGACCCCAAACAAATCTAAACATGGTAACCATAATTGCAAACCCCTAGGGACGTATGCAGAACCGCTAGAAAAAGTTAATTGACTGGACGGTAAGTAAATATTTACTGCTTCATGTAGAATGTTTTCTGAGGGAAAAGTGGTTTTAATCGAAATCGTGCGGCGAAACGCGCTTATGGCTACAAGTGTACATACTAGTAACCCCCTTTGTAAACATAAACAGTGATTTGGCCGCCGCTTGTGTCATAATATTTTCCCTGGTAATATAATATTTAATGAATAATGAAATCAGAGCATGAGATGTCGGGAAAAGGTTTTCCAATTTGTCAATTCCTCGATCCGCAGGCGAAATCAGAAAAAGGACGCGGAATAACTTATAAGAATTGAAGGCATAGCAGCAAATGATATTTGTCCATGGTTGCAATAAAAAATTCATGCCATGTTTCATTGTACGGGATTATTGGCAATCTTTCAAAATCCATCCCAGAGAAAAATTAATAATAAAAATGCTGCCGCCGCCGTCGTTAAACTTTAAAAACAGCAAAGTTCAGCATTTTTTATACAAAATCTTATGAACTTATATATATGATTTACTTGTAGAGTTACGTACATACATCTAAGTACATATAATCCACATACATTTGAATAATATTTTTAATAATTAATAACTGTTTTTAGTGAATTCTTCTTAGATATACATGCATGTATGTCGATCTTATCTTCCGATATATCTATTAAATTTTATTTATTGAACTTTATTAATGCATTACCTAAACTATATAGTAGAATGCAGATTAATTTTTATTCCATACAATCCTACAAGAAAACTATATCAGCTACTCGTTTTGAGCCATGTAAGAACTGTAGTGCTGCTTATGCAAAGATATATATTTGTTTACAGACAAGCAAATAACATCCGCTTGATTTCCGTTCTCAAACAATTAGGCACATACATCATTGTGCTTATGTCTAAATCACCACAGGGTCCTGTTGCCACTACTCAACAAATGTCTTCCGGCATACTTGTAGAACTTGCAACAACAAATAAACTTTGCAAGCTAAGAAATTGCAAGGAAATGTGAATGGAATGACACTGGCCACACGACCGCTTTTATTTAATAAGTTAGAATGTAGTTGTTCGGTCCTTGAATTCTCATTTTATAATTGTTTTATTGAAAAGCTATGATTATACACAACATATATAAGTCAGATGAAATCGATAACGCAATCCGTTAAATTAAGGGATGTTAAGAGAATGGTGCTGATCTAAAAATGTTATTCGATTGAATGTTTTCCTGTTTTTAATTAGTGTATCGTGTGTGTTAAATTATACTATAATATGTAAGACGACAGTAGTTACATTTTAGACTTTACTTTCAATAACTACAAAAATTGGAGTTTTAGCTTTTATCTTCTTAAGTTATACCCATATATGTAGGTAAAAACCATATACATAGGTATTGTATCCATGTATTATAAATTTTGAGTTCAGTCGTGTCACGTGCTGATTGTTCAATATAATGAAATGGGGACTCGACCACCCTTCAGATTGCTCTTGCTGTTGTTAGGGCAACGCATCCAAATCAACGTCAACGACATCACCGCATGTCAAGGATAATTGTGGCCGTTCAATAGGTGTTCCAAAATATCCACTTTTGCGGCAGACGTCGGCGTTGCTGAACACTTCATTTCCGATGCAATCGTCAACGACGATGACTTTGAATACCAAATGCTCACTATAGGGTAGATTAGTGGGAGATATTTTTAAGAAACACATTTTTGTAGGATGGGGTGTAACACAATAAATGAATTAATGACCCACCCAATGCCACATTTCGCATCTCAGCAAATAAGGGATGAAAATTTCAATTAATTGATGCCATATCTTTACGGTGACAGATTTTCTGCTATTAATAATCAGGAAAAGTCTGCCACTTCACTGAGCTTCTATTCCAGCAAATTCTGAACTAAACTTTACATAACGTTATGTTATATTATGTACATACATACATATGTTTGTATATATTACGCTTTCACAAAATTCAAATAAAATATTTCTTATGGATTAATGTATAATAATATATGTATATACATATAATAGTATACAAACAGAACTAAGTTATATTAGAATAAAAAAATCTTAGAAAAAAGAAAAAAAAATTTAACATATATGTACGTACACATATATTTCGATATGCAGTTCTCAGTGTAGTGGCTACTTTTAGAAATACGACTATACTTAAATAATCGTATATCGACGCAACTTGATTTCATGTGCGTGTTCAATCTAACAGGGACAGATGTTTCTGCTATAACTTCAGTTCCTCGATTTCCATAGGGCCAAGTACGATTTCACCAGCCAAAGCGATCCGCTTACAAAATCTCACCTAATCCATTCTAGTACCTAGCATATCGAGATATAACATCATGTCTTCTGAGACCATGAACAGACATTAAATGGTGAAAAAAACTAGTTATATCGATGTATTTTTCGCATCTTATTCGTGTTTGTCTAACAAGAACAAATATTTATATATATATTATATAATAGAAAAAGTGATGTGCACATTTCTATTAAAAATTTAAGTATTTAACAACAATCATAAAACGTATTGCTTTTCCTCAGCCCTGAAAACGTGCACAAATTAATTATTTTTCAAAATACCATTTGTCAAAATTTCTTTTTAAATTTTTAAAATAGAGATTCTTCTTTGTTGTTACACAACCACTTCAGTAAATTTAGATAAAAATACCTAAAACTGATTTTGAATTGCCTTACGAATTGGGATACTTGGCTCTTAAACAAACGAAAAGCTGTCATGATGTTTGGATAAAACATTGTACCCAAAAACTAATGTTGAAAAGAGTTTAAGTGTAGATTTAAACTGAAAACTTTTCTGATGGAAAGGATGGTCCTGAGACTATTTAGAGAGTATGGAGAGTGCGTATTTCAATACAGTTGTCTGTTTGTTCGAAAGAGCTACATACATATATCACTAACATTCGCATATACAACTATCACTTCCCATCTAATAGCAGTTCTATGGTGGTACGGGAATGAACTGAACATTAAGTAAGTCTACTGACGAATTTGGTAACAATATCAGATTATAGTATGGATTAATTACCCATTTATATACCATATTATGTTTACAGAATATTGGATTAGTGTAAAATGGAAAGCCAAACAGTAATTCACATTCCACAGAGGTATTGAAATAGTGGCAGTCGGCACCTTGGACTGCCAAAGAACTTTCCAAAGAACTTAACAGCAAGAACTTTTAGTTGCGCACACCAGTAAATCTGTATAAATTGTGTTTATTGATTAATTTATGCAAAATAATCATTCTTTATTTAACTAACAAAATGTCTTAAATGTAAAGTGAATATATTTTTTTTGTCGAAGGTTTTTAAAGCGAATGTATAGAAAGAAGAACAATTGCATCGATTTTTCAACCCTGATATGTACTAGAATTCGAAACTTCTCACCCAATTCATAAACAAAAGATAAAAAATTGGAGAAATTGCACTTTACAAGCACTTCTTCGTGCACTCACGCTTACTCTCTGAAAAATCTTGTCAAATGGAAGTATGCATAATCAAAAAAAGTCAAGAAATCCTTAATCGAGAGAAAAGTTCTGAGTCCAATTTTTGTTCCTGTTTGGATAAATTGTGACTTTAAGAGAAAATTTAACTTGGGAGTTTCTATAGATTCAACACCAAAGGAAATAGAATATATGTATATTTAACACGGTGCTAGAATATACTCATTTCATATGCAGCGACTTAAAAAAGTACGAAAACAATTAAAATCATTCTTATTTCCTCCTACATATTTTTTTTGTAAGTGTTAATGTGAAGTTTCCTTTTTTTGATATATTCAACCAAGCGAAGTTATTGAATATAATATTATCCTTCTGGTATATTTTCCTCCTTTATAGTTATTTATAACCGCATCGCAACATCCTTGTAATTTTCTATTAATATCATTTTGCATATTTTATTAATGTTTCTTCAGACGAAAGTTCATGATTTTGAGATAAACGGAATGCAATATATATATTTAATTTGTAAGTATTGTATTTTTTTTTTACAACCTAGTTATTCACAGCCTTATAACGCCAAAATGTTATTGATACCAATATTTATAATAAATTTTTTGAATTCGGTTTGGTGAATATATACCTGCATACATACATATGCAGATATATTGCTGATTTGAAAAGTTAATCTGATGATTATTTGTTATAGGAACATTATTTTTTCGAGAACCATATGTTAATGAGACCATGAGTTTATCTTTTATTCGTGCCGGGGGTCATTTGATGTTAACTTCAGACCTTACTTAGGGTGAGCTGGATGAAACAAAAATAAATGCAGTGAATATGATTAGGGTTTGGGTGGTAGTGCATTGATGATACCAAATAAGGTGGTTTAAATCTGTTCAACAATCCCTGCAATCCGTGTGCACCCACCAAACAAAGGGAGGAAATTTATCCTTCTGGAAGATAATTTAATTTGTATATACGAGTAGCATATTGAAGCAATCATCTAATCTTCGCGCTTCCTTACATATTAAGAGATTTACGCAGGAATCGAGGGTGTATTTGTAGGTCTGGAAAAGGGATGAAGCCAATGATCATGACTTCTTCTTCTGAGTTGTCTGTTAGAGATCAAATCTAAAGATTAAAGAATGAGATATATTGTAGTATATTCCAGAAATTCACACGTATATAATATTTTATAATCATATATAAGAAAGAAAGCTTCCGCACTAATATATAGTGATATATTTTCTTTTCTGCAAAATGTCAAATTTACCCCTTTGTTTGACTGTTTTGTCGATTTATAAAACCGAAGGGATGGCCTTATCACAGACAATAACTCTTAATATGGAAATAAGTTGTTTAGTGTGTGGGGTGTTTATGAATGTGACGAATTAGATACCACAAGAATTATGGAATACACTTATTATTATGAATTATATATATTATATTATATTTTTTGTATAAACATTTTGTAAACTCATTAACATACAAATGTAATATACCTATGTATGTATGAATTTACATTTTCAGTATAAATACTGAAATTAATTTCACATTTTTCATAAAAATGTACGTACATACAAATATTGCACATATTCCATACGAAACTTATTTCACAATGCATTAAATGTAAACACTCATGAGTCTCATAAATGCGTACGCACTTTAATATTCACTTTACTTTCCCATTCATTTTATACCTACTAGTTCAAACCCACTTGGACTTAATTGCGGGCTTACTTCATAGCAAAGAAAATGATATGTAAAATAAGACTACCAAAGACACTCCCTTCAAAACGATGCATGGCCTGCCACGAAACATTAAAAACATCGAAATCTGCAAACACTCGCTGATGTTGACAATCTAGACATGCAAAACAACCACCGCTTTTGATATATTTATTTTATAGCTGACCAAAGCACAAATGTGTGTTTCCATGTTCAGTGGGCATTATACATAAATGCAAACATTAATGGGTATATGTGGTTCCTACACACTGCAGGATTACACCAGATGATATCTTTTTTTCTTTTCGTATATCTAAAAACCCCGATGGCATTCATTTGAACCTGTTTACTCTCATTTACAAGAACTTTTTAATTTTCTTCGTAAAAAGATACCCTATAAAGACATGCAGTTGTGGTTTAGAAAAACTTGGTGTATGTTAGTTGCAAATAAAAGCTTATTAATATTAAAAGACTGTCTATCTTGCAATCCTTTCAAGTCCTTTTACATACGGGATGAAATCCTCACACTGTATAAATTATTTAATAGATTATTCCCTACTCAGCATTTGTCACTTATTTTTCCCATCTCGTTTTGCAAAGTAATCGTGCCGCTTTCATTTGGTATGTAACAATTTGTTTTTCAATGATTGCTTATTTTTACAGAAATTTGTGATTCATTTCGTAATTCTCAAATGTGTTCTATTTAGTTCAGTAGTCTTGAATCCTCCCGTATCTTATAACTGCCACACCATTTTCTTCACGCTCATAAATGTGGTTTGGTTTCTTCTCAAGAAACCATTTTTGTTATTATTATCGCTATATTCGAAAACCAACAAACTACTCTCGCTTTAAAGTGTAGGAGAATGCCTGTAATTTTTAATTCCCTTGTATAATTCAACCCATATCAGTGATCTTTTTAATAAATACCATATTACCAATGCTGTGATCTCTGTAAATACAAATAATGCCTACCTCAATTAAATAAGTATACAAATCAGCTCATCTTATTTATGTATTTTTCCCAAATGTGCAGAATGCTTTCGTTTCTAAGAAAACTAAAAGTTAGAGCAATCATCTTTAGATATAAATAAAATAATATAATCACGCCGTTTGTGTTGCTATGTCGCTTTATTTAGTTTAAGTAGACAAATAAACATATACCTTTTGATTTCTCAGAAAAATAAAAAAACGTGAGCATGTTTTAATTACTCGTCTTAATCCTTTTGAAAACAATAATGTGGCGAACAACACCGCATAATGAATCACAGGTAAAATATGATGAAGCAAGCGTATGCAGCAAAACTCTACACCTTCAAATGGGTGACTCACAGAAATCCTTTGAAAAATAAAAAAAGGTTTCTTCTTTTAGGAGAATTATGTTTTTGCTAGAATTCCTTTTTCCATTATTATCACAATATGAGTGATGCGTTAATGAGGACTAGGTCTAGTATATACAAGTGTGCACATTTTCTTATTTAAACATATTTGTTTGAAAATATGCACAAAGCAACAAAAGACAATAATTAAAAAGATATGCCCCGACTTTTGTTTTATCCATTTTTTATCTGCAAACTTGTTAACAATCATAATTTATTTTGTATTTAATAAACACAACTATTGTATTTTACGGAAATTACTGCTTTTATTAATAAATGAATAACGTAAATATCAAATAAACTATATGAGTCACTTGGAAAAGAGGAAACTAAAAATTGCTTTTTAAATTAAATTATATGTATTTTTAACGCGTCCTTTCTGAAGATTTATTTTATCCTAACAAGACGTTCAGGGAGTACATTATATTTTAGGTCTGAGTGATTTACTCTTTTATCTTAACATATGCTATTGTTTTAACAGTGAATTGCTAATTCCATGCTTAAATTTCCTAATCAACAAGTTTAACCATTGAAATAAGATGAATTCACTATTATCTAAGATCGATTATAACGTCCTTTGGTTTTTTTAATGACAACGTACAATCCGCCAATAAAATCTGCGATATAATCAATTGATAGGACATTATAGACCACATGCATTTTATACGATACTGAATATCAAGGAGAATAACATCCCACTAATAACATTATTTCTTAATATCAATTAATATCTTAGAGATTTGGCATTCCATGTTGTATATATGAATATATTATATGTATGCGATATTATATATTATTATAAACGAGTATAATATACAAATGTATGTTTGAATATAATAATTATCTATCAACCCAAGGCGAGAAGGCATTGCCTACCTTACATATGACCGAAACCCTTATTCCACCCATTTCCAAAGCTGTTGCTATCCTTTAAGAATTATTTTTGTCATCGTCATTTAATATAACGAATTCCACGGATTATCCATAGTGATCCCATTCTGTCTAATATCCATCATATGCTCCATAGCATTATTTATATAATAGCGTGCAGTTTTATATCACAAATCCCTGGAGATTACTTTATCAGAAAAATGAACGGCTTTCATTATTTTGAGCTATCATATGTATGTTGGATATATGTATTACTAAGCTGAGTTTACTTTCTTAAAATTTAACGTGAAAACAAATCTCAAAATCAATGTTTAAAATGTATAATCAACAAATGCATTATTCAATACAGATTAAACATTTGGCAGAAATTGCCTTACTACAATAACTAAATTTTGTATCAAGTACATGTTTCTATTAGAGGAATATACATATATATGTATATGTATCTGTTATGAAGGGTGATTTAACGTTATCCATTAGCGGAATGACAAAATAGACACTGCATATGTAAAGACATAAAAGCATGTGTATATATCTTTCATAGAAACTTGAGAATACGAATGGGACACAATTTCTCTAATTGGCCATTTTTTACTCTTGTGCATTCATAATTTCCAGTGAGCACTTAAGGCATCAACAACCATTAAAGTCTCGAATGCTTCACGAAAAGAAAATTGGCCAACTCCGAAAGAAGTGAAATTCTTAATGCATACAAACCTATCTCGAAAGAGTTTCCTTAGTCCATCACAATTGTGAGAAGGCTGCTAGTTTTATTATGATTGATTTCCGCCTACCGGCCTGGATGGCATGCATTTGCATATAACACTGATTTCAACATGCCTGCCAACTCCCTCTGGTTTGAAAGGAAAGGCATGAGTATTGTTGGGGTTTGTCGGAAAAAAATGATAATTTACCGTAATGGAAGTGAAAAAAATGAGTTTAAAAATGTGTGCACTGCAAATTTTTCTACTTTTAGTATATATTGCACAAATTTTGACCGGTATTTTTCGATTAAATAAGATATTTTATTTATATGATTTATTGAAAACATAAATATAGACTTAATTTTCCGGGAAAGGTACATATTTTAAGATAAAACACAAACTTGGTAAACAAATGTAAGCCAAGATGAAATTCCTAAGGCAGTAAAATAAAAGCTGTATTTCTATACATTTGCTTCAAAGCGATAAAAGATCTAAGAAAAGATGAACAAAAACTAACGCGCCAAACACAAAAAGGGGAAATATCGAAAGTTTTGAACGAGCATAAAGGCAAAACTTATAACGAGAAAACTTTACCACTCTGTGTAAGCGCGATAAAGAAATTATGAAAAAGGCAAAGAATACCAAATAGCTACGAATTATTCACACACGAATGGTGTCAACTCATTATCAAAACATACAATTTAAATACGTAAAAGAAAAAGTAAACTATATTCAGCAAATGATATAGAAATAATGACAGTACATTTAATATGGAAATATATAGCACATACAATATTAATTGAGAATATTTGACAAAGTTTTTTTTTCTACTAATTAATACACATTTCTTACCAATTCAGTTTTATTCCCACACAAAATAAAGTTATTAACATAATTTTGTAGGTAACGTATTTAATATTTAATATTTGTATCGAAAATGGAAAACTTGTTATCTTAGAGATCATTAGCGATTCATTCAGATTAAGTATCCCTTTACATAAATTGCTCTTTAACACATAAGTCGAGAGTGAGTACATATTTTATATCTGTGTTTATATGTTATACTTTTTGCTTCTACTTTACATGTTCTAGGTGCAATAGTACTGCATATTTCCATTTTACTATTATCTTTTTCAATTACTTCCTTAATCAAGGCATATCGTAGTCAGCGAAGCTCATAATAATTTCCTTAATAATAAAAATCATCCAATAAAATACATGATTTCGTTTTCGGATATTTATTTCGCGCGCATTGGAGTATAGGATACCGATTTTAACAAACAAATCATTAGGTCCTTTCAATTCAGTAAATAGTTTCCGGGGCGGAATTGACTCATTAAACTTGATAACAGAGCACTACCCGGCGTGAATGGACAAAGTATTCAACTACATATACAATACGCATTGAGATATTTAACTATAAGAAAACTACGCTACGATATTTTATTAGGTACATATAAGAATTTCGAAAATAAAATCAAACTACAAGAAATGTTAATTCATACCCGACGAATGTTCAATTTTTCAAAATGTGCCTACATAACCTAAGTAGTACGCAAGTGGTGATTCTATATTAATATCATCAGTTCAATTCCCGACTCAGTTTTATTCATTGTAGGATTTAAACACAATGGAACAATATGCAAATATTTCCTGCTCTAACATAATTTTATTACATAACAAACTTGATTTTGGAATTATCTTCACTAAAATCTGGGCTTAATTTTATTTTAAAGCTTCTACTATTAACAGAACGCATGTTCCTAAAAAAATAGCAGTCTTACATATTAAATATAATTTTGAATTTTTTTTTATTCAAACATGTTCATAATAATTTTTTACATTTATTTTATGGGAAATTAGATCCAAAAATATTTATTAATAGCAATTGTTCTGTATACAAATATATATTCGTATTCCTAAATAAATACATATACCCAAAGGAATATCTATTTTAAACGCTTGGAGTAGTTTATTTATTACTTCCGCTCATGCCAATTTTGTAATAAATCATGTGACTATAAGATTGAGACTGGGGTCAAATCTGTAAGGGATGTTATTCATAATTAATAGTCAGACAATCATATGTGCCACATTCATGAGCATAAATTTTCACTTTAACTGCATACATAAACAAAATTACTATAATTTGTGGTATGATTAATCTCGTGTTTTGTGTGTACTATCTCACATGTTCGAGCATATCGAAGTATGTACACACATCGGCATTTAAAATATCTTTACAGTGAAGTCACTCTCATCAGAATATAGTGAGAGTAAATGTAACATGTTATTGAAGATAGGCCATCAATGTTATTATGCGATTTTTATATATCTTCTCATACAAAAACAAATTTTCGAACGTTTAATTTGGTTTTACATTGAATATGCGATAATCTATAGAATATTTGAAATACATGTTTCTATCATCTACGCTAATAAATTGTTATAGCATATCAAACAGACATTACATTCGATAGATAGATTCTAGTCTGAAAAATAATCTCTGACGGTTTAAACAAACAAAATTCGATGATGCAAAATTCGACAGTTGAATTTATGCAATTCCTATATGACATATGTAACATATTATGTACATGTACGTATACCATTTTACTTAACCTTATAATCCTGTCTTTGAACAGAAAAGATATTGTAATGATGTTGTAGACTGTTATTTTATAAGATGCCTTTTATCCGCTATCAAATTCGATGGATATCAAGATATATACTTCTTAGAAATAAAAATAAATAGTTCATATGTATACATGCTTATTTGAGAAACAATTCAAAAAAATAAGTAAGCGTATTAATAGACATTTGAATATGTTATCAAGTGATACAAGACACCTTTGGAAATAACTTAATGTTATGAATTTACTCAACTGTTGAAGATAACAACTTATCTCTTGTCGACTTTCCTTTATAACCCATGCTGAGATACTTTTCAAGAAGATATGTTCGTGTTACGCACATGTAAGTGCGATAAGCGTAAAACATAAAGTTAAAGTTTATTTCTAAATTTAAGAAAATGTAATACTCTCAATACATGGTTCGAAAACAGGAATGAATTAAAGCCCTTAACTGGCAGAAAAATCACGATCTGGATAGTATCCCTAAATCCAAATAGAAGCAAAAAAATCATATAAACACATTTCTATTCATGTGTGTATGGATGTGTGCCTGTACCAGTACAGCTCAGCAAAATAATATATCACGAAACCTTTCCAGAGGCCGACGCACTTGAACACCTGGTCGACCCCCTGGAGAGGGCAGCGATTTGGTTTACGACTTATACATTTATGAACGGCGTTTTTACATTCAATGTCGTCAAGCCGGCTTCTTATTTAATACTATATATATGTGTATCTACATGTATACTTACCCATATACCAAACGGCTACTCACACAATTCAAAATCTTTTTATTCACTACCACTACAGCACGTATCTTAGAGCCTTTTCAAGATTTTGTGGAGAATAGGGAGAAAAAATACTTAAGACGAAAATGCAACAACATCTAGCTTGCAACCCTCTTGGTATTTTCCTAAAATTAAGAAGAGGGATAAAAAGCAGAAGAAAAGTATATCGGCAAAAAATCTACTACTGAGTGAATGTTCTTTAGCAGTACAACGCATGCTCTTCAAATATCACATTGTGAGCGTGTTGTAATTTTAACAATTGTTAAGGGTTGTCGCCTTTGGGAATGATTTTTCTTTTCTCTTTTAATTGCCTATCCTACATTGGAGCTCGTACCGGGGACATAGTTACAGATATGAAAAAAAGTCCCGGATTTCATAATCCACAGGTTAATGTGGCTACATGTGTGGTGGAATGGAGTTTACTAATACAACTCAAATGAAATGGGCGAGAGATTTTGCGCAGGTGACGTCAAGGAAAAGTGTAGTCTCGCATCGAAAATGGGATGTAGGATTCTATTTTGCAAGTTTACTATTCGACTGTTTCAGTGAACTGTTCTATGAATATAGAAGGTTAAAGTGGGGGTTGAGTGTGTCTGATTGGGGTTGATCCTCAATGTGTCGGTAAACATAACATTTTAAAGGTGTGAGTGAGGAAGGTGAATAGAAATGCCCCAATGTTGCCTTATGAAGTAAATAGATTTTTGTTATTTAAAAACAATATATATATATATATATATATATATATATATAATAATATTCTAGTAGTAATTTCCTGAACGGTTGCCGAGTCTCAACTGAACTGGGTTTATTTATTTTACTTTAAGTGATTATTAGTGTTTAAACTTAAAAAAACACATAATTTTCATAAAAAAATAATCAATCAACTTAATTATAATCGATCGTTGGATGACGACATCTTACAAAAATATCTTATGCACATATGCAATGTAATATAATATATATATATGTATATATTTTGTGTATGGAATTTACACAACATGTTTTGGTTAGTTTCTTGCATAACTTTGCTTTTTTTTTTTATATATTTGAACCAATTAATTTATTTTCGATATATAGACTAATACTATAAGATAATTTTTATATGAATAATGAAAAATGTAATGAAAAACTTCTACAACGAACTCGTGAGAATAATTTAGGAGAAGCCTTCCGCATCCATCAACTCCTACGTATGTCTATTAAACGTATGGCATAACAACTTAAACTTGAATAAACAAAGAGCAACAAATACACTTCAAATGCATGTGTACTTCCATACGTATGTTGTATCATTTATCATAAGCCTCGCTGCTTATGGTTTCTAAAGGACAACTTTTTCCCGCTCCATATGAATTTTTGGTTGCCCCAGACGCATTCAAATTTACGTTCGAAAGTGATATAATAAACAAACAACAACAATAAGTAGGATCCATTTACAAATTCAAATAAAACATTCAGATCCTTTTGGGGGGCTTTGAACTTGTTGGAATTCCGATATTGTTACGTTATCTGTGTAAATTTGTAAGCTTTTATGTACTTACAAATATTTTTGTACATATATATTTACTTTCTGAAGTTATTTTATATTTGTGTATGCTTTTACAGGATATCCGAAATTATGATACTAATTTAAGCTTCCTAATATTTTGGCAAGTAACTCAAAAGTTTATTGTTACATATAGTATGACAATATAAAAACATGAAATGTACATACATAAATGAGTATGTTTGTATATATGAATCGATTTTAAAATATTTTG